>CM028924.1:5292500-6492500 GCA_016801845.1 Polydactylus sextarius
TGCTGAGGCGTTCTGTTTCATGCCAAGCAGGCTAACTACACTGTTATGCTTCGCTGGTGCAGAATGTCAACTGCATCTGCCACACTCGCCTTGTCTGCTCGTGTGTGTGTGTGTGTGTGTGAGAGAGGGAGAAAGACAGAGCGAGGACGAAATAAAGGTATAAATAAAACGAGGGTGAGTACGAAGGCAGGAGGAAAATGAAACAAGATAGAGGAGAAAAAAAATAAAGTTTACAGCGCACAAGAGGGAGTAATATTTTTTGGAAGAAATTAGAAATATAAAGAAGAGAGTCTGGGAAGTGAGACAACAGCTCACTGCTCAGACCATCCACTCCAACGAGCTGCACATTTGTTTCTGGATGAAACTGTAGCTGTGTGTTTTGGAGACGAGGGAAATTTCCAAATTTTTCTGGCTCCGTATCTACATAACAGATATGCTTCACACACACCCCCATGTCATTTGATTGTTAACCATCTGTTACTGCTTAAATAATAATATTTAGAAAAACATTGCAGTGATTCCAGTGATTTTTTTTTATTTCTATTTTTATATTTAACACAAATGTATTTCATCTCTTTCCCTCTGTCTCTGACTGCTCAACACAATGACTTCTGATCCACTGATGCTCTTATGTCTCCTGTCAGTCACATGAGCCCCATGACAGTTTCCAGTGGTTTTTCCCGAGAGCTTTGCAGCGTCTTTAGACAAGCACATAACGGCTATCCAGGAAGAGAGGAAATATGGAGGAAGAGTCTTATGAACATTTCTTACAGTCTCACAGTCATGTATCGAAGAGGAAGAAATATCCGAACCGAATCCTTTCCGTTGCCAACAAACACATTTGCTTTTGTTTCACTGAAAAATGATCACTTTTGAGATGAGGAACGTCTGATAGGAACAGATGGCTATAAGAACATAGAAAAATAACACCTCATGTACATCAAAACATCAGTGTTAGCCATCTTGTTTTATTAATGTTCTTCCTGGAGCAGGGTGAGCAGTCACTGCCATATGAGGGTCTGTTGACTCCTGCCCCCGGCTGTGTTTTTATGGGCTTTCCAAACAACTGTCTGAACCTTCTGGGATATTTATGGAGACTTGTGCGGGTTTTCTTCTCCAACATATTTTCAAACAGCAACAGCAGCTGAGTGAGAGTGGAGTGAGATGGATGCGGGAGGGAGGAAGAAAAAAGGCGTACAACATATTACTGTCACACACAAGGTCCACAAAAACAGCCCATTTAAAGCTGCGACGGTATTAACGGCAAGTCAATTGACAGAATTATCATCTGACATATCTGACAGAGAATTTTGTCGTTTTTCAGCGAAGTGTTTTGGTTTTATTGACGCAACAACAGGTCAGTGTTTCTGTACAAACTGTTATGATAAACCAAATGTACAATCTGCAGATAGACAAATAAAATAAGGTGTGTTTTGGTTTGAGCCACAATAATTTTAATTTGATTATTTGGTCTGTTGATGCAAATCACAAAAAGACACATTTGCAGGTGTGTTGTCAGTGTGTGTCTAACTGTTCAGGTGCTCATGTATTATCATTTTGATGCAGCTGTTCTCCACTTTCCACAAGTGAGATATCACAGTTAAAGCAGGTAGTTAATGTCTTTCTAACTGAGCCGTAGAACATATTAAGTCAACAGGCACTTAAACCCACTTCTGTTAGATTTATGATTTATTCACGTCCTCATGCCACACACACACACACACACACACACACACACACACACACAGTAATTACACGGCCTCCCTTTTAATAAGACCCAGCCATCCGTCTGTCCATCTGTCCTATCCTCCTGCTCCAGTGTGTCCTGGGAGACAACCCAACACACTTACACAAAAAAGGTTACTGATTATTTATTTACTCATCCAGTTCATCTATTCATGTTCCATTCAGTGTTGTATTGATGTAGTTTAGTTTATCATATCCAAATATTTCCTGTTATTTTCTTATTTATTTGGGACATTTTAAACTGCTTGTATGGGATGGGATGGTTAACTTCAACTTCAGCTTCAATTTATTTATAAAGCACATTTAAAACCAATGTTGACTAAAGTGTTGTATAAGCTCAGGCAGTGATAAAAAGAATATAAGAATATATAAATAAAATATAAACAATAAATAAATGAATGAAGAGGTAACCATTTGGTTTGAAGATCTAAGAGTTCTGACTGGACTGTGGCCCTTTAAAAGTTCAGATAAATATTGAGGGGGGCGTCCATTTAAAGCCTTTAAAAACATGCAATAAAATCTTAAAATTAATTCTAAAAGGGACAGGAAGTCAGTGTAGCTAAGTTAATATGATAGACACTACAAATGTCAGATACACACCAGGACTTGACACTGGTACAACTACATAAGCAGTTTCAACCCTTATCCCCTTCAGTCGTGTACAGTAAAAACCAAAGTCAGTCTAGTTATATTGGAAAATCAGACTTGATCCCTTCAAGAGGCATAAATTCTACCCACTGTTTTCCCGCCTTAGTGAAGCCAGACCATTAACAATGACAGTGGTTTTTATGTTGAAATGATTGAAGCACATGAGGGTATGCGCTGACATTAATACCACCTCAAATGAGAGTGACACTTCTTCTGTCCCCTTCAGCTCCACCATAAGCTTCAAGAAGTAACACTGATCTCAGTATCAATTTATGAAACTGTCCAGATTTTAAACTAAGCGTTTATATATATTTATGGTATTTTCGTTGAGTTACCGCAGGCACTGTCACCCATCCATAAAAAGACACAGCTGGCCTCTCCCGCTGTTTGGAAATCAAACATGTGAGGTTAAATCTGGTTACTTTTAATTTTTAAACACAGAAGAGGAGGGTCTTGAAGTGGAAAAAAAAAATCTAAAGTTTTTCCCTCAGTAAAGCAGGTACACACACACACAAACACACCCACACAGGTGTGTGCACATCAGTATTCATGGTCATGTTTGCATATTCTCTCATGCACACCTTCACTCTACCCACACAGTCTTAAACTAACATCCACACTCGAGCATGACACATACTGAATAGATGGGGTAATCACTTTAATCATGTTATTTTTAGCGATGTAAATAATTAATGATTCTTAGAGCAGCCTTGCTCCACAGCTAAAATGAGTAAAAATTGGTTTAAACAATGGAGGTTGTGGAGGGGTGTACAAGCACGTGCGTGTGCATATGTTCACTTTGTGTGTCTGGTTTGTGCACATTGTATGTGTGGGCACTTCTAGTGTGTTTGTGTGTGTTTGTTTATGAATGCGGACTACTTTAATAGGAGGGTGTTATCCCTGTTAGGACAACTAAATGAAAGAGGCGAGCAATAAGCTGAAAACAAACAGGCGATATGCTAATCGGTAGTTGCACCCAATAGCTGCCTGCAAAAAACCAGCCGCTGGCAAAACAAACATGTTATCTTGGTTAATCAAAGTATCACAAATAAGCAGACAGTTTTGCATATGAAGAGTAAAGCAAAAACTATTAAGTATGCTATTGTTCTGTTTCCTATCGCTATAACCTCACTGTGTGTGTAAACAAGTGCTTCCCAGAGCTAAAAAATCTTTACCTGATGTAATTAGTTATCATATTTAGATTTGATTTGGCTGTCATTTCTGAAGCAACAGGTGCATGTTTTAATTTAGAGAAAAGAAATACTTTACAATATTGAAACACAAAGCATAACAAACGAGGCTAGCTTTGCTTGAGGACACGATGTGATTTAAACATGAGTATGTTGAATACTCCTGGAGCTAGGTCGTTAATTGTTTTTGTTTCGTCCCCCTCAAGATTTCCCACAAAATCAATCTCTAAGTTGTAGACAAGATTGTGATTAAAGCTGTGAGTTTACAGGCCATTAACAGGCAATTTCAGGATAGAAATCAAGTAGCAGGAATAGTGTTGCTTCTTACGCCACTGGGTTGCCTTGCTCCGTTTGAATAATGGGGCACAAATAGTTTCTTCAGGGGATGGCACAGCCATTACATAACTAACCTAATAAAAAGGGATGTTTTGTTTTTTTTCCTTTTCACACTCACATTCACCTATTTTCTCTGTTCAGTCCCGCCACCTTTACCTTTTTATCCTTTTTTATCTAGCTTTTTGTTTATTTTTGATTCCCTGTCAGGCTGAATGAGGCGAACCTGCCGGGAGGCTGATCACAGGTCAGATTTGTAATTCCCCAACTAGTTATAAAGGTTAAAAAGGCTGTTTGTCAGCATGCAAGCTCTTCCCAGTGCATTCTCCTTGCTTGCTATGTTTATTCTTTGGCTGTAGTATGAAGTAGCAAAATAATCAAGGCGTCACCAGAGTCCTTATGTATCTATGTTTGAACTACTAATAAGCGTTTAAGTATCTTTAAGTGATGCTAATGTGGGTTTGTGTTTATCTCGCAGGGATTGCTTTGTTTGTCTCTTCTCTCTCTGCAATAACAGTACATCCACTGAGCTCATTGCCTTTTAATACATTCAGTGTGTCGCCTGGATATAACATGTAAATGTGGAGCCTTAGATGCATCAATTTATGAATGGTCTGATGATGAGCAGCGTTAGCCAAGGCTGACAACCTCCCTGTTAGCGAAGGAATATGCGAGAATCAAGAACACACGGCTTTTAAATTAAATGAGGGATCTTTGAACTTTCTTGGATCTCAGACATAAATATATTTAGATATGGGAATAGACAGAAATCTGCAGTAGCTTTTTTTCAATAACTCTTGAAATATAAGACACATAAGAGCCCACGCTGTCGTTTCAATAAAATTCTGCCTCAGAGAAAGAAAGGCTTCACATTACACATCGCAAACTTAAACACGTCACTCAGATGTTACAGTTAAGTGGTCATGTGGGTGAAATACTCAGAATATATATATATGAAATGGGACAATAATGTAGACGTTATTGCCTTAGTTGGATATTACTCTGAACCTTTTTTGCCACCAGCTGTACCCATACCAGTCCTCCATTACACAATGTGATATCACTGCTGCTACGAATTATAAACAGTTATTTGTCATTTCCAAAGATAGATTTTGCTGTTTGTAGCATAATCCTATTTTGATTTGTTCAATAATGTATTACTGCTGTGTTGGGCCTCTGTGACGTCCGGATATGGAGCATTAAATGAAATCTCAGCTAACAGGACAGGGGTCATTCAGGGACACATTGACTTCCAAGAAAAATGTTGTAACTTAGTGGCCACTTTCCTTTTAGCGAAGCTCTCCCAGGAAACTGATTGCCTCTCGAGGAGTTACTGCTACAATGTTAAGGCAAAATGCAATATTAGCATAAAGCTAATGAAATGTACTATAAGGCAAGTCTCAAATTGGATTAACTGCTTCTGTGCAAGAGAAAATGGAAATCACCTTAGTTTGTGTTGTATTTGTTCATTAGTATTCTCAGTTCTTAATGGAGCTTTTATATTATTATTGCCCATAAAACTTTTCTTTTGACCATTCATTTGATTAAAAAACTAATTTCCCCTCCCTTGTAAGTGCACTGTGTGACTGTAGTCTATAGTTTGTTTCTATCAAGTTTTCTTCATAATGGACACTGAGCATTTCTTTTTTTTTTTTTTTTAACACTTGTTGCTCAGAGAGGGGGAGACATTTTTTTCCATCTCTGTCAAACCTGAATATCTCCAATTAGCAAAGGAAGCTGAGGCTGCAGGTTTGCTTCCTGTTACCATCAGAATACTGCCACTATTGCACACTGACATGTACTGAAAGCTGCAACTTAAACTTCCACTCAGGTGCTCTCACCTTGACAGACTTGTGACTGGCTTCTGTTTCTGACTCACTCTCTTTCTCTCTCTCTCAAAAAGGCTCCATTTTTGTCCCCCCCACACACCCCACTTATCTTTTACTTTTTCACAGTTTAAACTGTCAAAGAGAAAGAAACAACAGACAGAACAGTAAATGGACATCACAACACCGTAACACAATAAGTTAAAATGACAGCACATATCTTCAAAACATGTTTTTATTTTGTAGAACATGCAACAAAGTTGTCATTTTTCCATTAGAATGCTAAAATCCATTTATGTTTCGATTGGATATGAAATGTGGTTTGTAGAAACATATCAGGGCATTAATTCCTAGATATATTTTGCTGTTTAGTACAAAAATGTGATATATTTCACAGTAGCTTGCAATTTCTGTACACTGAACATATGGTGTTATGTTAGATCTCATAAATACATTACATAATGGTTGTTAGCCAAATACTATCTGACCTCTCCACACTGTGCCCTCTAGCAAAATGTCAGTGGCTCAATGCTTAACCCTCTTGCTACAGCTGCTATTAAATATTCAGCAAAAGGCTGTTGCTTTGGTGCTATCCTATAGCCGTTAGCTGATGACAATAAGCGCTAAAGCTGCTAGTCTTTTAAAGAACCTACACTGTCTAAGGCTTTTCTTACTCGAGCTTAAGGCTAGGTGTTAGCTGTTTAATATGCAGGCTGGTGGCATTAAGGGGTATGGCTGCTGGCGCCGTTATTAATATGCAGCATAAGGCTGGTGATGCAGAGTGCTAAAGCTGCTAGCTGTGATGCCCAGGGAAATCCCTGCTGCTGACCTTTCTCTGACAGGATGAAACCTGACACAGACACACACATGATAATGAGGACTGGGAGAGAGAAGTGAAGAGGAGGTGGGAGGAAGGGAATTATAAGAGGAGAATGGTGGCGGGAAAATGCAAGAGGGAGACGGCGATATAGGGATTAAAAATAAAGGAGATGGACTTGAGGAAAGAAAAAGGAAGAAAGCAGCTACAGAACATGTGGTAGCTTTAGGGGAAACCAGAGGAAGGAAAGTGGGATGAGAAGAGCTGATGTGAACTGCAGGTAAAGCCTATGGCAACAATGTCTATAAAATTAACAAAAGACAGTGTCAGCAAAGGAGGCCAGAGGAGAGAAACATAACAACAATGATACGAGAGAAAAAAGAGATTAGAAGTGGACCGAGGTCACCCAAGAGCACGGCAAGTCAAGGGAGGGAGCACAGGAGACCAAACGTATAATGATAAAAACATAAACAGAGAAGTGGAGTGATGGCGAAGGGTTAGTAAAGTGGAAACCAACAGGTGACGAGAGAACAGCACTTAGACTGAAAAGGAAGATGAGTGAAGACTGAGAGGAGGGAAAAAGGGGAATGAAGGTGCGAGGTCAGGAGAGGAGAGGATAAAAGGCAGCACGCAGAGCACACAGCGATTCGCTCACAGCAGTGTTGGCGAGGCTGTAATTTAATGCTCCGTCAGGTCGCAATCAGAGCCCGCGTGTGTATGCATGTGTGCGTATGTGTGTGTGCATGCGTTGTCGAGCAGGCCAGGAGGGACAGTTAGACATACACCAGAGTCGCAGGGAGGACCGGGGTGGGAACACAAACCAATGAATATGAGTCGACGGGAGGGACTGGCAGGGCAGATCTCTAGGCTTTGCGGAGATTTTTTTTCTCCACTTCTCTGTTTAGAGAGATGTCGCTTTGGGACGAGAGACTGAGTCAGATGAGAGAAGTGGAGAAGTAAAAGAGGTTTCGGAGGGCGAGGGGAAGCAGGGCAATAGAGGGAAAACTGAAAATATTAGCTACTACCGAGGCAAAGCAGAATAGTGGATGGAGCAGAATACAGTAGCACAGCAGGAGTGGAAGTCAAAGATGAGTTAGAGCAGAGTAAAGCCTGGAGATGAAATAAGAGGTGTTAGTGTTTGAGGGATCAAAGCAAGAAATAGCAGAGGAAAGCATGAAGGAGGAGGTGAGGAAGGATGATACTGGGAAAAGGGGAGGAGGGTGGTGAGGTGAAGACTGGAGAAAATAGACGTGAGATGGGACAGTGATGGGGAAGAGAAGAAAGGGAAAAGAGGAAAATGGAGAGGAGAGGGGAGGGAGACGAAGGGATTAGTCTGAGATTGTAAAGAGGGAAGGGAGAGCCATAAGGGAGGAGAAAGGGGACAAAAATGAATTTCTTTTTCATCCAGAGTAGAAGAATCCCTCAAAACTGTAGAGATAAAGGGAGTTCAAAGGACTAGTTAGAGTATGAAAAAAATTTAAAAAAAAGGACATTTCTGTCTTGTGCTCAAGACATTATAGAAACTTAGTGTCCATTTTCACATCTACAGTTCGTCTTATCAGACATATTGTTCATTAATGAATTACTAATAGATTTCATAGATGCACTATTCAGCCACTTAGCTCATTTCAAGTATTAAATGATGATTAAAAATTAGACTGAAGTTGCTTGCCTCCCCTAAGATCAATGAGTTTTAAACCTCATCTTCTAAATCTCTCTCTCTTTCTCTCTAAATGCGAAGGACATATGTTCTATTATTCTCCTTTTTTCATTTTAACCAACCAGACATACTTTGTCCCTTTTTCAATTAAATCAGACATGTGTTAACCAGCTCTTTTCTGATTGGTCCAGTCTGAAAACAGATTGACTAGCAATCATGCAAATCACAACCATCTGAGTGATTAATGTGTTGGTGTCCATAAATTGCTTGTTCTGGGTTGTGATGTCTATTATTTTTTAGGTCCACCACCTGTAGAAAAACTTGGATGTATATTGGTATTTGTATGTCTTTAGCATTTCTATGTATTTAGATAAATTTGTACATTAATAGAGGAAAGGGACAAATGTACATGTAGTATCTATCCTTACTCCCTCAAACACATTCACATACACATTGATATCACTGCTTTCAAAGTCAGTCCTCTATCTTTCATTCCTTACTGAACTCCCATACAAAGTAGATCCCTGCATTAACTTAACTTTTAATTTGTGAAACATCTGTTCAAGTTTGAATGATGTTTGTCTCAGCCAGACGAAAAGCGCAGAGCAAGAAAAAAAAAAAAATTGGAAGAAGCACACAAACAGAGACACACACATTTTAATCTAAATGATTTATTTATATCTTCATCGTGACTAGAAGAAGAAGGTATTTAATATTACAGATGCAATCCGAGGTCTTCGTCTGCAGTTACAAAGGTGTTCCCAAAAACTGAGACAAAAGCAGCACATCGCATGGCTGCTAATAAAAGCTGACTGAAAAGAATCTCTTCGATAATGAGTAGATGCAGTGATCATGAAGACTTAAAACTCTACAGTTAATCACTGACAGTGCTCATCTGCATGTACAGAGAGATGGATGGAAGGGCAATAAATAGAGACAGATGGACAAACAGACAGACACACACACAGTATTGAGTTCATTCTTTTCATCTTGTTTTTCCTTTGTAAGTAAGGCAAGCTAAAGGCCATTGTAGGCTGCAAACGCCATATTCAATTCTACACCACATTTAGGCAAAGACATAAAACTGCCAAGCAAAACTATTGATTGCTTGAAAATGTCACATAAAGTGATATTATGCATAAGGAGAGCAAACACTTTGTGCTGCAGGGTTCATCCTAAATAGCTTTTTATTTTGAGGAAAACACTTACGACCACATTTCAATGAATTTGTTTGATAGACTCTGCAGCCAATAAAGTATTTCAAAGTAAAACAGTCATCTATTTGTCTGGGGAAATGGTTATTTAACAACATAAAGATGAATACCTCCAATATTTAGCCATCTCATCTTGTTTCAATACAATGTAATATTCTTCATCAGTGTAATTTCAGTTATTTCAGTTTTGCCCGTGTGTGTCTCTCAACCTGTTTTCTTACTGTCTCTGGGGATGTCATTTTATTCTTTTTTACCCTCAGGCACACATTATAGTGTTTGGAGAAGTTATCACTGTTGTATTAATAAATTAAGAGCCCAGGGACCCTGGATTTCCCACTGTGCGTCAACACATCTTGCAGACACATTCACATTTGTAAAAACACAGGATTCAGACTATAGGTATTTCAGACAGTAGGTAATAGATGTAAAAGATGGATGGATGGATGGATGGGTGGATGGATGGATGGATGGATGGATGGATGGATGGATGGATGGATGGATGGATGGATGGATGGATGGATGGATGGATGGGTGGATGGATGGATGGATGGATGGGTGGGTGGGTGGATGGATGGATGGATGGATGGATGGATGGATGGATGGATGGATGGATGGATGGATGGATGGATGGATGGATGGACAATGTCATTCCCAAAACCTCTTCATCTACAGCTTACAGGTTTCTCTCCCAGTGGACCACATTCTATATTACCATCAGGTTTGCTGACTTCCCCCTTCTCATTACCATTTACAGAGAAAATTCATTAATCTTTATCAGCATGCTGCAGCAGATCATGTTTCATATATGGTGTCATTTAAAAAGTGTATAATCTGGTACAACATCCAAAACACAAAGAAAGGAAAGTGTTTAAGAATCAGAATAGATTGGCGGACATACGGTCATTTAAACACGTAAACAGATCAGGTTTGCACACACACATCCATTTATGCACACTCAAAGGTTCACAGAAAAAAAAACACAAAACAACAAATGTATACAACAGCCACACAGCAGATTAATCATCATGGCATGTAGCTGTGTTATGCACTGACTGCCCCGTCCCAGCTTCAAAAACACAGTGACTAATCATATACTGTTTTTTTTTCACTCAGCTCATTTTTCATGGTAAAGAGAGACTCAGCAGTGTGATATGAAGAACAAAAAAAAAAACAGTATGCACATTCATAAAACAGAGGTAAAATTTGCTGAGAAAAAAAGAGCAAAACATCAACAGCAATGATGTGATTCATTCTTTGGGAATGAGCAAATGGAGCTCCCCTTTTGCTACCGGGCATAAAATACTGAAGATTTTGATGCAGTTTGTAGTAAGTGTTTGCAGACTGGTGGTGAAAGTTGCCTTTCTGTGCAACCTTCTGTGATGGCAAGCTAACTAGTTGCTACCAAACCAATATAACTTAAATAACTCTACCAAGAGTTATTCCTGACTGAGCTCCTCACCCATGAGGTACTTCATGGTACAGCGGGAGGTATTTATGATGTCAGTGGGAAGACAAGAGGTCACTCAAACAGGAGGGGGAAGTTCTTTTTTAGGCAGCTTTAATTCAGCCAACACCACTGGAGCACATGAGTAATAACAGCACATACAGTCCGAGAGGGGAAGGAAGGAACATAAAGGAGATATATCATTTTCTCATTGCTTTGAATTAAAATAAATAAATCAATTAAAAAAAATTAAACACAGTAAAGAGGAACAGAGGCTAAAACTTTACAGGACTCTGGACCATCCTCTGCAACATGCTGCTGACGTACTGAAGCTGTTCAGACCCCGGTGTGTTGATGAAGAACAGGAGCTCTCGCCACTCTGCTCTGCTGAGCCTGGAGGGAGGCAGGGGAGAGGGTTGGGGGGGGCTCTGTGTGGGCTCTTCAGATAGACAGGGCAGAGAGTGCAGACCCCTGGGAGGTTTGAAGAAAAATGTCTGACTCACTGCACAAGCGCACACACAAACACAAAGGACACACTAAAGGGAAAAAAGAGTGACAGGAGAGGATAACAATCACAGCAGGAGACAGGAGTGGTGGTAGAAGGTATTAATCAATACAAGGATGCATTAGCTGAGTGCAAACCTGCGCTGTAAAGTAATAGTCCCCAGTTAACTCTTAATCACTGGTTAATAGAAGTCTATAAACATAAAATGTGTTCTGCCAAGACAAATTAGTTAACACTGATACCTGCTAATGTGTCTTTTTGTATAGGAATTATTATATGAACAAGCCAGAACTGTGGGGAATGCACAGATCAATAATTGAGAGCTGGCTTCTGAAGCTAAGTGCTATGTATCACACTAAAACTGAAGAACAAGCTGACAAAATTGAATAGCCTATCTAATTGTATCTGAATGAGCGGCAGAGTAGACTCCTGTGATGCAAAACTGATTGCATTACACAGAAAACTGCACCGTGAGCAGTGATTCACTAATACTGTAGTTAACAGAAACAGCTATGAGAATGAAGCGTACCTGTTAAAAGAAGTGGTGGCGATGAAAACAAATCAGCTGTTGACAGCATCTTTCTCAGAGTGCAAAAACATAATCTTGAGTATCTGGATTACAAACCAAATATCGTACTGCACACCAAAATCTATGTCGACTCTACCAGTCCAAGGTCACAGAGTTTTATCAGCACAGTGGACAAAATCTTTTAAATCAATCAGTGAAGAGTAAACTGGGCTTGTAGCGTGGAAAGAGCAGGGATCAACAATCAAGAAGAAGACAACTAACGTGATAGGTACAACAATAAAACAACACAGAGAAAACAGATTTCAATTGATCTGCCCCCACAAGGATAATATTAGCACCTTACTAAGAACTTTTTGGACCTTGACATGGTGAGACACGTAAAGTGCAATGAAAGGAAAAAGGTCACAATCAAATCCAGATTTTTCAAATCACTGTCTTGGTTTGGCCGTGAGCCATCACACATAGTAGATTGCCTCATGTCACCTTTGTTGTTGTTGTTAGTTTTTTTTTTTTTTTTTTTTTATTTCAGTTAGAGTTGTGGTTAGTGTTATTTGAAGGAGCCTCTGCAAAGCAGTTCAATGTTGTCATAGTCACCGTTCTCCCAAAAATTTCACTAGCTTGAACAAACAGGAGATACTGCATCATCTGATACAACACAATGCAATGCAGCTGCACGGTGAGGCAACAGCCTGATTAGTGGGAAACTACAGTTAGAACTTACAGCTTTGGTTTGATTTTCTTATGAGAGGGAAAAAAAACCTTTGATCAGTCTGCATAAGCAGTTTTATATATATATATATATATATATATATGTGTGTATATATATATATATATATATATACACACACAGATAATAAGTGTATAGGGATTGTTATGTTTCCTGTTATATTTTATCAGTATTTGTATTGTTACACATAGTTTAGCAGAATAAATGATCGATATCAGGACAATCGCTCAGCAATGGGAAATTAACAACCTGTGATTCTGTGTGATGATTTAAAAGTGAAATTACTGCACCTTTATTCACCTCTGTTGGCAGCCTGGGTACAATGTAGGCGGTCCAACACTCACTCTCAGTCTCCCACAGAGACTCACTCAAGGGTGAGGAATGTAAAAATATTACTTATTTGCATCCACATTGGCAAGTGCTATTAATAAATGCAGTGGTATGGGCCCGTGTTCACATAAAGAAAATCCTATACCTGCTTGTTTCATTCACTGATGAATGTATACAAAAACATGTACACGTATGCACAAAGGAGACTTTCATTATAATCTTTCTTCTAGTGACGGGTATGATTTACTTCTGGGACATATAGCTGTCTGCCTCCTTTTATAAAAGTCATTAAGAATATTCTGCTAAATTACATGGAAGGCTTTCAAGGGTTCAATATGAAATTAACATGACAGAGAGGTGACAGGGGATCAGAGGAAGGAAGAGAGTTAGGGAAAAGCAATAGTAATTAAAAGATAAGTTGGAGGACATGTTTATTCTCATTAGACACAGTTAATCAATCTTCCTCCACCTGATAGATACTGTCCTCATAAACAATCTCAGGCACAATCTGACTGCTCAGCAACACTATGTGAAAGCCATCCGTCTTTCTTTAAGACCCATTTGTCTCCATCTTCAGTAGCCTGTCACGCATAAACCATAAGTACATACAGGAGTTGAAGCCAAAGCCAGTCAGTCAGTGGCTAGAAGGGGCATTTCCACTTTAACACTTACTTGAGTGGTGCTTCGGCAAGAACGCTGAAAAAAAAAAAGCTGGCTAGAAAATGTCAATTTCATGGAAATCCACAAACTTCATGACGCAATAGAGAAGCTGTATTAAACAGCACCATTAGTGCCATGAGTAACACCAGGGCTCTGTGCATTCTCATTCAGTGTGTGAGCACTCATGCATTTTAGTCTACTTTGGTGTCACTCAAAGTGGTTTTTACTGCAACATATTCTTACTCTCAAGCACTGACAGCTGACACAGTAACCATGTCCTCCTGATTTGTTCGCACACTCTCTTATATCCCCATGAGGATGAAGTGTGAAAGCTTTAATGATTCTTTAACTTTTAGTCTTGCACCATCGTCAGGTCAGATGTCTTAATTTGTCCAGTGCTTTTGTTTATGACCAAATACCCTCTAAATTAATTACATCCACAACCACCAAATGTCTACTGTGGTTTTGTGGTAATTAGTTTAGCATGCCAGTTGTATGGTATCTTTGCATATCTACTCTCCACTAATATACTATCATTGTTAGTGTAAGGCTGTCAATGTGCTGGTTTTGGTGTTCTTGTTTTGGAGCTGATAAGTTGGGTGTATATTCTTAGCTTTGTTTATGTTCTTGATGCTTCATCTTTGTTTAATTGTTACTGCCAAATATTTTTAAGATTATCTTTTACCATAATGAAGGGTATAACAACATGAAAGTTAATATAAATGCCAAAAAAGAATAGATAGATAGAGGGAAAATGTGTGCCAGAACTTTTATTACCGCGGAAACCCGCAAAAATGTTTGGAGCTTCAATAAATCTTGATAAAGGACCTTGTTATATTAATAATCAGTTTCACAAATTATAAGAAGAAGAAACAGCATGTCCCAACTTGCAGAACAGTGTGCTGTGTCTGCTTGTGCTTTGAAAAACCCTTTCCCCAGGTACTTTCGCTCGAGTTGTACTTTTCACTGAACTTGGTAGAATGAGAAACCTATTTAAAATGAACAGCCTCAATTGCCAATGATGGATCGTGGTTTTCTTATGTGAAAGGTTGGCTGTGGGTAGTGGCAGATGGATATAGGTTAGAGTTTCAAAATTGCTATGCTTTGGCTTGTGAATGTGACTTTGAATCCAAGAATAACTCCACACTGATCAGTCTACATAGGTAAAAAAGTACCAGAAGCTCCCAGTTGTTTCTATATACTCAATAGACAATTCAACATGGGTTAATCTCAGGCCTGTTAATGTGAAATAAAAACCGGGAACTGAGAAAAGTCTGGTATGCACACTCTGTGGAGGGAAATCAATGGAAATGAGCTAGTAAGACTGATCTTGTCAGAACAAAGTGATGTGTAGATGAGGTTGTCACACTTGACAATGTGCTGCTACTTTCAAAAACATAAATGCTTTGTCAAAGGACGAAGCAGTATTGTAGTTTTTGACATTTTTTTTTTTTGCACAGACGATAGCAGACTATCAACGGTAGAACCTTTCATGTTTGTCATATTGTATGGTGCCCCAGTCTTACATTTCTCATCCCCTTTGAAAGAAGCATATTTGTAGCAGGGTGAGATAAGCCAAAGTACAACTGGGTGCAGTGAAGAACTAGGAGCAAAGACAACTTTGTTCAGTGATGCAGACAGAGATAATTATGTTACTTACATGGGTGCTGTTAGTCTAAAAGGGTAGATTTGAGTGGAGGTGGCCCCATGTATGACATTGTACTGTCTTTATCCAGACAGCGGTCGCATCACCTCTCATATAAAGTGTTGACACATCTGTTTTTTTGTACCACAGGGCCTTTTAAACTCAGTAGACTAGGGAATGATAGAAAGAAACCAGTTGTGCTTAAAATGTCAGTCGTTAATTAATTCATGTTTGTACCTCTCACATTTTGATTACTGTAATTTAAGGAACTATTATTGATTAATTAAGGAGCATAACATATTTCTACAGGGGGTGGACACAATGTCACAGACACCTGTCTAATCAAATGCAATGCAATTCAATACAACAGCCCTGCAACAAACATTTTGTGAAGCTTATTAAATGAAATTGTTGTTGACAGTACCAGAGAGATGTTTGCTCAGCTCTATGGTAATTTTTTAGAGACTGTAATATGTAAAGTTAGATTGGATTACCTAGTACTGCAAGACATAAGGTATGTATCGTTCTCACAATTGTATTCTAATATTTGGTCTGCAGCAAACTAAGGCTTACTAAAAAGCAGCACAATGGAGAAGCTTTGTCAGCTCCTTAGAGGAAATACATTGTTTTTGTTCCTTTCTGAAAGCGCTGAATCACCCAGAATTTATCCAAAAGTAGGGAAACATACAAACAAGAAATGTGGAACATAGGACAGTTGCCATAACACTCACCCTTACTGTCATCAGATCAGTGCTTTATCCCAGGAGAGTGCTGGATACATCTTCATCACTGCTCCTGTCGCGCCATTGATGAGGCCTGGCAGTTAGTGCACTCTGGTGGTTCTGCAGTCCCACTGGTACAGCACTCATGGCTTAGGACAAAGTAACGCAGATCGATGTCTGTGACCAGTGCACAGTATGTCACCAGTGCTGCACAAGCTGTTATTTTCTTAGACTTGACTCATTTTCATTGAGTTTTATTACTTTTTCCAAGTGGTGAGACAAAACACAAGCTAATATTTCTTGGTTACTTTATTACAAATGAGCTCCATATTAACTTAATAAATAAATAAAAAAATAATAGTGATCTGTTCAATTTGGTGACAGATTTCTCAAGGTCATTAATAGTCATAGTTTTCTGTAAAGTGTTACTTCAATTACTTCTTTTGTTTGCTAAAGAATGGTGGTTTGATAGAAACGTCTTTGTAATTTGTGAATAATCACTATGAGAACTATGTTTCCACTAAATCAAGATGAAAAGATTTACCACACATTTGTTCAGTCATGTATTTGTAATGAGGCCAGCCCAAAATTTATATCTGGAGTTCTGTTCCCCAGTTGGAGCAGCTCTTCAGCTCTGATCAACATGCTAATAAACCAATCAGGTTCTCATTCGGACCTAATCAGCCAATCAAACTATTTGTTCCTGTGATCATGCCAGGCAGAAAGATAACTAGATGTTTAGCTATAACTCATAATTCAAGATGTGTGTGTAGGATATGAGATTAAGAGATATTAAGAATGGATTTATCATGAAAATAACTATGGGTACACCTACTACATGCTGCCATGTGTCTCTAGGGTTAACAAATCATCTGTAACCGTAATGTCAGGGAAGTCAAGTTTCAGGGTTTGATACAACTTTATTGCAAAATTGCATTTTGTTGATAAGATTAGTCATGTCTTGGGCTATAGCCAACACTGAGAACAGATGTCATGCCATCTGTGTTGTTTCTGTGAATTGGCTTTGATAACCTTTAATGATTACACAGTGTGGGTTTTAAACAAGGAAAAGGAAATTTACAGAAAACACAACTAATCAGTTGAATTCATTGTAGTAGTTCTTGTTCTGCCACATATTAACTATATATATAAATAATATTGACATCAAAAACTCTTAATACTGTCTCTTTTATTACATCCATTTGTCAGATAGGGCTTGAAACGTTGAAGAAATACCCATGTCGGTAACAATAAAAATTTCTGGTATCTCAGGAGATGACACAAAAGACATTGGAAGCACGAAAGAACAGGAACATGTTTAAAAAA
This sequence comes from Polydactylus sextarius, assembly GCA_016801845.1. Classification (NCBI taxonomy): domain Eukaryota; kingdom Metazoa; phylum Chordata; class Actinopteri; family Polynemidae; genus Polydactylus; species Polydactylus sextarius. Next base: position 5,309,823 of record CM028924.1, read on the forward strand.
AAGCACACCTAGAATAAGGAATTTATCTTTTATAGCAAAAACTTGTAGAATTAGATTTGGTGGACAATGCCATGCTCTATAAAGCAGACTTACAGAGAACACACATAGTAACAAGGATTCTCTAGGGAGAACTAATCTCCCTAATAAACAAAGACAACGACTTTCAATTATAGTTAAATCAACAGTAAGGAAAGAGAAGGGAGTTGATTTGGGAGGGAGTTCCACCAATAACTTTGGTGAAAAGTGAGTGAAATATCACAGTAACAGTGGGTAGTGCACTGCACCACAACTAAATTAATGTAATTACACATTGTTGATACCTGTCATCTAATATGAGTTTGATTTCAGTGTTCACTCTGAACTAAATTGCTGAATGCTGTGCATTCACTGTCTGCAAAAACACCATATAAAGTTCTCTCCGTGAGTATTGCTCACGAATATATACTTGAAATAGTTGTTATTTTAACTGAAATTGTAACAGTGATGGGTGCATAATGAAACATTGGGCCAGTGGACATAGGTACAAGGTCATCTGTATTCGTTCTGGATCCCTCAATCATTGTCAATTTCTTTGCAGCTGTTGTGTGTCACTTTAAATTTATTTGACTGACTTCACTACTAGAAATGTTAGTGAACCCACACTCCAGAGAGAAACTGTGGCACACGGGCTCCAAGGCCCCTCGGGTTGTATCTGGCAGGCCATTCTGTTAACCAATTGCAGCAGGGCCTCTTGCCACATGAGGACCACTGTTTCCCACCTGTGTACATCTCTTTCACAGTCTAATTTCCTTTAACCTTCAATCAATCAGTTTTAACCTCTCCCACCTTTCCTCTGAAGACCAATTCAGCCCCCCAGCAGTAGAAAACAGTTTGCAGGTTAGGGCCCTTGATACTCCCTCAGCATCATCACCAACCATTCTCTGTTAGACACTAGAAGTGCTTCTCCTGAAACTGTCCCAAATATCTTGTTCAGTCTAGGCTCAGGCACTGAATCATATCCTTTCAATCTCAGTGCTACTACTTCCACTAGCTGTGGCAAAATTGTGATTCTGGACCTTGCACTGGCATCCATCTGGAACCCATTAGACAGTGGTATTCTGTAGGAGCCTGTGGAAAGGTGGTGGATGGAAACACTTTGAGTATACCTCATATTCTAGATCACAGCAATGTGAAAAATCACATGAACAATTCTGTGGTGACTAGTATTCAATCGAATCTGGTCTTACAGGGTGATGGCTTAAAGCAAAAACGTGCAGGGTTTCATTAAAAGAACTTGTCTCTCTGCATAACTGCATTTAGCCTCCCAATGACCTTCTTCCAACTTTAATGATCCTTTGTAGAGCTCCTGAATCTTTATGAGGAAGCGTGGGTTGAGAACAGCACTGGTATTTCTGTCATCAGAAATACTGAAACGTATCAAAAAAAAGTAAAAGTGGAAAAAGTAGTGTTTAGACACAGACAAATACAAAACAGTGTGTAACAGCCCAGCAGGCCTTTTAGGAAATCTACTATAAAAGGAAATTATGTCAGAACATTATTTTCTCAATAATGGAATAGGAAATGACATATTAGTAGCAATGTTTTGATTAAATTGTTAATCTAACGGGTAATTAACTTTAAGGATATATTATAAAGATGATTTTAAGTCAAAGAAGAGGACCTTGTGAAATTGTAGACTAGTAATGATTATGACAAATCACATGTCCATAGCATATATATCTTTTGTGGCATTATTTCAAAACATCATCTAAAACTCACCCACTTGTTTAATATTTATCACAATATACACCAGGCTGATTAACTGAAACACAGGGTTGGTGTATGCATCATTAGCATCCTTCTCATTACCAGTGTATACATTATCAGTCTAGTTCAATATAAACATTTTAGTGCTATTTATTTTCGAGGTGAAATTAACAGGATTGCACCCTTCACCTTCCATTTCTGTCAAGCACTGTGTGATAAGTCACACACTCTTATTATACGGTCAAAATTAGTGTCTGAGAGAAAAAAGGAGCGAGAGGAGCTAGAAAAAAAGGAAAGTGATGACAAAATGTTATATTTATACACAGTTGACCTGAACACCTCTCGCCATTCACCTATGTCCCACAATTTCTGACGCCCTGACAGAAGATAACCTGATGGCGAGGATGCATTTTTGTCTTGTTATTGTGCACCATTGCATAGAAAACCCTTTGATCTGTATGACGCAATGATGACTAGACAGATGAATAAAAGACCGCATGAAGCAAACATCTCAAAGCTGAAACAGAACAAAGGAGAATGGAACAGTAGAGCTATACACAGAGATACAAAGAATATAGAGAATTCATATAGTTGTGTTCATCAGAGTACCTGTGATGCCTGGATGGATAACAATCAGTGATAGAAGTTGTGCTATTACTTTGAGAGGTTGTTATGGTGAAATGTAAAGGCCTCAACTTTTATCTAACTTTTGTCTATCTCACCTAAACTTCCTGTTTCTGTCTGCAGAGTATATATTTCCACTCAAATAAGTCAGTCTAACAAAGTATAAAGTATAGGGTTTAGTTAATAATGTTAAACCCAAATGTAGGAAAGGCTCCTACATCCCTTAGTGTTCAACTGCACATACCAGGACCAGTTCAGAAAACAAGTCCCAATGAGATGCCTGGATGAAGATGTGCTATGGAGGAGCAAGAATTTCCCTTAATAGGGTTTACAGCTCAAATCCCAACTGCCTTGATATAACTCAGACTGATATATACATGCTGCTCTAATTATATCAACATGGACATTTTATGAAACAACGCCAATGTCGACCTAACAAAGTGAAGTCTATAGGGATCATATGTTCAAAACAGATACTGCTAATAGCCATTGGGCACTGAATCTAGAGTGAGGTGTGAATGGTTACCTGTCTCAGCTGTTGTTTTGATTAGTGTCACATTGGATAGTGCTTGTTCCTGTGAGACCATAGGTCCTGCATCAGTGAATATGTGGATCTTAACTTAATACTTAAAGGTCTTGGTCTGCATGCTTGACTTAGAAAAATAAGTAAAAGTTTGAGAAACCAGTATTGGTATTTTTGCCATTTCATCCATCCTTTTCAACCAGTAATTAGGAAAAATGCTACCTTACAAGTGTAGAAGATGTTGAATAGGCCATAGTTTAGATCAATATAAGGGAATTTATTCAGTGTGTGGTCATTGTGATTACTGCACTGTACTACAGAATTAAGAAAGAATTTAATTAATAAAACTAGTTTCATGTGTATTATGGTGGTTGTAAGTTATGTATGATATCTATGTTTATGTGCTTTAATGCTATTGGACGTAATTATGACAATTTGTTAACTTGACATTCATTAATATCCACTTTATTGGCACACTGTCTAAACAGTCACTGACCGTTATTCTTCACAGATAAGGTGAGTCTATAATATTTACTTTTACATTTAGTCATTTAGGAGATGCTTTTATCCAAAATGACTTGAAAATGAAAGTAAGGAACAACACTAAAGCTCCACTGCAGTCAGAGACATAAAGGGAGTAAACAAGGGCAAGATTACTTTGATGAGGTAAAGTGCAGGCAGATCAAGCAGGAAGTACTTCAGTGCATACTAAGGTTTTCTCAACAGTGAAAATATTATTTGTATAAACACAAAGATGATAGAATCATATTGTATCACAATACAGTAACTCGGTTTCTCATACATTTGCAATGTATTCACTATAGATCATAGATCAGATAAAGTACATTATTAAACAAATACATGAGCATGAATGTACCATCAGAAAGAACTTAAAAAGAAATGTAAACGACACCGTATAAATGCCAAGAAACGCGATTGACAACAGCAGTAAGTCTGATTATATAAATATCTGCCAAGTTAACAAATCAGGATTTAACGGATTTCTCCAGTTTTTCCTACATCTTAGCTCTTGTCTCTACTGCCTACAACTTGTAATCTAAGATTAAAGATATTAAGAATATACTGACTTGCTCTAGGTTATTGCAATATTTCAGTATTTTCTCTTTTTTATAGTTGTAGTTTTTTTAAATAAATAAAAGTAGATTTATGATCTTTAGATGAAAAATTCCATTAATTTCAATATGATCTGTGCACACTGAAATGGAATATGAAACAGTAGCTGCAATTGTGATGAAACAGATTACTTTACCTATTTTCAGGTGAAGGCAATTATAGTTAATTATTGTATGTCATAGTTGGAAAAGGATCATCAGTGGCTTGGTGTCAATAATTAGTTTGTTTTGGCTTCACATCACGACATTAGATTACTTTGACTACATTTAACTGCTTTCTGTAATAATGTTAAATAGTTCTTGTGAAGATATCTTTCAAATCACAGGATAGGGAATCACCACTTGAAAATAAAGTGGTATCCAGTTTCTGCAGCACCTAAACACTCATTTAGTAGCTTAATCTTTTTAAAGCCTGTCAGCCGCTACATGTGCCTAAAGTAGGGTTTAATACTTGAACCTTTTAAAATAGGAATTGAAAATTCTGTTTTTTGTTCTTTTTTTTAATGAATTCTATTAATCTTGAATCTTGATATGGAACCCCCATCATTTACTTAGTGCAACCCAAAACCAGCACTATGAATTTTCTACTAATTAAAATTTTTACTCCGTGTCTGAAACCGCAGGAGGTAAAATGATTTCTTGAATTCCTCATTTCAAATTAATCAACCATGTTGTTTCTTCTCTTTTCCCCTTTTTTGTAACACTGATTCTTAAAATACGCTCATTCATCTTCAAAAATTCCATTTTCATTCAATTCAGGTCAAATTCAGTTTCACCGCTTTTGAATTTATGGCACAGATTAAAAAGCACTATTCATCCTGTCCTGCTGATACAATGACACCTGAACTGAATATTATTTAAAAAAAAAAAAAAAAATTAAAATTAATGAATATGCCCGCGTCTGTCACAGCTACAGCAAGATGCATTTCGTATTTGTTTGTCCATCCATCCAATTCATTCTTGTGAAAGAAAAATCTCAAAAACAACTTGAATGAATCCTTTCAAATTTGGCACGAATGTTCACTTGGTCTCGAGACTGAAGTGAACCGATTGCAGTGGCCACAACAGATCTACATCAATCTTTGCAAGAGTAGACTTTTCCTACTACTAATTGCATTTTGTTATTTCCTATCAGGAGAATGTATCTGGAAACTAATTAAGTGGATTAACTGCACAAGTTATGGATGTTTGATCCTTTTTCCGATTTTACAATCTTTTCCATCCACTATTGAACAACATTAGGTAGATACACAATTTTACCTTTAACAGTACCTTATACCAGTATGTGTGTGTGTGTGTGTGTGATGACAATGTCCAGCCATCAGAGTCCATTAATGGGATTATGAAGATGCGTATAACCTCGCTGACAGTCTTTCAGTACAGTTCAGAATATCCTAGCTGCCATTATTAGATCATCAGGCCAGCAGGACTCATCACACATTATCATTACTCAAAAAAGTACAAAGTAAACAGCATTTTTTATACTATATCTCACAACACATCACACACACACATTAGGAGGAATATGGGCAACTGCTAATGGACTATCAAATACTAAGCCAAATGCAGAGAAAATATTACAGAGAGAGAGAGAGAGAGGGGAACTATTAAACACTAACAAAGCATCATACATTAGAAAATAAATACAAATGTCATGTTAGGCGTGAAAGACAGTGTCAAAAACATCACAGAAAAAAAAGGGATAGGTATGAGTAGTGCATGAGAGATTAGAAACGAAAAGGGCAAACCTAAAATGAGCATTATGCATAGAAAGCAGTGGCACTAATGCACCATCACTGAATGGGAGTAGATGGGATCAGATTTTAGATCCAATAGGCTGATTTCTGACTGACCATACTATAAATAAACATCCAAGACAGAATTCAAGTGGAAAAATAAGACCATGGCCAACACATTACATGTGAATAATATGTGAAAGTCACAGAATTTGAGTATATAAAACAGCAGTGATTATCATGCAAAAAGAAGGATATAAATTGTAAAATATATAACAGCAAACAAATCAGAGTACACTGTAAATCCTAGATATAAATTATTTTTGGGGTAAGCAGAAACAAAACAAGGAGATGAACATGCCATTTCTTATCACAAGTTATAATAAGATGTACATAAACAACAGCCTACTGCTATCTGGATGTCACATATTATGCTAAGCTATAGCTGAATAACATGCGTCATCATGCCGGAGACAATTTTCCCCGCCTTGGCAGCTGTAGCTGTTAACGTGTTGGCTCATTTATCAGAGAACACAACTTTGGACAGCAAAAGAAGCCAAATCGTAACATCAGACGCTAATGTCAGGATATCAGAGTAACTACACAGCATTCTTGTCAAGTGTGTTTGGGTAACAAGACTGAGCAGAGCACGTTAATGAGAATGTACTACAGTCAAAAACCTTGCTAATGTGATCCCATATACAACACTGGAGACCATTAGGAGAAAAAGTGGGTAACATGAAAGAGGTAAATGGCTTGTATGAAAGGATCCCTTTAAGAGATGGACTTACATAAAGTCTAAATGGATTGTACTCAGGGCTCAGCCATATTGAAGAGACTTCTCTTTGTCCCTATTCTGTCCCTGTGCTGTGGCCTTCAACTGCAGAGAAATAGAACACATTGAGAGGAGGAGGAAACAGAGAAGCATGAACATGTTGTGGTGATGGATATAGAGAATAAATGGAATGCATGGATAGACAACAAGAGGAAAGAATTTATTAAAAATGAGAAAAAGAAAAAACAGTATTCAGCAGTGTTGGCTTCCAGGTTGTTGTTCATCTGCTTAGCATTTTAATCCAGGATGTAATTATTTGATTACACCTACTAGAAAAGTTATCACATTGCAGTTGGTTAATATTCTTCCACACAATGGAAAATTAAGTTGGACTGGTCTTGACTTTCAGTTTCAGGAGGAGCAGATTGGGGAAAGAGGAAGCAAACAGAAAATATGTATTCATATGATTTTTATGCTGCTTGCCTTTGTTCCATTTCCATCACTAGCTGCCCCTGTCTTACCCTGAAGTCAAGCTGTTTATAATTTGTGCTTTACATAATTCATATTCTATCTAAATAAATTAATCTTGAACACATTGTTAAACAAGTTGTACCCGGTAGGATTTCAACCATGACAACAGAACTGAAGGCATGTTCTGTTCTGAACAAACACGGCGATGTTAGCCCCGTATAATGTCTGTTAAATATATGTCTGTTAAAAATATTCCTCGATATTTGCATATTTTATTGACTTGAGTTAAATCATTAAATCCCATGAAAAATATAATTTACACTGACTGATAATTCCACTGATCTACAATTTGAAACAATGTACAATTTTATGAATTATTGATATGTTGCAGTCGAGTAGTTCATGTGATGGTTTTTCAAAGTGTCAATCTACTAGGACCTTATCTTTCACTCTTATGGAGTAGTCATTTTTTAAATATCATCTTTGTTCATTTTTTGTGAGTAGCAAGACAGAAAACAGGGAGGAGAGCGGGGGAAAGACACGCAGGAAAGTTTGACTCGGTTGGGATTTGAACCAGCAAACAGGCAAATAGCTGCACAGCGTATATACGCCAACGTGGTGTGGCATGTAAATAGTCATTCATAAAAATGGGACTCATTAGCAAATTATCATGTCCAGTCAAATAAACTTCAATTCTAATGCTTTACACTGGATTTTGGTTCAATTTCAATAGTGTTTCGGGACACTAATTATGTTGTTTGATACTCTTTGATTCTCACCAACTAATTCATCACTAACAATTTATAATGTTTTCACACAAGTTAATAAAACCACACAACTCTTATGTGTAAGGACCAAAGACAGTGAGTTAATAAATGAAGCTATACTTGACCCCAAAATAAGTTCTGTTCAATTATTTATGTTATCAGACCACCTCCTGTTCCTTAACAGGCAGATAGACATGAGTTGGTTTGTGTGACCTTGGTGGAAGTATGACTTTCACCGTCATTCTAGTTAGAAATTTGCCTTTAAATCCTGTGTGCCCTCTCTGTGAGTTTCCTTTTATTTTAAGGCTCTTTAGCAAAAGTGTCTAAGCTACTTCTGGCTAGAGTGGGAAAAAAAAAGAAAAATAGCATTTAGGGAAAAAAAACTGAAAAAAGTCAAACTGACTGAAATTTGCCTGGAAGACTCGAATAACCTTTCAGTGTAGATGCAGATACTCAGTTCTTGTGGTACTGCAGCCTTTGACACTATTCAATTGTTTGTAGAAAGACAGAGACAATGAACACTACATCAAGTGTTTTCCTCTCCTCTCAGTCAAGAGGTTCATGTTTTTTTTTCCTTTTGGAAATACCACTGTGTCTCATGGCAAATACGATGTCCCACAAGGACCAGTCTTTGGGCTTCTTTTATTCTCCATAATGTGGTTTCTGTTTTGTAATAATGTGTTTGACCTCACAACGTGTCTCTGACTGGTTTAATGAAAAAGTGGGAACAATGTATGTTTACCAAAAATAAAAAACAAATCTTAAATCTATTAAACATTAAAGCCAACAACTGTCATGTAATAATAATTATCTGACCTTTATATTATCAATGTCTCGATCATTGCAACAGACTTCGGTCATCATTGAATCAAATTACAGAAACTGTACAATGTGACTTTGAACCAGAACCATGAGCCTTTGTGTGCACATTAACATTTTCATGAAATCTCCCCATATTTTTTTTTACATGGTTGTGATTGAAGTTTCAGAATGGCTTGGGATTTTTTGCTGTATTTTACTTTCTTGCACTGTATGACCTTTTGCATATTTATCAAGGTTCTCAAGCTGTGGTCATTTTTTATGTTTCCAAATGTCCAGAATTAAATCTGAGCCTTTTGCCATCAGGGTCTCCAAGTCTGGACCAACCTACTCGTGGAAAAACATTTTGCTGAGTCAATGTGAACTTTTACTGGAGAACTCTTTGAGCTGTCTGTGTTTTATTCTTCTGTTTTAAATTTAAGTAACCTTTCACCATTTGTTATTTTCTAATGTAACATCTACATGGTAGTATACTGTTAGTTATACACTGGTCAGACTTGTCCTTCTGTGACCTTAAGGTTATTGCCGCATATATATATATATATATATATATATATATATATATATATGTGTGTGTGTGTGTGTGTGTGTGTGTATTTCTGTACGAGCCAGCTGGGACTGTTGACCTTGCTGGGAAACACCAAATTGATATTTCTGATGCAACCCCTAACTGACCTTCAGCTCACCCTACTACCACCTACATACATACCCACATAAACATGCAGCTGTATTTTTTCATTTTCTTTATTTTGAGTGCACTGAAGCTGCCACAGATACACACTTCTCCCCTTTTCTGCCCAGAGCCCATTGTCTTTTAATTGTTAATTAGTTCCACTAGATTTAGGAGAAACACCACTGCTGAAATGCATTACATGTACAGCTATGTGTCTCTGTTTGACTTGCATCTTTCTTTGCATCCTTGTGTGTGTGTGTGTGTGTGTGCATGTATGCAAGTGTTTCTGTGTGAAAGAGAAAGACAGGTCTGCTGCTGCGGGCGATCACCGTCCTGAAACATTTATATCTCATTATCCTGAGAGAGAGAAAGCGAGAGATAAGCTGGAGACAGAGAGAGAGAAAGAAGAGTAGAGTGAGAGAGACAGAAAAAGAAACAAAGGGGAGAGGACATGGATCAAAGGGACAAAGAAAAAAGGAGATGAGAGAAAAACAGACAGACAAAAGGGTATTCTGTGGTGAGTTGATGAAGAAATTGCAAGATACTTAATGACATCTACATCTTTTATTGTACAGAATTTGAAAAAAAAAAAGTTGTTGCTGTGACTCATTTTGGACTAACATATAGACATTAAAAGTGTATTTATTTGTGGGAGCACACCTGTAGAATCATTGGGAATATTTTTCACCCGTCAAACACAGATGTAATTAACAAAATAAATCATGTCATTCATCTACGTGTCAGTTCTACGTCCTCGGTAATGGGCATGTTTGATCTCTCGTTGTCTCATCGACATGTCTAAATGAAATAAGCGTGAATTAATATCACTAGTTATACCTCTGTCTTTCCCCATCATGACAGGGCTGCCCTGGTGAACATCTGTTAACAAATAGAATGATACAACTTCATCAACAATTATCTTTTCAGTTTTGTCTGTTAGGTTTTCGAGGAGTTCAATTTTCTGGTTGCAGTTGATCACAATGTAAAATGAATGACATGACTCATGGACACCTGAGAGTTGATGGTTATGGAACATTTATGTATTGTTGTTTAGTATAATTATTGTAGCACTTGTGCTCCAACTGTTTAAAAAAGATAATTGGTTAATTGTGGTATGTCAACCATCCATCCAGTCGTTTAAACACAGTAGAGGGATGTAAAATATGCTGGTTGGTTGATGTTTGCACAAACATTCAGACCCACCTCATATCCACATGAATGACACAACAACCAGATTATCAGTAAACACAATACAGCAAAGACTAATCAAAGGAACCCAATGGTGTCTGTTTTCTACTCTGGTCTTTTAATTCCTCACAGACATGTTCATGAGTGTACTTATAATTGCCAATTTATGACTCACACACACATTATACATTCTAAGACAACACAGAGCTACAAAGAAAATGTGATGAAAAAAACAATGTAAAGAGCATTAAATGCAAGAGACGAGTTAAGAGCACCACATGCAAAAAGGGCAAAAGTGGTTGTATAAGCCTGTGCTATAAAAAAGAAAGGAAAAAAAAAAACATGAAACCTTTCCAATGAGGACACTGTCAAAGAGACTATTTAAAATGTGTGGGTACATGCTAGAGGACATGTGTATTGTGTATTTTCTGTTCATCAGTGGAAATTTGAAGAAAAAAAAAAAAACTGAATAGTCTTTATGCCTTACAGGATGAAATTTAAATGTTACAGTTGAGCTATGAGCTACAGTACATTAACAGACAGACAGTATAAACAGAAAACGGTTTAAACAAAGTGTTTACTTTGATGTTATATTTTGGGTTTTTGACCAGTACTGCAATCAGTCACCAGTGGGCCATTGAGATACCTTGGTTCTCAAAGGCCCATTGATGAGGAGTTGTACATCTTTATATACAGTCTGCGTATATGACCTCCCCCTGTGATATGTACAAATAGAGGACAGTCAGTATTTACAGAACAAAATATGAAGTATATCAGTGTTATTTTATGCATTTAGCAAAACTAGTGACCAGTGTCATCTTATTTTTCCTTTAAGGACAGCCTCATGCCAAGTGATCCAAGTTGCATTTTTAATCACTCGCTGTGAATTCAGTGCGATGAAACGATCGCAGCCTTTACTCCTGCATTGATACGGACAATCTCCTGCTTGGCTGCAGAATGGCTTTGATTAAGCTTCAGTGTCATGGCCTTTATTGGTTGTTAGATGATTCTAATTTTCATCAAACTGATGATCAGGTCTTTTTCTTCGGCTGCTAAGCTGACAGTGCATTCCTTTGCCGTGATTTTTGCCTTTAGTGTATCTGACATTTGATGACTAAAGATGGTGCAGGTCACCTGTATCACATTTCACCACTAACCATTGATTGAAAACCTCCAAATGACTCCATGAAACTAGACTAAGATTTTAGCTGATATGGTTTTTTTCTGATTTCTTCAGTCTCCTTTGTCACTTACCTCTCACTACAGTGTACTGAGATTGAGTGTGATTGTGTGCTGGATTTAAGCTCTTTATACCCTTCATCTTGTTCAGACTCCCAGGCTGCCCTGTGTGCCTAGTGTGAAGTATTTCAGATTGATTTGGCTGCTTAACAGTACAATCACGATATTTTTCCATAAAAGTAAAACCTTGAAAATACCAAGGAAGCTTGAATATTGTCACCAAGATAATATAAAACTGGTAGGTTCCTTAATTGAAGTCAGAGGTGTCCAATGCATGTGAACATATCAGAATCTAAAATGTTAAAAGCTTGGAAATTGTTCAAGACGTACATGAAAGAGCATAGCATGTATTGTTGCAGAACCAGATATCTTGTCTGACAACATTTAGCTCAGGACACACACTGAGGGGACCTCCTGCTCTCAAATCATTTGTGCTCGAATCTATTTGAAACCGTTTTACTTGTCCTGCATGTAGAAAAAACAAAAAGACAGACGGTTGTGCACTTGGTTTTGTTGAAGCCAAGTGCCATGGTTGCAGATTTAATTAAGGCACCCACACTGAACCGTGCATAATTGCAAAGTGCTTCAGAGATGCACAGGAAATCCTGAAAAGCAAATGCTGCAGACACATACTGATGCAACACAGTGTTGAAACACAGCATCCAGTTACAAGGAATACAGCTGATTGCAGTAGTAAAGCACAATGAACATTCATAATGAGCAAAGTAGCAATTAGAGCTAGGGTTTGGATTTTATATCATTTGTACTGATTTTCATAGAATTCACATGGATGCATAGTAGTCATATTTTGTGTTGGAATTGAATACATTCATCCAAAAGAAGGGATTTATCAGCCTTAAATGCTGTTAATTGATCTGTTGGCGCTTTACCTCTATATCCTCAAAGGAACATGCTATAATGGCGCTTGTGTCAAGGCCATTTCAGTCCCACCTCTCTTCTTCTGTCACAGCATCCTTCCTTCCTGACAGCAACCTTCTGGCAGTATTTTATGACTACATTAGAAAGTTGATCTCACCTACACCTGTTTCTGTCTGGCACACTGTCCATCTCTCTCTGCCTCTCTTCTTATCAGTATTTTATAGCTGATGTGTCTCTTTCTTTCCTCCCTTTCTTTCTCCTTTTCCTGGTGTTCTCAGTCTCTTCATTATTTTATAGCTGTTGTAACAGCCACCTGACCTTTCTTCTTGGTGATTACTTTATAATGAGACCACAACTCCCTCCCTCCTTCTGTCCTTCCCGCCCTCTTACCTTTCATGTGACCATTAATCACTTTACATATGTCTGTTCTCTTTTTCAAGATTTCTTTCAAGATAACTTGTGTTATAAGAGCAATCACGGCAGAGGGTGTCATAAAGCAGATTGAGAAATGAGAGTAAAGTAAAATTTTGATGCGAAATCTTGCAACATGCAGAGCACATCACGATCATGATGATCCAACAGGATTTATGTTTATTCCTAATCTCATTTCTCCAGTGAATCCTAAAAAACAAAATTAGACTGCCAGCACCTCGACATCACCTGGATGATTTACTTATTTATTTATTTATCGTCAGTTGACGCTTCATGATATCCAACCTGAGGCTTTCCATCGCAGAGAAGACATTAAGCCCATTAACTATTCTCAAGCTTCAAGGTGTTAAGCTGGAAATCCCTGAAGAAAAACCTTGTAACCAACCAAGCCTGTGTGAAAATAAAACTGCCACATGCTCTGAGACTGTCAGAGGTATTTAACAAGTAACAATTACTTCTTAAATACTGAAAATAGTCAAAAAACAGGGCAGTCTCAAGACACGCCACTAAATCTGTGGCTTCAGACCTTAATACAATAGCGTTTGATGTACAGTACGCTACAGTACTAGTGAGTGTGCACATACAGTAGATAAGGCTGTCATTAAATTACGATGCAGTTAATATTCACTTCAGATGTTTGTGCTCGCAAGCACGAAATGGGCCGTTCAACCATTCTCTTCAATAATTGGTTTGACGATGATAAATAGTTCTGCGCGCTACCATGGTAACCATGCCATTAATGTAATTATTCAGATTAACAGAAGCCTCGATACAGAGATGATGAAGCCTCATGTCTTCCTTGGTCAGTATTGTTCTTTTCTAATCCCATCATATAAGAAGCTTAGGTTTAACTCAACTGTATGTATGTGTGTAAAGTGGAATCATAGTAGCATGACAGCTAATTTGAGCAATGTACCGATCCAAGATTAAGATTAAAATATTAAGCCTCAAGAAATGACTAAAAATATTGTTTTACATCTGAATGGTCGGCCTCATGGTGAGATTCCTACTTCAAAAACATGAATTTATGTGAAGGTGTTTGGGCCCATTCAGGTTCCTTATTTGTTGACACCAACAGTGCACCAGCAAGATGCAAAAAAATAAAATAAAATAAAATAAAATAAAAAACTCCATGAATTCAAGAAACAGCATGTAGAAATCTTCAGTCAGGGGCACACACACACACACACACTGAAACACCAAACAATCAGCAGACGTTGTGATGTGTCAAAATCATTGAGAGACAGAGTTTTGCTTGTTTTGACTCCCGCTCCTCACACATACCCTTGATTGAGGGCAATCAAGCAGAGAGGATATGTCTCCACAGGAGGGACAGACAGGAACACAAAGAACAAGACAAGGGAAAGAGAGATGAAGAGACGAAGAGAAAGATTGGAGGAAAAAAAAAGATGAAGAAACGCAGAGGTCGAGAGGAAAGCAAACCAGATGAAACAGAAATGTGTGTGTAAAAACTGAGAAACTAAAATACTGATGATATTATTGAGATTATTGACATTATTCAAATGGACCAGAATAGTTCCATAGTTCTTTTTTTTTTCCTTTTTCAAAGTTTCATATAATGACATTTACATTAGAGCACAGTTTAAATAATGTGCACCCTGTTTTCTTTTTCTTTATTATTTCCTTTCAGACCCATTTTGGGACTGTTTCCAAAACTATTTGCAACAACCCTTTCAGAGATTCAATGAGAGCATTTTTCTTACTGCTACATTGTGTAAATTCATGCATTGTATTTTTGTTTTGTTTTGTTTTGTTTTGTTTGTTTTGTTTGTTCCCCCTAAAAAGTCAGACTTGTAGAAAATGAAGGTAGAATATTTTAGCAGCCTTGTGACACCTTTGTCCTCGGAGTTTCTCTTTGCTTTGTTTTGTTTCTGCTTTTCTTCTATTTTTTTTTTCTTTCCAACACACTTAACTTGGGAGCCACATCAATAATCAGTCTCAGCAGCTGCCCCTCCGGTTAAAAACCACCACTCACTTGTTATCATGGTGAAGACCAGGTCTAAACTATGTGTTGTTAATACTTTTGAACACTGGAAAGTGGCCTATGAGAGATTTGATTTCCACAGCTTTATTATTCATTGATTAGATGTTGAGGGAAAAGGTTACTAGTAGTGACAGGAAATCCCCTGAGGACAGCTAATGTTGAAGGTTGAATGCTCCTACTGATTTTTTATTATTTTGCTGTAACGTTGAAAGATTGCAGTTTATGAAAATTTCATTTGGAACCTCTGCTTTTATCACCTGAGCTGTATTGGCAGTAGATGCAACAATGAAGTAGCTACACTGGACTGGGCAACAAAATATACAATTGTGTATACAACTGCAGGACTTATGATCTTAATTTAAAACCTTTTGCTGGCCTTTACTTTAAAAATTTCAATACCCAAATGTTTTAATTAGCAGTGTAGATAACACAAAGAACAAGGGATCCTTTTTTTAAAAAAAAATCTAGGAATCACACAAAGTACAAGAGGAGTAATCACTCTTTTCACCTTTTAAGTACTATTTTATATTTATTGTAGCTTCATCAATTAGCACTGGCTATAATCTCAACACCTCAGCATTAAATATCTAAAGTAAATTTCAACTCAAAGTTGTCCAGCACAGGATTTTATTTATTTTTTTTTTTAAGTTTAAGAGATGTCAGACAGTGCCGTATTCAACATGGCTAAAATATGATTTAAAAATATGTTTATCATCTATTTAAAACTCATAATGTTAGTAATTTATTTTTTAAGAGTACACAGTGTCTCCTTGACAATAGTTTGAAAATGAGTAACGTGCACTTATTTGTGTTTGGTTTAAAGTGGGACAGAGCCAGTGCAGAAGAACTTGAGGCTGCAGATGAGTTTGAAATAGAGCAGATAGAGTCTGGGGACTGGGGAGAGACAGGAGCATGAGGAACTAACAGATGTCACTCTTACCAAGAAGGAGGATATTAAATAGCATTGTACCATTTACCACCATCATTGACACATCTTTTGTGATACCCCCAGTTTGAGAGACCTATCGACTGAGCCCTTATGAATACAGGTTTTCTGAACTTTTTTTTTTTTACAATCTACACTTGCTTTTCATCAATGTGATTCATTTCAAAAACCTTTTCCATGAATTTTCATATATGGATACTGCAATAGACTGGGAATTCCTATCAAAGACATTCAGAAATGTTCTGTTCATTCATCCCTGGCGTCCACTGTAATGGACATTTAAAATTTCTAATAAAAAACATGAGCTGAGTCTTTTTACAGACCCATTTATGTACCGGAGAAGAGTAAAAATCATCTGCATAATTTTTTTTTCCCAGTAGAAAAAAAAACAGGTCGGAAGGGGATACAAATATTGTTAAAAAAAAAAAAAAAGATAGTCAGATCTAGGAACAATTTTCTATAAAATATTGCAGTGGAACCGAATAATCAATGATGTAAAATGGATGTTGTGATGTTAGATTAATTTAAGATAGCCAAGAACCTCATTATTTTATCAATATTTGCTGACACCACTCATAAAACAACTCAACTACAAGCACAGATAATGAGCATGTATTTATCCTATAAATGCATGCCAGCCAGTAATTATCTTAATCAACAAGCACTCAGTTTAAT
Organism: Polydactylus sextarius; assembly: GCA_016801845.1. Lineage (NCBI taxonomy): Eukaryota > Metazoa > Chordata > Actinopteri > Polynemidae > Polydactylus > Polydactylus sextarius. Next base: position 5,326,454 of record CM028924.1, read on the forward strand.
TGCAAGGGTAAACTAGAGGGCAGAGGGAGAGGGGTCAGAGAGGTGAACAGTGGAGAACAGCATCAAAAGTGATGGGATCGAGAGGAGAGAGAGAGTTGGTGTGCAGAGCTGTGGCGACAAAAATGATGAACGGGACTGGGTAAGACGGGATGGAATAGTAAAGGAAGTTTTCAAGAGAAATAAAACACACGGGGTGAATGAAAAACATTACTGTGTGCACCGCGTAGTGAAATATAAGTCAGTAAGGCCGTTCTCACATTGGGGGGATTTACAGCTGTCACCAACTGGAGGATGCAATGATGTACCCTTTGATGGTTTTGTAGCGATGGAAGTGTGTCGTCTTTGGTACGTCTTTTACAAACAGCGGGGAATTACATTTTAATGACACAATGGTTAGTTTAACAGAAATACCATGCACCTCTGCTGCGACGCCTGCAGTTTTCTTAAGATGATTTCTTAAGAAGTAAGAAAACAAGAAAGAGAGAGTAGATCAGGTGATAATATCTAAGGTAAAGAACTGCAGAGTAATAGATATAATAAATCAAAGGGCACCTTCCATATTAAGGTTTCTCAAGGTGTTTTTTTTTTTTTTTTTTAAACATCCATTTCAAATCTAAAGATTCAAAGCCGGCAATTTTTTAAATGTCTGCAAATTCCTAGCACTTTAAAAATGTGAAAGCCTTTTGGTAAATACATCTCCGACACTCAAATAGCTGAGACACTGACAGACTTGTGAATCTGCTTATGTTTAATCACAATATTTAAGTCTAACCTGTAAAATGTGTGAGAATTGTGTTGTTTAACTTCAAACCAGAAAATCTGCAGTGTGGTGAGTGATCTGAAATGTGTGTGTCACAAAGCAAAATGAAGAGAAGGAGTTGGAGGTAGGTGGATGGGTGTGGTAGGGCTGAAACCAAGACAGTGGTAAATGTTGCAGTAAAATGACATGATAGAGTGTGGAACCGGAGATTGAAAAGAGATAGAAACGGAGAAAGAGGTGGGGTGGCAAAAGAGTGGGAAGAGGTAGTGACAGAGAGAAAGAGAGAGAGGGGTTGAGTAATGATCAGCTCATGTTGATTTCTGCCTTTGTCTGGCATCACACAGTGAGGACTGCCACTGTGCACGGTACAATAATCACACACACATGCAGGAGAGACCTATCTGCCCACTGGAGACCTTGAAGACCACAGCAACCCGGCAAAAATGTCTCCAAGATGTCTCCTAGCAACAGAGAGGTAATTGTACAAGATAATATAAATGAGGATGAGTCACTGCCACACAAGGACAAGAGAGAGGAGCACAATAAATACATATATATATATATCTACATGTATATACGTGTGTTTGTGTGTGTGTGTGTGTGTAGATAGATAGATAGATGGACAGATATAAATATATGCAGATGTGTGTGTGTGTGTGTGTGTGTGTAAATCCAGTCTCTTGTATGTAAGTCAGAAAGTCATGACTCAAACGACAGGTAGTTTACTTTTGACGATGTTGTTAGTGAGTCATCAATAAAATAGTTACAGTGCACTAATGAATCAGTTGGCCAGCTAGATAATTAGCGAAGCAATCTGTGTGTCAAGATGAGTCAGATGTGATATGCTAACTTTCATCACTAATAACATTCAGGCACTAATTAAATTTCACTCCCATTGTCAAATGAAATAAAATTACAACATATTGAAACATAAATTGTTTGTTTGCCAGGCAGCATTTTATGAACAGCAGAATAATAATATAATTAACTGTAGATACATAACTAAACACAGAAGGCAAATAATGATTTCAAGCTTTGTTTCACAAATATTTTATTGAAAGAGTGAAACACACTGACAAATTCAGTTCATTTTTCTTTTGAACTGCTACTGTGAAGATTATTATTATATCAGTATATGCTCATATATAATGAGGTCAGAGAGTCGGGCTATTGTCATTCAGTGCCAGTGAAGGAGCTACTTCTGTGATTTATTAATATTTTCAAACAATGATTAATGGCTATAAAATCAATAAATTACAATAAGAAACATATGTATTCTCTAAAAGGCTTTTATCTTAAAACATGTAAATTTTGTTTTCTCATAGGAAATAGAAAGTGTTAGTTGTTACAGTATGAAGCATACATGTCTTCTACAAACCCTCCCCATGGGTCTGGCAGCTGCTCTAAGGACAAACTCGCTGGTGGAATAAGGGCTTTGGAGCTCTTCAACATGGGGGGATTACCAAGAACAGCAACAAGGCCAGAAGTTAAATAAGCTAAGTACCAGCACTCTTAACCCAGACCTCAAGGACAAAATGTCCTGGCAGTTTAAGCTCTAGTTCTTTAAGAGGAGCCTTGATCACTGAGTTGTGATATGTTTATGGTCATTAAAGGTCAGTGACAATAACTAAAGAGAGGTTCCAAAGACAGTAATCAGAAAAGATGAGAATTAGTATTGAAAATATCTGTAAAAATGTTTGTTTTCAACTGGAAAAGGATGAAATTCATGGTTCCTTCGTGATAAAGAAGTATTTTTGAAGTTTTTATACTATCATGAGATATTGTCTTGGCCCGTAAAGTGATACATGTTGATTAGACACTGGATCTTTGGATCACTTTGTTTACTGCCTCCTCAAAACCACAGGAAAAAACACCCTCATGATTTTCCCTTAAGATGGAAATCAATTTGGATTAGTTGCCTAACTGTTGATCCTTGGTGATCCCATAAGGTTGGTTATTACCTCTGTTAACACTGAGCCTGACCAACTTTGATCCATTGTCTTAAAACATAGCAAAACCTCTACATTTCAGTGACATAATCTCTGGACATCTTCATCAGCCAACAATACAAACAAAGAGCAGGTGTTTTTGTATGAAAAGATACCTGGAGCTAATTCATTATTGACTTTTAATCATAATTAGATGGCAGTCTTCAGTTAGGTGCCAGAAATGTTTAGAGACAAGGGTTTATAGATCTTTACTCACCTGAGGCAGAGAGGTCCTTGTCCTGTGAGAGATGTGGCTCTCAGGGCAGAGAAGGTATGACAGGGTCGAGTGTCAATGAGGAATCAAGTGAAGGGTCAGTAATGATCCAGAAGGGACTTCTGTTGTCTTTTACATTGAGGTTGTGCCATTTTGGTCAGTCTGTCTTTAGTCAAGAGATGAAAATGGTCATCATGAGAAGGTATAAAAAAAAATTACTTGATTTCCATTTGAAAAGGGCACTTTTGCACCCAAGACAGAAAGGTCAGGAATGACACACACTTGGTTGTGATGCATTTCAAGCTGGTATAAAATTGCAGCATTATGTTGCTTTATGTATTACACCCACTAGCATAAAACAGACCAAACAAAGAGCTATTTACAGCAGCTTTAGTATAAATAATTGGACAAATTTAAAAGTGTATTTAGAGCTCTCACATTTCTGTGTAATATTTAAGGCTTTGGTTTTTGGTATGTTGTTAAAGGAGGACTCATCTGTTTGTTTCTAAAAGTGCTTGTCCCTGTCCTTTGGCTGAGAGCATCTCCTGCAGACATGTGCACACAGCAGATCACATTGCCTCTCCTGCAGCCACACAGATGGCTCTAAACTGGAGTAAACAACGTTAGTTGTCTTTTATTCTGTGTTTGGTAATTTGCTACTAACTCACCTGTGTACATAGCCCCCAGGGGTCAACATCATTCAACAGAGAATAACAAGGACCAAATAATACTGACCACAACTTAGAAAACTGAGTTACGTGAGGACTGCAGGTAACTCTGCCCATCAGTCTATTTGATTAGTTGTAGATTATCACTGCATGAGGCTCCTGTTACCATCAGATCTCAGAATCACAATGATATTTACTCGTCCCTCTACAGCTATTTGCTCCTTATTTGCAGTTGTGTCCCTTGTCATTAACAATGACTTTTGGCAGAAAGCTGGACTTCCAATGGATCTATACAATGTAACAAAGGAGTGTATAGGAAAGTGTCTTATTAAATGTGACTTGTTAGTTCAGCCGGTGTGGGCGAAGTTTGGCTCGTAGATACTTTTTGGCAATGTAATTCCTGAATTTAATGTACTCCCCTGAATCCATAATCCAGGTTTGAATCCAATAGAACTTCCATTAAAAGAAGCTACTGAACAGTAGAACTACATACGGGTTGCAGCACACCAGGAAGTAGGCAGTACGACCATTAAGCTGACAGGAAATCTGCATGAATTATATGATGCAATCATTTCAACATGGAGCAGGATCTCAAATGAATCTTTCTAATATCTTGTGGAATTCATGCTACAGACTGGAGCCCTACCCTCTATTAATATGATGATTCTAATTAAGTACTTGTTTGGTGTAGGCGCAGAGCTGTTGATGGACAATGAAGGGAAAAACCTCCATGAGCAGGATACTGTCATGGCTCACGAGAGCAAGAGGAAATTAATATTAAAAATGGATAAAAACAGCATTGACAGCAGTGCAGATTGTGAAGGAAAAACACCCTGAATGATTTCAGTTCACCTGGTTTTCCTTCTGCTCAGAACCAACAACTGTAGAATAGGCACACATGTCCCTCCAAAACTTTGCTTACTTGGCACAGCATGGGGACCTTCCTTTAGTGCTGAAATCTTCAGAGGAGCACAGCATGATTTAGTGTTAACTGACTTGATTTTGTATTGAATAAAATGCATAGAACAAAGTTTTTTTTTTCTCAACTGGACAAACAAAGACAGATTCTTGTAGATTCACCTTTAAATATTTATTGGAGGTTACTTAGAGATATAAATCAGAGGAAAAGAAAAACAAGTACAGAGTTTAAGGTAATTTCCCAATAACCTAATGGTTTGCACAACTGTAACCACTTCCATCAGTATTCCCGTAGCTGCTGCACCATTACACATTTATTTCTATCACTGACAGGTTCATCTTTGGCTTACAAAGTGTGTGACTTTGATTGTGTCTGACTTTGTTGTTGGTATTTTGGTGGGTGATCTTTCAGTGACCTTGTTGCCTAGTCTTGCCATAACTTGCCAGGAAGGATTAATCAAAGATTCACACATTTGCCAGTTCGTGCTGGTTTCCGACAACCATTTATCAAAGGACATCACTAACCTTCATTGGCAGTGTAAGTTTTATTCCTCTAGAATTCATTATCCAGAGCATAAAGCCTCAAGTCTATAATGCTGCCTTGTGTGTGTATAGGGTTTATTGTTTATTATTATCATTCACATTGAATCTCTTGCTGCTACGTGGATTCATTGTTAAGTACTCTCAAGAGCAGAGCCTGGTCTGTTTTGTAACAGTACCCAGCCTTTATTGAGATAAATTGCCACATATGCTTTAATGTGTCTTTGACAGATATGTTCCAAACGGATACTTACCCACCTACTGTCGTTGGTCTTCTTTGTCTGTGTATTTTAGAACCTTTTATGTGCCATACATTGTGGAATGGAGGTAGTGGTCTCAAATAGCTGCGGCATCTGCCACTCAAAATAATGTGTATAATATAATCTTTTGCCAGAAACCTTGGAAATCTAGACCTCTGATTGTCACTATAAGCAATGTCCCCAGCAGCAAATTACATTAGCAGTATGATTTTCTGAGTAACTGTAATTGTAAAAATGAATATATTTATATGAATATATTTAATTTGCAAGTCTTCAGATTAATATTCCAATGTAAATGATTCTTTTCAGTAAAAGTTCTTCCTCTGTGTCAATGTTTAATCACAACTTGTTATTCTTCTCAGACCATGCCTTGACCAATAAAATGATGTAATTGAATTTTCCCACAAATTAATAATAGATTAAATTCAATATGCCTTTGAAATATGGAAATTTTAATAGAAAGTTACAGGTCATTTCAGTGTATTGGAGTCGGTTATTATCCTCAGGGTGGCCGGGCAGCTTGGCAGTTATAAGGATCATCCAACTGTAAAACAAGGGACATTACTTTCTTGTTTTATGATGAAACAACATCGCCTTAATTTTTAATACCTGTGCTGGCCCCGTTGGCTTATGAAGCAAGAGTATGTACATATGACTCATCTGAATCTGCCTCATACTGTCTCCTGTCCTCCTCTCTTGTCCACCCAAACAAACAGACAAATACAACAACACCACAAAACATACATAGATGAACATATTTCACAAAAATACAATGAAGATCACTGATGTCCCAAAGTTGTAAAACCTTTTCATCTGATTTCAGCGTAGGTCTCTTTTATATCATCTATATAGGAACTTCAAACACAGAAAAACCCATTCATGGTTCTTTGGAGAACACCTGTGAGGTCTTTCAATGGGAGGTACTATAAAGCCCACTTGAAATACCTGTTGGAAAAAGAAAGCATCGTCACTGAAGCTATGACAGTGGAGAAAGAAGACAGAAAAAATGACCCATGGGAAGTGGGGTGATTAGACTTTAGCCAGTGGTTTCCAGAGAGACTATGGTTGCCAAAATAAAGTTGTTTATTTATTTCACATTGAACATTTTTATTGCATTGCTGATATTATAGGAGATAGATGCTACACAGCTGTCATTAGCCTTTTGCTAACTAGCTAAATTGAAGAAATTATGTTTTTGTTCGCTTTAGTCTGTTGCTAAATGTGACAGGTCACGTAAGTCCTGAAGATATTTTCATCTTTTCTCAGACAAAAAAAACTCCCTTCATCATGTTGCTAGTGTAAAAGTTTGTATGAAAAACACTCTGTGTGCCTTGGTTCCATTTCTTCAACAGTTATCACTATATTTTGTAATAGTTTCTCCCTTTACCAGACTCCGCTGGTCAGCCACCAGTGCCCTGAGACACTTACTGAACCCAGTAACAATAGTCTGTTAGCCTCTTAGATGGTGTATGCCCATAGAACTGCAATGACATCCAGGTAACCACTTTTTCTGTTGACTAAACATTAGTCAATACACAGACGTTAACAAGCACAGATGCAGCATCCGCTTCACAAGTGCCATCTGTGAGTGGGTGTGGTTTGTGTGCTTGTTGGTGTGTGTGTGTGTGTGAGAGAGAGAGGATGCAGAAGAGAAGAGGGTCAAAGAAGAGCAGAGCAAGAGAGGGAGACAAATCATACGTGTGTTTGCAAGTGTGCATGTCATTGCTCACAGCACCATAGCAGTATAAAGTTATGTAACAATTCAATTGGAACAAAGCGGAACTGAAATTGATGAAGGCACACACACACACACACACACACACACAGTCACACACAATGTCCTTACAGTCACATACTATCATACTGAGGGACCTTATACACTCACACACATTCAGCCTGTCTCACCACATTGAACAGATGTTTCTTGGGTCATGTGGGTCATGACACATTGGACCTCATTAGGGAACATAAACAAGGTAACAAACAATTTTGCTAATATGTTTAAAGGTGACAGAGAATGAAAAAAACATTTTTACCTAATCTGTCTCATCTGAAATTCCTCTTTTAGAAATTTCAGCTAGAAAATTGGTCAGTTTCAAAAATGGTTGTTTTTGACATGAAATGTATTTCACTGCCGCCCCTCCCCCCTCATTTGAGTGGCAGTGAAGGCAGCCAATCAGTGTCAAGTACTCGCATTTCTTAATGAGGTTGCCAGTTAAGCCTGAAATGATGCCAAATAGGTGAAAAACCATGCATTTAAAATCCCCTGCCCTAAAATAGTTTCTGAGAGGTTTTTAAGAAGCTTCAGAGGCATTATGGATCCAACCAAAATTGTATTGTGTATATGCCACATCACAGAACAAGGATCAAACCCCATTCAGCCCTTCTCTGTCACCTTCAGTATATGTTGCTATAAACCTAGATAAGATTTACTCTGTTGGCCAATGATGTGTCATTTTTTTTTTTTTCCACAAAAAGAAATTCTTGTTTTAGACATGCCCAGATTTATGGTTATAAGTTTTTGACTTCAAGAGAGAAGTTTTGACCAGAGACAGCTCTTGCCATTTGGATGCCTGTTTTTCTGTCATAGTTTTTTTGCCCTTGAGAAAGTGTTTCCTAAGCTCACGGTCTAAAAAAAATCACACATGAAGAGATTTCACCACCCATGAATACAAAATTGTATCACCGAAAGAATTTCTGGCGCAGACTCATGGTCCACAGCAGGGGTTGAAGCAGATCTGGGCTGAACACACTGCAGGAGAGAATGTGACGCTTTCCCTGTGGGGAGTCTTGGTTCATCTGGTGGAAGGTGCAAGAGAGAATGAGAAAAAGAGCGAGTTTATGAATGGAGCCAGAAACGTAGGAATCGATTGGATGAATAACATGAACTGAGAAGTTGGAGAAGAAATAAGGGGTTGGATTAGTCTTTTTCTTTTTTAATTGGAAGAATGCATTTGCCTGAATATCTATCCCAAGATCAACTTGGTCCAGTGTAGTCAGACGAGGACGACAGCTCGAAAAATGTCTTCACCGAATTGCGCCAAAACCCCAAGCCAATATTTTAATTTAATACTTTCTCTCTCGCCAAGCATTACTTTTCCACCATCACACCCACAGAAAAGAAAAAAGTCTTTAAACCACAAAGATATTGACCATCTGAAAACAATCATATCAAGTATATCCAATTGTGGTTGTGGCATGTGAATGACAGTCACCTGACACCGAGCTGCCTCTGTAATGTCATTGATTGTGGATTGTGCAGGTGGCTAAAGCAGACTCGCGTTATTTTCATCTTGCATTTAAATGTTTTTATAATAGGCAATCACTCACAGCCACACATTAACCATATCAACACATTAGCAAGCATGTTAACGTCTCTCAAGGCAGTTTTAGGCGCTACATGTGATGTACATGTAATGTGCATATTTATATATGGTGAAACAATTAGGGAGAGGCTGCACGTGTGTGTGTGTGTGTGTGTGTGTGTGTGTGTGTGTGTGTGTGTGTGTGTGACAATAAAATAAAATATTGGCTTTGGTTGAAAAATTGAATTTGTGTACAAGCCTGTACTGTGCTTTAGGTGGTCGGGGACAAAATTCAAGCCCCTATTGTTGACATTTTTGGGTGTTGTGATTGATATATATATATATATATATATATATGTGTGTAGTATGTGGAGTAGAAAATGTACTATAGTGAGGCACCTTAAACCGTTCACTTGCTGTTTTGGCAATCTGCCGACGAGCTTTGAAAAATATATTTTTAGTTGCTTAGCAATGACTTTTCTCCAAATATAGGAGTTTTATCAGGACCATTTTCAAATTTAATGAATAGCTGAGGGTTATTATAGGATGGATAGTACAGCTAGGATCATCTTCTTTTTTTGTTTTCTTTTCTTCTTTTTTTTTTTTTTGATGAACACTGTACTAACTTAAATGCGTGCCTGAAAACTAAAAAGAAGAGAATGACACAAAGTAATGGGTGAAAATCACTAAAAACTACATTACAAAGACTTTTAAGGTGGTGAATTATGTTCTGTGAGCTGTGTTTTCCACTGCATTTCACATCACATTTGCACATTTTGCTCATGTTTGTACGAAAATTTGTGTAATATTGCATTGTATAGTTTGTCTCACAAGAAGATAATGAATAAGGAGGCAGAAATGCACGGCAGACAAGATGAGAAGAGAGAAAATGGGCCTTTAAATGTCAGAATTGTATGAAATTGATTTTATACCTCATGCCACATGCTGTTTCATTCATATGCAACCCCCTCTCTATGTCTGTCTTCTCCCCTCACTCTGTAATGTCCCTGTCTCATTTCCACCAACCCACATGTCTATTTCTCTTTTGTCTCCATGCTTTTCCCTCATCCATAAGTCTGTCCCTGTCTGCTTCCTTCTTCCCCCACCTCGCTGTCTCCTCATGTCTCACGCACACTTATACCATGTCTATCCTTTTCTCCATCCCACCCTCCCTCCATCTGTCCTGCCGCTGTGTGGTGAAATGAACTGATGTGTCAGTTGAGTTGATCATTCCCTCCAGCTGCTGTCTGCCAACCACAACTCTCCTTCCCTCATGTGTCGCTGTCTCTCTTTCTCTCTTCCCCTCTGCCTCTCCTTGTCACCCCCGCCGCAACTCTCCTTTCCACCATCTTTCACTCTATCGTGTCTACTCTCCTCGGATTTTCACTCGTTCCTTCCCCCGTGTCTCTGCTCACACCCACTCTTTTCCCTTCGAGAGAGGTCTGTCGGGAAGACTCAGCCGTTTGTTTACGAGCAATCTGATGTCGTTGTGTATGTGTGCATGTGCTGCACTGTATGACAAGTGCACATTTGTTGGTGTCTTCGAGAAATAAACCAGGTATGACCAAAGCAGAGGCTTTCTCTGTGTTTTAGGAGCAGATATGAAAGGTATAACGTTATGAGAATGAAGGACATTAGGTGTGTCTCCATCCAAGTAAACCAACAAACTGTGGAATGTAAATACATACTGAGCCCTGGACAGATTGGATGTGGGAGACGGAGGGAAAGTGCCTGGAAAAGAAGGATGTAAACAGATTTTGATCTTCATGCGCAGATGGGAGAGGGACAGAGGGTGAGGGAAGACATTAGATGGAAAGGAATAGATGGATGTTACCAGGTTTAGATTCTCTGTGGGGATTCTCTGCTGTATTCTTCAACAGGTGTTTAATATACTTTGTCCACCCAATTTAACAAACTCTATCCAAGGACTTCAGAATGAAATAAGGGATCAATGGATGAGTGGATATAATGTAATGTTTTCTTTTCATAACATACTTGTTATAATCCTTCAGTTCAGTCTGGCGAGACCAAAATGTGATGCAAGAATGAAATTGTGGTGTTGATTTCATCATGATATTTCAGCAGCATAGCTGATGTGGTGTGGAAGCTGGTGACCAGATGTTGGTAACAGCATAACAGGGCTCGAAGCAGCAGGTCCAGCTGATTGATTTAATGAAGTGCACTTTCACAGTGATTAGCTCCGGTGTGGGTTAGAAAGTAAGTGAGGTTAGGAGGTGTTTGGCCCACTTGGTAGGATGATACGAAAGAGGACAGTTCCAATTCAACTTAAAACTGATGGCAAGGATACTGTGGATGTTGATGTCCATGTGAGGTGAAAAGTAAGGTTGGGGCAGATTCTCTTCATCATAGTATTAAGATTGTTTTGCTATAAGACATTTTGGCTGCCAGTTCTGCATCATGTTATATTTTTACACACATATGCCTCATCCACTGAGTATTCATAGAGCTCAGTGATTCAGAATGATTCAGGTGATGTTACCAGAGCACCAGGTTGTGCCCTAGATTATTGGTGAAAAATTTGCATTGGCTGATGCTTCCGGTAGAGGTGATAAAATACTCTAATAATATCTGATTGCAAGATTTAGGTATTGTAAAGGCAGATATTAGTAGGAAAACAACACAAATCTATTGTGATTCATATTTACAAATACATATACAAATCAGGTTTAATACTATGACCACCTGTCTAATATTTCTAATATTGTGTAGGTTCTTCTTCTGCCACCAAAACAGCCCTGACCAGTTGAGGCATGGACTCTACGATGCCAATGAAGGTGTGCTGTGGTATCTGACAAAATGTTAGCAGTAGATCTTTTAAGTCTTGTAAGTTGTGAGGCAACACCTCACATATGATACCTGGATCATCCCTCCGATGTTTGATTGGATTGAGACCTTGCACTTCCATTACCACTTGCAGGCGCACATCAGCAGTTACAAGTTGGAAACTGGTAAATAGTGTGGTCAGATCGTAGTATAAGTAAAAGTAAAGCGGGTAAAGATTTGAATAGATACCAGCAGAGAGTCGTGGCTTTTCACCAAGCTGCATTAATAAGCTGCTTTCCACCCTTTAGTGCCACAGCAAGAAGTGACAGCAAAGACTGAAGTTGACATGACACACTGCTACTAATCAACACTTTAAGCTTGACTCTAACACTGAGGTTAAGATATGAAGACTCTTCTGGCAAAACAGTTAGCTCTCACACATCACAAGCCAAGATAAATGTTTAAACTTTCAACATTGTGACCTAATTGGTTTATGATTGAAAATCTCCACTTCTGCTTCAACTGTGCTTTCACTCTGTTGCATTTCAATTAGAGGAAAGGTGAATAGACTTATTGCTGTACTTTTTCAATTGATTTAAACTTTTGATGCATTCATTGTACTGGTGAACTACAACATCCACAGATACACAAGGCAATAGCCTACTTTGCCTCCCAGCAGAATGGAATATATTATATTGTATTATAAATGTCATACTTGTCACTAAATATTTCTCAATCCATATGATATTGAACAAAAACAGCTATTGTGGCTGGATACATCCCAATAGTAATTAAATATCCTGAAGATCAATTACCTTCTTACATATTAATATAATGAGTCAATTTTGACTTTCATCAAATTATCTAACAGTTTCCATACATTGAAGCAAACACAGCCAAGGTTATATATACTGTATATGTAAAGTGTCTATTTCATTTCCATTAAGTAGACTGAATCTATTCACATGCTGTGTACCACAACTTGTTCAACACTATTGATTTCCTCTCCTCAAGCCTCCTGTCTTACGCTAATGACAAACAATAAGAAGTGAAACCCAAGTAGCTGTGAGCTAAAGAAAAAGAAAAAAATCCCTCACAGCTTGATTGATTGAATGATTTTCTTGCTTTTGTTTTGAGAAGAAATGATAAATGGGTCACTTTATGAGGCTATAAAGGTGGGCAATGATGCCATCAGCAGGAGGTGAGATTTGAAAATGACACAAAAAATATAATCAGTCAAACCTGAGAACAAAAAAAATGGACAAAAATAAACATCACAGCAATGGTATTACTATCATCATTCTTCATATTTTGCCAGAGTTAATCTAATATCTGTCAGCTGGATTAAAAGTGGCCTCTGATAGTGTGACAGTAAGGCTTAATACGTTTCATTACCTGAGTGTGTGTGTGTGTGTGTGTGTGTGTGTGTACACTAAATACCAAATGAAAAATATGTCACCTCTCATGCAAGAGGTTTCTTCAATTCTGGTGGAGAATGGTGGATTACCAGAATTTATCCTCTGTGGGGTGGACACCAGAGATATAGTGTTCAAAGGTCTACTGACAGCGGCTGTTGGGAAGCTCAGGTAGTCCGACTGTTGAATCCACCACTCTCCATCAGAACTGTAGAAGCCTCTTGGATGAAAGTTAAAACATATTCAACAACTCAACAATCTGCAACAGTCCAGCTGCTTTAAATTCAACTCTACTATGACCTGGATGAATGAGAATCTCCAAAGACATCTTCTTTGACCAACAGCCAATCACCAAGCTGTGAAGTGACCAATCATGCAGTCACACTGGTGTTAAATGTCAATCACTACTGGTAAATTGGCTCAGGGATGAGAGAAGCCAGCTGGCAAATTAGTCATCTGAATTGCACATCTGCGAATCTACACATGCGAGTACACATAGTGATGCTCACACAAAGGCCAAGGCATGCACTCATTGGCCTGAACAGCGTTCTCTGTAATTATTCTATATGTTGCTTTGACTGACACAAAGATACACTAACTGTGATGTGAACAATGAGCTTGCATAAACTACTCCCACTGACTACCGCAGGCATTTCCACAACATATACAGTGCACACAAAACATGACAGCTGACATAACTAACATACCACATCTTGAATTTGCAACCCTAATAAGATAAATCAACATTGAACAACTGAATAATTTGTGTGATAATGAGACTAGATGTGTGCACAATGGGGATTAAGCGTAAAATGTCAGAGGGGAAAAAAAAAAAAAAAGGTGGGTTGTGTTAGTAGGGTAATCCCTGGTAAGATTTAATGTATTCTGTCATGACATTATTATGTGGGATGTGTGTCTTAGATCACTTCAAGAATGTGCCAACACCTCTGCAGTACTATTACTATGATGTGACTTATACAGCGATAATGATGGCAGATTATTTGAAATGATTAAAAAGTGCTGTAGCAGTTGCTAGGAGCAGGTAATTTCACATTTTTTCAACCCTACCCACACGCCATGATTGCAGCTGTTTTCATATTACTTTAGCAAAGTTGCTACAGTGGAAACAGCTATTGATGCTGAAGGAGTGGGTTGATAAGTTTCTGCAAACATTTTAGTACAGCTACAGTATTTAATACAGAACTTTAATCCATTTTCTTGCTATAAACATATCATTCAAAAACAGGATTTTAACATTAGCATGGATTAGTGTCGTACTGCAAGCATGTGTGTGCAAAAACAAAAACAAAAAATAATAATAATAATAATAATCTGCACTTTGAAAAGGCCACATTGAAACAATGACAGTTCCGCGCAACTTAGCCTCTTAAGGACTTTTGCAGAAATTAAATTTATTCCACTTTAAAACATATATAAATATACATTTAGTCATCCTAATATAAAATTGCAAAAGTGTACCATGTAATCATTAATCATTCTTCAGACATTATTTCATCAAAGTATACATGGCATTTCTAAAATGAGCAGCATTTCATTTTCTGTTCTTTTTTCCCCTCATAATGTATTTGCTCCTAATAGGTCACCTTTTGGTGCTGGTGTGTTATTATGCTTTTTTCTCCATTAATCAATGTCCCTCAATGCAGGCAGCATTGGCTGCATTATTTTGCCTCAAAAAAAATTATTATTCGTATTACTAATGACTCATAGTGTGAACACCCGGGGAAAGAATATAGAAAGAAGGTTTCTGGCAGCTTTGTTAGTGTGTGTGTTTGTGTGTGTGTGAGAGAGAGAGAGAGAGAGAGGGTGGGGGCTGTTGGGGGGATGGGGGGGCATATTCCCCGCATGGGGACTCTGGCAGTTTCAAGGCAAAGTAAACAAAAAGCCACGCTGTAGGCTACTGCATCCTTGAGTTCATAAATTGTTGTTTGAGCCTTCAAGTTGTCTTTATACTTTAAATCTCCGGTCTCTGCTGCAATATCTTACTGACCTGTATTTACCGGCCTGAATAAGATCCATCAGTGTATGGCATAATAAGGCAAATTCTTCTTTTCTTTATGTTCAGATGTTCACATCTGTATCTTATGTATATAAGAAACATGGTATTTTCATTAAAAGCCTGTCAGACTGTTGCAATAAACTAATCAGTCCCAGGCAACTAAGTGACAAATGCATTTCATCTAGCCCTCTTTTGTTTTCTGTTCATCCTTCTCAGCTGTGCAAGAGAAAGAGCTTCACAGTGATTAATGTGCTAACTAATACACCGTTGGACACGGTGAAATGCTGTTAGACAAGGTGGACAATTTCCTTCTTCGCCTTATTTATGATCCCACTTCCTTGTCTTTTCTTTCCTCTGCTCTCTGTACGCTCTACTCTTCACCTCTTTCAGTTTCCTCTTTCATATTCAATCATTTCCTGCTCCCCCCTCCTCCTCTTTCCTCTGCCCTTTCCTTTATCCTTCCATCTCATCCTCACTTCAACGCACTCAGCACCACTTCTAGCGCTTATTGCAGTGTGTGTGTGTTTACTACTGCCAGATGAATAAATGCAGGTCGAATTTCCTGTGCTCATAAATACATTTGTCTTCTCGTGTGATAGTATCTAACAACATAAACACACTGAGGTGTATGTATATGGAACGCAACTGCATTTGCATTAATCGGTGATCAGTGTTGCATTTATTCATATCTCAGAACCGTCAAAAGACCAAAGAGCTGTTGACTTTTCTTTGACAAACAGACAAAGTTTGAAAACTCCTAAGTAAATAGGTTGGCACCCAAGTGCAACCAACGTGAAGTGATCACCCTCGAGATGTGGTTGTGTGAGACTGCAGTTCTCTCTTGAGTCTATTTGAGGACTCACTTTAATAGGACAGTTGCTGTCTGGCGCCAGGCTATGATTTGGAAAAAGTGTCTGATATGTTGCTTTGATGGAGCTGCCAGTATGACGGCACCTCTTTCTTGGAATTGGAGCATATTTTAAAGTTGTTGATATTGACAAAGCTAGTTAACCTGATAAAGTTGTAATTACTATTCGCGCACACTAAAAAAAATGGAAAAAAAGGTACACTTTAATCACTAGTCATTCTAATACAGGTTTAATGATACTGTTTTCAAATTGTAATGACTCATGTAGATTTTGCCACATTGTAAAATGAATGTTTGATATGCAACTAAATGAGGACTCTGAAGATTGAATTCATACTTCTTTTGTAACGTCTTTAATTCTTTGTAGTGATCACAGTCCCAGCATGCAGCAGACACAATGGGTCAACAATCATATTCATAAAACACCTGTGGGTACTGAACCAAAGGACACAGAAGAATCTATTTAAACACCGGTTGAACAAACCCCAGATGTAGTATTCTACACTGCTACAACTACAGTCAGCACATTTACATGCATCAAGGTATTGTTGGATTTTTTTTCATTTATTTATTTAATTAGTTATTTATTTAGTTTTTCTCACTAAAGCGTAGCTCGTTCAACTGGAACACATCAGTCCAGGGAGAACATTTTTTTCGCAGTGTAGTAAAGTTAGTTAGTTAAACTCCATTAGTGTTGAATGTGGTGCCCAGTGTATTCATCAGTACAACGTGTCCTGTTACATACATACACATACATATATATATGAATGTGTGTGTTCTTGATGCTGACAAAGCTTGTGAAGCTGATGCAGTTGTTGGATGACAGTAAATACTCTTTATTTACAGTATGATTCATTAATCCATTGATGATTTGGATGGAACTTAGTGTATCACTTGTCTTCACTTAACTTGTCTTAACTTCTTACTTAACTTAAATTTAGTTACACATTAGTTAGTAATCATTCTAACTTATACTCATTAATCTTTTAGCACCTTACTTAATAAAAGGTATTCGTCAAATTCATCCCCCTCCTTGGGTTGTCAAATTTTATGTACTAGTTTTGCAGTAGTTGAGGTATCCCTTAATTGCTCCACTCAATAATTAATAAATGTTAATGTGAGATTAACGATCAGCAAGTAGAAAAACATGTTTCCCCTGCAGTTTGAATCCACAGTGGTAATGTTCAGTGCACATGACCATTAAGTCTTCTCAGCTGTGATTACCTACAGGAGTTGACTCAAAGGACTTGAGGTGACTGGAATTTCAAAGGTCTGTGTCTGTTTCATTTTTGCATCATTTCATCCAGTCAAAAAAATAACTGAGACTTACCTGAAGACACAACTTTCACGATGTCAGATTTACCCACATACTGTGTGACTGCAGAGAGCCAGCAGGTGACGTGTGGAGCAGAAAGATTTATCACAGGGAGAGGTTCCTTTACGGTCTGCAGGAAAAGGGGGGATGAGAGCAAAACAAGATAGAATTACAGGATGACAAAAATTATGCATAAGCATGAAAAAGTAGAGGACGTGCAGAGGCACAGTGGAGATCTGAAAGATGGGGTTAGCTTGGGTGAACATCTCTCACAAACGCTACACTCATATAAAAACTAGATACGCCGAAGCATCTTTTATTTCTTTTTCTGTGTTTGTGTCAGAGCATCACATTTACCTTATTATATCAAATGATGAGTCTGCAAGAAAAGCAACAGCTTCAAACTACACAGTAAATGAGGTGGTGTTTAAAATCCCATTAGTTTCCACTGACTTGACTGAAATGTGTATGGAGAACTGCTGTCAGTTTTTTGGACAGCGTCGTCAAAATTCAAGGACATGAACTTGATGGAACTGCAATGAAAGAGACCTAGTGAAGATATGAAACAAAAATCTTGAGTTTTAACATGTATATGAGGAAAGGCTGTGGGGATAGTATATGAAAACTCCTCATCAACTCATCAAGGAACTTTAAAACATATATAAATAGAACTGAAAAAAAATGCTGCATCACTGTGAGATAAATAGAACTCAGCTGCCAACTTCTCTTCAGACATACTGTAATTAGAAGAATTTCTGAAAAGGTTAGAAGTTGGATATATTGTATAGATGTGTAATTATCTATGTAAGTCTCTCAACAGTTTGTCTTTTGGTCTTTTCAAAGGAAAGTCTGCGGTGAGAACATTTTAAGTTTACATTATGTCTAAAGGGAACAATATGGATTGCAAGTGTGTTTGTCTGTCTGTATAAGTGTTTGTGTGTGTGACATTGATGTCTCCAAGCTGCGCGTGTGCACACAAATCACACACATACACACACAGACCACCGAACCCTGCATAATGCATTATATGTGAGCAGTGTCTGGGGAGTCCCTGTGTAATCTGAACAAACTCCCCAGTGTTGAACCAAGAAGAGCCCAGAGAAGTGACCTGAACATGGCAGATTTTCTTATAGACCTGTCATGTTTTATGGAAAAAGCAAACTAATAATGCAGCCCTGGTACAGTCCAGGTGCATTTTTAGAATTTCCCCTTGACTGAACTCACACTGCAAAGACAGTCATCTTAGAGAGGTGCCAGCTGTTTGTAAATATAATCAAATTGTCACACACACACAGACACACAAACACAATAATCTGCCAGTGGGTTAGAATTCTTAAAACTAACATCAAAGTCTGGGCCGTGAATAACTGTAATAAAACAAGAAAATACATAAAAAAAGATAAGATAATTTAAACCACTTACAAGCAAAAAACTCTGTCATTTAAGATTGACGGACATAAGTGAGTGTTTTGGTATGTGATGCACTATTTTGTAGAACCCGTTTAACACTTTTGCCTTAGGGTTTGAATCTGGCCATTTCCTCGTGGAGCCAATGACCCTCAACAGAAGCGGTAGAGATAACGATGGATTGATGGTGACTAGTGAGCATTTGACTTCCGGTATGTGGATCAACTGTTAAAAGCTAATATAATACAGTGTCTACAAAATATATGCCATTTCATACAGTCACGAGCGTCGTGTGACTCAAAAGCGTGAGCAAAACAATTTCACAGCTGACAATCTGGCAGTCACTCTCATTTTCTGTCTTAAAGCACTTTGTGTTGTGTCAACACTTTTACCCTACAGCTGGGGTGAAGGGTCAGTGACTGAATGTTACACCCCATTAAGCAGCTGAGCGTATAATATGTATATAAATATATAACTGAAATCCAAACTGTGGTTGGGGGTTGGCCTCATAATCTATAAAGTCATCCTGTCGCCCGGGCTGTAATATAATTACACATAATGTAATAATGTGAAAGTTATATACTGTATTTTCCTATTGGTATTTCAGTGGATGATGTATCTATAATAGCTGACCTCATGTACATGTAACTGTGTGATAACACCCTTAAGAAAACATTGGCTCCAGGCTTGCTTGACTTTACATCATCCTTAGGCCTGGGGAATCATTGACTTCACACTGACCCTCTGACATGCACACACACGTGTGTGTACACAAAAGCACAAAGAGCAGCTATATAACTCCTTGTTGTAAACCCCTGTGTGTGCGAACAGTACCACCACACTTGTAATGACATGTGCTCACATGGACACACATGTACACGTGGTATATCTTGGTGCTAATGCATACGTGGTAGATGAGGTGTGCTGACGACCTCCTGTTGCCATAGTTACCTGTCATTTTCCACCCCATTTGCATTGATTGCTGGTAGTTTAACTGATACATGAATTTCGTTCAAACTACGTTGTGCAAACAATCAGAGGCAACTATTTTCTGTCTCGACAGTTCAATCACAATCACATCAGATTTACAATAGGTATAATATCTATATTTACCTTATGTTACCTTTAAGATGACAATATGAAAACTTGTCAATTGTTATATGGTTATGCAATATTTCACACTTCCATGCTCATATGAGGTGTTTAAAAACTCCAGGACATTGAATTTATTCCTTTTTTAAAAAGCAAGGTAAAAGTACACACTTACAGTTTTTACTTGGTTGCATGGTGGAAAACAATGTCATTTAATTTAACAAAAGATTGTTTTTTTTTTTTTTTTTTGCTCTCTAGATGTCTCTCTAAAATCTGATTTCTTTGGGTCTATTTTTGCTCAAAGAAAAGAAACAGAAATAACTGAGTCTGTGTAAATATGACAAAGTACATCGCTGCTTCAAGTCCATGTGCACGATTTTCCACAGAACACAGCTATTAAAAACTCTATAAATCAAACTCGGGCTGCACAACATGCACAATATTTTGTTTGAATAGTGATAGATTCTGTGTTCATCTCATAATGACTCTTGGGCTTTTTGGGGGGGCACATTGTAAAAATGAATGCTTGTTATGCAAATAAATGAGGACCTGAAGGTTGTGTTCATTCTTTCCTTTGTACCTCCTTAATTCTTTGTCAGGATCACAGAAGCCCACCCCAGCATGTGGATGACAGAATGGGTTGACAAAGATAGACAGTCATATTCATAAAACACCTGTGGGTGCTAAACCAAAGGACACAGCAGAATCCATTCAAACACTGGTTGAACAAACCCCAGAAGTATTCTACACTGTGTCGTTTAGCTACAGTCAGCACATTTATATTCATCAGGTTATTGTTGGGGTTTTTGCAAAATCATAGCCACCTGAACTGGAATACATCATTTCTGGGAAAACATTCTTTTTTTTTTTTTTTTTTTTTGGCTGGTAGTTACACGTTTTAAGCTATTGGCACATGTGTATACTCATTTTTAGCCATTAGCAGAGTACAGAGTACTACACATCATTTAACTACACTCAATATGTACCTTTCCTATAGCACGTTTAATAACAGCAGCAATTACAGAGTAGAGTATGTATATGAAGCGTCACCTGCAGGTGAGAGAGAGGATAGAAAAGATTCTGGCTGTAGTCTGGCAGACGTTTGACATGTTTGGATTCATTTTGTCACAGAGGAAGCAGGGTGAAGGCCTTTGGTTTGACTATGTCATAGTTTTAGTTTATCACACTACTTAAAAAGTAAAGCTAAACAATGTAAGGTAAGGCTTCTGGCTTGACTGTGTGGATTTTGGACTCTTTTTGGGACAGTTATGTTTTGTATCTCCATAATTGGTTTTGGGTGAGTTTTGGCATCCTTTTGTTATTTCTTTTGCAACCCCAATTTGGACCATATAGGGGCAATATATTCTACCAAACCTTTGCCAAAATTGAGCCACATTTGGCCCGTAATGATTTTTGCTATCTGGGAGAGGATTGGTTGTCCTTCTCTCCACTGGAAAAACAAGGGGTCAGGTGACACTCTGACGATCATTAGAATTATATATGACTGTCTGATAGAGCCTCCATTGCAGCAGCGTGAGCATCTTAAATACAAGAGGCTCCACGGTGTGTGTTTGTTGGGCGAGTATCAGTACGTAGTCGTAACCCTGCTGTTTATAGTGGTTAAAATCACCACTTGTCTGCCCTAAGTATCTTATTAAGCTGTGAATACAGCATCGTTATCGGCAGGCGCCGTACGTTGTGTTTACTGACGCTGCAGAGGAATAAATCTTGTTTACAGTCAATATCGTTTTTCGTCTCTTATCAAGCTCCCTACATCGTCAGCAGCTATGTATGAGAGATACAAACAGAAGGTACGTTTTTTTAAAGTGTCAAGGGTACAGGTTGGTAAATAAAAAGAAAGTTACTCTTGTTGTTTTTGATGTTGCATTTCTGACAGTAAAAGAAAAAAAAAAAACAACCTTGACATTTATAGAAGTTCTCATGTTAAGTCGAGATTCAAAACGAGATTAAGTGTGTTGAAAGTGTGTATATATTACAGTGATACTCTAGTCCCTTTATTGCCTTTTTTTTTTGCTAATCATTGCCCAAGGGTACATTTAATCGTGTTTATTTTTATTTTACAGATAGAGATGGGCTTCTTTCTTCTGCAAAATAAGGAGGAAAGTTTCTCAAAAAAAAAAAAAAACCTGTTGATATCGTTGCAGCTTTTTCAAGCTTTTTAATAATAAGACAAGCCTGCATTGTAAAACTGGAGCTGTGGCCTTTTGAAATACTAAAGTGTTGATTTTGATGATTCGTTTTCTTAAACCTGTATTTTGTGAAACCTTTATCTTTGGAAGCACAATGCAATGCAATGCAATGCAAAAAAAAAAAAAAAAAACAACATAAAAAAATACTCCAGCGGCGACGTAACACTGTGTGAAAGATACAGTCACTCACCCAAACGAACAGAAACACCTAATTATTTTTGTGCTGCATGAACATACTCAATGGGCAAAAACAGTGAGTTCCTTCACTTTAGGGCCTGTCCTCAAAACTGAACATGAATTCTTCAGCCAATGAAAAGAAAAATCCTTCAGGCAGCAGTATTGCGTTTCCACTAAGATTCTTATGCATGTACACACACACACACGGACACACACACATACACATATCTATAAGCAAATGTAGGTTCAAATATGTGATAGAGGATGAGGGAGATTACAGACACTATAAACCAGCTACATATAAACACGTTCTATAGGAACAAGGGTTATTTCAGTGCATGCATGTGTTCTCCAAATTTCTGCTTAATCTGGCTTTCTCATTGTCATGGAAGTCAACTTTCTTTTTTCCTTTTATGAGCTGATTATTTGTCAGCTTTGTAACCCCTCCTTACATAATAATGAGACAGAAAGGGCTATGACACTTTGGAGACACCAGCATAATGTGCAACACACCATATGTGTAATGTTCCTGGCAGCCATGACATCAATTTAAAATCCGTTCTAAAATTTCAAAGATTTCACAAGCTTCTCCTCAATTACCGAAACACAAAAGCTTAAGGGGATAAGAGGTCTGTGCGTCTCTCTGATGCAGCAGTAGTGGATGTTGTGGCATATGCTCCATGTGTCATTACTCTTTATGATGTGCATGTAAATCAACTTTAAAGAGAACACTAAAAATATCGTGTTGTCTTGGAGAAAACAGCAAAACGAGACATCAACATGAGGAAACAAACATCAAACCAATATGGGTATTGGATTCCCGCTGAGATACAAATCGAAGGAGGGAGGTAAAAAAAAAAAAAAAAAACAAACAAAACAGAAGAACATGCTTATTGACAACATTCACTTAACGTGTTACATCAAAGAATGAAAGGACAAATGGGAAGGAAAAGGGGAAGAATGGAGACTGTTTGGTAGCAGATAAAACAACAGCGACGTGAATGAAGAAGGAGTCTAATTAGTTTGATTCCTTTATGGTGAGATTTTGAATCCATTCTAATCTATACAAATCTCTCTATAATCTCAACAAATCTCAAGATACGCAGGTCACTTGTAGGTTAGTTGATATATACTGGGTTGTTTACATTAAAATGGATGAAATTATAGTTTTTTTTTTTTTATTGAACAAGCTGTAAAAAGTCAGATGGTACATAATAGTATTAAAATAGAAAAGAAAAACATTGATTACTGTATGTTTTTTTTATTTTTTTATTTTTATCAAATAGCATAGCAAGAGTGAGGAGAAAATTATTCGTGTTTCATCAAATGGTTTAATGGAGAGAAAGAAAATGGTGATTTGCTTTTTTTATTTATTTATTTGTGTTTGTTTGTGTTTCCCTCAAGATAATTGGTGAGGTTAGGTAGAATGCTTGGGGAAAAAAGATGATTGATGATTAAATAGCAGCTTTTTAAATTCATTAAAAAAAAAAAAAAAACAACTTGATATATAATTACAGTTGTGCTTTGTGCAGTACAAAGCAGAACATAACAAAAGGAGACACAATTTGCATCTCTTTGTAACCAAATAGTTGGTGCTACTCGATGTTCATTATAAGCAGGTGACGTGCTTATAGAATAATAATCATATAGCTTAACAGAATTAATCTTGAGTAGTGTAATTGAAAAAAAACAAAAAAAAAAAAAAAAAGTTGATTTAAGGTTGTAGTTTATCACACATAGGGTTGGAAACGTGATGCCTTTTTCACTCCTGTCTGGGTTTTATTAGTTACCCTGTCTTTTAATGTATGTATTTAGTTTTAACATCCACATGATTTTCTCCTCATATTATCACTTCAGATCTTATTAGCTGTGAGGGCTGAGCACCCATTATGCAAGAGTTAGACTCTTGCATAATTTATGTCTTATTTATTTAAGTGTTATCAGATGCACAGTTTAAATGGTTTAGTCCCAAATGCCTTGGAAAAAAGTTCAACACCCATAAGTAGTGCAGAGACTTGTAGTATGTTTTATGTTACAGTTCAGCGGTGGTGAAGTTTAATTGTTTTAATTGGTATTTATATAAATGAATCAACATAGAATTCTAACAAGTTTGCAGCACTTTTAATCTCTTTTTTTCAAGCTTGCCGATTTAGTCTTACATTCCCCTTGTTTATTGTATTTTTTTTTAATCAACCTCGTTGTGTCCAGCAATGGGAAGAATGTTTCACCTGAATAGAGAGGAGGAAAAGGGATGAAAGGAGAGAAAAGAAGAAAAAATAAATACCAAGATGGAGAATCTAAGGTGTCTCGGTGTAATGATCCCTTAATGAAGCAGCTTCGCTAATTACACACCTCAGTGCCTTGAAACATGCATACACGCTCACACTGACAGCGACACATACCTGTGAAGCGTCCAAGTCTCACTGGGATTTTAAGGAAAGATGAAAAGCTTTTCTCGATGAATGTCAAAAGATTACAGGTGTGAAAAAAAACTAAAAATTCTGTCATTCAAACCTAACTTATGCTACCGTATAATACAGCATCTCTTGTTTTGTTCTGTTTTTTTATTATAGTAAAGTAGAACGCAGATTATTGAGTAGATGAGATTATCCAACAAAGGAAAATAAAAGATTTTTTGTCCTTCAGTGAGAAGAGGGCTGCTGGTGGAGGAAAAGGACACACAAAGACAAACACACATGAATAGAAAGATATAGAGAGGTCTTTATTCTTCAGCCAAAACCCTCTTGCTTTTGAAGGCCAGCCAAACATTCTGTACACATAACTGCTTGGCTGTAGCGCACGCACACACACACACACACACACACACACACAAACACACGTACACACTTCACATGGTACGATATAATGTGTGATAACTGTAGAGTAGTAATACTTCATTAGTGGATACAGCAGGGCTCAAGAATGCACTTGGCTTGTGGAACAAAATTTGCAAAAATAAAAATAAATAGTCTCATCGTTCACTGAGTGAAAAACATGGCTGTACAAGCTGCCACATTAAAAAAAAAGCAACTGATGCCAAAGTAAGAGATAAATAAATTGGCAGTTTGGTCATCTTGGTCTTTGAATGTGCTAACAGGGGACAGACCGCGATAAATGTCACAGTAGTAGTAGGAGTAATAGTAGTATCTTTTCTGTATAATAAGCATAAGGCATCAAAAAAGGACAAAAAGAATAAAACATATATATGATAAAAATCACTGTGGGATCAGAATGACGTGGGCTGCTTTCATTTGTTAGACTTGTTTGTGACTTCTCAGATCACACAGTTGCATTTTAATGGCATTTTCTAGGCTGCAGCTGTAAAGTTGATTTCCTGGTCTTCAGATACGTGGAGGCTTCCCTCCTCAAGTGAGATTGATTGTCCCACTACACAGATGAGGCAGTGTGTGACAATAATCCAAGGATAAGTAATGCTAAATTTAAACCTTAGTGTCAACCCAACTCTTTATTTTGTAAATAATATTTTCATTACCTTGATAAACCCCCTTTTTTTATCTTATGTAGGCTGAGTATAAGAACAAATATAATGTATGTAAAAAGGTCATTCCTAAACTCCAGGGAGCTCCAAGCAGGACTAGGTTAAGTGGTTCTCTTATGATGTCTTTATATTGTCAGGACAATCTTATAGTCACTTAGAGTCTTTTTTTACACTAGGGAATTGGATTGTACATAGCATCCAGTCTGAACATTCAGTGTTAATTTACAGTGACCATTTTCCATTGGACGAGTAATGATGGACATCTGGAGAGGTCTGTCCCTTAAATGCAGTCACGCTCACTCAGACACGCAGGCACTTCTGCAGAAATGGAAACATGTACAGCAACCATATTGCACATAAAACCATTTCCTGACAGTTGCCCCTCATACACGTGTCTTTTTTTTTTAAGTCTTCGTGGCTAAAGCCTCTTACAGGCTATCACCCTCTGCTGCACAGACGTTGTGGGGGCTGCAGCACGCTTCTGTCACCTTAGGGCCAAACACATGCTGAATTTCCACCACCCTCAGAAAGATGCATCACCAGCAAACATGTCAAAGATGGATGAAATGATGCTCCAGACCTCTGTGTGTTTGCGATGCCGTAATATATTTATGGCTTGGATATGCATATTCAAAAGCAAAGTGACCAATGACTGACTGTGGTACCAGCGGTGGACCAGAACACAAGCTGAGAGACGTCTCACTTCTGCCAACTGTTGCCCTTGGAATTGGCTAACGTGTCCACTGTTGCCCCACAAAAATACTCAGTAAATAATGTTCGATGCCTCAGTTTGGTGCCCCCACCCACAAGGCTTTTGAAAGGACAGGAGTTTGATGCTGCCCCTAACAGCATGAAGAGTTAGACGTGTTCATCTGTTTATTTGAAAACTGACTTCATTAAGCCCTGATATAATAGTAGGAAAACAAACATCTTTATAATGAAGGATTAAAGACTAAATTTGCAGCTTCTGAAGCAGCTTCTGAGACAGCTTCTTAGACACCACACATGGCAAAGAATCACAAAGACTGAAGGTAAATACACTCACTCCACCGCATTTTCATGATTTTCCAAAAATAAAAAAGGAAGGAACATAAATTATGTTCCTTCTTACATGAAATATCCAGTATTTTTTTTCATTAAATCCAAAAAAAATGTGTGAAAATTCCAAGACTTCACTTTCACCTCTTTCTGCTTTCTTTAAGTATGAGGGAAAAAAACACTGTTAGCAAGCTTGAAGTTGTTGTTGATCAGTTCTGATCTGTGATACACTGTTTAAGGCAAACTTCCACACTCCTACTACTCAATACCCCGTATACTGTCACTTTCCATTGCTTCTGCTTTTTCTACTGAATCTTCTCAACGTTTGGATAAAAGTTCAGGTCAGTTTGACTCTAATCAATATTCTGGCTGAGCATAACAATGAAGACTGAAGACTAATTCTATGGGCTGACTTAGCTAAATGTCTCAATATGCTATTCAGGGATGGGGACTCGAGTCTGAGACTTGGACTTGGTCACACTCACTGAAATACTTCAAAGTTGAGTTGCAGTCGGTCCTGAAGAGTTAGCACTGCTGCTCAAAGGGTTTATTTTCTCAAATTGTACTGACATTAGGGTGTTGTGTTAACTCTCAAACAATGGCAAAACTTACAAATGATGTCAGGCTGAATGTAATTTTCATTTCAATTTGCATTTTAAACTACTTCTTTCTGGATTTGAATGTATCTTGGTTATTTTTTCCTCTAAAACAACACAGTGTAAGAATCTAGAGCCTGCAGTTGTAGTTACAACATCCAGTTTTAAAGGTGGTTACATGGTTACGGTGCTTAATAAGCGTTCTGCTTATTTCTTAAGACTTTGGAGACTAGTGGACAAACTGTTCCCTGCAGCTACACAGGCAGCGTGCCACTTCTCAATGCCAACCACTCACTCTCCATTTGCCTTTCGTTCTCATTGTTTCTTATTTCCTCAGTTTATTCCTGCTGCTCCAGCTCCTTCTCCATCTGTTCTCCATCTTTCTGTCAGGGCTAGCGAGCCAAGGCCTCCTGGAAGTAGCACGTTAAACTACCTGACTCGAATCAAGGCATAACAGAAAAATCACTTCCTGCCTCTTTCTTAATGCCCCTCGCACCCTCTCTATTTCTCTATCTGTGTGTCTGCTGACACTGCCAAGCCCTGCAGCGGGCAAGGCTCCATTTACACAACAGCAAGGTCCTCTGTGGAGACTGATAGACAATCCCTGTCATAGAAAACAGCATGAAAGAAAATCAAATTGACATGGTCACTGAAACTAATCTCACACACACATGGGATTTGGTCAGTACCAGCATTATTATCCAAATATGGAAAATAGTCTCTCTCTTTTTCTTTTTTTATACCACATGAAAGCTGACAGTGATTTCATTCACATATTACTCTGCTGAATAGGGCTTTTTCACAGCGCAGACATTATGACTTGTCACAGCGGAAAAAGTATAGGTGTTACTAATAACATTAACATTAACGCTGTTCTGTTCAACTTGCCCATTAAGTCACGACAGCGTGACAGCGGAGCCGCCGTGTACGGAATGTGTAGCCTGAAAGCGAAGCAGCTAAATGGAATTGAGACATCATTAATTTTATTATTCACACCTGCACTTTTCCTGATGTGACACCTTCAAAATGACTTAGCCATATTATAAATCTATAGCACACACAGTAAAATATACTCTAATCGATATAATGTTGGTTAAACTTCTTTAGCGTGTATTGTGAAACAAAATAGTTAGTTACGTTGGGTTACGGGTTGGGGTTAAGTAGTAATATTTCTGAATGGAAATTTTTGTCATGATCTTCATTTTCTGTGGCATTTATTTGATGCTCTCTCCAGCACTTGGTGCCCTATGGACAGCATGCGATGGACTTGGTGGGAGTTTCAGCTCTGACCCATTTTATACATATAGCAGTTGCTGGCCCCTGACACGTTGATGTTTCCTAACTGGTAAGTCTCATTTTAATGTTGTTAGTTCTTCTTAGTTCAGGAGAGTGTGGACTCACTTTCACTTTTGCTGAGGTTCAACAGAGACGGACACAGGCAAGAGCAGGGGATATGGACGGGGGTACGTCTTGAGTAAAGACTGAAGTGACAAGAGAGTCAGTAACATGGTGATGAAAGGCAATAGATGAGTGAATGTAGGAGAGAACTACAGTGGTGTTCTTTGTGTGTCTTCTTTTTTGAGTGCCTAAAATGTCAGTGAATAGTATTTCTTTGAAAGCAATGTAACAGCCCAAGGATCTGTGAGATCTGTTTAGTTTTGAATTCACACCAAAGAGCAACCAAACAGAAACGAGGGCATAGTCAGAGACGTCAGAATTTTGTATAAACAGCTTGAGGTGGTGATAAAATCATCAAGTTATTCATACCAACATCATCTTCAGTGTCTCATTGTTGAATTAGCCCAACCTACACACGTGTGTAAATATAGAGTTTTATTATATCCACCCAATCACCACCAACAATATCACAACCAAGACAGCTTGGAGATCATGTACAACTTGGCAGACGTGATACGATTGAGAGTAAGAGAGTTTAGCTCACTGTGTGACTAATTTTCATCTCCTGTGCAAAAACATAGTGGCCCACTTTGTGTTGGTTGGTGTCCCAGCATGTTGTTTGGAGACTCCTTGCGCCTAAGCCAAAGCATATACAGTGAAATCACAAAGCACTTCCTCTCTACAATGCTGTGTGTCTGAGTCAAACCTTTGCGGTTGTTGTGTAATATGTAGTATGCAATAAAAATAAGAGTAGAAAGAAGGAGAAAAAAACGATGCTGTCCAATTTCACAGTTCTCTGCATGAGGGTTTTGTTTTTATTTATTGTGACAGCTTTTCTCTGTTTTTGCATGTTTGATCTTTATTCTGTCATACCTCCTTCCCTGTTGTATTTGTGGGTCTATTGCTCTATCATCTCCTTGGCTTTTCTGCAAACGCTTGTCTGATTTTTATGTTGATGCCACACTGCTACTCTCACCATTATCACCTTCTCAGCACTTTTCTCTCTGCTTTGTTCCCTCCATTATCTCTGTCCTCTCTTGTTATTTTCCAAGTTTATCTTCTGTCCAATTTGAACCTACTTTGCCACCAAATATTGTTACTCTTTTTATTGCCCTGGGCCCTGTTGTCCTGTTACCTAAAGCACCTGAGCTGTTTTTTTTTATAATGCAGAGATCAAAGGTGTGAGCTAGACATTGATTGTTCTGGTGGCAAGTGCAAAATGTTATGGATTTTCACTTGTATTCATAGATGTGATTACAGCAGGGTGTTCATGTTTTCATGAGGTGAGGACAGGAGGTCATCCATCAAAGTAGTGGCCTGGGAACACTTAACTTTACTGTAGCCGCACATACACACACCATATAGATACAGTATCGCTCACTAAGACACTAAGACAATGCTTACATGTTGTCGTTTTGATAACCCCTCCATCCAGATGACCTTTAACACTCAACAAGACTTGTGTTACACTGGCTGTCATTAGGCAAAAATACATATTCCTACAAATGCAGCAGTCATGTATTTTTAAAGGTTCACTAAGGTGTATTCGCCTTTTCTCTACGAAGCTCCCTCCTACAAACTCAAAACGTTTCATTCAACAGAAACAGAGGTGCGTTGAACACCCCTTTGCATCACGCCAATCTTACGACTACTTACTGAGGGTTTATATAATAACGTGCTGCTGAGAGACTCTTCACTCGCCCCATAAGGAGTCATTTAACCATCACAGTGTCTATAAAGCTGCTACATTAGCTTAAAAATGTTGCATAGTGCACCTTTAATGTAGCATGTTTTCTCCTGTGTTTTTAATGCTATTTGTTATTTAAATGACAAGTATGTTGTCTAATGAAGAAGTAGTAAAAATAAAAATATTTTCAATTTCAAGTTAATTTAATTCCCTACCTATAATTTGCTGCCTTTTGTTTCAAAAGTCACAATGTAATGTAGTTCTCAACAATTACAGTTAATTGACGCATTCATATTTATTCTCTCTTGTTCCTCTTTAAATGTGAATTCCCTTTGTTATTTTGAATCAATTTCTGATTGTGCTCAGTGTCTCATTCTTCATCTCATCTCTATAGAGAGAGTGTATCTAGTCTTTTGTCATGTGGGAAAAAAAAAAAAAAAAAACTGCCAGCATGTTTTCACACCTCAAGGACGCCCTGCTTTTGTTTGTTTGTTTGTTTGTTTGCTTTGGGTTTTTCCCCTTTAAATGTTTGCAGCAAATGTAACTCTCATGGATTTTTAGGCTTTCTTGCAATTGTTGTTGCCTTGTGTGTGAAACCGCATTTTTCTGTATACGTAATTCAAAATGATTTATAAAGTGACAGTAGTAAACATGTGATGGCCTTAAACTTACAAACCTACACGCACACAAACTAATAAAAGCAAGTGCAGAAACAGTTACACACACACATACAAACACACATAACACCTTATAGTTTTGGCCCATTGAATGTTATATTTCAACACCCCCATTGCTTGGAACATGGACAAGGATGACCTGACACTGAAAGGTCACTATGACCTCACAAAATATGTCAGACAAAATGATTGTGCCAAATTTCAAAACAGTTGTCTGATAGGATAAAGTGATAAAGTAATGGCATTATATTCCATTAACACCACAATTAACTACATAACTCCAGTTTGACTGGCTAATTTAAGCATCCAACCATGAAGCAGCATTTCTAGTTTTTAGTCATTAGTCTCAAAACATTATTAAGTAAGTTTTGCCCTAATTAAAATGTTCATTTTTGGCCAACAGATTGCTACCTTTCAAAATGAGCACATCTCAGCCACTGTGTGATGCAGACAAACAAGAGCAACATGACCATTTATTCTAAGATGAACACATGTAATATTCATGCAGTCAGGCTAAAGACTAAATGGAGTTTGTACACTTAATGCATTTCTTTACCTTCACATTTGCGTCAATAATGCAGAGATGACTGGCTACAACCCACTTGAGCCGCCTTGTGACATCAAGAGTAAAAAGCATCAGACGATATAATTAACAGATGTTTCTACATGACATTTCCAAGTCCGAGTATGGCCTTCTTTTGAATGCTAATATTTTTCACCGCTCTCCATAGCTCTACTCAGAAGCTAGTGCCCCAGATCCTCTCACACCAACCAGCTGCTTCTTGCCACACAGTAGATGCAGCAGCCAAGACACCCTCAAAGCTATTAAATAGGTCATGTTTGGATTTAAAATGCAAGTAAATGCAAATGAATGACAATGGCAAATGAATCTTGCAGCAGTGTGGACCGACCCACAGTGAGTGAGACGTCACTTGGCAGACACCAGAGCAGATTTACACTGAATTAATCAGTATTATTTTATATTAAAATTAAATCAAATGACACGTGGCAGATTTATGACTTATCTATTGTGCTGTTCAGTCTCACCACCGACCATGATTCTAATGTGACAATGAGGGAATTAATTGTATTTTTACATGTACTTAATACTCACATCTTTCAGATGAGCAAAATATTAAACCACAACAGTCACAAATATTACCTTTAGACAGGCAT
The DNA here is from genome assembly GCA_016801845.1 of Polydactylus sextarius. Lineage (NCBI taxonomy): Eukaryota > Metazoa > Chordata > Actinopteri > Polynemidae > Polydactylus > Polydactylus sextarius. The sequence goes on from CM028924.1 coordinate 5,358,463, forward strand.
TGTTCCTGTTCATCTACATACAGTTCAACAGATTTTGTTGTTCAGGCTCATAGCTTTAAAACATTGGATTCCAAATACAACGATGAATGCTACATATAAGTGCCAAGTTAGCGCTTTAATTTGAGTAGGTTTACATTAACATAGAAAGAATTTGTGTGGGAGATATAAACCTTCAAATGCACAGTTTCAGTTTTTAGTTCAGTTTTACAGATTTAAAAGTCATTGGAAAAATAAGCATGAAGTCAAACAAAATAATCAGATTCAGTATTTTTGTAGAAAAAACTCTATACTGAAGGATCTTCAACCTTCAGCTTTTTGTGTGGTTTGCCTTTAGTCTGGGCTTTATTGGAATGAGATAAGGTGACTAATTCAGTCAATCAAGGATATTCCTCCTCCTCACCATAAAAAAAGCTCTTTGGTTGCTTAAGCTATGTGTTTTGGATCATTGTCCCGTTGAATGATGACAAATTGTCCAGTGAGTGTGGATGCATTTGACTGAATCTGAATCTAAGTGTAAAAGGCTCTTGTATACCTATCTATTAATCCTGTTGTGCCTGACAGCACTAAAATCATCAATAAATGTCAGAAACTTTCACATGAGACGGTGGCTTTAGGTCAGGAACTGTTTTTTCTCCACATTTTGCTTTTTCTGACACTTTGATAAAGGTTGATTTGTGTTTTCTTCGTTCTTATTTGTTATTTGTTGAACTGCAGGCTGACTTGTCTTTTGAGGTTTACTGGTGTTTGCATCGTGCGACTTGATGTGCAGCCATAAATAATTTTTCTTCACCATGCAAAACATTTTGTGCTCATCTAAAAGACTCCTGCTTCTTGGTTTTGATGGCTCATTTTCCATTTTCTATATTGTGCAAATCTGCTTAGGTACTCAACTGATTTTGGCAAACTACTTACAACTTTCAGACACATGACTTATTTTGTGCATGGAGTAACAATTAAAAGACACACAGCTTACTGTGTGTACAGAGTTACTTTTGAACTTCTAAACTCTGATTGATATGTAAGAAATAGGCCCGACATTGTACATTCCTGGAAAGTGATGTCGGGGGATGTTTCTTGGTTTAGTATTTCCACTTATGGGGAAAGACTATAATAGCTGAATAATAGCTGAGTGGCGAATAGACGCCGGTCTCTTTTATTAGCCAGGGGCAACAACACAATTGAGCCCTAAATGCCAGTCTCAAATAAAGGCCGGGTCTGATTTGATCATTGTTGAATTTAGCTCATTCTAACTCCCCTGCACCCAGACCAGAGCATGTGAGCGGAGCATGTGAAATATAGTTGGAGCACGGCGCAATTTTTTATCCAAAGACCGTAGTGATTGCTCCATCTTGCTTCGGTTTTGCTCACGCGCCGTGAATTCGGTCATAGATACAAGTTTCCACTGATAAATGACCATGAAAGATTTAAAAATGAAATGATACCGCAGCACCTCAGGAATCGGGTACTTTGCCTTAAAAAATGAAAGCCTGTCTCATATAGACGCCTGTCCCAAACGCAGGGTCTGTTGAGACATTTGGGAACAAAGGAAAAAAAAAAAAAAAACTGCTACAACTGTATCATGAACATGGGACTTCATGGGAACATGTGACCACAACATAACAGAAAATAACAGTTTGTTTAGTGACACTTAAGATGAGATCTCTGCTACACAGTTATTTCTAAATTGGTGTAATCGCTATTGAAATTAAAGCTGAGAATTAGCACTGTAAAATAGTGTCTACTATTTTTATTTAAATTGCATATACTGAAGTTCAGAGCCTGAGGGAAACAGAGAATGCTTAACCGTCCGATATTGACTGACTATTACACTGTAAAAGTGTGTGCGCGTGTGTGTGTCTGCATGCTCTTGTGCGCACGATTTACAACAGCAGTCTGATAAACATCTTAATCCCTTATAATTACATCGGATCACACACACCTACACAAACACACATACACGCACCAAGCCTCTCAGGTGGGATCCTTATACACTTCCTGATAATTACCTCATCTATCAAACAAACAAGCTCAGAGAGAATGAACAAAGCAAACTTGTGGAAGAGAGACAAAGGGGAGGAGTTGAAGAAGTGGGAAGATGATGGAGTCCAGTGTGGTTGAGTTGTGGGGAGGGCCAAGCTGAATGTAGTTGCAAGGGAGATTGGTTGAGGTAGGAGAGGAGATGGAATAAGCAGGTGCTCTGTTTCAGCACAAACTGTCACCTCCTCTCTCCTCTGTGCTCATATTTATTCTTGCTTCTTGTCCCCAACTGTTCCTGTCTCCATTCCTGTTTCTTAGTCTCTCCATTTCCCTCCTCCATCCGCCGTCGCTGTTTATCGGGCTTGCTCTGCACCTGTGGTTGTCAAACGTAATTCTACACCTTGCTTCTCTCTCGACATCGCGTCATCTGAATAGCTATCATTACAGCCAACGCCCCAAAGGTCACTCTCTACCACCTCCACAACATCCTCTGGTCTCCCTTCTTGCAGTTGTTTCTCAACCTATTCTATATATTTCGCTCCACAGGGCAGAGAACAGAAATGGATACCATGTCAAGTGAAATGAGATTTTGTGTCTCATGTCAGTCATTTTCCCCTCAAATTTTTGTCAGGATTGTTGTCAAGTTAAACATTTATTACAAACTAAAAGGGCAGAAATATCTGCAGGAAATGAGAAAGGTGAATCAGAAATTCTAGGTGTTTTCCTGGTGACTTTTCCTGGGTTTAAATCCAAATCTTCTCCCTATTTATGCATGAGATTTCTCTTGGTACCCATAGTACAAAGACATACAGGTTAGGTTCACCGATGACACTAAATTTCCAGTAGGTGTGAATGTAAATGAGTGGTTGTAGCAGGATAAGCAACATAGGAAATGGATGGATGGATAAACTTTTCTTATCTAAACCTTTCCAAGAACTATGTTCACATTGAATGGGAACCATTTTATTACTACATCTATTACTACATTGTAGTTGTTATTCTATTAACTTAATAATTGATTTTCAGTCATTTGCTTGCAGAAGAACTGAAAACGCAAAGCCTGGGGAAAGTAATGTCTTAGTCCAAAAATATCTGGTTTATTAACAATAGGTATGAATGAATAGGTTTGTTACTATTTGAATTCCTTTTTACATCACAAACAATTACTTCACTAAGTTTGTAAGGTTGTAAATTGTACCAGTCCGTCAAGTTGAAGCTGAAAATATCTCAGGATAGGATATGTATGTATCCATAGATGCATGTATCTAACAGCTATGAAAAGTACAAAGCGGTGGACCCACCAACTGTAATCACCATCCCTTTTCTTCCATAGCACATAGATGTCAATAGGCCTCTGTGTTACCTCTTCATACAGCGCTTTTATTAATGTGCACCTCAGTATGATTGACACATTGTCATTGCAACTTACCGTCATCAATCCTTGATTATGCATCGTGTCTGACAAACACGGTCTGCTCATTACAAACTATAACAGGCAGTGCAGAACAGGGAGCTCACATCCCTCCCATAACACCAGCTGACACAGCACCTGTCGCCAAAAAGAAAAGAGCAAGCGTTACCTGGAGTAACATTGGACAGGCGTCAATTGTGCGAGCTGCCTTTGGAAGTGAGCCCAGTGATTGAGGCCCCAGCCATGTCAAAACAATTGGGGGCACAGTGAAAAAGTCAGCACATTTACATGATTTGTTGGCATGGTTGTACACTCTCATTTTCTATGATAATCACTTTGAAGCTCAACCACATACTGTACTTGGCAAAAGGTATTGTATGTAGATAGAAATATCTGTGTAGCTTTTGACACAATGCACTTAACTCCAAACATGTTTTCCAATGTGTCTGCATGCCTATTTTAAAAATGACACATATGTGTGTTGGTTCCTGTATCTCATTGCTCCGAGTGCATTTGTGTGTGGTCGTGTGCCTTATTTGTCTGCAGAAATCATTTACAAGACACAAATAGCAGCCCAGTCATTATTTGGTGAGAGTAAAGATGTTGAAGATGCACTGCAGGCTAACAAAGGACACAGCCCACTGATTCAGTCTCTTGTGCTTGTAGGTGTCCATTTACATTTAAGTGAGATCATAATAAAGCCACAGAAGCGCAACAAAAGAAAAAAGAAATAAAAAGAAGAAAAGGCTGAGCTAATATGACACATCTCTACTTTTTATTTCTATCTTTGCTTCTCCATTCCTTCACACACACAACTTCTGAGCTCTTTGGCCTCAGAAATTGTGTGTGTGTGTGTGTGTGTGTGTGTGTGTGTGTGTGTGTGTGTGTGTGTGTGCGTTTGTGTGAAATTTAGACTAGAATAGATTTTTAAAAAAATGTCAAGCCGACCTGCTCTCAACAAAGACGTTTGAAAAATAAGTTGTGTAAAAACGTTACCCATGACTTCAAACCATACCCAGATAGCAAAGATTCTGACTGTAGTTTGGCAGATGTTTGGCTTTTTGGATTCATTTTGTCACAGAGGAAGCAGGGTAAAGGCATTTTGTTTGACTATGACATGGTTATGGTTTACCATACTACTTAAACAATAAAGATAAGAAAGGTAAAGGCTTTTGGCTTGACTGTGGGGATTTTGGACTCTTTTTGGGACAGTTATGTCTATGTTTTGGAGTTCCATAATTGATTTTTTGGCATCCTTTTGTTTTTTTCTTTTGCACTCCTAATTTGAGCCACATACATCCTTGCAAAACTTCGGAAGGTTGTGATGAAATTTGTCCAGTAATTATTTTGCTATCTGGGTATTCTCTATATGTATTGTTCTTATTTATTTATTGAATTATTTAACTGTATTTGTTGTAATACAAAAATGCCCACCTATTACTTCATTTATACATAACTCTATAGTTCCGTTGTTTTTTAATCCATCAATTTTTTTCTGTTCACTTCATCTCCAATATGGACAGACTCAGTGTCTACTTTACACTAACTGGTATGTTAAAATGCAAAAATGATCAAAACTAGTACATGCATTGACTTGAGTACATCACCTCTGACACAAAGCAAAGTGATATAGGTCTTAAAAGCATTTGATCCACTCATCTTTGATATTAAAATTGTCTCCTTGGGCAAGAAACATATGAGTAGTGGAAACTATTAGCTAGTGAGCTTTAAGTGTTCTGAAACCTTGCTGCAGCACTCAGCTTTCAGTATCTTTAGTGTGATGTCTTTAGTCTGTCTTCTCTCCTCTGGCTTCAGGAACATTCTCCCCTTTAATTAGTCTGTCTTCCTTAACTTATGTATTTTTACGGTGTTCTGGCAAAAATCTTAAAAATCGTATTTCCATCCATTATCCATTTTATACACACATCGCACAGTTTAAGTGCCAGTGTTGAAAACTGAAAATCATGTGCCCTACAGTGAGTTGTGGAGGTTGAGGTGTCAGTTTAGAGCAGAGTAGATCTTTACAGCTCTAAGAGCAGTGCAACCAGTGACAGGTATAATTGCATTTTTTGAAAAAAAAAAAAAAAAAAAAGAAAAGAACTAACAGAGAGACAATGTCTTCACTTTGATGCTAAGCTGCTTCTGTTCCAGTCACTTGAGCAACTTGTTACAGTCTCTCATTCAACAGCTTTTTTTCCCAATAGTCTTTTTGAAAGTAAAAGTTAAGTCATGTTCATGGAATTCAGTCTATATTCAAAGACAAATTGCCACCCACCACAGTCATTGAAACATTTAGGATTACTTAAAAAAAAAAAAAAAAAAAAGCTCCTAGGGACACTACAATGCTGCAAAATTACAAATGCTAATCGGATTTTGAATTAACATAACCATGTACTAGCTGCTATAGAATCTTACTAAGAAGAGTACGTAATCTAAAATTTTTCAAAATTACTAAATTAACTAAATAAACCAACTAAATAAGAGTGATGAAATCTTACAATCTCAGTACATTTTGTTTTAGAATTTCTTGAGTAGCAACTGAAACAACTCTTCCCCACAATGTAGACCCTCGCACTTCTATTTTTTCAACAGCGCTACTTCCTGTTAGAATGCCAGCCTAACACCGAACACTGTAGCTACTGTCAGCACGCGTCAGGCAGCTCCCGCACACAGACACAGATAAAACCCACAAGCGCAAACAATAAATGTGAAAATGTGAATAAAGTTTTCTTTTTCTTCCCCGCGCTAACACAGACATTCATCCACACATGGAGTTTTCACACAAAGTTGTTGCTTATGACCTGTCATAGTGTTTCAAACTGATTTTGACTGTGTGCAGCATTGTAGCATTAAGGCCATCACACACACACACACACATGCGCTCACTCTTTCTCTCATCTCCCTGTAGCTTTTGTATTTCTGCCCAAGCTTGAGATATGTGCTAATACATTTTAATTAGTTTTTTTTTTTTTTTTTTTTTGAAAAAAAAAAAAAAAACTGTTTCCTTGTGAATGTTTTATTCATTTGCTCAGCTGGCGTGTTTTATTTCTGAGCAGCATATTGTTTGTAGGCACAGACAGAGTGAGAGAGCGGCTCACATTGTCACGATGACAAAAAAACTCAATACCGTGATGTCAACATGGATATTGGAAATGTGCAGTCGCTGTCCAAGTTCTGCGACTGTTTCTGTGTATGAAAAGCGTTGAATGATTTCTTTTTAATTCTCCCTCGTGTCTTAATTGCTGTTGATTTTCCAGCTCTTTCGTCTTTGAAACATGTATAGAGTCAATTTACAAAGGCTAGGCAGTGTCTTCTAAGCTAACTAATCTGGATTTGTAAGTGGAAGCTGAAATCTATGTTGCACTCGCATGAAATATTTCTACACCTGTTTAATGTTTGGTCTTTTGTGACATTCACTGCACATACTTCAACTTGACAGTATCTAGTTAAGTCTTCTTTAATAAGAGTACACATCCTCTTTATATTGTTGTTGGAGAAAGTACTGTGGAATTGCTGTCAGAGGAGGTTTTTTTCTTTCCCCAATTTAATGTGAATTCATTTCAGTGAAACAAGAGAAGTTCATCTATACAGATAGTACTCCTAAACAAGGCTGTACATTGACACAGAGGCTTACACTGCAGTAATGACATTGCAGACATTGCAATCCTACAGTACCATTTTAATATGTGACCATTCTTCCAGACTGTCACATTATACCAGGCTCATTTTGTGAGGGCTGCATGATTGGGAGATATGGACTGAAAGCAGTAGGGGTCTTAAAGCTATAGCTACTGACATTGTTAAAGCTGTCACATAGGACCATATCCTAATGCAACCTCAGTGCAAAGGGTGAAGCTTTTGCCAGTAAAGTGACATATCCCCAAGGAACAGTCAGGCTTTCTTCCTCACCTGAACCTGCATGGTGCGTGTCTCCCTCACTGGAAAAAGAGGTGGAAGGGAAATCAGCAGCAGACTGTAATTTGGTGTGAAGATTGACTGCTTTTTATTCAGTTTGTTTCCAACCTGGCCAAACCAGGTCAGCAGTGTGCTTGCACACAAGCGAGATGTGCTGTCAAAGCACAGTTAGACATTCTAGATTTATTGGTATATAATAAGGATTAGATGTTGATTATTAAATCTCAAGCAAGCAGCACAAGGCACAGAAACTGTGAGTTTCGTTGGAATCAAGCCGGTTGGTTTTAACTCGGCAATCTTCCCAGTTTATGCAGTCCTTATTATCAGGAGAGTTGAAACCAGGAAATCACTGGATGCACGCGTACACAGCTTTTTGAAAAATAGCGAGGCAATTAAAAGTTCTCTCTTCTCCTTACCTCACAGAACATCTTTAGGACTGCCAAATCCCACCAGTTATCTCTCTGCGTCTTAACACATTTTAAAGCAGTGGGTTACCAGACCGAAACAGCTGCATGCATCATCTCCTCCTTTCCAGTTGGTCTGGGAAGTAGTGCCTCAAGCATTGCATTTCCATTGAGGTCTGCAGTAACAATTAACACAATAATTATAATGTGGTAAAGCAGAATCATGTCTGTTCATAGAGGGAATCATAACTGTGTACAACAGGATAATTATGGTAAATGTCAGCTGTTGCAACATATACGATAATATGAGATAAGATACGATTGTGTTACAATATTATTAATCTTTGTTTAATGTTCATTACTTTTCCAGCTTAATTGTAGCTCTTGCCATATTCTCTTTAAATGTATGTGGGGATACATGTCCTAACAGCTTGAGCTCTTTTTATTGTCTGCTTCAATTCTCTTATTAATGCCCACATAGATATGTTATGTCACTGTTTTAAGTCTTAATGATGAATTAGTGATGCTGTATTAGAACATCTCTACAAATCCTGGTGTAAAAAGTTTATGTGAGATAAAAAATGTCGTAGCGGGGGTTGCTTTTGCAATGATCACACAAACTCTACAGAAGCCACAAGATTAGTTTGATCTCTCGCAGAATGCGTGTGAATGAGACAAAGAGAAGGCGTGTGCTTGACTTCATTTTGCATAAACAGTGTTAAATTACACCCCTGCTTCAATTCAAATTTGTATGTCATTAAATCATTAAAATACCATCTATACATGAATATTTAGAGCCGTTATAATGCGGTACAGTATTGTCTGCGTGCATACAGTCATTAATTTAAATGAAAGCAAAGTAAGGCAAAGCATGTGAGCACTAAGCTGAATCATGTGTACGTGCGACATACACAGCTGGTAATTTCAGTTCAGCATTTATTTAGTCATATCTTTAGATTCACTAGCCTTTTTGTCAAAATCAAATTCGTACCCGGAGTAGGCTTTTTGTTTTCTCTTGAAAAAAGGGTTTGGCAAATGATGACTGTCAAAGTAAGCAGAAAAACGCACTGCAGCTGCATTATTTGGTTTAAACTAAGCTAGTTCTAATTCAGTAGTGTAATTGTTCAATCAATATTGACAGTTGTAGAAAATGTTTCATGATATTCTGGTCATATCTCTCCTGAACAATAAAAACTGCCTCGTGGACAACGTGGATGATAATGTTATGTGCTATTTTGAATTTGTGACTTCACTTTTTTCTTTCTTGGCATTGATATAGCAACCTGCCAACAGGAGATACAGTGAGAACACAGGTGAGAGGATGTGTGAGAAAGAGAAAGACAACAAGAGAGAAGCACAATGCCAGCACCTGTCACAATATATCCCCTCAAAACTCTTCATCTAACACTCATATAACACAAGCGCATGCTTTCCCCTCCTTTACTCCTCTCACCCATGTCTCTCTCAAGCTCTTTCTCACACACACACACACACACACACACAGATAGATACACACAGAGAAAGTGGCATCCATCATTTCACTGTAACCATGTTACCATGGTGCCCCAGGCAATGAGAAACAGGGAGCAAGTGAGTTTAGGAGGCTGAACTGTGACAGAAGACACGAACCATCGCAGACAAGCACACTTTTGCACACTATGTTTGTCTGGACAACATATATAAACCTTCTTTCTTCTCTTTGCTGCTTCTCTTCCTTTATGTTTATGTTGCTCCATCTCTATGCAACCTAGCGATCCCACTACTCTCCACTGATGACAATTTTGCGTAAGTGACAATTCAAAATGATTGAATGAGCACGATGAGAGAGACGAAAGGAGAAAAAAAAGAACATTTAATTCCCAGCATTTTAGTTGATAAACAAAACTGATTTTGTATTAAACGTTTCACATATAAAAACTTGTAATATATGCATGTTAAGGGTGCAAAAAAGTTTTTCAAAAAGAAAGTTTAGCACCAGTTTACGCAGAAGCACAGTAAGAAGTATACCAGTGATATAAAATGCAGAAACGCAAAAATGAAATTTAATAAATTGACATTGGGTGATGCAGCCATGTGCTGAGAATGAACAGGAAATGCAAGTAATATACTGTATACTTATTTCTCTATTTCTCTCTGACTTCATTTCAGCTAATTATTGTCAAATATATCTATGACCATTTCTGCCAGATTTGTGTTTGTTTTGATGGACAAACCCACAATTTCAGGCCTTTTAACATACAGAAATGTACATTAATGTACAGAAATACCTTCTGCAAAGATCTCTGAAGTGCTCCCATACTTCTGACGACTTGGGTCGTGCAATTTTCTCTGTTAGCGCTACCTGTTAGCCTCCCGCTCCGCTGCAACAACCTTATCCTCTGCTGTCTCCACCACAGACATAGAATTACATAAAATTACTATCTATGGTCTCCACCACTGCAGTTGTTCAAAACACTTCTTCCCAAGATGGGGTACATGACCTTCAAAATGCTTGTCATCTTCCCCTTATATTACTCTTTATGTCATTTTTCAGCTAGCTTAGCAGCTCGTAGCTAGCTAATTGTCTATTGAAATAGCAGGCAACTAATTAAGAAATTGACTTTAATTTGTTGAAAGAACTAGTTCTTGCAGCCCTATATATTTAACTTACCGCTCAGTCACCACTTCCATATTTCAGTCCCCAATGAATTTCTGCATCTTCCTCCAGTAGCAAACACCCCTATCAGAGTTCTTTCATGCTAGCCATTAGGGCCAAAATAAAGGTAGCAATGATGATAATGATGATGATGATGATTCCTCCATCAGTCATCATCATCATCGTCATCATCATCATCATGACACCAGAGGTTATGGATGTTTCCATCCATGTAATGGTGAATTTATGCCCCCCACATTCACTTTTCAATGTTGTCTTCCTTGTTAGTGAATGTGTTTGCAGTTCCCCCTTTTCCAGGCAGTACAATCACTGTAAGCAAATTGTTTACTAGTATAAATGGACAATAATGCCCAGAATTTACTCTGAATGTGAAAATTCCTCACAACCATGCCACTCTGAACAAAACTGAAAGGTTAAATAATGTGTCTTTACACTTACAACTGTAGCATCTAGGCCAAACACAAAAACAACAAAGTGGGAAAAAATCTCAGTAGAGATGTTTTCTTTTTCAAATTGTAACTGTGTGTAAGTTCAGGGTATTCTGAGATGGAAAGCCAAAATACAGCACAGTGTGTAGGGGAGCTGAGCATATCATCTATTATCTCTCCTCGGTCAAGCTCCCACAGACAGTGATACTTGGAGTTCATAGTCTTTGCAAAAAAATTGCTTTGAGTATATCACCGACTGTGTTAAGGAAAGCCTAAACACTGTTATTAAGTGTGGGAAATATGTATACATGTGTATGGTAATTTTTTAATAAATGTTTTAGCATACCGTCTCTTGTCTTACCATTGCATTCCATATTTGATAATAGATTAGTGCACTACTACCTGCAATCTGTGAACAGTACAGTATATTTACCCAAAGCATAATGTCTGACTTATTTTATCATCAGTCTGTTACTGCCAGGTCTCTGATATTTAACCCCTGGAGAATTCACAAATTTCCAAGAGGTACTTGATCTGAAATCCTGCCAGCTGTTTGATGAAACAGATTTTCTTACATTTCATTAAAACATCCAACAAAAGAGAAAGAGAGGGACAACAAACATTGGGTTTGGTCTCAGAAGACTCCGGCTTGTCTAGCCAACTTCGCCTATGGATTGACCGTGCTTTTGTTTTTGCTGCAGTTTTTTGTGGTACCACAGTCCGCACTGAAGATTGAAGCTATGTCAACTAAATCACAGTGTGCAGAAACAAATGAAGACCAGTCTCCACAGAGACAGCTGTGTCAATGCTTGCAATTGAGATAGATTTCAGACTTGTGGTATGGATACTAATATTACCATTCAGACCCTGAAGGTGGGCCTTATAGGTAATTTGTCCAGATTGATGATGAAGGAATATGATTCTGACCTAAAAATGTGAAAAATGGAAGATCTCAGAACTGAAAAAGAAAAAGAGAAGGAGAACGAGATGTGTCTAGCTGGAGAGAGTGAGAAAATCTCAAAGGTCAGTCAAAGTCAATCCTGTACTGTCCCTGAGTGAAAACAGTTTGTAAAAGTCATAGTGTCAGAATCTAGTGTCTTAAGGAAAAGTTCTACTACCAAGACTGCCTCAACTTCATCAAGCAGTCTTTAAGAAAAAAAAGAGGAAGAGAGGGTGAAAACTTAAGAGATGAAGTGACAGAGAGTAAAGACTAGAAAGTCAGATGAAGAAGACTCACAGAAAACCAAAGTAATCTCTATGGAGATGGTTTTTTCAGCTCGTCAGAAGAACTGGCAGACTCAACTTCACTCTGAAAGGTTTTGTTACCGTATATCCCTGACCCTTCTCCTAAATCCTGTTCTTTTTCCTCCTTCTCTCTCTCCCCTCTCCATATCCTCTACCACCCCTATGCCCCCTTCTCCCTGGTTTCTCGCTTGGCTCTCTACTCCCCACCTCCCTTTCTGTGATCCCTTACACCCCTTAGAATAACTCATGGGCTCAGTAATCAGGCTTTTTGTATCGTCATGAGTGCATTCCAGGTAATCAGTTTTAGTTTCATCCTATATTCCAAAGATGTGATAAGATCACACCATCAATAAAAAATGAAACTAAACTATGAAACTAAAATGTTTAGTCCTACAGATCTTAATTTTTACCTTGACATTACATTCTAGTCTTTAGAGCATCGTATTTAGAGGAAAAAATGTTCTACTGTGATTGAGTTTCAGTGTTTTGTGGTACGATCAACAACAAAGTCTGCTTCACTGTGCCTTTTAGTACTGAGAACAAAGAAGAATCAAGAAAATTAAGTCAGATGATATATATGTTATATAATTTATGTCTGTCCTAACCATGTTGGACTGAAAAGACAAGAAAATTTGTTCAGTGATTTAAAGATGAAAACAAAAGACAGTGGAGTAATTTGGGATCTTTTCCTAGTTTTCATAAAAAAAAAAAATAAATAAAAATCCATGCTGCTGTACAGTCTACGAGTTGCTTTCTGAAACCAAACGGACAAAAGGGCATCACAATAATCCAGCCTGCTGGGGATAAGAGTATGTTTAAGCTTAACTCTTCTCTGCTTATCTGGGAGAAAAAGATCAGCTCATCCTTACAGCTTTTAATTCTGCACTTATGAACCCTCTTTTTTTAAAAAAAAAAAGAAAAAAACCTTCCCCTTTATTCCTCAATGCCCAGCATTTAAGAAATCATTTAGAGAGAGTAATGCAGTGGTTGATACAGCTAATCAAAAAAGTCATTTAAACAGACTCAGGGATCATATTGGACTGATGAGAACTGCATTTAAATGTTATGTTTGTTGAAATTGATTTTAGTTTCTCCCAAACCTCACAGATCAATTGCAGGAACACCTCCAAGTCATTTCTTTACACAATTAGGCTGATGACACACAACTGTATGTTGTAGTGTCTCCTAACAACACAGGACCACTTGATTCCATTTTATTTTATATGGATGTATTATTAGGTTCCATAGCGCTAAGAGAAAGAAACTGTTTTACAAAATTTTATTCCTTTGGCAAAGGAACAGACAAAATATGTTGGCGTGGTCTTTGCCCCAAACTCATATTTAAAGCTCATTTGGGGTTTGTCTCCAAATCTGCCTTTTATGACCTCAAAAATATAAATAACGTGACCATTTCCCTGACGCTGAGTGATGCAGAAAACTGATTCATGCCTTTATTTCCAGTAGATACTCCTACATGAAACTGTAGCTGCCTGAGGACCTGAGAAGTGTTGACATTTTTGAACATTAATTTAAAATCTACCTCTGCAGCCTGACATCTGATTATATATGGTTCGTATGGACACTACTCATTTTACTACTTATTCCATTTTATCTTTGTATCTGGATGAATCAAATACAATTACATTTTTATTTATAATATTTTAGTGTAATACTTGAGCTAAATAGCTCTACAAACACTGGCCCTAATTTCCTGCATCATTAAGTTATAATGATGTTGACTTTTTGCCTGAGGATGATTATTGCCTGTAGATTTATCCTAAGTCTTTCCAGACAGTTCAGTTTAATATATTCTGTACAGGCATTTAAATTAAATTTGCACAACATACCCATGAAAGTCTAGACACTAGGTTGGTAGTATCAGTTTAAAACCAGAATTACGGAAATTAACATTAAAGATCTGCAACTGAATTTGACTAATTTACTGTTTATGAATTTAAGTTAATTAATATCATGGTCACAGAAAAAAATTCACATTACTCCTTACATTATGTCAAGTGTACTTGCACATACTATACAGTATACTTTAGTATCTCAAAGATTTGTTACTTTAATGCTGATTCAAGGTCTCAAGCCCTCTGTATTGAATAACTCTAATTACACACAATGGGGAACAGGAGAATGAGATGTGAAACAGAAGAGTGTGGGAGAGAGAAAGACAAGACCTTGGCAAGGATAATTCTGTTTAAGTCTGTGAAAATATGTACTTTGAAAGGGCTGTAAGACACTCAGGCATACAAGCCCCACTCTATTTTTGCACAATCGTGTCAACATATGAACATACAAACAGTCTCTGCTCCACTGCCTGCCTGTAACGATTATCTTATTTTATGGACAAAATATTAATTGAAAAAGTGCTATTACATTTTACACATTCTTTATTCTCTGATGGGTATCCTCTCACTTTAGGTGCTTGTGTCCCTTTATTTCATGTAAAGGTTTGAAAGACACATTGATAAGAGCAATTAGAGCGTTCCATTTGAAACAAGTGTTAAAAATTAGTAATGATTTGCATTTGTTGAGGGGGCACCAGCTCCAGTTAAAGCAAAGTTAGATAATCGGTCTAAAGTCTAAAATCAGAAGTTCTTACTTCTCAATTCTCATTGGATCTCCTCAATCCCAAAAGAATACACAAACAATGACCGGGTCCTAATATATACATTTTTATTTGGTCACTAACAAGGGATACATGTAATGACTAACAACTAAATAGAGGCACACACAGGAAAAAGGACATGATCCATCTGTTGGATCATTTCTGTCATAAACACAATGACAGGTTGGGCAGTAAAAGTGTCCTAATTCAGCATTGGCTTGGCTTTTGAAATAAAATACATACTTCAAGTATGGACAAGATGTGGCAATATGTAAACAAAAGTATGAAGAAGTGCATCTTGAATGAAATGGACCAAAAGTCCCAAAGTTGGCAAAATTCAGCTATATTATTCCCAAGACACTGGATGCTGAGAGACATTGTTATTTGTCTTTTCAATATATCCGGAGAATTTCAATAAACTACATGTCTTTGACCAAAATCTTACCCCGAAACGTAAATGGGTCCAATGCTATCAATAAATGCACTGACATTATGTGACAGATATTTGATAAAAATAGTACAGAAATGGTCAACAGATGGATCATGTTTTGATGATTGTGACACAGAGAGATCTCTCTACTTTGTAAATTTGGTGTCTGGTCATGATTTCGTATATAATTCCTGGGATCATCTTGTCTCCACCATAAAATCATCACAATGTTCGCATTCAAATTCAAAGTTTTAAAATAATTATGTAAATACTGACTAAATAAAATGTCAATGCAAGCTACTCTTATGCAAATATACCCAAGTGTCAATGTTACATAACCAGCAAAGAACCAGCGTTAAAGAATACATTAGCAAACCAGGCCTGCTCTTATTAACTGCTCAACAGATAAATAAAACATTGGTGTCTCAAATCAGACATGTCATGGTGAAGCCATAGACTATTATCTCCACCACTGCAACCCAGAGAACCCATACTGTTCTTATTTTTTTGGAGAGATGAGATAGTATAGTAAGCAAGTAAGTAAGTAAACTTTATTTTTATAGCACTTTTCACAGATAGACTCACAAAGTGCATTACAATGAAAGTGCCAAGTGGGGTAACAGGACAATATAAATAACACAACATAACATGACAGTTTAAAACATATCTAAAAATAATATAAATAAGCAAAGAGACAGTCAACTAAAAGCTTATTGAAATAAAACAATATAAAAATGTACCAATGAACCAATTTAACCAGTAAGAAATAAGAAATACTGCAGTGTTATTGCTTAAATCGATTTCTAACAGATTTTTCCGACTAAGTAACTTTTGTGATTTTGCTTTCAAACTCCCAACACAATCGTCCATTGTCCTAAAACAATTTTCATCCAAAAACTATTTTGCCGTGTAACTATTTAACGTATAACTAACAAAAATAAATGGTTGTAGCTGAAGTTGAAGCTGTATTATCAATTGTTCTACTTGCTACTGCATATTCAGCCAGATGAGGAATCATTAGTTTGAATAATTGTTCAAGTTGATACAACGCTTGTACCACTGTCTGCCAGGCTAATGCAGCACCAGTCCTCCATGGGCATCAACACATCGCTGGAGAAAATATGTTGGTTGTTTGGATTTTTTTTTTTTTTTTTTTTTTTTTTTGCAGCAACAGCCATGACCTTGTTGCTTTAAAAAAAAAAACATTAACAGAGGAGACACTTAATGTCTTCTTTTCTTCTTTACTATCCTTGCTTTAGCAACTTTGCCATCATTTTTCATAGTTTTAGTGCTGTGGTAAAAGTGTTCATTTTTCATTGTTAGTATGATAAATATAGCCAGAAGCTAAAAGAAGAATGTAATCATAAAAGATGTAAAGAAAAACAGGTTTATTTGAAATGAAGATCCTCTAGAATATGTGCACTAATGATAAAATACAGTAACCTTGGCTCTATAAGCGATCCTGCACACACACACACACACACATACAGATATAGGTTATCCATCTAAAGCACCTAAATTTCCCACCCATATGCTAGACTGCAGTTTGCATTGAAACAAATGTCCAATGCTAATGTTGCCATCTGGCTGAATCCACAATCCAGTCCAACATTTCACTGCGAAGCAGATCAACAACCTACCTTGGCACTGCAGGTCATTATGTTTATTGCTTTGAGAAAATATGCAAATGCATATTTGAACAGAAGATTAGGTTATAAAATAATAACAAAATGAGTAAAGACCAGTAACTGTCAAGCAAGTATCAGATTTCTTTTTTTTTTTATCAGATTCTTTTCTCTTCTATTGCCAGAGCACAATTTACTGTCATTCTGTTATTGTTCTGTTAAGACATTGTAGTCTATTACACAAAAGTGTAATAAAACTGGACCTTCAGAAAGACATGTACCCTCAGCACATCAGTTATGCCACCACAGAGCAGCGGCTACAAAAAAATTCTTCCTCTAGCCGTGACCATTTTGAGGATGTTTTCAAACCAGATTTGATATACAGTACAGGCATTTGTTGAATCATGACATTTCTTAATCCCTTTTTCTTTGACCTCCCTCTCTGATTTGTTTCCACCATCTTTCTGCTCCTATTTTATCCTCTCTGTGCACCCAACTGTGGTCAGCCAAAAACATTGTTCTTATTAGAAGTGAGGTTATTTGTTTGCTCCAATTATTTTTTTTTTTCCTCCCGCACAATTTGTTTTCTATCTGGAAGGCTCTATAAAACAACATCTGATCGATACAAGCCTGCCGCAACTGCTGACTCTCTCTCTCCTTCTCTTTCCCTCTGAAACCTTGAATTCATCCCTGACCCTCAGCCAAAACCCCTGCAATAACACAAACGCCAGTACGCATTAAAATGCTATCTCTCACAGTTTCCCATACATACACACACACACAAGCCTGCTCCAGCTGACATGCAACGATGATGCGCCAACTGGCTGATTACCGGCAGGCCTCTCTGTGCAAATATTTACTAGATCCTTGTATAAATGACAAAATAAAATATAAACAGAGAATTAATTAAGAAGAAGAAAACATTACTTCCAACCTGAGATAGATAAAGATAAGGACCTGTAATAGATGTGTGATAAGAGGACAGAACACAACAGGAGAGTGAAAGGGTAAAGATGGGAGATGAAATAACTGCCAATGAAAAGGGTGGAAAAGTTAAAAAGATGAAGACAAACTGGATAGAGGAATGAGAGAAAAGGAGGCAGAGGAGGAGATAAAGATGGCAAGTGAAGACAAATCCCTTCTTAATGTGCTAAACTTTTCTCCATAAGTCAATGCTGCTGCATTTGGGGAGAAAACCAAACACGTCTTTATGTTTTAGATAATTTAAGTTAATTTAGCCCAGACTGTGTTTTAAAGGAACTAGCCAAATAAATGACAACATATCTTACTATGTTGAGAAGAATCAATCTTTTTGAACAAAAAGTATCAGGAACTAGAGTTTAAAGACAATTGCTGTGAGGGACACAAAGCAAGTAAAGAGAAACAGAGGTTTATGTGACAACCAAGAGGTTGACATGGCATCTGACAGGCTAATGCTGCAGTAGAGAGGTTGACATGGTGAGACAGTTTGACATTTGAGCATTTGAATTGGTGGCGTAACTCACACCATGTCAGATAAAGTTCACCGTCAAACAAAATCAATCAGTTGTGCATGGAAATAAAGTGGTGACTGATAAAAAATAAAGAGAAGTAAGAGTCAGAAACATTACAGATGCCAAAATATCACCTTTATGCCAGGTTGAGATGAACCGGTGGTCTTTTTTTCCCCTGTTCTACTTTGATGCCACTTTAGTTTTAACCAGAGGCAAGAGCACTGAATTTCTGGATATTTTAAATTATTATTGTTTTTTTTTTTTTTTTTTTGTAAACACAAGAAAAGCACATAATTACAAATAACTCCACCAGAGTTAGCTAGTAACTAATTTGCATGTGTTATCCTGAGGCAGGTAGACAAAAAGAAAAGCAACTTCACAGAACAACAAGTACAAATACATTACACGAAACAATTCAACACGTAAAAGTTTGAGTCAGATAAAATCAGTATTATAAGACATTATGATGGTGATGCATTTGTGCCGACTCTATCCAAAGCTCGAAGCAATTTAAAAAAAAAAAAAAAAAATTCTGAATTTTAAATGTTTCCATTTATCCACTACTTTGACTGAAAACCTTGGCTGTCTCTCTGAACTGCTGGAAATTGTAGTCTCAAATAGATGCTCTACTCCTACTAGTACTGCCACTGTCAGGATAGACTCAGCATGCATGCGAGTAAAATAAGAAATGAGAGTAAGGAGGTGAAAATAAGAACTAATGGCTACCAGTGGTGTACTACACCTCCACTTTGTCCAAGCAAGGAGTAATGGATCGAAAGCATTTGTCTTAATCCAGGTCATCCATGTTATCTTGCAGTTTTACTAGACTGCTCTAGACCTTGAAATGGAGCTGCTGCTACTACGTTTATGATGCAGTTTCATCGCCAATTCAGAAATGATAAATTGAGTTAAATGATCACATTTGGTGTCCAATTCCTTTTTCAGCCAGGCTGGTATTCCACTCAATGTGTTTGTGGGATGACAAAGAGCATCTGAAGCCTCTTTCCTCCTCACCTTTCTGAAACCCAACTTAAAGTTGTCACATCTAACTATCAGAAACTTCTAATCATGCCATAAAAACATCGGTTGAGAGTAGAAGTAAGAAACTAGATGATCTCAAAATATCAACTCACATTAACATTCTTCATACAACCTCTAAACTGGTGCAACACCGTGAATGCCTCCTAGGAAAGATTGTCAAGTGTTGCTATTCAGAACAGCTATTACAGCTGCTAACATGTTTGCCTCTAATGTGGTTGAATAAGATGTTTTGTTGGAGTGTACGGTCCATTTTGTAACATATTTTGCTTCTTTCACTCTTGCATATGTATTTTTTTTCAATGAGGAGCCAGTCTAAAATAAATGGCAATTTCTAGTTTTCTATTTTATTTTGACACTAATTTCAGAATCTTATCCAACTCTTAGAAGCAACTCTATACACAATACATACACCATTTTAAAGAAGTAGCACCCTTTCTGACACAGTAACAGAGTGACATGAGCTTCTCACAGTTTCTTTTAATTTCAAGGATATTCTGTGTTATTGAAGAAAAATACACAAGCCTTCATGCTACAAATGTCCATGCATCTATGTATGAGTGAGTTCAGGGACAACATTGTCACTCGAATGAATCTACTAATGTGTGAAACCATGAGTCTACTTCTTTTAGCCGAACCTAAAGGCATCCACTGTGTATAGACAATGGGAAAGTGACAGGTTGTGTTTCTTGTTTTGACCTGATGCCAGGCCATATATCACTTGCACAAACTCTCAGGAGCCCGAAGACAGACGAGTGAGACACTTCAAGACTTTAGCCACAGATCTGTGTTGTCAGTGGAAAAACAACAGAGGAAAGTTTCTTTGAAATAGTTGATGTTTAAGTTGTATCCACTTTTTAGAAAAATGATGAAAGAGAACAAAAAGGAGACTGTTGCTAAGAATAAAGTCATGTGCAAATCATGTTCCCACGTGTTTCCACAGACACATGCAGTTTTATACTTATTTCTTTTCGAAAATGACTGGATCAGCAGTAAATATGCTGTTTTTAATTGGTGGTGACACACTATTGCATCAGTAATACTACCAATGGACAAAAATGCACTGATGTCTGTGACCCTATGATTTTTGACCAGCATCCACCCAACCACACCCCACCCATCTTTGTATAACCACTCTGTCATGTGCCCAATACAATGTTAATGGCAAACTGGGGAAAACTAGGCCTTGCAGAAGTCTGCTCCGTTTTTGATTGCTTTAATGACTTACTGCAGGCAGACTAAAAATCCCACTCACGCTACCATCAAGCAGTTTGCTGCTCCCACTCCTGCAATTCAGCATTGTGCATAGCAGTAGATCATAGGTTGTCAAATGAGCAATAGACTTGAACCTTTCAACTCATGGTTCCAGCAATGCATTTCTTTCATGATGATAATTCCTTAGCTGTGATTGAGAGAAATAAACAGTTGGTTGGTGAGTACTTCCCTTTTAGAGTTTTTTTTTTTGGGTCTTTCCCTTTAACAAAATTCAATCAGACACAAGCATGCCCTTGCCCATTCTCAATGATAGAGTGTTATGTATTGCACAGCATCATTTTGCCTTTGCTGACACACACTGCAGGATCTGTGCTGCTGCCAATTCATATTTGGTCAGCATGGGAGCATGAGAAAGCAGAGAGCTATAATGTCAACTACTGTGAACAGTTCACAAGGGACAAATACCCTAATCCCAAATGTCCACAGAACCTTAGATTGTCTTCACACAGATAAACTAGTACAGCTAGGGTTCTTATTCTATGACCTTAAGAGATATGGTATTTATGTAGCTTTCATTTGACACTACTGTTGAAAATGTATTAAGGATTTTAAATGAAGTCAACATTCCTCACATTCCTGCAGGCAGGTGTGTTCTAGTTATCTAAGTCATTAAAGGGCATATCAACAACATTTTTAAATCAATGTCAAGCTAAAATGGCACATTTTTAGGTTGTACACCATAGATATAGACTTTGCTTGCATGCATTCTGTATCTTTGAGGTCATCATTGCTTATTGTAAAAGACTGGATGATGTTCAGGCCAATGAAAAACAGCAGCTCTCTAAGATATGCTGTGAATGGACAAGTGAAAAGATAAAAGGTTATGGAATGCCATGCCACTTTTTTACCCTCAGAAGCAGTGAAATTAGACATTATTGACATGCTTTAAAAAATGGTGGCAAATGTTTAAAGAATGGGGAGTAATTCCATCACTGTCTGACCCATAAACATGAACATGATCCATTCAGTCAGAAACTGACAGCTCTCCTGTCTCCATTGCTGGATGATAAATTGTTTGAGCTCTGGTTTAATGAAAGGCTATTTACACTTTTCAGGAAAATGTACTACAGCTGGCACAGTTCTTTCTGAGCCTTCACTATGTCTTTATATTTATGTGATTATTTGAATTTTTAAGCGACTTTTCAAAATGTTTCATCGACACAACATGATAATATCGGTTGGTTCATGTTAGTTCTCATGTCTGTTGTGTTATTACAAATCCTGCCCTGAATGTCTGCATGTAGTCCTTTCATTTTTTAAATGGACTGAAGTATATTGGAAATCTATCTAAACAGTCAGTATGACTGACTGCATTTGTTACATGTGTTATGTTATATAATATACCTGCAAATAAATACGTTGTTTAAAGCAAACTGTATTCAGGAGTACTTCGGACAAAGCTGTGATTTCATTGGAATGATATTAAACCTTTAAGTGATCAATCATGCCTTCAGCTAACGTACAGAAAGCTGAAGAAGAAGGAGGTGAAGTGATCAATAAATGTGATCAACAGAGTGAATGGCTGCTTGAGCAAGCCATTTCAGGCTCTATTAACTTCACTGATATGTTCAGGAGGCCAAGATGAGGTTTATATACAAACAAATCTCTGGACTCTCACATTTTCCAACCTTTCATACACACTATTAATTTGATTATCCAACCAGATCCTTTACTTTAGTGTTTTGGCTCTTTATTGGTTACACCAAGACAAGATTTCACACGTTTACATCATATTTTTGTTAATAGTAGTGTAATTTCTGTTCTGAAATGCTTAATGTTTTCTTATAGAAATGAAAAACACAAATGACAACAAAAATGTCATTGTGTTTGTTATGAAAAGTATTGCATTTACTAATTGGACAAATTCAAGGTTATGGCCATAATTCTTTAATAAATTTAAGAATTAAGAATTTTTACATCTCTAACAAAAACATATCTAATATCTGAAGTTCATATCCTTCAGATTTCAGTCCTCGTTAATGTGGTGGTATCCATGGTTACCATTGTTTAATAACAGCATAATTGAAAAGTCATTTAAAAATAATAAATTATGTTAGACAACCTTTAGCAGCTGCTGAAATTAGGATGGGGTAGGTTGGAGTGGATGGATGAGTCACATTGGAGACTACTCCATTTTTCCCATATGAAACGAATTAATGGTGTTTCTTTTATGCTTGAGCATTCTACAATTATGGTTACATGGTTACAGCAACGTTCAACTCAGTCTTTTTCAGCGTTCTTACTGTGCAGCACAATAATTCTATTTCTCTTGTTTTTTTATTTTAAAAATTCGTAATAATTGTGGTTGACTGTTCTTGGAGCCAATGTACCTGCTGGAAATAAGATGGTGAGGGGTTAATAGCATCTTGTGGTTTCACGCTTTTAACCTGCAATGGCCTGTTTTCCAGGGAAATGTTGAAGCTCACAACTTTTCTGTTGTGCTCAAAGTTTGTTACTGACTAGTATAATCAACATTTGAAACACGTTTCAGTCTGTATCCTATCCCCTGCTTGATGTATAAGAGTAACGGAAATACTTCAGCAGTACAGATATTCTAGTTTTAAGGTGGCAAAGTACAATAGCTCCCTCTGTAGAAAACATCTAACACTATGTTCTTAAACACCTCTCAGACTAATATCACTCTAAAAGAAATAGATTCTGAATGGTGGTGACTGACACTGTGGGGACTTACTGAGTACAAAGAAGAGTATGTCAGCTCATTGACAGGTATGGTGAAGTGGTGAAGTCCAATAATTCCCCTCTGTTGAGTGTAATTATTTTGATTGTTGGTTGAATTGTCACAATCACCCCAGTTGAATGGGTCCATTGACCCTACAGTGTTCTACAAAGCAGCGATTATTGATCTGGAAACCAACTGCTTGTGAGGACCATTACGTAGGTCAAAGGTTAAGTATTTCCCAATCAGAATAGATACAATTTGAGGGAAGAAAACAGAGAGGTCCGGTAAAAAGAAAGATGAGAGAAAGTGAGTGTTAATAGGAGAAAAGAGAAACATACTTTAAAGAAAGAGCCTTGTAAGAGAGGAAGTAGACGGACTAAAAAAGAAAAAGAAAGGGAAGGATTTAAAAGAAAAACTGGAAAATAGCAAAAAGTAAATGGACTGAAGCACTAACAGCCATTAAGCTCTTTACAAGGGTAGATTGAAATGTGTATCAGTGGCTCAGGAAGCGGGTTTTATTTTTTTTAACTGAGAAAAGTCCCCTTTATAATTGGGATAGTCCTCTATATATATGATACATTTCACAGAAACACCTGCTCTTTCTAAAAAAAAAATGTATTACCCTATTTGAAAAGGCTACGGTGGAAATGGCTACACTTCACTAAAAGTCATCACTCACTTTCTTAGTATAGCAGTTGACAGTTGATTTATTCATGTGCTGGTGGGAGGCTACAAAAATCTAAGATGTGACAGTTGGCTGCCAAAAGGCATTGCATTCACAGCTAAATTGTCAGAAAATCAAACCCCAAAGACCCACAGTATGGTTGACTAGCACTCATCAGTTTCAGGGGGACACAGTTGAAAACAGTGTTGATGACAAAGTAACCATATCTCTAGATGTGACCTAATACTCCATTTGCAATTTCATCTCACAAAAGAGTTTCTTGGGCAAAATAGGTTATTTCCAATAAAATTGCAATACTGTCCTGTGAATCTGTTGATTTCCTGCTTATTGTGGCTGTGGTTGTCTGGGCTGACACCAGCATTTAGTGAGCTGGAGAGAACGGTACACTGAGTTGACTGCACAGCTGTAATACTGAACAGCAGCAAGACTGAACAATATTCACAGTAGCCTATATGTGAAAACTGCATGACCAAAACAGGGTCAACTTGTTGAGGTGTACTCTACCAATGAAAAAAGAAAATAAAAAGAGGCAGTCAAGGGAAAAAGATCAAGAAAAAAAAGACAACAAAAAATAAGAATAAAGTAGGATCACAGGATCATTAAGCAGTTTCAACAAGTTGACTCATAACTGATTTTAACCTGACCTATTGGTTTGAAATGAGTTGTAAAATCCATCTGTCTTCTACATATTAATTATAACAAATATAGGTTTGTCCTTGTCCATTTTTTAATTGACTTTGATTTGGTCCATTATTCAAATGTAAAATTATAGATATACCATAAATTAATTCCCAGCCTATATCATCAGAGGGCTGTTTTAATTTGAATGTCATTAACATGCTGTGCATGAATATTAAATCAAAGGGTCTTCTTTTCTTTTCTTTTTTTTTTTTTACTATGGTTAACTATATGGTTGAATTGGACCTACAATATAAACAGAACACTATGATATAGCACTATATGCACTATAATAGGCTCTTTAATGGAAGTGATAGTGAGCTCAGTGGGCAAGTCATGTATTATAAAAGATAAACTGCATATGAGGATATTTTGTGCTCAGAGCCACACTGATCTGATAGTGAGAAACTCACTCATTGACTAGATTTCAAGGGATCCCAGACTAGTTACACATGCTGGCTTTATAAGATTAATGATTAACCTTATCCCAACATAACTCTTCTGCCCAACTTAATTTCATGTTTACCTCCATAATTTTGGTCCATTCTTACCAGGTAGCCACTGTACCGCTGCATCAAACTTGCTGATATCTGTTTGAGTTGCTGCATCTGTCTTACGCTGTACACTTGTGGATTCAACTGGTGGATTGACAGTTTCCTCTGTGGTCTTTGATGTCTCTTAATCTGGCTTTAATTCACTATGGTCATTTAGACTCTTTGTTGGAGAAAATTGTAGCATGGATTTGATTTTAGTCTTCTCTTATAACCAGCAGCACCTGTGAGCTCTTTAGCAGCTGTTTACAACTAAATACCTCAAATACATCAGGACTTGAAGTGGCAAGAACACAGCCATTGGTCTTTGGAGAGTTTTACTCATCCACAAGCATCTTTCCATTCTTTTTTTATCTTTTCATGTCATGAGGAAAGCCTTGAAGGCTTATGTCACTTTACTTGTTGCCTTTTGAATGGAAACTACAACCAAAAGCTGCACAATGTGGCATTGTCTTACATTTTCAGCTAAAGCAACAGGAAAGCTTTGCACCGTTAGCTCACCTTTAAACCTGATTACAAGTAATTTACATCATCAACCATTACACCAGAGTGCACTGTGCACGCAAAAATAATGGTCTTAATTTCTAATGAATCACAACCATAGCTTTCAGAGATATTATCAGCATTATGATTAGAAAACCATCAATGCTGAAGAACAGGCCTTCATCAGTTGTATGTGGAGTTTTCAAGGGATTTCAAGTATTTTAACTGTTGTGAAATGTGAAACGGAGAAACACCCTTAATTGGAGCTAAACTAGACAAGCCTAAAAAAGAACAGGGAGTGAAATTTGAAACACTTCTAATGACAGCATTTAGAAATTCAAGAGACAGCAGCTTATTTGCAGTTGAACTGACATTTCGTGATCTTGCATAGCCCCTGTTATGTCAATTATTGTTGTTAGGAGGATTTTGATCCTGTCCTACCTGATTGTGTGAAATACATACATAATATACATCCTTACTTAATGATCCTTTCAATGTCAGTTAGAAGTCTTAGAGTCCTGTGAGTAAAAAGTCTGCGATTTAGAACAGAGAAAACAAGAAAATGTTGTCTCACTTGTGAAATATATCATATAAAAGAGGGGGAGTTCAATTAACAAGTGAGATGATTTTCTCTGTGCATTATATGTGGATTTTATCAAGCCAGTAAGGAGGGAATTACCCATATGTGCATATGTGCCTACTGACATGTCAACAGCTTAGACTTATGTAAGGGCTTGCCTTTCAGTATCTTGCAATGTCCTCTTTTGACCTATATCTATAATGCACAGCTGCTGAACTTCTGGCTTCTTTTTCCCCATGCTTTGTCTCTCTTTTCCTCATCTGTAGGCAGGTGCTTGTCTTCTGGTACTGACAAGGTAATGGAGAGATGGAATGTGCTCTGACTACTGAACCACAAGTTATCCCTGCAAATGCAAACATAAAAACTGAAAAAAGGAGAGAAGAGAAGGAAGGAATTTGAGGAGCAAGGCAGTGAAACCCAATAGGACAGGGGGCAAAAGAACAGTGGAATTTCTGTGAAAATCAGCAGAAGAAATAGCAGCTCAGACAGGAAAAGAAATGGAGGCTCTCAGGGGATGACAGAGTGGGAACACCACCAAGGACAACAATTGCAGCATCAATGCCAAAAAGCCCTTTGAGAAAACAGTCTTGTTGAGAGAGTGAGGTTTCTGATGCTGCTAATTGCTTATTTTCAGGTTTGCTGTTTAGGCATCTGCATTTCCATGCAAGTGACTGACAAGATCCAAAGCCAGCAGGAATAAAAACAAGGACCAATATTTCCTCTGGGCATTCTGTTGCTGTGTGTATAAAGTTGAAACTGAATAATTTATAAGATTTGATGGATTCTCCTGTCCACGTGTTTTCCAGGGTGGTCCCAAACCTTAACCCCCAGGCTCTGTTACAGCCAGCAGGTGGTAGACATTGCAATCATCCGATGAAAAATAATGATTTCCATTGAAATCAATAAAATATGCACTACTGACTATGTGACATACAACAGGATGCAATCTGCCATAAAAATGTCTTGGTCATTTGAATTCAGACCTGAGCTTTGGCACTTTTTTTACGATGTATAATTTGAAGTCAGATCTATATAGTTGAATACATATAGTGTGTCCATGGGTATTTTGGGCCCACTAACATATTCATCACAATGCCAGTGCAGTAGATGAATGCTTGGTATATTTGTAATTGTCAATTTGATAACAGAATGTGGTGGGGAAAAAGTTTTTGGTGTATGCAGGTTAGAGGATTTTTATTTTTCTCTCTGCAATGGTCCGTGAATATTTAGTTCAGTGATATACAGTCAATACATTTTAAATAGGAACCGGAGGAAACATGGTTATATGGTGGAAAACAACCACATTGAAGTTTGTCAAAACATTATCATATTCAGAACAGAAATAAGTTTTCTATCCTGATCCCCAAACAAGTCCTTTAATATTAGATATTCATTTTCATCTTTTGTCTCCTATATAATATACATATTGTATACTATACAGCAATGTGTCACATTAAATATTGCGATGTTAGTTTTGACCTGATCGGCTCTATTCAAATGTACCCACTCTAACATTCAGATGTGATACAGTTACAAACCTGTCGACCCTGTTTTGTTTCTGTATGTACAGGCCCAAGAATGTCAAGCTAAAAGCATTATGAATCACCATGTCATACAGCGTATTTTGTACCAGGAATGTGGCACCATCGGCAGCTCCTCAACATACATATATCATCATGAAGTAAATGTGAAGTGCTGCTGTCGCTTCTTGGAGTCTTTTGCACAGTTGTGTTACATCACTCAATTCGTCCCCTGAAGAGCTTCTTCAGCTGTGGCTCACCAAGCAATGTCTTTTTTTAACATCCAATAGTGGCAGTTGCAGAGACTCAATTTTTTTCCCCCAACCTCAACAATGAGTTTGTCTTCCTCCTAATCATGACAGCTAGAGTGCTAGAGAAGATATGCTATCACCTGACAAGAGTAGAAGTCATGGTCCAATAACTGGGAAGTGGCAAGTGAAGAACAAAGTCTCTAAGGAGAACTGCTATTATTTGGAGGCTCTTTTGGAGCGTGTCAGAATGCACCAGTATGTCTAGTTCTGAAATTTGACTAAAGTTGTTTTTCTATTATCTGGAAATTTGTCGCCAGATGGTGAAGGTGTGTGAAACAGGATATTTGAATTATGGAGATTTCAGAGGACTGCTGATCATCATAGCATATTTCATTCCCCTTGTTTTTTTCAGGTGTGACTTATATCCAGATTTGATGACCAGAATGGAAACTCAGAGCATCCTAGTGCCCTGAAGAACTGGAATTACAAACCACTGAACTAGAACTCTATTGAGA
Source organism: Polydactylus sextarius (assembly GCA_016801845.1). NCBI lineage: Eukaryota > Metazoa > Chordata > Actinopteri > Polynemidae > Polydactylus > Polydactylus sextarius. Next base: position 5,386,917 of record CM028924.1, read on the forward strand.
ATGTTACCTGAAACTTACCAGAGATAAATGCTCTGACATTTGACAATGAATTTGTCATGAAATGTTCTCTTGAGACCCACCTAAAGAAAAGACATTATGAGTTGAATGGTATAAACAGCAGGTTGGGTCTCAACTTGACCCATTTAGCATAAAAGTAGATAAGTACATCAGGTACTGAGGAACTGGGCCTTCACCTTTTCAAAAAGTAGATGCTAAAGGTTAACAGTGTAAGCATTCATTCTGATCTTAAAACGTAATTCAACAAGAATACATTTCTACTCGATAGGAAAGAAAATATATTACAAAGACACAAGAAATGTTTTGTTTGTTTGTTTTTGTTTTGTTTTTCTTTTTCTTTTTCTTTTTTTAGAAACAAACCATGAATTGAAATTACTTGAGGAAATTGGTATGTCATGTATACAGCTTTTGGTGAGATTAGTCTGGCTCAGCTACTGAAGTGTTTTACCACTTTAATGGTCTTGCTTTTCCCAGGATTAGGCTCTTTTTCTTGAGTTCTGTTGTTCAGCATGTTGTCCACACTTGGGCTATTATTTTCTGTGCCACAGAGATTAAAGGACCCTGCACTAAGTGGTTGTTTATTTCATATTGTGTCCTCTATCACCTCTCTTTTCTGTTGTTAATAGAGTAGAGAGTATGTGAATAACTTATGGATGTAGTTGTAAAGCCAAAATGGGTAATAATTTCTATACTTATCTTCAACTCATTTCAAACTACATAAACATGGGGGTTAGGATGAGAAGCTACATATCTTAAAAATTCTAAGTTTGATTATTTATGCTATATAATAGTTGCAAAATAGTTGAAAGGCATTGTATCTGCAAGGTCATAACACATGTTTCACAAAGAAAATTTATGGTATTTAGTAGTTTATAGTATTTCATGTTGCAAGCATTGCCCTTGTTTAGTCCCCAACTATAAACTATGTAGTTTGAGATCACACATTCTGCTCAACACAGCCAAGTCATCATGCATCCCCATGCCTAGCTCATTACGTTTGCATCATTGTATCCTTTTGCTACTCTGATTCACTCCTGAGCTGACAGAATTATATTAATTAGTGCAGACCTGTCAACACTTTACATCGCCACTTGTAGGCACAAGCAGGACCTAGAGAGAAACAAGTCAGTTGCTGTTTCATGTTACCTTTTGACAACATTTCTTCTCATGCATGCATCATGTGTATTTTAAATTTATCAAAGATGGGAAGAGAGGACTCTACCCCAGGGCTATGCTATGTCTTTGACGTTAAAGAGAGCTATTAGTAGGAATTGCATAGAGGGAGTCATTTCAACACAGTAACCTGGGTATATGGAGATAAACGGTTTAGCAGTGACTGCCATTAATGAAGACAAGCTTGTTTCAACTCAAATTATCAACGCCTCTCAAACCATGAAAGCTGCCTTCTTCCTGTGTGTTTGTATATGTGTGTGTATGTGTTCATGTGCTCTAATACCCAATGTACTCACAAATATGGGGAAGAAATTTTGTTTTGTATTTACAACAGCAGCTGAACATTTTATGGTCAGTGCATACTTTTTAGAGTTCAGATTAATGTTTGGTTCAGTTTGAGACATAATAATGCCATTTAAATACTAAACTGTGTACAAAACTTAACACATCAATGAGTAACCAAATTAAATGTCCTCTCCAGCTGAAATGGTCATTCATTTTACTTTTATCTTGCTGTCATGTATCTATATCTAAATAAATCAGGTAATCAGTGGTAGAGCGCAGGTCAGTCGAGTTCGACACCTTAAGTGGCTCAGAAAAGATGATGTGATAAAGTGCAGAGACCCTGATCTTGACAGGTCTCTGCCTTCTTCCAGAAAGCCTCAACAAGAAATATGAAATTGCTGACAGAGGTCAAAGAAGACCTCCATAGTGTGATAGCATTCTCAATCACTGTTCTAACCTTAAAGTGCCACAGCACTGAATGATTGCCAGTGACATTTTTCTTAATGTTTTCATTTGGGTACATCCATTAAAATCACTGCACTGGTTTTAGACACTGCCTTGCATCTTTACCACTCATCATAGGTACAAATGTTTGAACAAAATCCCACAAAACCAAGACTGAGAATAAATTGTGATCACTTCTGAACATGAGGCATGGATGTGAAGATAGAAAATATGTATGTAACTGTAATCACAGACACTATACATGATGTTAATCTATAATTAGTTTGAATTTTTGCCATAAAAATCAAGTCTTGTTTGATCGCTTGCATCGCCCTGATTAGTTGTGCCTGTTCCCTATTAATCTTGTCTTCCTTGTTTATTGGCTCTGTGTTCTCCTCACTCATTAGTTCAGTAAGTTCATCTATTTGTCTTCCCTACTGTTCCTTGTGTGTGTATTTTCCTGTTGCCTGCTTGTCTCTAGTCCTCCTGTCTGACTTTTTTTATTTTATTTATCATGCTGCTTCTACTACCCTACTTCTACCCTTTTCCCCACTTTGAATATTTATTGATATAGAGCACTTTGTTTAAGATAGAAAAGTGAAGACCATTTACTATGGTTTGTTAAGCCTAACTTTAATTTGTCTTTAGTTACACTGAATGTAAATTGGTAGATATAGATTTTTCACCATAGCCAGTAACAATTTCAACTTTCTAAATTATTCCTTAAAATCCTTTCAAACTTTCAGAAAAGAAACCTTTCACCTTTCATTCGGTACATGCAGCTGAATCAGTAGCTGTACTCCACCAGACAGAGCCCGTACAGATTTTATTTGATTTCAGAGTCTGACAAACATACTGCTGCTATTGACCAACTGTCAATCTTCTTGTCTTGTCTGTGATTTAGGTCAGCTGTTCCTACTCCTAAACTGACTCCCTTTAGAGTCCTGGGTTCCTCTGTTCAAGCCTAATGATTAACCATTGTGATTCGAATTTAGATTCCTTTCATATGTCCCTTATGTGAAAGAATTTCAGCCATAGTGCATCAAATGAGGTAGTGCCTTTGAGCATAATTCTTGAAATGTGAAATTTTTGTACATTCAATGAACTGTACAAATAGCATGTTCATGCAAATGGCAATGAAAATGGCCTTGCTGGACATATAAATCTAATATGGATGTTTTCATATGTAAAAACTATGCAAATTGGTTCTATGATTTGTTCTCTTGAAATTGTGAGGACACATTTTATGCTCTGGACTGACATGGTTATGCATATTTCATCGTGACACATTCTTTAGTTTTTCAAAACATAAAACCCAAAACACATTTTATTGGAAACATTTGACTATGACAGAGTGCAAATTCAACAGGAGACCTCTAATTAATGACACGTCTCTGAGTCTGAGATAACCTTTAGAGTTAGTGCATATTGCAGCAGCTTGATCTATCCTGGACTATTTCACTTGTCGGGACTTTACACTTAAAATCTCAACAAGCCTAAAGCACAGAAGTAGCTGTCCAAGGAAATTTTTAAGATAAGCATATAGGTATATTGCTGGTTCTTGCAAGTCAATTTTAGACCATTCCTTCAAATTTGTTTGAGTTACACTAATTGGGGCTAAATAAGGTCAAATCTTGAAATATGCATCTGATTACAAAAGAAATATAGAGTAGAGTAGAGCAGTAGAGGGTTTTTTTTCCCCCAGAAAACTTTTTTATATATTTAATCAATTCAGTCACTTCTCAGTGAGTAAGGTTTTTTAAACAACAGTAGCATTGCACAAGAAGCACATCTGTGACCCAGAGTGTTCACCATGATTCTAGAAATCTCTTAAGACTTTTCTGAGAAGGGCATGGCTAAGACCAGCTAAATTTATTTCCATACTGTGAAATGTGACTACCGGTGGAACCACCAGTCACTCCATCTGTCTACCAACTGCTTGGTCCATAATATGTTGCTGAAGACCACAAATAGCAGCCCAGAGACTAAAGTCTGTGGCAAACGGTGTAATTTGCTACTCATAGTTACTGATATTGGCTCATATTTTCTAAGTTAGGCTGAAATTTAATATATTTTTTTCTCTAGTTTGATAGCAGAGCCAATGATTTCTTGCAGGTATCTTCAGTGGTTTTCTCAATGGAGCAGAGAACAGTATTATATTATACTCATAAATGACATTGGACAGTGGTGATGGAAAACTGTGAGGTACCTGCATATGAAAAACAAAGTGTCCTGCCCACCTGCATTTTCTGTAGTTTTAACTTTCGCCTGCCACTCGATAGCTCAGCTTCCTTCAGCTGTGGTGCAGAACACATGAAATGTATCCTTGTACAGCTCCTGAAGCTGGAACAGTGGAAACAATTGTTTTTTTCCACTGAGTGAGATTTAAATTCCATGGCTGTGTCATGCCTATGTACTGCTGTAAATCTGAATTTAACCCCTTGAGATTGCAAGAATAGTAATTATTGTATTTTGTGATGTAATCTGTTGCAGCATATTGCTACACATAAAATACTATACATTAACATTTCACAGAAATTAGCCAACCTGCTCTACTGTATCAGCTGGAAAGCTTGGATGATACAGGTACATGTTTCAGAAAGGGTAGCAACTGCAACAGTGTTGTCTCAATGTTTCCAGGTGTCCAAGAAAGCGAGTTAATGCAGAGGAGAAAAAGATAAGTATTGCTGACATACACCTTAAAGCTCCCCTTCCCCATTGATCTGGAGAACCTGACTAAATAGTTAAGGAGTTGAGAGACTGTTGTTGGAGCAGAGTGCACTGCCTAGAGACACACTGGACTGGGGAGTTAACAGTGATACAAATGAAACACATTATTAAGACAATTACTGACACAAAGTGGAAAGAGGATAAATCCATGCAGGAAGTCTTTTCCTTAGTGGGCTGTTGCTGATGGGGTCCTTTTCAAAAAACTAACAAAAAATGCAAATGTTCTAAGATAATTACCTGAATGTGTAGTTCTGAGTGGCCTCACAGAGAGGGTTATCAGGAGGTATTAGTTACTCTGCAAAAGAAACAGACCTGTGGAGAACTGATTGTCCAGATCGCTGCTTAACTTGAGACATAACAAATCAAATAAAGCTGAGACAGTAACAATAGGAGTGATGTTTTGAACTCTGTTTAGAAGCACCATGTTGGACATATTGTGTAACTTAGCTCGCAATATACATGGACATGCATATTCACAAACTCACAAGTTTAAAAAAAAGTAACAGTAACAAGTTTAAAGCTTAAAGGTCCAATATATCTGAATTACAGAAAAAATGCATCATCTTCTGTTTTGAGATTGCTTTATACTCTGAATGTAATTTCAAAAAAGGGGCTCTCTGGGATCAGGGGAAACCACTGCATTGATTGAAAATATCATGCCTGATGTGTCTGATTCTTCCCGTCTGCTGTGACAAGAGGATATTGTTAACTAATGTTCAGCATCTGCTCTGATCTTGATGCATCAAAGGATGAGAAAAGGCAAGCAAGGTAGCAGGAGGGGTGCAAAATATGCTGGATATTTTTAGTAGCACTTTTTGATTTGCATCAGGTCAGCATTTGGACACAGGTTTGCCTCAGTGGCAGACTCAATCTACAACATGATTTCCCACCTCTTGATTAATATGCATGTTCCAGTAATGCTTTTATGCTACTATCTATATGTATATAAAGACAAACATACTTTTTTTATCTCACACTTCAAGCTCAGACAGGTGAGAATCTTAATGTGGAAATGTCTGTACTGTGAACTTCATCCGGTCATCTCTATCCATTTCCTTTGTCTGCTATGATTCTTTATATAGATCAATGAGGCAGCGTACCTTCATCAACAGTAGAAGCTACATTTATTCTTTTATCCACACTAATTTATTCATTGCTGTTTGTGTTCTGTTGCTCTCAAGTTGGACCACATAAGCTTCATTTTAGTTCTAGGATGATCACCCAATGATTGACTGGATTCTCTATTGTGAAACAGTCACGAAGTCCTGACTACTGCACCGTGTTGGGTTTTCTTTTGTTACTAAAGTACACTTGTGCCACACCTAAGAGCCAGATCTGGGTTTTTTCACTACTTAAGAGCATGCCCTCACCAATACTGTATCAAGACAAGTCTTGTTGTCATAGTTACAGGGAGACTTTTCTGTCACTGTATTGACTTTTTCAGTGTACACTATGCCTCAAAAGTATTATTTTGAAGGGGGGATATTCACATCAAAGATACAGTGTGTGGGATTTACTGGCATTTAGTGACAACTGAATCCCCACCACCGCCCTCCTTCCCTGAACTTCCAACTGTGCTGTTGAACCTGTTGTCGCCTTCATATGACATAAAATTGCAAAAGGTCCTCTTTACGAACCAGGGTTTGGTTTGTCTGCTCTGGGAAACTTTAGACATATGATATTACAACATGCTGGATGAAGATTGCCTCTGAGTGTTAAAGGGTTCTTTCTCATGTAATGAAAAGAACAACTATTCTTAGTTTTAGAATGAAAATATAATTATGAAGATTCTATTCTCTTTCTGCCAATAGAGCCCCTTAAATCCTACACACTGGACCTAAGTGCTACTAACTAATGAGCCAGTCAAAATAAGAATATGAGGAATAAAACATCATTAGGATGTTGGCGGCATTAGAATATGTCCTAAATTCAGAAACAAGGAAAATCCCTCTGGATTATGCTTTTTAAAGTCTTAGTTTCCTCTCAGTATTTGCCAAATCAGCCTACTCCTCTCAACATTACACGCACATTATCTCAGTTCATGTGTTGTATGTCATTTTCTCACTCTTACCCTGCAGCTACAGAGTCAGTGAAGACTATATTTCACAGCTGGCAAAGAGTCAGTCAGTCAGACCCATTTCTAGCCACCATCCAAAAATGTTTATGGAGTTTTCACTCTTACTAAAGTGAGACACCTCTGCTGTTCCCAGTAGCACTGTAGTTTTAATGCTTGTTTTACTTGCATAGACTTCACACCACTCTTCTGTATGAAGAGTATCACATCTCAAACAAACGGATGTCTTCGTGGTTTCTCAGAAGACGTCCTGAAAGACAATATGTTTATCTCACATTCAGTCATAATACATACATTTAGAAACTCTATAAATGTATTTATAGATGCAGCTTGACAATGACTATGACATATTCTCTGTGTGTGTTGTTTTTAAATACACATGAGCAACGAAAGATGTTATACAGTCAAGATTTGAAGTTGAGCACCTGAAGATTTGTGATTTATTTATTATTCATCTCCATCCTGGAGACCCAAAAAAAAAGAAAAAAATTAAAAGAAAAAAATAACTGAAGCTGCTTTTTGGCAGTGTCATGAAAAAATATGTTAAGAGGGATACAAATATATGTACATTTCAGCAGCTTTCTGGTACCTCTACCTCAGGCATTCGTACATAAGCTACCGTTTTTGAGTCAATGAGAAAAAATATATCCACACTGGATTAAAACACCCTACATAAAAACAAGATGATTTCATACAGTAGCATGTATTTTTATTTTAGACAGTATTTTTTTTAATGGTCATGCAACTACAGTTGTTGAGAATTGAATTTCTCACAAAAAATAAAATGTGTTTTTATGTCAATAATATTATGACAGTGTTTAGAGTTTAATATACTCAAATACCAGTCTAAACAAGAAAGCACTCACTGTTATGTGAGGACTAAATCCACTATAGCTGCCAGTATTTGTCAGTATCTCTAGTGACACGTTGAAGAACAAAGATAGAAAGTCTTGGATGTACTCTGCAAATATTGGACTTCTGGATCCAAAGATGCTTGATGTTCTTAGATGTTTGATATTATTCCAACAAGGTCTTAGGGAGTACTTTTCTTGTCTTTTGTCCATTTGGAAACTCTTGTACGTGCCATTAAGCTTTGTAAAAATCACACTGAAATTACTCTTTTGTATGTTTTTTTGAGGTGGGGTGTCTTATCGCCATTGCCTAGGAAAGTGTGTCTTCAGTTATTAATTATAACTATTACCAGTACAAATATCAGCCATCCCAAACCAACTGTGACTTTGAACATTTGAACAATGCATGAAAGGGAAAATTCTCCCCAGATGTCATTTCATGCGGCTGAAAGTTAAGCAATGTGTCAGCTCACTGATATGAACAAGAGAGCAGTATAAAAGTGCCGACTTTATTTTTCAATTCAGAAGTCTGTGAAAATGAAAGATATCTTAATGTCAGATGAAAGGAGGGATACTGTCAAGGTAATCACATTTAGCCTTAGTCGTTGTGGGCTGAGTAAGGTAGAAACCAGAAATACCAGGAAATATTCACATGGGTTCTGTGGAGGTGGTAGAACTAAGATGGTTCATCATGTTTTACCTCACTGCGTGATATAGAACAAGTAAAATGAGTAATTATTTAAAGAGCTCCCTGACAAAGAGTGTTCTCTCTCTCAAGTTTGGTGAGTCTGAACAAGACTCAAAAGAGGTCATCTGGTCCTGCTTGCTAAACTAATGTTCTTTTCTTTCATTTTTGTGTAAGTAAATGTGTTTCTCTGGTTTCGCGCTCAGGTGTAATACTGCAATCTGCTCATTCAAAAGTGTCAAGCATAGTTTTGACAAGACAGGATTACCTGCTTTTTTCTTAGATATTAGATCTTTCAACACCATCCCATGGTCCATCAGCAGGTGCTTGGTTGACATGGAGATGGATTAACTCTTCCACTCTATAATTGTAAGCCATGAGAACTACTACTACTACTAATTTGATGTGTTACAAGTAGCAGGTATTGTGTTTATTGTATAAGTTTTTTGTTATCAATGGCCACATATGGAATGAACATAATGTCAATTTTGTTTGTACGTTTCTCAAACATCATATTCATGCACATTCAGAAGACAAAACTCCTGCAATAGAGGACCCTCATTTTCACCTCCCTCAACTGTTGTAAAATGTGATTGTATGTTTTAAACATTAATTTACATTTTGCCATTTTTCAGGCTGAAAGTGGCATATGCTGCAATTGCACTAATTTACTGACCACTTTTTAGTTTTCAATCCCCTTTTACTGTATTATTACAGTTATTAGTATTTAAGTTTTTTATTTTAGTTTTTCCAGGATTTTAAATGACTTAAACACATTGTAGCCCAAACCACTTACTATTTTCTCTCCCACTTTCATTTTTAATTTACCAATTTCATTAAAATATTCCCTTATATACAAGTGTTTTAATGTCAAGGGTTAGCTTGTGATTCCATTTCAAATGAGGGCAGAGCAGAAGTCACCAATACTTAAGCAGCCCACTCCCTCTCTGACTTAAATGTGTGTCATTTTTATTCAATTTCCCTTACTTTTTTCCTGTCTTTTAACCTCTATTCCTCGTTCTGTCTCTTTTCACTTAGTCTTTTCCTCTACTTAATCAGTCTCCTCCCCCGGTCTTTTTCTGCCCCCTTCACCCTCTCTCTCTCTTTACTTCATTTAAATGTCACACCTTCATTTTAAGCCCGACCATTTTTTTTTTCCTGCCAGAGGGAGAAGAGGAACAGGGAGAGGGGCAGAACATAGAAGCTGCAAATGTGGTCGTTCACACCTAAATTACAGGGGAATACAGAGAGGGGGAGATCTGAAAATTTAAGTGAGCAGTGTTAGAGAATAAGGCATGACTCAAGTAAAAAAGAAAGAAGAAATACCTTGCAGTCCGTCACTTATTGCCAAATAGACAATGCTGAAAGCAACAATCATCAAACAGCAAAGTAGAATGGAGACTCAGTCACATTGTAGCATGGCTCAGCATATTGGTTTTAAAAATGTGTTTATGCTAAATAAGCTGCATCATAACCAGGTGCTATTTTTATATTCATACATATACAATAAGCATACACTAGTATATCTGTATTTAGTTCTACATTTTTAGATGAAACTTTAATTATCTTTGTGAAATTGGGTCATTGCAGCAGCAATAAAATAAGACACACAGTTGAGCCACTGATTTTAAGGTTGTGCCTGATTGTTGTGTATATGCTGTCTACAACAGTATTAGTGTGGCAACATGCCATCTATACTGCTCAGGATTTTACTTAACATTTTAATAATATTCAAGGATTTGGTGCAGGGAGAATTCTTTCCCAAAGCAACAAAATGAGAAATTCATGAGACATTGAATATCATTAGTATGAGAGATCCTGCTGCTGCTCTGAATTTATGTTTGAACATTCTCAAATCCAAAAGAGTTCGGCAAATAAAGGGACAGTTCAATATTTTGGGAAATATTCATTCTTTTTGAGAGTGAGATGAGAGCAAAGGCTGTGTTATAAACCTGCATTCATTAACTTTTGGCCACTTGGCAATAGAACAGCAAGCTGTGATCCATCCATCTATCATCAACCATGTATCTGAATTTGGGTTGCGGAGGCAAGGTACTCCAGGCATCCTTCTCCCCAGTGACACTTTCCTGGAGCAGTCCCAAGCTAGATGAGATATATAACCTTTTCCAGCATGTTCTGCATCTACCCAGTTAGGTGAAGCTGAAAAAGCTTCTCGATCTCTAAATCTTGGCCCTGCCACCTTGTGGAAGAAGCGCATTGCCCTCATTTTTTTGGACACTGCTTTTGGTCATAACAAGGACTCACTGGAAAACCACCAGTTTTGCCTGTTGGCTCAGCTTTCCTATAGTAACACCAACAGTTTGTATGAATTGTACTGTACCCATATTCCTGAAATAGCTCCCATGAGATCCCCCAAGGCACCTAGTTGTAGGGCATCTCCATGTCCACCAAGCATGAATTCCCAGTGGTCAACCAATGCTTTACTCTTCTTGAGGGGTTATGGGAGTTAACATATGAGGTCTACAAGCTGTGATAAGATGACAAAATTCGGAGGTGCACAAAATGTATTTCTTAAGATTTTTTACAATTAAGATTGTGGCCTATAGTGTCATCCTAAAATAATAAAAAATAAAATCCTGTATATTACAAGTGTTTCTAAAGTTTTTTCATTGATTTTAAGGTAGTGTACAGTTGTTTTAAAATAACTTTCTTATCTAAAAATGTCTGACTGCTTTAACTTTTTTTTTTAAAAAAGTTGATGCCAGCACTGAGAGTGAACCACAATGGTAAAGCTGCAGACTGCAAAACCAAAACAGTGAAAGATACGAGAACAGCATTGAGATAAGAGGTACTGCAGACTCTGCTAATATTTTGTGGGTTTGTCACTAAAAATAATTCAATTTTCAATACACCATTGTTAATTCATTGTTATAACATAAAACATGAAAAGAAATCACCTATTGCAGCTTTGACTACAGCGCTGGACGCGTAGCTGTGTAGAAACCACTACCTTGTGATTTTAGGGAGAATTATAAAACAGTTGTTGGGTGAGGGACTCTTAACCAAAACTGGCAAAAAACAAAATGTGTGTATTGTAACAGACCTAAATAGAGAGCACAGTAGAAGGAAGCAAGAGTCAGTTTTAAAAGATTTATTACACAAAGAAATAAAGTGCAATTGTGCTTGTGAGGTGAAGCCCAGGGGTGAAGAGGACACTGCTAGTCCACGCTGAGTGAGCATGTGAGTGAAGCAGAAAAGGGTGTTTTTAGCTGACAGAGGAGCTGAGGTCTGAGGCTGACTGAGCAGGATTTCCAGGACAAGACAAGCTGGATGTAGCACACAAACAACAGAGCAGGTAAGTGGATTCTGGAGGTGAGTCAGATTAGAGTTGAGCAGAATTCAGAGCAAGAGTTTGGCCTGGTCATGTGTCAGACGAGAGAACACAACGTGCTAATGCAGTTTGAATGAGTTGGGTATTTAGACTGCAGGGTTTTTGAGTGGTTGATTAGTCAATAACATCAGGTGCACAGGCAGAAAAGCTGAAGATGATCCAGGAAGCCAGGCCCAGCAAGAGGCAAACATACACAGGTTTACTACTCAGTGATAATCCCATCTGCTGTCTGTCCATCAACATTACCTTCTGTATATATTATATATTTGTAATTCTAGCTCATTCCTACATATGCAGCTATGAAGAGGGACATGTTCTGGAAAATTGGTATGATTTGCAATTTAAAGACTATATCGTCCATTATGTCACACAGTAAGCAGGTAATGGGCATTTTACAACACCTGTTGGCCACTCTTCAGCCCCAAACACAAGCTGCATTGGAGGCAGTTTAAAATAAATCAGGTTATGTGAAGAGTGAGTCCCAGAATAACAATCTAAAGATTGAACGGAGCATGATAGGTCCCCTTTCCGTGACTTCTAGTTGAGAAATTATGAATAAAGAGTTTGACATCATAGGTATAACGTATGTGAATTCTGTTTTAGCGTGACATGAGTAGATTTGCCTGGACTTGAGCCTTTAACAGATGTCAGTGTTCTCTCTCACTTTTTCTCATGTATTTGTGTGTGTGTGTGTGTGTGTGTGTGTGTGTGTGTGTGTGTGTGTGTCTGTTTGTAAGCACTCAGAAGCTGCATGCTGTTTCTCCCTGGCTCCTGATGGCACTGGGCATGCCTGGGTAAGCACTAGATTGCTTGGCTGTATGTCTGCCTCTGTAAGAGAGAGAGAGAGAGAGAGAGAGTGTGTGTGTGTGTGTGTGTGTGTGTGTGTGTGTGTGTGTGTGTGTGTGAGAGACAGAGAGAAAGAGAGTGAGTTTGACGACAAAAAATGGTGAAGTAGAGCAATACCACCACAAGATAGCGAGTGAATATTCATCTCATGTTTATTTCCTTTCCTTGCTGCATGTATGTTTCATTGTGCCTGTTTACCCACTTGTCTGTGCAGCTGCCTTTTCATTTCAGAGTTTGCATGCCTCTCCGTTTCTGCCCACCCAAAAACCTGTTTATTTGCACACCTCCGAGTGTGTCTGCTAAACTTATCTGACTGTTTGCATGTTCTGCATTCCAGCCTCTCTTTCCCCAGTCTATAAACTTCCCTATTTTCTCTCTTGAGCATCTACGTATTTGCCAAGCTGAATACAATATGGTAGCTGTCTATATGACTTTGACTTACATCTGTCTATTCATATACATGCTTCCTTCCTGTCTGTCTTCGGAACAATGTTTTAACATTGTGCCTTTTAAAAATATAATTCTGCTGCTGCCATGTTGTTCCTCTGCCAGTTTGTGCCCTTTATGGTCTCCTGTCCATCTATGTTTCTGTGTCTTCTTGTAACCGTCCTCCTTTCATTCCTTCTGTCAGTCTAACTGTTTGTCCTCGTTTAACTGTACTGATCCTGCTTATCCTGTCAGTTATCATGTCAATTTCCTTGTCAGCATCCGCACAGCTTGATTTTTGTTTCTGCTCTTCTGTCTTCTCTTTGTCAGCTCATCAGTAGCCTTTTTCTCCTGCCCTTCTTTTCTGTGCTCTTGCCTTCTGTCTTCCTTGTCCCTCGCTCATTCTTTCGGCTCAGCTCTTATTTAACAGGATAATTTTCTCAGTGCGACAGTAGAGGGAAGGACAATCAGTGGAGAAGAGCAGCTTCTAATCAGCAAGCATGGGAGCTAAGGATGATAGGACACAGGAGCAGAAAAGAGCAGCTCAGGAAGTTTCACCTGAACTTTAGAGGGAAGAAAAGATTGAAGAGAGGAAGGTGTAGAAAGAAGGAAAGAAAGACAGAAAGGGGAGACTAAGTGGATTAGAAGAAAGGACAAAAGAGAGGAGAGGAAAAGGGAAACATCAAAGCTGCAGTGGGAAAACTGTGTCTGGCATTGGAGAGAGAAAGAGAGGAAGACAGACAGAGTGAAGCTAAAAAAGAACTCAGAGTACGATTACTTATCAAAAAGCTGACAGCAGGTTGAAGTTAACTGTCTGACCACCCTACCTAAGACCTGAACTTATCATTAGTCTCTGTGGTCTATCATAAAATTCAAGTCAGAATAGGTCCTTAATAATAAGAAAGTGCTTTCATGAGTTCCATCATTAATTTCATTTTAAGAAAATTGTGCTTGCATACGGCTTGGTACCTCAGGTTCCTTTGCGTGTCATGAATCACGTTCTGCAATCTTAACTTTCAGCATGCTAGAACAATTTTCACATTGTGCTTTTATTGCCCTCTATTAATCATTGCCAAAGACTGGAGTTAAGCAATTGGGGTGCCATTAAAATCACTTCTTAGTGTAATAGACCACATGGGTGTATATGAGTTAAAATTTTCTCACAGCCCAGGAATACTACTAACACTAGCATATTGAGAAGGCTGTGACTCGTCTACTAATCAGAAAGTCGGTGGTTCGGTTCCGTCTCCTCCAGTCTGTGTGCTGAAGTGGCCATGGGCAAAATACTGGATCTGATGCTGATTCTGAAGATGCCCCCAGTGGCTGTTCTTTTAATTTGGTGGTGTAAATCTCACTAATTAATGTACCTATTGTGAAATTTGTATTTCACATCTTGGATCAGATACTTCTTGTATTAGTAACAAAATCAAGTGTTTTGTCACATTGTTTTAGTGATAGAGACAGTTCAGAGGTGAAATTTGTGAAATGAATTTCCACCTTGTTTCTAATTAGACACAGTAAAAAATATCAGTGTAGATTGCCGAAGACCTAACCAATTTCAGGGAATATGACTGGTATTTTAATTAGTGTCTGTAATGAAAATGTACTTTCTCTATATCTCATATTTCAGTGTTTCGTGACTAGAATTGCAAAACAGTTGTGTGGGAAAATATACATCCTTTAAAAACACTTAATCCCCAGCAGAAACAAAGAGCTGTATCTACTGATCCTCGACAGGCCAATGTAACTTTGCTTAGAGTTATTTTATTAATATCTGCACACCATGTAAAGTAGCACAAAGGAAAAGACTTTTTAGAAAAGACTGCAGGGGTGCTCTATAGTGCTAAATAACTATTTTAAGTGTGTGTGAGGGTTGAAATAGTTTGTGGCTATGCAGGAACTTGGGTTTGTTGTCCAGAACCACAGGTCAGGTTCTCATTTTTGCTCCACATCTAAGATATGAACATTTATCCCAATTTGTCTTCCAGAATTATTCAATGCCTGCTTGTGATTACAAAGTCCTGTCTATAACTAATGATTTGGATAGAAATAAGAGTATTCAGGATATAGAAAATGGTTCAAAATATTAAATGTAGGACAAGAGGTGGTGGCTATAGCAATTGTTTTGTCTCATGGGAGAGGTAGAATTGTGTGAATGGACAGACTTAACTAGGTGAAGTCCAGCTGCCATCTTTTCTAGGTCATGTTTCATCAGTGTGAAAAGATGAAAAAACAGAAGATTAGGTCTTGAGATTAGAGAAAGCCGCAAAGAAATGAATAACTATCACAAAAAAGGCTAAAGGGCAATCATTCTGTGGATGCTAGGCTGTGTAAATTGGGGCTAAAATCCATTAAGCTGACCTGCTACGGCTCCCAAATCTTCGTATCCTTAATATCCTGCTCAGGCCATTGCTCTTCCACTTCAGGGAGTCATCTGTATAGCAGCAATGATGCTCTTGGGTGTTTTTCAGCAAAGGTGACACATACCAGCAAAAAGACAAAAGACAAGCATGCATAGTTCAGACTACGTCAGCTAAAAGTACCACTGGCTGAAAAAGGAAGTAACTGAGAAAATGACTGATTATGGAAAGATGTCGAATAAAAACTAAGGAGCAAAAATAAGAGCCAAAACAGCAGATTATCCTTTGCTTCATTTCTTTAGATTCACCCCCCATCCTGTTAATGAAATGAGTTGAGTGTGGAAACAGCTTATAGGGTTCAGTCTTTCATTTGGGGGTATAAGAATAATTTACACATGAGCTTTACATAAAATGCCTGTGGTTTGCATTCCTTAGAATCTAGGATTCTGGTGAGCCTTAAAATGGATGCATGGTTAGGTTTCCCCACAAAAGTAGCAGCGTCTTAAATCAGGTTATAAGCCTTTATGTGCCTGCAGTGGGACATTCATTCATGATGGCTTACATGGGCGAGCTGGGAGCTCACTGTGTTTTAGTTCATGGGTGAGGCATGTGGTGGTGAGTTGGTCAGCTTTACACTTGTCCTGAAAATCTGCCAGGAGCTGAATTCAGATCTCTTTTAAAATACTGGAGGGAGAATAAGGAAACGAGGTGAGACCCAACAGAAGAAAATTTCTGATTTCTAAGTGGTTAAAAAGAGTCTGTAGGAACAACTTTTTAATTTGATTGTTTGAAAATTCCAGACTTAGGCATGAATTCTGTTAAAATTCCACTGCAATCAAAGTGACTGAGAATAATTGAAGACTAAACTATTTGCATGTCAGCTCAATACTAAGTTTTACCTTCTGTTATTTTTCTTCTGTTTTATGACAAAACCAAAGAAGGTTAATAATAATGACATGCACTTTAGGAAAATTAAATGAAGGTGCTGATACCGTATTATTACAAAAAAACATCAGGAATCGTTCAGATATATCTCTGACTGTTTGTTTCAATTCATCTTCAAATGCATCAATTTTAATTGTTCATGATACATTAGAGGTTTTTGATTCCACATAGATATTCATAAACCACTGTCAATTACCTCAATGCATCAACCACATAGTCCTCCCATATGGCAAAAAGGACGGAGAGTAGCCTGTGGCCTCATTAGCTGTGGGATTATAGGCATTTATGACCTCATGTGGTATTAGATGAATTTTCAAATCCCATTGCTACTCATCAAAAAATGTTTTTAACATTAATAGAAGAATTCTACTACTTTTATTGTCCATTCACCTAAAAGTGATATGAGCTGGTCTAAGATTCACATGTCCTGAAGAGAACTTTGAGTCACATCTAAGTACTTGGTACTTGTATCTGCTTAAGCATAATGGTTTACCATTACAAGCATGTTCTCATGGCCATAAATGCATTCCTTAAAATGCATAATGTCAAGTGACACCAGTTGAAATAGTTGAGGGTTTCACTTCCCATCATATAAGCCATCTGTTGGTACACTTGTCTGTTTGCTTTCTGTTCATGAGACATCTTAACAAAACTGTTTATAACTCTCCAATTTTGGGCTAAAAAACATCCGTAATCAACTTTAATGGCTTTTCTGTGCCCGTGTGACCAATTTCCTTTATACAGCTCATTTAAAATGGAAGACCATACTGCCATTTGCTTTGATTCTTCTTGTGCATGGTCCCATCTGTGCTAATCACTCTGTGCTTGCCCAACTTCCTGGCCACAGGTTCAGGACTCTCACCTTTCACTGTGTGTGAAGCAGGTCTTTTGATTCTCATCTGGTTATCAAATGTTTTGCTGTTCACAACGAGGGAGTTGTTGCTTTGTTGTTTGCATCTCATCCCTGGAAAAGGATAGAAGGATTGGACAAAATTAACAGAGATTATTGATGCTGAATTGTATAGATGACATTTCAGATAAGCTTTTGCTTATGTGCAGATTCTGCATAGTATTGAGAAAGTTGACACATTGTCTGTTTTATTGTCAGAAACTTTAGCATACCCAAGGTCAGAGATGGACATCATCATATTTCTCTTTGGAAAGGGTGGGCTGTGAAGAACCATGTAGAATTTGGCAAGCTCTGCATTACTGCACTGTTATTGCAGAAAATCCTTCCTATGAAGTATCCGAGTGCAGAACAAAAGGTTGTTTCAGGTCTGGATAGACAGTATTTGGGCATCAGGTTTGTCAAATCTGGTGACAAAGGAGCTTGTGATGATTGTCAGTCTTGAGACAGGTTTGAAAAAGGTACCATCAGTTTTCATTTCGAGCAGGACACAACCTTGATGGCCTCTGACTCACTGTGGTCTTTTCAGCATCCACTCACTATTTGTTGCACCAAGTTAGTTTGAGAGAGTTTGTCACATTGTCCTCATCCAGTCTCATCCAGTTTCAGCCAGTTAAATGATTGGGATATGTTCAATTCTGATACTATTTGTTTCCAGTGTGTGATAATGTGTAGTGGTTATCCAATCAAGCAATTCATTATGAAAATTCAGATCTGAGGAAAATTCTTGGCACCAGTATTGTGTCTTTTTACAAGTTGAAGATGTCAAGCATCTTGTTCCATGAGGACGAACATACTCCGATTTTATCTCTCACTGTTTTTAACAAGACATTGTTGCTTAAAGGTCTTCTAGCCTTAAACTTTAATTCAAGACAGAGAGGCAAGAGTTTGTGGTGTTCTTTTATCATCTCACCCAATTGTGCTCCTGGTTAAATACCTATGTGCATGAAGCTATATAATTTAATTGAACTCTGATGTTATTGCATCTACTAAAGTCATTCTCACTGCCAACTTTTGCCAACCTTTTACACAGTTTGAATGGTAGTAATTTGAATAGTAGTAATCTCCAATTTATTAATGACACAAGGCAAAATTTGCATTTGAATATGAATATGATCTGAATATGACTCAGTTTTATGAATACATATAAACTGTGGAGAGTATAACCAAAGCTTGGTTGCATATTTGTCCAGTAACAGCCCTTTTTAATATCTATGACTGCAGTCCCCAGGTCAATCATTATTCCAATTTAAAGGTTTCCTAATTTTAGCCTGGGTCTGAAGCAATTAAACTCATAATTTTAGCCAGACGTCAATCCAAATCATTTGATTTGAGTCCACATTCATTTTCCTAAATGGCTGAATATTTACTTTGCCAATGTGTGCCTAGACAGACCACTTATATAAAAGATCTAACTGACCTAGTTTTCAATACCCGTCTCAAATCTATACTATATTATTACCATTCAAAATAGTGCACTTAACACTAACTAATATAAGGATATATATGTTTCTTTATACCATATTAACCACAAAAAAATGAGAAAGGCAAGAAAGACAAAGATGGGAGAGAAGAGCAGCTGGAAAGGATAAGGCAGAGAAAAGCAGATAATCATGTGTTTGACATTTTAGTGTTTGGTGAAAGAGAGAGGATGGGAGAAAAGACAATGAATAGACGCAGGATTAGGAGGTCTGAAGACAACCACTGACAAGGCGCATTCTCTCTTAAATGCAAGTGGGAGGAAGTGAGGAGAAGGGGGCTCTGGTCAAAAAGAAAGAAAGAGGAACTTGCGAGAGGGGAAAAAACAGGTAACGTAAGAAAACCTTCCTCCACTCAACAGTCTTTTATTTATAAAAACAAACTTCCAGCTGTCATGATGGAGTGAAACATATCTGCCTACCTTGAATTTCCTTATTTTCTGACACAACTATAGAGATACACAAAGCCACATGAGAAGCGTCCATCTTCAAGTAATACAAGGCTATCTCTTTCTACATGTTTTATCACCATCACAAAAATTATTTTTTTAAAATAAATTTTCTAGATCAGCTCCTGTTTCCAAAAAACAAGGCAGAGCAGAAAACAAGCATAGCATATCCACTTATCAGATTTCATTAGAACTGTCAAAATCTTAATCTTTTCCATAATCTCGTTGCTGGGACATGGCCATGAAGGGCTGTGTGAAATCCAAGATATGACACAATGAGGCTGAAGCAAAAGACAAGAGAATCCAGATCTTCATGTTCCCAAAAAAAAAAAAAAAGGCCTTTTTTAGATTCTGTGAACTACATTTTAAATTATAAAGTGCAAGCTTGGTATTTGTTCTTTTTTTTCTGTCATGAAACCACTCCCTGGATGTCTCTCTCTCTCTTTCTCTATCTCTCTCACTCTCTCACTCTCACCAACATAAGGCCTACATAGATAAAATATGTACTAAAAGTATTACTTATTATTAACTATTAACTAAAAATGTTACGATTCATTGTTTTTTGTTTTTTTTTCTTCAGTTAATCAAAATCTGTTGCACATAACAGTATACTGGTAAACCAAAACACCAAGACCTCCAGCTTGTCTCAGGTCACTTTGTTTGTAATGGTTGGTGGCCAGTGAGGACTCGTGTCTTGTGTAGCTGTCAACTTGAAGGATAACATTTACACGCATTACACCCCAACTGAAAAGAAGTGGCTGGTGATGTCTACTTGGCATGTCCCCTTGAGGAGGCCACAGCTGTCATGTTGAGTGGCATACTCAATACTCTGAGATGCATCTTTCAAAGGGCCATGGAGTAAGTGAAGTACACTCAAGTGACTCTCAAGTTACCCCAAATACACTGTTATCATTTTCTCTACACTGTGATGACAGATTAAGTTATATACCCTATGAATAAGTGCGAGCATTTTGCTTTTAGATGACTTGATAAACATGAAGTGTTTTTAAAGTCTTACATTTCTGAGTAGTTTTGTAATGGTTTCATTAGGACAAAGTCAAATTTAATTGTCAAATAATTTGTCTACTTTCTTTGTGTTTTGTTTATGTGTATTCAGTGCAAAGCAGTTGACATGAGCTGTATTTTCTAACAGCTGAAGAAACATAATTCTCTCCATGAACAGACAAGGTCTACAGGATTAGAGTATTTTAGGTTTTTTTAGTGCAGTAGTCACTCAGATCTTGAGAGAAGATTTCCACACACTACAAAGAAATATTAAAAATTTATCATCCAAATTTCTTTGTTGACGTCATGTTTAAAGCTCATTCTCAATTATGTGTAGACACGTTTTGACTAATATTTAAGGTAATATTGGATAATAACATAGTTAAAAGTGAAAGAGAAGTTCATATGCGCTGACTATATTGTGACAAATAGAGATGTATTTTGTCTGGTTACTTTGATTATGACTGATCTAAAGTCACACAGAAAAGAACAAAAAAAAAGTTAAAGCAGTTAAAAGACTAAATACATTGTCCAGGCAGTAGTTTACTCTTCTGACTAGAACCACAAGAGGTTTATAGACAGCAAGAATATGATACATTTAAACTGAAATAATTGTATAATTTGGAAAAATTGGGAAGAAATTTATGTACATTACCACATATATGGTAAAGAACCATACTGGTGACATTAAAAAAAAAAAAAAAAGATTAAATACTGCGTCACCATCTTGAGGTCACAAGATGATAACACATGGCCACAAGATAATTAAGTCATGGCCATGGGATAATAACGCATGGCCACTGTCGCGTCGCCAAGCATTATTTTCTCATGGTCGTGCAATTTTTTTCTTTCAAATGTCACCGGGGAGCTTCATAGCCAGGACATTTTTGTTGAATTATTAATTATTTTTGTGAAGTCAAAAGCATAAGGTTGACACACACCTTCATGTCACATTTTCACTAGTGTATTTCCACAGGCTTTTTGAACTAGATTGCATTATACTTCATAGGTGTTTCTGCTGTTTTCCTCCAGCCTTCCTGTAACAGTGACTGTAAAGTCTCAGCAACTGAGGCTATCACAGAGAGAGGAAAGGGAAGCGAATCACAGGAGGAGCAATTCATGTCACTACAGTGGCTGTAATAACTCTGTGTGGTGTGTACTGGTGTGTGCCAGCTTACGTGTCAATGTGTGTGTGTGTGTGTAGTGTGAGTGAACGTGCTCTACAGTAATAAGCTTGTTGGTGTCTCCAGTTCATTTATGTGCAGAGTGACCTTCAGCTTCATGGCTTGCACTCAGACACGCGCACATTTCATCTCACACAAAAACACACTAAAATACGTGTAAAAATTTCAAAGTCTTGTCGTTTTAGTTTAATTACATTTTCGTGATGTTTCTGAATGTAATACTGTATGCAGATGATGGATGTTCTGTAGAGGCTCTTAGTCATTTCTATAATTTAGGCTTTTTTTTTTGTTTGTTTGTTTCCTATGTAAGTGAGATAATTATAGCTGTAATATTAGTATTGCAACTTTGCACTGACAAATGACCTGTTTTCATGATGAAACATGATGAAATGTATGGTCATGAGCTTTGCTTGGGTTAGTAAATTTACATAATGAAGTTCAAAGTTTGAGCTTAATATATAGACAACAAAACTAGTACCAAAGTACAATTATATCGATAGATATAAAATTGAAAATAAAACTGAGCACCTCCATAGCTTCGTTGGGCAGTTTAAGTCTCCAGAATTGGTACTAGAGGAGGAATTGTGGCGTTAGTACATTTCTCCTGACTGTAGGTATTATTTCAGTGTATTTTTCAGTCATGCTCACTAGTTACTATTCCCATCAAGCTTGTAGACATGGGTAATTTGGATCCACATTAAGATTCTTTTTCTGACTGTAACCATCACCATGTGCAGTGCCATTAACAAGCTATTCCATGTCACCATATTTCTCTGCTGACAGGAGAGAGTCAGCAGAGAAATATGATTAATTGATGTCTGCAATGAAGATATTTTCCATGTATTTAATGTGTGGTAGCACAGAAAAAAAAGACATCTGCTGGCTTATTTGAATTTCTGCAGTGTTAGTTTGACCACAGTTTGTCATTCTGGTTTCAAACTAGAACATGTTCTAAAGTAAATGAAAAAAAACAAAAACAAAAAAACAAACTTGTTTCACCCTGATGGGCTTGTGCAAAGCTAAAGTTATTTGATATTAAACTAAAAGCAGTGGCTTGCCAACAATTTAGATGAGCCAATAAGCCCACGTCATTTTAAAACTAAGTCTCTAAATTCTAAAACACGATTTATGAATTATTAACTGTGATCATGAATGACCTATTGAACTTCAATAGGAAAGAAATTATGTTCGATTTCTTTTTATTCATGGCCTGTTAATCATATAAATGAAGTAAAATAAAATGATTTGGTAAGAAACAGGTTTCACGCACAAGACTGTCCACTGATTACTTTAACTACATTTACATTATCCATGTACCTCTATTGTCAAGGCACTGAACAATATTGGAGAAGTGCAAAACCCAACAGTTCCCACTCATTGTGCAGTTTAATATGAAAACATACAGAGAAAAATGTGAATGGAAAACATTAGAACTACCAAATATGTTTGATGTAGTGTGTCAGACCTGTCTAGTTGTCATTGAATCAGTAGAATCTTTTCAGCATAATTGTTTCCACACTTTATTTCAAAGATGAATCTAATATATTCCTTTCAAGAAGATTAAATAGCAGCTTTCTGCTATTCATTACTGCACAGTGTGATTCAAATACTTTGCCTTGTCGTTTATTTCCTCACTACACTGTGTGTTTCTTTACCTCATTTGTCTCTTTATGTCATGTTTCCTCCACCCTCTCATTGTCTTTCCCTTCTACTTTACTATTCTTTCTGTCAGCATGTCCTGATCTTTATTTATCTCCTGTCTTTCTTTCTCTTCCACTGCCAGGATAAACACCGTGTTGAACTCTTTTTCAGTTATCCCCTCTCTCTGATTTCACAATTTTATTGTCTGTTGTCTAGAATTATTTCTTCAGTAACCAACTAGATCCCCAGAGACAGGAGCAATGGACAGCTGGGGAGGACAGAAAGTGAGAGGACTGACTGACATGAGAGGCAAGTAGAGAAATCACCACTGACATAAAAGAGGATGGGAAGTTAAGAGATGGAGAGGGAAGGAAAAGGGTAAAAAGTAAAGACACAAATGGGAACGAGGAAGAATGACAAGATGAAGACTGAGCCGAGATGTCAGTGTGAACTTTTTACGAAATTAGTCACCACCACATATCTATTTGTTCCATCAATTCTATTCATTTGGACAGCCCTGAGTTTAACAGTCTACAGGTATTGACAGAGCCAGTGACCACTACTTTTACCTGGAGAACAGCTGCAACCAGCAGAACTTCATCAGCATACGCTTGACTGCTAGTTAAAGATTTGAAAATGCTGAAAAGCTCTGCCCTGTGTGACCTGTGCAGGAACACTACCCATGAAAAACTGTATCAATGAGACTCTTTCATTTGATTTTCAAAGAGTGTGTTATAGCCTTGTGTGAAACAAGTTGGACTGACAGATGAATATATTTAAAGGGAGAGAGAAAGGGACAAGATTTTACAATTCTGAAAAGTGCTAACTATTTTATTTTTTCATGATGAACATTAGAAAAGAGAGTCTGAACATCAGTACGTTGTACATGAATGAGCAGACGCTTTGCAAAAAAAAAAAAAAAAAAAGAATATTTACCACAATGTGCCAAAATGTATCTGTAGTAGGTCCACAGATAATGTCAAACAAATGCAGACATTGGGTGCAAACATTGCAGGTTTCATTGAAAAAGAGTAGAATACATTCACAATATATTTAATAGAGCAGAAATATTCATATTCATAGTTTTTCTGTGTTTTTTCCATTGAATAAAATCAAAATGATTCATGAGGGTGGGAGTGAGGTGGACGTGGGAGAGTATGAGCAATGGGAGTTCTTAAAACTCACAACTTTCTGAACATCCAACCTCTGATAAATTGTAATAATAGCCAAAAGTTACTGTCTGCAATATTACTGCTGCAACACTGGCCATTTGTTCAGGGAATATGTATACACAAGAGCAGAACACGACAAACAGACACAGCAACACAACAGAGTAAAGTAGTATGAAATGAAAAAACAAGCGCAACACGGACACTGCACCAAACCAGACTGACGCCACAGAGGTCAGACCAGAGGAGAACAGGGCAATGTGTTTTATCTGTAGCAGATCTCACACCAGGGAGTTCTTGTCAATAACAGCTGTGCGTGCATTTGTGTGTGTGTGTGTGTGTGGTGTGTGTGTGTACCTGGTTTCTCATACATTGTGGGGACTTAAACCTGTTTACACACTCACATTGTGGGGACCTGTCTCCCTTGTGGGGACAAAAAGCTGGTCCCCGTGATGTAAAAAACAGGTTTGGTTAAGGTTAGGCAAGTGGTACCAAAAAATGGGAACTCTAGGGGTTCCAGAAAAGTCTCCAGGAAATGAAAGGAAATCAATGAAATGTCCCCACAAGGCATGAAAACAAACATGTGTGTATGTGTGAAAGAGAGAGAGAGAGAGAGAGAGAGAGAGAGAGAGAGAGAGAGAGAGACAGAGAGTAACTATATGGAAATATGCTGCACTTACTAAGATCATTTACTGGTGCATCTCTGGCCTAAAAAGCAGCACAGCATAGAACTACTTCACTCAGCCAAGGAAATATGAGGCTAGTACTACACACACACACATACACACACACACACACACACACACACACACACACACACACCTGGATTCTCAAGTGTCAACATAAGTCTTTTTTTCACCTTTATGGATCAAATAAACAACACATTAAACATCAGAATCACTCAGAGAAAACTACATTGTTTCTATCTGCAATCAGATTTTATTACCATGGTCATTAGAATGCATGACATTGGTTTGTGTCAGCAGGGTAATCGTGACCCTTTGTAATTAATCTCATTTTACCAGACTGTTTTCAGAAATCTTTACAGGCCTGTGCTCAGATCTGACATTCAGTCTGTAGTGGGTACTAGTTAAGTCTATTCCGTGAAGTAAATATGATTAAAAGGAATAAAAAAAAATATACAGACTGGGACAAAAGTGGTTTAAACACTGGCAGCTATTGTGCAGCATATTCAA
Source organism: Polydactylus sextarius (assembly GCA_016801845.1). NCBI lineage: Eukaryota > Metazoa > Chordata > Actinopteri > Polynemidae > Polydactylus > Polydactylus sextarius. The sequence goes on from CM028924.1 coordinate 5,412,135, forward strand.
AAACAGCTTTAGTTAGTTATTTATTAATAAAGTGTGTATTTTAACACAGGAGAAATCATTTTAAGACTTACAGTATTTAATATGAACTTATAATAACCTTAAAAAACATTTGACTAAAATCCACGGCAATAAAAACTGGGGAGAAGAAGGTTAGACTTACTGAAAAATACAAAGTCTTTATCATAGTGGCGATCAGGGACGAAGAGGGCTGTGTAGCACTCGGCCTGAAAGACAGAATGACAGATTCAGCAGTGACATTTAAAGTTCAACATTCACCAACTGGTTGATTTGGAGAATGCAAGATGGCAGCTGATTCGTTAGATATGGCAACACCTTGACTTTGTGTATGTGAAGCTTTGTGCTTTGATGGTGTGAAAAATCAAGGATGTCGGTCACATTGCACATGAAATTAAATGGCAAGATAGTGTGAAATTTATATAACAGCAAGATTATTCAAAAATTTGGTTAACACCGACATTGGGTAACACCAACATTGAAGTCTGCTGATTTTGACAATTCTGGTCCATTTGAATTTTGCCTTTGTACACACAAATTGAAACAGATTGAAAACTGAAACAATGTATCTTCCTGGCATTGGTTCAGTTTAAGTTGGGCTTTGGAACCAGATCTAGTGCGATTATTTCCTAATATTTTCAAATTTCTTCAACACTTGAACAGACATACTATAGCACTATACTATACATGAAGACAAATGTTTCAATGCCATGCATCCATAACTGAAACAGCATGGCCTAGCTACTGCAAGACCAATATGGATTACCAGATGTGGCCAAAGGTGGATCCTTAGAACAGTACCTGCATTCAGTTTCAACAAACCCATCAACGGTCTGATTTTCTGGGGATATTGATAACTTGTGTACATAAGCCAACAGGAGCACTTGTCTCATTAGACCAATCCTGATTGGCTTGTGAATGTGTTATTGTCATTCAAGATAAGAAACTTCTTCTCAACCACCCAAGTGAGAGGGGTTGTCTAATGAGACATCTTACTCATAGTGCTCAGAGAACTGGAGCTATGTGAGTATTTCACGTGTAAGTTCTTTTTCAAAATGTGTTGTTCGGTGTCTAAATCATTGGAATTCAATCACTGGCTTCAGCTTCTTGAACATCGGCCGTCATGTATTCTGACAGTACAGTACCCCTTTGGTTGGAGAGATGGGGCGCTACAGTGACATGTCACTGCAATACACTCCATAGACCTTGACACACAGGATCCAGCCTGAGGGAAGCCACCCACTGCATGAACTGCCTTGTGTGGAAGCATCCCAGACAGACTATGAGGATGGCAGATGCCATCAGTCCAAATTTTCAGACACTGAAATGAACAGAATTGTGAGAATGAATGTAGGAGACATGCTCTGAAAGTCAGTGTTCTCTCTGCCAAGAGCTATGAAAGACATTAAATCCTAATATAATCCCAGAAAGATTATCCCCTGTGCTGGAGAGAGTGTGCTCTTCTCCATGTTTATCACAATACCCAGGTCGGATAGGTGACCTTATATGACAATATCCAAATGCATCCTAACCTCCAGCTCTGACTGCGGCTAACAGGTGCAAGTCATCCAGATCTGCTGGCTAACCGGATGCACTGGTGTCTCAATGGTGTGATCAACACCCGTATGCAGAATACGAACATCCTGACCTAAGGGGAGAACTCCATAACACGGATTCATGTGTAAACATCCAGAATTTGTATTTCCTGAGAAACTGATTCAGAACCAACAGATCAGAGGAAGGCACACTTGATTTTTTTGGATTTGAACAGGAGCTAGGTAGGAGACATCTGTGGATAGTTAAGCTTGTTATCATAGACACAAACTATGATTTTTGAAGTTCAGAACTCTGTACTCAGCACTACCCTCTAGGGGATGTGTTGTTAACAACCGTGACAACATGAAATACACATGGGGAGTAAGAAGGGTCCGATGCTGGGAACGCAAGGGAGATAAATGGGCCTTTGGGCTTGCTCACATGTTTGGTAATTGAACACAATATTAGGAAAAGGAACTGAAATTGTGGTCTTCAAGATCTTCTACAAACCACTATTGAGACCTTGATTTCTTTTTTTTTTTTTCTACTCACCCTCCCCAAATATCGCAATAGTCTGGAATTGGTGTGACTTTCTTCCAAACATGATATTTTTCTGTGAATAAACCAAATCACATTAGCAAGTCATGTGTAACATCACCAGTCATGCCATACTTGACCACTAGATGCCTATGATGACTTCCCTCCTTTGTTGATTTGCTGGTGTTTCTGGATTCAGCCATCTGCCTGCACAGCTGTTCATCATTTACTCATTGGTTACTCTGTAAATACAGAAGCCATTTGTCTCTGCATATATAGAAGCCATTTTCCAGTGGCTGCACCTCATTTTACTGCACCAGCGTGCTGCATGTTTTAAAGGCCTCAAAGCACTTTTACATCAAATACACAAGAGGTGGTAGGTAGGATGTAAAGTGTCTATTGCCAATTAAATAACCTTGACAAACATTTAAGTTAAGTTAAACCATGATCTCTCCCTAAAACCTAGTACAAACCTGATTTCTTTCAGTCCATAAGGACATAAAGATCCTTTAGTTCTGATGTGGCCTATAGATATATTTCTGTATAAACTGCTTTCAATTCAAAACACATGCTATGACGTCCTGTCACTAATTAAAGTTGTTGCTATTGTGAAGTAATTTTAGTGGATATGTATGTAGTATATGCTACAACAGGGTTGTTTTTGTGATTTATTTTGCAATAGTGGCATTTTTTGTCATTAGATGATTTTTGTTTTTTGTCTTTTCAAAAAAAAAAAACTTTAATTCAATTTAGATTTTTTATGTATTTTATGTCTTCCCTTTCTTCTTCTGTCTTTGAAATCTTGAAATCTAAAGTTCATATGAAAGTATTTTCTTGTGTTTCTTGTGTATAGTAGAGGAAACCTGTCCTAGCATCTTGATGTGTGCCCTTATATCAACACATCCCAGCACTAATCACTGATCCCACACTGGTTTTGTCACTTTCTATCTCCAAATCCACACATCCCAGCACCTGTGCCTTGACTTGTTCTTTTGTCTTTACAGGATGATTCATCCAATGTGTAATACAGGTGGCACAGGATTCAGCACCATGTGAGACCGTTAGGGACTTGTGATTGTGCATGATAGTGAGGAACAGAGATGCCACCTTTACTGAGGTTACAGTGGGTCTCCACTACAAACAGAAGAACATAACAACAAAAGAACGGCAAAACAGGCAGGAGGCAGGATAAAGAGGAAATAAAGACTTTATTGTCACTGTTTTGTCATTGTGACTTTATTATCAAGCAGAGTAACTCAATTAACTCTAATAATGTCTAATAATGTGACTTAATGAAACACTGTGATTATTGGTATGTATGGTGGTGGAGGTATGATCATCCAGTTGATCAGTGTTTGATCAGTTTGTATCTTTGCTTCTCATTGCATTGATTGTTCTTTGTTTTATTGCTTGGTTGATTGAACAATGAAGCACATATGGCAGTCTGTTATGTGAGTTGGGATGCTGAGCCTAGCTAGAGTTTTACGGGGCATTCAAATTCTTCCAGCCCGCAGACAAAAACAACAAGAACAGACACTACAGGGATTATACATCCCTCGAAAACTTTCCCACTATCATTATGTCTTTCTGTCTCTGTCTAATTCTCCTTCTTGCTCTTTTTGTTTCAGTGTTTCTTTTTGTCCAGCTTGGTATCTTTCTACCTTTCATCCCCTTTTTCTTCCCGCGTTGCAATTTCTCTCTGTCACCGTCTGATTTAATAAAAGCAGCAGAATAAAGGGTTTACACTCAAAGGGAAATCACTCTGGGAGCCGGGAAAATAGAAATAGCCTGTCTTAATCACCACATGCACACTCACAATCACAGACACACGCACACACACACACACAAACATGCATAGTTTCAAAAGCACCCACACAGAATCGCATACTCCATGTATCATTATCACGGGGTTCCAGGCAGCAGATAATCCAGTAACAGTTGACATTTAGCAGCCTGTTGTTCGCACAGACGCATTCAGTAGAAGCCCTGATTAACACTGGGCATTAACACGTTTTATGAAGGCAAGATTAACAACAACTAGCAGGAGCTACATGCCCTCGAAGACTGCAACAAACACACAATAAGCAATAGTGTTTTTTTTTTTTTTTTTGCCATATTTTGAAGGTTTTTTTTACTATCTTTATAATATTGGCTTAAGTTTGTATTAGATTAAGTTGTAGAAAGGAAAGATAACACACAAATCAAGTACAGTTGCTGTTGCAAAAAAACATTTAAATTTAAATTTTAAAATTTAAAATGGTGAAGCACTTAAGATGATGTCTGCGCTGAGATTACAGGATGAATCTGGTGATCTCTATATTTCACTGAAAATCAATGGATATCGTGTGGTTTACTTCAGAAAACGGTACCCATGTCAATCTCTGAATACTTAGCTATTGAGCTAACAGTGTTTTTAAATTGAAATGCGTATTTGAGAAGCAATAATAAAAGGTTTATTGTACAACAGTTTGTGTCTTCCTGTGGTGTTCACAGTGATGAAAATAAAGATTACCTCGAGCCTCAGCATTTAATGAGGGATTCTGACAAATATCCATTCACAACTGTTTGAATACACATCATTATCATCATCATCATCATCATCATACAGCAGCATTAAAACACATCTGGCACAATGTGAGTGCCCACATCAATCATTTACCTTCTGATAAAGCAGCAATGAAAACATTCCACTCATTGGTTAGCTGTTCCAAAGCATAAAATACAATGAGTTTCTTGACTAAGTTGCCAAAATTACAGATAATATTAGTAATTTCATTCTCGCTCAAAATATGGCTGTGTACACCAATCAGTCACAACATTATGACCACTGGCAGATGAAGTGAATAACAATGATTATCTCGTTACAACAGCACCTGTCAGTGGATGGGATATATTAAACAGCAAGAGAACATTTTGTCCTTGAAGTTGATATGGTGTGCTGCAAGCAGGAAAAATTGTGATGTAAGTGACTTTGACAAGGGCCAAATTGAATTGCAATGGCTAGATGACTTGGTCAGAGCATCTCCAAAACTGCAGCTCTTGAGGGATGTTAGTCAGTACCTACAAAAAGTGGTCTGGTGTCAGGGTCATGGACAGCCAAGACTCACTGATAAGTGTGGAGAGTCATGGCTGCCCCCTGTGTTCTAATCGGACAGAAGATGATAGAAAGATGTCAGAACACGCAGTACATCACAATTTGGTGTGTCTGGGACCCATGTTGACCTCTATCTCTTACGCTCTGTCAGAAAAACTGAGCTGGACTTAAAATGGAATTTAAGTCCAGCTCGCGGAATAAAAACTGAGGCCAGAGTAGAACTGTCTATGCAGTGGTAAAAAATGAGATATGAAACTAAAACTAACCAGGAGAGACTGGCAGTGCATCCTTCTGGACCTTCAAGAAAAGATCAAAAAACAGGTTGGGCATCCTCCTTGGTTAGTAATTCTTGGATCAGAGCAGACCGTGAGTCCATCTGGGCCTCTGAAACAAGGACAGGAGCAGACAGGTGGCAGCATGGACCCTAGGCACTGTAACAGGTGTCCTCCTGGACCCCCAGAATGGGAAAGGGAACTGGCAGGGCATCCTCCTGGACCCCTGAGACTTGAACAGTGACTGGTGGGGCATCCTCCTGGAAACACAGGACTGGAACCAGAGCAGACAGGAAGTCCCCCCGGACACCTGAAACAAGGACAGGAACAGGCAGGGTGGTGGCACAAATCCCTGATGTTGATGAGATCTTTCAGCAGAATGATGAAGATCCTCCTGCCACACTTCAAACTGGTTCTGCAAAGGTCTGAGGAACACTCAAACTCAAACTTGACTCCAAATTCTCTGGATTTCAATTCAGTTGAGTATCTGTTGGATATGCTGGACAAACAAGGCTGATCCATGTAGGTCCCATCTCACAACCTAAAGATCATGCCTTGACAGGTTAGGGTTTTTTTGGTGGCAAAAGGGGAATCTGCACAATTAAAATGTGTTTTATTAAAGTCAAAGAATTCAGTATAATTGCATTATTGTATGAAGTACTGTATTTTCAGACTATAAGCATTGGATTATAAGGCACAATATCAATGAACTATTTTCATACATAAGGCGCACCGTATTATAAGGTGCATTAAGTGACACAAAACAGTCAGATAAGTCCTTATACACACACCGTAATATTATGTTGAAGCACAGTACATATTACTCCGTGAGGCTCCTGACTACTGATAGCTGTAATGGTCTGAGAAATCCATCAAGTGGTGTGACTTGGTAGCTTACCAAAGTCGTACTAAAACATTTTGACAGATTTTTGAGCGCTGTGTACCACACAAAATCGCTTCGAGGTCAGTAAGCACAACCAGAATTAATACATAAGGCGCACGGATTATAAGGCGCACTGTCAATCTTCGAGAAAATTAAAGGATTTTAAGTGCACATTATAGTACGGTAGGTTAAGCAGTGGATTTCACATATCAAGGTACAGAGCAGGGTACATTCTATTCATTTATTTGATAGTAATTTGTGATTATGCATGTTAAAAGTGTTTCTAAACTCAGTAGAATCTGCATTCAGCCCATTTCCCATTGATTGCAGAAGTGGATTGTGAGATCGAGATCCAACAAATCCAGTCTGATGAAGTGTTTGCCTGTGTGACAATGTGCTTGTATGTCTGCACAACTGCTCGAGGGCACAACTGATCTGGCAATGGAAATTAATGGGTCCAGTGAACCAATTACACAAGTGTAATGTACTTATCAATATTTAGGGGTAATCACAGTCTTAACAGGTAGTGATTATTCCAGAAAAGAAAAGAGAACAGAATTGATTGGAAACCACTTTGTGATTTCTGTGTACATATACATATAAGTTAAATATGGAAGATATCAATGTAAGAATTTACCAAGTTCTAATGAAAAATCTGTGCAAACACTGTTCATGTGCTGCTTCATTTCTTTTAATCCCTCTTTTTGATTCCTTCGCTCTCTAGCCTTGTTTTCCCCATATGTGATTCATTGTCTCATGCTCTCTCCTGCACATCTTCTTATTTTTTCATGTTTTCCCCCAGAATTCTATTAAAGTAACATCAACCCAAACTGGAGGCACTAAGGAAAAACAGTCGATGCATTAAATTGTATAAAAAAGGAAAGTATAGAGAGAAGGAATGGAAAGGATCACCCAGAGATATGGAATAAAAGAGAGCAAACGGAATCATGCTTGTTATTATCCTGTTGATTCACTGACAGACACTGAAATCAAGATGGCAGGAAGAGAAAGAAAGACAGACATGGAAAGAGTCATTATTGCACAGTAATGTCCTGAGAGCTACAGGATCTTCCGTGCTCTGATTAGTCCTACACATCCTGACAGGGAAGTTGCACAGATTCACACGCAGACTCTCTCATGCACACATGCTCCTGGGAACATGTGAGCATGCAATCCATGCTTAATAACACACACCACACACACACATAAAGATTCTTGTGCACACATGCAGATGTGTGCACAAGAACAATCGTTTGTACACTTATTTTCTGGTTTGTTGTTGCACTTGCACTTCTGCTCAGTCAAATACAAAAAAGAACAAAAAAGGACATGGAGAAGTGTACATTTACAAAGAAATACATTAAAATAGAGGATGAGATTGAAGGGAAACAAAGTTGTATACAGAATTATTTTAATGAAACAAAAATTGTTTGTCTATCCTGTACGCTTTTGATTTATCTCTAACGCTGATGCTCTGCCTCATTCTGCACCTCGCTACAACAGAAAACTGATTTTATTTCTTCTCAACCTGAACTTTTATTAGATTGTAGGGAGGATTTCTCACAGAGCTAAAATACAGTATTTTATGTGCTATGTCTCCAAATGTTGATTTTGACCCCTTGAAATAAGATTTTGCAAGATGGAAACAGGGATTGAACTTCGCCCTTGAATATATGGTTATACTACACATACAATACACACACATACACACACACACAGCTCACAACACACGCTCATGGTTGTAACAGGTTCCTCTCTGTGTGGTCATAAAAAACAAGATCACTCCTCACATCTTGGGTATGCCAGCTCCACAGGCAACTGTGCTTGCAAGGTTATTAAACGGACCATCTGTCCATGTACACACACACACACACACACACTCCCTCTCTGTCTCTTTCTGTCAAATTCACATGCAAAATGCACACAGGAGCACGTGCATAAAAACAAATACAGATATTAGATATGGACACATGCAAATAATCTAGTGCACACAAGCTAGTCTGTCTTTCAACTGCACTCATGTAGCACCGGTGATACGCATGCGTATACACTACATACAATGTTAATTAAACTGGCTGTGAAACTGTCTACACCATCATTGTCATTGTCAAATATTCAAGGAAAAAAAAAGTACAACTGATGTGATGAATTGCAGCCTACCATAGCACTATGTGTGAATGATACATCAAGGTGTGGGGCTCAAATTCTATTAGGATTAGGGGTCTCCTGCTGTCAACCAACATGCTGTAGCATCCAAAACTAGCATGCTAACCTTCCCCCTGGCAAGGCTTTCATTCACACCCATGTTGTCATTAATATGGTGCTATGTATTTTCCAATTCTGTTTGATTCAGTTGTGTGAGCTCAGATAAGGTTAAAAAATTCACCCCTAATTGTGAGCCGCGACACCGACATCCCCATGTTTCTGTTAAACCTACAAATTTACCTGAGTAATTAAATCATTTGTATCACAGAGGGAGTCGTTCTCCCGCACACCATATCTGTAACTAAATTAATGCAATCATTTTGAATTTACCTGCAACTGTGACAATTACCCCACTGAAATCCCTGTGGTTGAATTCATTCAAGAGTTAAAATTAACCGTCACACTGACACCTTCTATCGTTTTCAAGATAAATCACGCTCTAAATCCAAAATGACAGGTTAATCTTGCTAAAATAAGGTCACTGCAGTCCTCTTTAAATCTGCATATCAAATTTGCATGTTCATTCTAATTGACTGTATCATCCTTTTATTCTTATTGTGACAGAGCATGTAGGTACTGTGTGCTTTAAAAGCATCACACCTCAATGTCTACAATTCTCTCTACAAAGGTAAAAATATAATCTGCGGCTTATCAGGATATTCTCTGCTTTACTTACGGTATGTCTTCTTATTTATGTCTTGTAGTATTTGATCATCCCAGAGTCTTTGATTCCTTGCACTCACAAATCAAAGAATCTCGTAATTTAATCTCTCTTTACAGCAGTTTGATGAAGGTCTTGTTGTATTTAAATGAAAATCTAAATAAAATCTATTGACTTCACTTGACTTGACTTGTACCTCAAAGGACCAATGAATGTTTTCTGTCAAGATGACATTTACCTTAATTTAAACTTACCCAGGATGATAACCAGGATTTCCTTGATATCAAATGTTCTCTACCTGGTTATCATTAAAGTAATGAATAAATGTAGAATTCCATCTTTACTTTTCTTTCATATCCTTTGTAGCTGATGGACACACAGATAAGACAGAACATCATGTGTCCTAATACAATTTTTTATTTCCTCCCAAATGTTACCTCATCACATTTACTATAATGAAAGCTTGGACATAATGCATTTATAGTGCTATCTCATTCATAATGAGTAGTAGAAACAAAATTTGAAAAGAGGGAGCTCATGCGGCACTTGATCAGTTTTCAGGCTTGAACAGAAAACTGTCTGGCTGCTGTTTGAAGACTGGCTGGAGTGTAAAGCATCTACCTCTGCCAGCCTTGGATCTCCGCCGCTGTGATTTTTTTTTTTCTCTTCTGTAGCTGCTTATTCACCTACAGAGATATTGTTTGTGGATGTGCAGGCTGATTGTTTGTTTCATGTTTCACGGGTTGTTTGTTTCGTGCTGTTCATCACTTCTTCCTTTTCATGAAGACTGATTTACGCATTGTGTCATCTTGAAGAGGCCAGACAAGCTGCTTAGATCCTGAGAGCTGGAAGCATCTCATCTTAATTTCAGCAGAAGCTTCTCATGAAACCCTGTCAGCAAGCCTGTGGGATTCAAGTAATACAATTATTACACAAGTCTGACAAGGTCTGCAGAGATCACAAAGAATGGGCTGAGGTTCAGAGGAACAAGACATTGTTTGGTTGTATTTGATGACACACAACTGGTTAGATTAGGATGGTTTAGGAAAATGGACACTGCTAGAAACTTGCTTAGAAGCAGTAAATTCTGTTATGTAGAACATATGGGATTGGACGAAGAAGTTTTAGTTCTGCTAACATGGTTTGTTTCTTCTCTTCCAAGGGTAGTTAAACCCCTGAACTACACTCCAAGCCCTGACTGATGCATCCAGTTCAGTAAATCCTCATTTCTCCTCCAATTGCAAATAATGCCCAAAGAAGCCAGTTTTAGAAGAAAGTATACACTGTGACTCACCTGTGTTGGAGGCTTCTTTCACATCAGTATCTTACAAAGGTTTTATATAACTGTTTAATGTTTTCACTAGGTGGGACCTTTGGTTAAAAAAAAAAATGTACACAGCTTTCATATCACATTTCGGTTTGTTAAAATGAAATGTGTTAACGTGTGGTGTTTCTTGTAGACTTGTTGAAAGATTCAAAAAAGGAGTGTGACCTAATGTTGACATGCGGTTTCATATTCGGCGACTTCTCTTTTCAGACAAACAACATTTCTCATACGTGCTCCACGTTTTGACCTCTTCACGGCACTGAAAGTCACTGTGTCCATTGCTTGCCTTCAAGCTGACAGGCACTAATCACACCTTTCTTTTTCACTCCAGATGCTTTCTGTTACTGAACTACTTGTTTTTCTTTGACCTGAAGTCTCTGATGTTTTGAATGCTGCCCGGTCAATGGGAAATCCAAAAAATACTTCAGTTTTGTCAGCTTGGGCATTAGCAGTAAAAGGCTTTCCACAGCTATTAGAAACCATCTAGCTAATTAAATGCTATCATGGCTGTGGTTATCCACTCACTCTGTCCACTCAACCTTTAAAAAATAAGAAAAAATTAGAAAAAAAAAAAAAAAATGAATGTGACTGAATGTGTTTGTACCAGTAGTAAAAAATATCTTCTGACATTTTGTCAAGTAATTAACATATTTTCATCTATCACTATACCTCCCTTAAAACTAAAGCAAGATTTCACTTTTTACTTTACTACATTCGTCTGACGTGTTATTTTGCTGATTATGATTAACACCTATCAAAACAACATCATATTATTCAATGCAAGCACTCTATTACCTCCCATAGATATGTTTTGTCGTTCATCGACCTCTAGCTGCCGTAATAGTTATAACCAGAGAAAAGGAGGAAGTCAAGTGTTGATGGATGGGTTGAGAAATAAAAAAGGACTTGCACAGGAGAGGCTGCTGGCTCCAGCTTCATGTGAACAGATGTGAGAGTGTTGTTGATTATCTTATCTAACTCTCATCAAGAAAGGAAATAAGGCAAAATTACTTCTTAATACATTTGCTTGTAATACTTTCTTCTTCTTTTTTTTTTTTTTTTTTTTTGTGTAAATCTTGTTGCATTAATATTTTTACTTAATTCAGGGATGTCTGCTCCTTTCCCACCTAGTGACTAGTCAACTAATGGATTGAAGATTAAACTCCATTTTCATATCACTATCACCATAAATTGCATGCACATGTCCATGGAGCTCGCCTGCAGCATTAGCTGTGACCCCTAGTGAATTGTAGAACATGATGTGTTTCCTCCGTGGGAGGGATTTATATCAGTTGTCTAACAGCTGCTCCTTCTCACTCAGTACACCACAGCCATCTCACAGTCTGCCTTTAATCTCCTCTGAACTCCACTCTCATCCTCCTTTACTTTTTTTAGAACATTTTTACGACATTTTTCCCTACACCTTGTAAATATGTCCAACAACACTTTTTTTTGCAGGTGAATCTTCACCTGTTATCAAATGTATTTGCAGCATTGTTCTCTGAGTCATAAATTCAATGATTTTTATGCTCCCTCAATTTAGTCTTTTCCTCCAGTTATAAAAACGCACTACCACAAGGGCTATTAAATCCTACGGTGAGGATTTGTTACGCCTGATCACCTCATGTCTCGTTCTCCCACTTTTTTTTTTTTTTTTGTCCTTTTCTCTACCCCTATTGATTTTTATTCCTATAAATAATATCCAGTTAAACATGACACTGCTGCCCTCTCTGTCAACTCCTCTCTTTTCTGTCCCTTTTTTCTCCTTAACCCCTCCTTGATATTTCATTTCCTCTCTCTCCCTTTTTTTTTACGTCAAATCTGTTCTTTCATCACTTTCTCTACTATTATCTCTCTCTCTCTCTCTCTCTCTGTGTGTGTGTGTGTGTGTGTGTGTGTGTGAGAGAGAGAGAGAGAGGTTTGTGTGGATTTGTAACAGCAGGAGGCACTGTTGCTCCTGAAATGATTATGTGTACTACAGATGGCCGTGGCTATCGTGGGGGCCTGGTTTCCCAGTACAGTAGTTAAGGTTCAGGCAATATAATTTGAAAAGTTGTCACCACAAGATGGAGCAAGTATGTTGTTAATGAAATCATATTAAACATCAGTAAAGATCACCACCATGTATTGAGATCAGAGAAGCAACTTTAATCATATTCAAAGATTGGTGGGAGGCAGACAAAATGGGATTACAAAAGACTGGAGTAAGATATAAAGATGATATAGGAATTTTCATCACCTCAGCTCAGGCAGTGCTCTAACAGATAGAGATAGAATAAAAAAAATTTATTTATTCTGTTTGAATAAATAGTTCCTATACCTGGTATAAGTTATTTTGATCAAAACGGAAAAACAAACCAATGTACTGTAATTTAACCAATCTAGGTCTTGTGTATTAATTTGGTAAAACTGTAAAGTGAACAACAGAAACCCATGAAACAGCTCTTATGTGCTTTGAACGTCAGACAACAGTGTGTATACAACAATTATAAATGACTTTAATCAATCACTTTTTGACTTCCTAACATCTGTTGTCACAACTTCTAAACCTAAATAGTGCGATGCTCACATATAAATCAAAAATAGCTTTTATAATTTTTCAAAAAGGCAGACAGACAACAAAAAAAAACAGTTCCATAAATGAAAAATCCCTTATTTGCATTGTATTCGTATGCAGTTTTTTTATACTAAAAACAAACAAACAAACAAACAAAATCATCTGACTCACTCATCCTGACACTCTGGTTTCCGACAGTCTTGAATGCATCATCTCAATGACATCATCACGTATCCCAGCAGCCTCCCCACCAGGAAGTGTTATGCCGGATAGGTCTCCAGCTCTGTTTTGACAATGATGGAAGAAGAAGAATTTGAATTTGCTGAGGATTTGGAGGCTATTTTGCATCTAACCCCAGAGGTGCAACTAGCCATTGAACAGGTATCTGTTTGAACACGTTATTTTTGTTGCTTGTTTGTTTGTTTTTTTGTTTTGTTTTGTTTTTTTAAACGTTTCTGGTGGGTTTTGGAAAAAACACATCCAGCTGTTAGCAAGCTAACTCAGTCTGCGGACTCTCTGGATGTGACACTGCTTGTTTATTACCACCGACAGCGACAAAACAATCATTATCCAAACACATTAACGCCAATTATCTTAAAGTAAAGCCTCTCATATAGATTAAGGCCTGACTTATTATTAGCTGAGAATTATGTTTACAAAGCTTTTTGCCTATAACGGCACCTGCTTACTTATGTTACTTCATTTAATATTATTTATATATAGAGGTTGTCAGTAATGATTAGCTACAGCTTATTCAGGACACGTGAGTAACGTTACACCGGTTTAAAAAGATATTTAACGACACCGTCAAGACCCTTTGATAAACTCGTCTGTTCTGTTGTGGTTTACCAGGTTTTCCCGAGCCAGGATCCTCTGGACAGAGCAGACTTCAATGCTGTGGAGTATATCAACACACTGTTCCCGACCGAGCAGGTGAAACACAAAAAAACATCTGTAGATTAACTCTTCCAGCTTGATACCAGACAGATTTACAACAAACAAGTAGAATGATGGTTTGTTTTTACTCAAGTTAGATGAGATCTTTTGTGGGATGCAATAAAATGTTCCAAAATTAATACTTATACAATAATATAGCATCTTATCTATTGTATTTGTGTCCCTACAAGCCATGAAATTGTGACAATGAGCCAACATGTATCATAACAGGAACCTCAATCTAAAATAATGAAATTAAATTCAGTCGTCACAAGTTTTGTGATGACTTGTGATGTTGTACATCTACATTTTCCTACAGTGAAATATCAGAAGGTGATATTTGAAAAATGTTTGTTCATTCATAAATTTAAACTTTATCTGAACATAACTGAAATTTTATTTTTGGTTTTATCACATTAGCCGCAGTCCCTAACCTTGAATTGGTCTAGCAGTCAAGGTTAAAGAAATTAAATGACTAGATTCAGGATAAAACAGCAGAACAGGAAAGGAGATGTTAGCTGAAATGTACATGTCTATGTCTATGTGTGTATGTATATGCTGAAACTGCAATACAAAATAATAATAATAATAATAATTATGAGTTGAACTTTAACTCAAAATTTCAAGTTCTGAACAAAATCATGTATTTGGAGGATCATTACACTCCTGATTGATGTTCAGTGTATGTGCACATAATGTATACAACCTTGCGTTGAGTGTGAATCCTTCATCTGATTGTGGTTTACAGTAAAATGGTGTATGTAATGTGTGTATATACTTCATGTCCATCAGGGGTCACTGTGACCCTGTAGCTCATGCTCATATAGTAAACAAGGGCACACATATTTACACAGACTGTAAAATGATGATATAATTAGGGATATTACTTATAGATAAGAGTAAATGATGTGTTTGAGACAGAATGATTCAACTATAATTCAAAAATGTTCATTTTTAGGATGTAAGATAGAAGACTTCTTGATGTTTTGTCTGTTTCCCTTCAGTCTCTGGCGAACATTGATGATGTTGTAAACAAGATTCGTCTGAAGATTCGGTGAGTACATGTAAATGGTATTATGAACATTATATTTGTTGTTGTTTGTAGTTTAGCCTCAGCGTGACTACCATTTTGTGTCACGTTACAGGCGTCTTGACGACAATATCCGGACGGTGGTGAGAGGACAGACCAACGTGGGCCAGGATGGCAGACAGGTGAGTTCTACAGTCACTGAGGATGATGTTGCAGTGGTTGGCAAAACTGATCTACACAGAATTTAGGGTCACAACACTGCCCCTTACACATCACTATGGAAACACCCATAGAATTTGAACCCTGACATCATCAGGGTGATAAATAACCACATTTGCATATTGTGCATTCTCTACATCATGCCTATTCATGACGCATAGTGTTCAAAACAGCATCCTTCCATTGAAGGTATACTGGTGCCATTGGTTACGCGCAACCCAGACAAACATGTTCCTCCCCCCCTCTTGCTCTTTCCTTTCTCCACTTTGCTTCCATGGAAAAGGACAAGATGACTCAGATCCATTCCCGCTGCTCAAACTGCCCCTCTTTACGGAAAACACGTCTGGGAAATAGATTCCTGTATGTAAATACTTAGATTTCTTTTAAACTTTTTAAACTAAGGCTTTTTTTGTGGGAGTCTGACAGAAAAGAACAGCTCTTGCTGATTTAATCCAGGTCCTCGCCCTGTCAAGTAGTTGTGGTTTAGAGGGAACATGACACCTGATGGGTGAGCTGTGTGCGTTATGAACAGTTGACATGATTAGGTGTGTGTTGTCGTCAGGGTGTCTGGCCCGGTGGCCCCGTCTCTCCCAGTTAGCTACCGTTTGGTAGCGGAAACGCTCGAAATCCCCTCCAGACCAATAACATTATACAGTCACACACAATAATTTTAGTTTATTTTTCCAGCCCCACAGAGCCATTCCAACATTTCCAAAGGGAAAAATCCTTTCTGCAGACGGAAAGATGGAGAGGTGTTCATTTCAAGATGGCGATTAAACATAAAGATAGCAATAGAGTAAAATCACGGGAATCGGCAATTTAATCATTTTTCTGTTGGACTGGATTGCAATGCAATGGCCAGGTTGAAATCCAATATGGTAACAATCATAGCAAAGGACAGAGAGAGTAACATAGGAGGAGAGAGAGAGAAAGTGGAGGAAGTCTGGGAAATGACTTTCCTTGCGTTGTTATACCTCCATGTCATCCATGGTTGGAGGTATTATACTTGCAGTTTGTGCGTCCGTCCGTTCAGTTTTAACAGAAACATTCACTTTGATTGAGTGATGATGAGATGTAGGTGGACAAAGTTCAAGGTCTTCCAAGTTTAAAGCAGTTGGAGCTGATGTGGATGCAACTTAACTAGTCGGCAGCAGAATACAAGTGTGAGTTGGTAATTGTGTTTTCTCCTGAAGGGAATCAGTCAATATGTTGCAGGACTGGAAGTGTGAACATGTGACAGATGCTCATATTTAATGTTTCAGTGGCTGTGCTGATCTTAACATGTCATTATTTTTCCTGTCTGCGTTTGAATTGATCGATTGATTGATTGATTGACTGATTGAATTTATAGTTCATACGCTTTATGGTAAAACTGATAATGTGATTAAAACGGATTTTTACCATCAGCCAAAAGAATACTCAAGAAACACTGAAATAGCTTTGAACATTGAAACAGATGTATGCACGCACAGCCACACAGGCCAAACTGGTGACATTATGATTGACTGTAATACATGGTGTCCAGTGGCAGAGAGACAGGCTCAATTATAATGACATGTACTCTGCCATGAAGCAAAAGTTATGACAGAGTCACACTAATCCTTCTAACATGCATGATTCCCTGACTTGCTGAGGGCACTCAGCAGTCTGACTGTGTTGGCAGATACATACGATAAATGTACACACACACACACACACACAAAGTATCTCTCTGGTTATAGTCTATTAGCTGAGTTTCCAACCACTCACAGCTGCCATTGTACGATGTTCTTGCCTGCCTGTTGTCATGGCGATTCAGATATTACACGCACACCTGCTCCATAGTCAGCTGTACTCAACATCACGGCGCTGAAGAGTTTATTTTTGATTGTATGAATGTTTTTTTAGGCGACGCTTGAGGACAATTTTGGCCGGAATCCACGTCTGTTATTAATTGCAACTGCAATTATAATTGTTCTCATTAATTCAGGCCTTACAGGGTTAGATTAAATTTGCACAATTTTGGTACATGTGTGCTTCCTTTATGGCCTTTGTGGTATTGAGAAGTGCTGCATTGGAAAATACACAGGTGGGTGGTCTTTCTATAGAATCGACTTTAATGTAAATATTTAATGTTAACTCAGAAAAGACTGTTCGCAGCTTGTTTTAGTTTCCATGCTTTCAGCTCCTCAGAGTCTTATACAGCACCAGGATTACTATACTGCTCTAAACTGTTGCTGTCTCTTAATTTACAGTTTTGCTTTGTTAATAACTTTGTGTTTTCTGTATTTGTATTTCTCCCAAAAAATATTTGTCACATCAAAGATTCTCTCTGTATGAGTCTCGGTTATTAAGTAACTTCATCATAGCTTATTAAATTTTAGTTTTGCATCATCTGCAAACACCAGCTGCGCCTGAATATATTTTTTTTTAATGATTTTCTAGGATTGAAAATGAGACTGAAACTATAAAAGGGAAGTGTAGCAGCACCATAGCAGCATATTGATCAGTTGCTCAAAGAGAATACATTAGAGGTGGTGCATTGGATGTTAATATTCGTCAGGTTTGGGCTTCTATAAAAAGTATTTCCTGAGCTATTATTTTCTTGGTTAGGAGAAAGCCCCTCCCTCTTTTTTTTTTTTTTTTTTTGCAAATTGTCCCTACAAATGTTTACATGAAGAATTATACTCAAGCAAAGTTCCAACTGTTAAAATTACCCTGTGGGGTTTGTGTGATTTATTGTCTTTGGCCCTTAACTCTGAAGTGCTATTTAATATAGCCTCTACTTTAGGAAGCTGAACTGATGTCTGTCAGAGAGAAGACGAGAGTCAAGTCCATCCCAGTTCCTTTTGAGGCTAACTAAAGAAGCTAAAACTTTATAATAGCATTTAATGTGTCCCATTGAGATTGTTCTGCTCATTGCATATCAGAGATACAGCAGCGTGCTTGTGTACATGTTCAAGTTTTGTGAGAGGAGATAACATCTTGGGCACGGAGGCGCCTGCTGGGCAGTGGTCTCTCTCGACGTTCCTCAAGGCTAAATACAGGAAATGAGCTCTAGGAAGCGAGCCAGATTAACTCAGCTGAGTCTGCGTGAGCAACAATCGCAGCCTTGGTGATTTTCTGGCCTCTTCTGCGTGCACTTTGTTTGCTCAAGATGTCCTCCGGGAGAAGCTCTTTAAAGATTCAGTGGCACTCCCTTCCTTCTCACTCTCAGATCAAAGAGTAATCAGATAACCTGCCTTCATTTTATTTTCCCCAATTCTTTTGGCCAATTATCTAACAACCAAAGGGTTTGGTGAGGCATAAAAAGAAATAAAGACACATTTGAAGTGGAGTCAACATTTGCTCATCTTAATTAAAGACTAGTCCGTAGTTAACCTGAGATGGTCCTTTTTTTTGTTTGTCCTCTTTCTTTAACAGACAATCATATTACACAGAGAGTTAACTTTTAGTCTTGTTTAATAACAATCAGGTTAAAAGTGTCCTCAGAGGGTTAAATGGTTTTGTTGTGACTGCTCTTGTGAGCACGGCACCATCTTGACTTGTCACCAAGGATTGCTGTTTATTACCACACGGGAAAGAAAATGAAACCTCCGTTGTCATCGCGAGCTGTATTTATGTTTGTGTGTGTACACATGTGCGCGGTTTGTGTGTTTTTATTCACTCGCTGTCCACTTGTTTCTCAGAGGTGCTCGTAGAAGTGGTAAATTCTTTGCACAGCTGGTGCCGGCTGTTAGCATTCCCTGTGTGTGTGTGTATGTGTGTGTATGCATGAGATAGTGTGTGTGTGTGTCTGCTTTCCTGCCACGGCATTGAGCCAAGTGAAGCCAATTACCTTGGCATCAGATGTCAGAGCAAAATCTCTGTTTAGGACCATCAAAGAACAGCTGCCTTGTCAGATGATGGGGAAATATTAGAATAGCAGTTCAACTATCTTATAATCGTATCTGTCTAATGTTATTTAAGCCGCTCCGGCTTTATAGGCTGTTAAAACTGCTAATGATCTCCTTAGCCTTTATAGTGATAGCCTTTAGGTGGTGCTTAGCCTCATGGCCTCTATGTCAACTTAAGACCTATCAATGTCAGACATCTAGATAGCTTGTCAATTTGACGCCCAATTAGTTTGTTTGACGTTGCCTCCATTCTGTAGCTGGGAATCTACTTTAGCGGGATTCATTTTCACATGGACCAAAACCAGCTGAGTGAGACCGGGGAAGAAAAAAAAAAGATATTACTTCGAAATTCGACACTGTTTCTGCTTCTCAAGTTTTACAAGCTTACATTTTAGGAAATAAATTGAAATTTGTTTTTTTTTTTTTGAACACTCACCTGTGTCTCATGTGGAAATACCAGATATTTTTTAAGCCCTCTCAGATGACTGATTTGTATTGTTGCCCACACTTAACAATAAACACACACACAGCAATTAAATTGTTCCATTTTTCTATGTTTCATGTTGCTCTTTTTGTTTTGCGCAGGCATTGGAGGAGGCTCAGATCGCCATTCAACAGCTCTTTGGCAAAATCAAAGACATCAAGGACAAAGCTGAGAAGTCTGAACAAATGGTACGGAGACACACACACACACACACACACACACACTCTGGGGTGGCTTGTTGAAGCTTATCAGGGACATGACCCTAACACAAGGAAGATACAACCTGCCCTGTGTCACAATAGAGCGCAGGGGGGAGAGTTATTTAAAGTCGAGGTAATGTACCTTCCATGTGTCTCTTTCACGCAGAGTTGAGTGAGTGTTTGTGCGTGCGTCAGTGAGAATCAGAGAAAGGCCAGTCGGCCGGGTGTCTAGAAAAAGGATGAGAGGGGAAATTGGCCATCACAATCTCCCTCAGGGAGACGTGTAGGCGCAGTTATTTCCCAAAACCAGCGGGTGTGTTGTTCATCTTTATCCTATTGCTCCATCCAGTGAACAACTCTCTTCCATCTGCTCACCTGTTCTTGCTTGCGTCGTTTTTTCCCTGTCTGTCTTTTTTTTTTCCCCTTTCTCTTGTCACCGTCTTAGTCTTTCTCTGCTCGACCAGCTTGTCTGACTTTAGTCCTCTTTCTCCACAGGTTAAGGAAATTACAAGGGACATAAAGCAGTTGGATCATGCCAAGCGCCACCTTACTACATCCATCACCACCCTCAACCACCTGCACATGTTAGCAGGGGGTGTGGACTCTTTAGAGTACGTGTAATTATATATCAAACACAAAAAGATTCCCATGGTTTAACCCTGAAAGCCTTTTTGACCAAAGAAAATAATTGTAGCATGAAATATTAGTTACCACCAGTACAAAACAGATCTCTATCTAACCTACAAACATTGTGTTTTATCACTTTTATGAACTTTTATCTCGTATTCTCCCTTTTTAATGTGAAATCTGTTTGAAATTTGTTCACATTTGTAAGTGTTTGTGAATGAAAATGGCTATATTTAGATTGATGCCAGACCAAAGTGACTTCCCTTGTTTACATGGGTGTTTAGCTGAATCGTTTCAAGATAGATTTTTCTCTTGAATTAATAGAAATATGTCACATTGTTTCAGAGCCATGACCAGAAAGAGGCAGTATGGCGAGGTGGCCAACTTGCTGCAGGGAGTAGTCAATGTGCTTGAACATTTCCACAAGTACATGGGCATTCCCCAGATCAGACAGCTTTCTGAGAGGTAATACACACACACACACACACACACACACACACACACACACACACACACACACACACACACGCACTCAGACTCACTCACACACCAGTGCATGTGCTCACATAAGGTCACTTCCTCAAATAATACTCTCAAAGCTACTTTATTTGAGTGTATCAACTCTGGAACACAAGATATTTAATGCCTTGCTCAAGCTCAGTCGTAGCTCAATTCCAGCAGCCAGTTCAGAGCCTGATCTTTCCTCACATCTGAAATAATCTCATCAGCTGAACTGGTAAAGTTTCAGTATTTGTCTTGAGGTATTTTACGTATTACATCCTGTTTATTCAGATATTCACACATAATACACACAGTGCCACACATACAGGAACATGCAGGAAGGAAACACACTGAATAGGGTTGTGTTATGCCAGAATTTTCTTCCATAGTCAGAAATAATGGGCATACTTTCTAAGGTATTTGTGTCTCCATGTTTATGCTTCCATTTGTGCATGTGGAAGATAAATTTGTCATTGCATGCACTTGAGAATGTTGTTCGTGCGTGGAAGAAGTAACATTTTAATTAATAGTTTATTTAGGGAATGTTTGTTTGTACCAGAGAGAGTCTGTATTAATATCTTAATGTGGTCTTTGTTTTAAACACACAATCTTTCACACACGCACACGCACACGGAGAACAAAGTGCATTATTATGCTGATGTTTCCCACAGCTCTAGCTGATTAAATTTCCATTTTTACTAAAGTTTTCCAAGAACACCAGAATCAGCACGGGACACATTGGCCAACTTGATGTTCAGGTTCAAAGTGGTGCAGATCCACCAAAACAAAAAAAAAAAAAAAAAGGATGACCTTCTGTTCTGTTTTGACTTAGGTGTGGCAGACAGTGTTCATACCAAATAACAGCTGTGTGGAAGAAGTGACTGCTGGAGAAACAGATGATAGGAGAGACACGGGGAAGGGAAAGATACGAAGCCAGGGAAGACAGCTGGACACAAACAGTTAATAGAAGAAAAAAAGAAAAAAAAATCACTGCTTCTGTATGAGAAAGAGACCTGGGCAGACGTGACACATCAGCAAACGCAACGCCGCATATAGTAGATGCTCAGAGAAGCAATAGATCAGACAAAAATAGGCAACAATGAATATGGAGGCAGTTTGAAGGATCATTTGGGATGTTTGCAAAATGACAAAGGGGAAGGGAGGTAAGCAGGGCATGAAGGCTTTTACATGTCAGTGTTACCAGAACAGTAAGAGTATTTTTACAGTATAGTTTATTAAAACAGAATGAGAAACAACAACAAAGGAAGGAAAAAAATTATTGAAAACAGTTTGAACGTTAAACATAAATTGAATGCGACAACAAAGTCGTGACTAGTCAGTGCAGTTGTCAGCCTTTTACCTCATTAATTCTTCTCTCACCATCACAGTCACACAGGGAGATGCAGTGATTGTCTATATATAGCTGCACCATGTACCGTACATACCGTACATGACAATGCAAGCGCACAGCGCCTACAGTTGTATCTCCTGCTGACAGGTTGATGGTTTTAATCAAAAAGAAAATAAAATAAAATGAATTTTAAAAAATCGGCAGAGCAGAGTATGAAAGACAGGTGAAACAGGAGCTGCAGGGCAGCGTGTGTGTGAGATAAGAGACTCAAACCCAGAAGCTCTGAGAGGAAACTAGATTGTTGAATATTTAGTCAGTAGAAAGTAGAAAGAATATAAAATGAAAGCCACTGGATCTAAAGGGACCTGTCAGTGGTATTGTTTTTTTTTTTCCATCCACTCTTACGTTTTCTGGACATTTGTGACAACTTGGTGTTGTCATTGGTTCACACCTTGACACTCTAATTATACAAGTCTTTATACAAACGTTTGTCTGTCGAGTCTATTTATCTTCAAAGACATTTCCCAGTGTAGAGGATAATTGGTTGTAAGAGGTAATGCCAACAGGTCTTGATGGCTGGTGTGATTTTTATATTTACATGTTTATCGCAAGTTAACAGCCAAAACATTTCAAGTTTTGAGTGTGTGAAGCATATCAGAGGCTTTTCCTTCATTTATTTCATTATTCAAATATGACACTTGACTGATTGTTTTTGCCGTGTTTAGAGTTAAAGCAGCACAGAGTGAGTTGGGAACTCAGATCCTGGCAGATTTTGAAGAGGCTTTCCCCTCTCAGGGCTCCAAGGTAAATATGGTGTATAAGATTCCAGATTTTCACTATTTTATTTTATTTTTTTGTTTTCGTTTTTCCAAGAAAAGTTCTCTCCATTTTCCTTGGATGGACATTTTTCTTGTTCTCTTGTCCTTTTCTACAAAAGTCAGTGTTTATTCTAATACATATATATATATATATATATATATATATATATATATATATATATATATATATATATCACAATCCATGCAGAGACCAGGTGGGCCCAGTAATGTGCTGAGAGACGCCTGCTTGGTGGCCAACGTGCTTGACCCGCGCATCAAACAGGAGATCATCAAAAAGTTCATCAGACAGCACCTCTCCGAGTACCTGGTGCTCTTCCAGGAAAATCAAGATGTGAGTAAAAAACAGTGTTTAGATACAGCAGATAAGTAATTATTCAGTCAAAAAAAAGGTGGTATCTAGATATGATTTAATGGTAACCTACTATACCCTTTGCTCAGGTTGCGTGGCTGGACAAAATCGATCGTCGCTATGCTTGGATCAAACGGCAACTGGTCGACTATGAGGAGAAATATGGACGCATGTTTCCTGAAGAGTGGTGCATGACGGAGCGAATCGCTGTGGAGTTCTGCCACATCACCAGGTAAACTCACATACACCAAACTGTACTTTGTGTTATAAATAAGACACAAGCATTTGCTCTAAGCTAAGGCTCTAAATTCTGTGTTATACTTGAAATCTTGAGGAATCTTTTATACCTTTTGTCTGTTTAAATCAAACGGGTAGAAACTGAGCAATCGATTGTGGGACTTTTGTGCATTATGAAGTGAACCACACTGGTATGAAGTATCTGGCACGAGTCCATGATTTGTTACAACGTTTTGTGCAGCTGACGTAGGCGGCCTACATGAGCAATGACCTAGAGTCCACACTTCTCAGTCATTTCCTCTCGGCTACTCAAGAGAAGAGACTAGTGGGAACACTAGGCTCACACCAGGCTGTAACTATCAGTTTTAGAAAAATGGCAGTAAAAAAAAGCCCCCACAAGACATGTTTTTGCATAAAGACAGATGCAGGATGCAGTTATATACAAGCAATTATTATTTAAAACGGTCTGGATGCTAAAGCTAATACACTCAAAATATGACACATGTTTGTGCGTGTGTCTGTGTGTTTTTTTTAAGGGTGGAGCTGGCCAAAGTGATGAGAACACGGGCGAAGGAGATCGAAGTAAAACTGCTTCTGTTTGCCATCCAGAGGACCACGAACTTTGAGGGTTTACTGGCCAAACGCTTCAGCGGATGCACCCTGACTGATGTACCCGGAGTGAGAAAAGCACACAAACATGTCTTAAGTTTTGTCACACTTATGAAACTGATGATTTGTACCTTGTTGTTACACACCCACACACACACGCAGTCCTCTCAGTATCACAGCCTGAGGAAACCTTTTAATCTCGCTGATGTTGGCATGATGTGGAGGTGGAAGCGATACATAGAGAATTGGCAGGTTGTATGGGGCATGATTAGTTTTGCTGGAGCACAACCAGGCCAAGTTTGTTCATAAGTGATAACATTTAGGCTAAACAGAGGGCCGTTTGTCTTCATGTTCTTTTTATACCAGCTCAGTTGGTTTCTGTAATTCATTTGAGGATTTGGTTGAGTGAAATTTTGTAATAGGAAGTTCAGTTTCGTCATGAAACGATTTAAATAGACAGTGATGAAACCTCTGCTTGTATGTGCTCTTTTATGTTGCGAAATGTGAGGGACCACCAGCAGCATTTTAAAGATAGTCCTCATTTCCATGTTGCATGATATGAGGCACACACAAGACAGTGAGTAAACTAGCCGGCAGGTGATTTGTGATTATCACTACCTTGTCAAAATTCACATACCACACCAGGTATACTACCTGAATGTGCTGACTGAAGACTCTTCTAATTTAAATGTGTTCAAAAACAAATCTATTAAACTTCTGTGTTTTTACAGCAAAAGAGACCAGAGAGCCCTCTAGACCCGACCAATCCCTTCATGGAGGATGAGCCAGGTCAGGATGTGGGCACAGAAAAGGATGAGGATCTCGCCAAGGTAAGATGATCTGCAATGACCCCCCAACCCCCGTCTGACTTTTTTCCGCAAGGTAAAGAGACCATCAGAGCTGTTTCTTCATCTTTTGTGGGTGAATTGAGCAAACTGTTGCTTCAATAGTCTTGAAATAAGAAAGTTTCTAATATGTCACACACAGTGATGAGTCTGATGTAGAATTTCACTCTGTGTCTTTGAAGCAAAGTTTTGACAATTACCTTTTTTCACACTGAATACAGAGCAAACATGCACTCACTGATTGGGTAATTGAAACTCAGAGCAGCTCTGACTAGAACCTGTTATTTCACTGATGCCTCATTTTCCTCTGCTCTTTCAGCCCAGGAAGCCCAAAGCTCCGGACAACCCTTTCCATGGCATTGTCTCCAAGTGTTTTGAGCCTCATCTATACGTCTACATAGAATCCCAAGACAAGTGAGTGACACACACTTGTACAAGCAGACGAGACCAAATAGTGTAGTGGTACACAGACTCAGAATCAGGAGCAGGTTGTGTGTGAAGTTGGCACGTGTGCCTTTTTTCCATTGCCCGCTCATCAATCAGATCCCCCTCCTCCCATTCTGCTTCATTGCCTCCTCTGTCTTTCCATCTCTTGTTCCTGTACATGCCTCTGTCTCCACTGTGGCAGAAATGTTTCCCATTAGCTGCATGACCACAGACGCTGAGAAAAAGAGAAGAAGGTTGAATAAGTGCTGCGGAAGCAGATCTGCCTAATTCATTCCCACCGCTTTATTTTTTTTTTTTTCATTTTTGGTATCCTGTTTTTGATCTCTTTCTGATTTTTGCCTCATTCCTTCTCTCCTCATCATATTCTCCTCTTTTTTTTTGTTTTATAAATAAAAACTCTCCATTTTCTTTACAGTCTCTTTTCTTCTGGATTCCTTGTGTCTAATCTTTCACCTCCCCTTCCTCTTTGTTCTACCACCATCCCTCACTTCTCTTTCATCGGCCCCTCCCCTCCTCTTCTCCAGTCATGGTGATCGCTCCCTAAACTGAGCGCAGTTCTGAGACTTGCTGTGCTTGCCTGCAGCCCCTGGCTCTTGGCTCTCTGGTGCGTTAAATGCTATTTGTCTGTCCAAGGGAACAGGATTGACCTATTCTGCAGCTACAACCTCATTTCAGTTCTGTCCAAAGGCCTTAAACAGGCAACAGCCAGATCAGCTTGTCTCCAGTGGGACATAGCAGGAGAGAACAGTAGCTTGCTTGTTTTGTCTTTGGCTTTAGTTCCAATATTCAGGGGGATTGGGCCGCACCAACTGACTGGAGCTGTTGAATGTAGTGCTGAGGATTTTGATATGCTTGGAATATTTTCTCCTGTTTATCCATCTGGTTCTGTGTCTGTCTGCCTGTTATTTTATCCTTTCATTTATTTATTGGGGTTTCAGACCAATCATATGTTTTTTCATGTTTAAATGTTTTCATTTGATTCATTTAATTCCTTTCATGTGCCTTTAATCCAATCGTGTGTGTGTGTGTGTGTGTGTGTGTGTGTGTGTGTTTGCGCATGTGCGTGTGAACCTGTGTGGGTTTGGCTGTACATTTTCGGGCATCTGCAGGAACCTGGGCGAACTGATCGACCGGTTTGTGGCTGACTTCCGAGCCCAAGGCCCACCCAAGGCGGGCACGGAGGAGGGCGGAGCCGTCCTGCCCAGCTGCGCTGACCTCTTTGTCTATTACAAGAAGTGCATGGTGCAGTGCTCCCAGCTGAGCACTGGAGAACCAATGATTGCCCTCACAACCATCTTCCAGAAATTTCTGAGAGAGTACGCTTGGAAAATCCTCTCTGGAAACCTGCCTAAGTAAGAAACAAAAAGTCGTATATTAGATTTGTCCTCATCATATAGATGTAGAACAAGAGGTTTTCACATGGTTTTCTCTGAGGGAAAAAAACTTTCCCAGTGAAGAAATAAAGTGAGCGTCAACATTGTTACGAGGTGCTGAATCGATACTAAATGTACTTTGGACTCACATTGTCCACTGCAGCTGTGTCGGTCGCTGAAGCCAGTATGGAAGTGACTCAATACGAACTCTTTAACAGCCAGAGGATGTTGTCTCTAAGAGACTGATGTGAAGGAAAAGGGAAAACCCTCAACTTCTCTCATCTCACTTGAAACACAAAGCTTACATTTTTTCCGGAGGTTACAGTCTCAGAAGAAAATCTGACTCCTTCTAATGCGTGGTGGCTTTTTTTTTCCTGAATATTATTTTAACAGAAGAAGATATTAAAGTACAACGCTGGAGATATTATATAATATTCCTATTTCCAACCAATACTAGGAAAAGGCCAAAACCAAAGTATTGTATGCACATTCCTCTGTGCTTTTGACCTCTGTTGTTTTCCAAAAAACTATTAAAAAGACATTCTTCAGCCACATCATTGCACTGGGTGACATGGGCCTTCGTTACAATGAATGGGCAGTTCGGTTTAAATCAATACCACAAGCACCGTTCTGCTGACGAGGACACTCACAAGCCCTTCACTCGCTAATATTTCTAACCTTTAAACAACTTCCATTCATGAGAATCCATTAAATTTTTCTGGGCAGTAACACAAACATAGATTTATGTCAGATTAACTTTTCGCAAACAAGCATGTCACACCCATATTTGTTCACTCTTTTGCTATGGTGATGAGGAGTTTTAGTTTGAAACTTAATGTCTTCAATCCTCGCTCGTTTTTTTTTTTTGATGGATCGGGATGGCATGCTGTGAGGGATCTGGAGTTGGTTATGTTGTGGCAAAGCCTAATATGCTACCAGCAAAAACATCTCTGGCTCATTGGCCACATTAGAACTCATCACTGGCTGTGGTGTATACACACACACGCGCTGTCAGATATGCGTGCATGCTAATAACACACTTGCGTTCGCTGACTAATGTATACCATACTCCGAGCTGTAAACAGACACTCATTCAAAGATGTGCTCAGATGTTTTGTGAGTGCTTACACTTACAGACACATGCAGACACGCTTGTCCGATGTGGTGCGCCGTGAATTGGTTTTTGCGAGGTTTTGAAAAGGGGCCCCCCGAAAGGAGCTGGAACTATGTTGTGGTTTCACCCACATGTCTCTGTTATGACGTTTATTAATGACTTGGTCGTCGTTGAGGCTTAATTGGCGCAGCATCCCGACACTTGTGTCTGCTTGTAGTTATGCCTGTTCTGTCTACGTTACTAAAAATGATTTCCCTCACCTGTGGTTTAAATGTGATCCACAAAGAGTTTTTTTTCTCCTTCTTTTTTTTTTTTTTTTTTTTTTTTTTTAAAAGCTTAAAGCCAAACAAGGGGGCCCCATTTGGCAATCTGGGGAAAAACAAGCTCACAGCATCGCAGTGTTCATCTCAAACACTGATCTCTTTAATTCAGCCCATAACTTAATCATAGTGGACTCATATTTTTTCAGTAATGATCAGTTAAGAAGTGTAGATTTTTCGTTTGTAAGTCCACTTCTTTTCATATGATAATGCACTTAAACAGTGCATTTAGCATTTGTGTGTGAAACACACTCTCCCTCCTTTCGTCTCTTTTTGTTCTTTTTGTGGCTTCTTTTCTAACGTTCTTGTTACGTCTGTTTCTCTCTGTGTCCAGGTCCAGCAGTAACAGTGGGGGTCTCACCATCAGCAGTCTGCTGAAGGAGAAAGAAGGATCAGAAGCTGCAAAGTTCACCGTAGACGAGCTCTGTCTGATCTGTAGCATCCTTAGCACTGCGGAGTACTGTTTGGCTACAACACAACAGGCATGTACACACACATAGATACATACAGTCACAGCCTAGAGTCAGTATCTTATAAACAGATGAACATGTATTTGAATTGATCCAAGTAATAAAACTCTTGTGTGTTTTTGTTTTCCAGTTGGAAGAAAAGCTTAAAGAGAAAGTAGACAAAGTCTTGGTGGAAAGAATAAATTTGACCGGGGAGATGGACACATTCAGCACGTAAGTGATGTTTACAGGCTTATAAAAAGAAATAAAAATACCTTCTGTCTTTTAACCGTGGAGCGCCTTTTAATAATGCCTCTTGTGTTTTCTTAGCGTGATCTCAAACAGCATCCAGCTACTCGTTCAAGATCTGGACGCTGCCTGTGACCCTGCTCTCACTGCTATGAGCAAGGTTGGACACGACCACTCGCAGCTCAGCTCGTGTTGTATTTAAGATAATGGAGATGAATGTTTCCTCATCAAATATATGTGGTTGTTGAATTGATTGTCAGATACATCTAACGCTGAACAGTATTTCAGACGGCTACGATGTGTAATCTCCGATGCTAAATCTTCTCTCCATCCTTCATCTTTCCCCTTCAGATGCCGTGGCAGAGTGTGGAGCATGTGGGTGACCAGAGTCCTTATGTGACCTCCATCATAATGCACATTAAACAAAATGTGCCAATAATCAGAGACAATCTGGCGTCCACCCGCAAATACTTCACACAGTTCTGCATCAAGTTCACAAAGTACACAACACACACATTCTTACTTGATTACTCTGTAAACTAAAGTTAAAGGTTTCTCAAGTTTTAAACTTTTTTCACTTTCTTTTTTTTCCTTCTTTTAGCTCTTTCATTCCCAAATTCATCAACCATCTGTTCAGATGTAAGCCCATCAGCATGGTGGGAGCTGAACAAGTAAGTTTAAATTATGCCGAACCATCTGTTTAAGCATATTTTAATCTGTACATTTACATGCACAATTACAGGAGTATTACATCATACATAACATGCCATAAGTTCACTGGTAATAATCTTCGGTCCCTTGTGTGTCCGGCCCCACCAGCTCCTCCTCGACACTCACTCCTTGAAGACAGTGTTGCTGGATCTTCCTTCCATAGGTTCGCAAGTGCTTCGCAAGGCACCGGCCAGCTACACCAAGATAGTGGTGAAAGGCATGACCCGTGCAGAGATGATACTGAAGGTGAGCTGGTTGCATTTTTTTTTTTCTGTGCAGCATCCAAGTACAAACCCACCCAGCCGAACCTCAAGAAAAATCTGTGGAAAAACACTCAACCTTCTTCCCTAAAGCCAGTAGAGATAAATTTAAACAGTTTACCTTTCTCTGTATAAACTGAGAACGAACTTACTTCTTCAACTGACAGTTTTTAATGAGAATTGAAGGTCAGCTCTAAATATAAAATAGTTTTAAGTTTAAACACACTATCAGAACAACTCAATCTTTATGGGTCACTTCAGATTTAATGCCATTTAACTCGGGTGGCTATGTTCATGCTGGTTGTTTTTACAACCAAAAGTTTCAGTTTCTGACCTTTAAAGGATCGGAACTTTACATAAACCACTTCGTTGTGAACGACTTTTCTTTATCTATTGTTTACAATTGAACAGATTTAATGCTGAAAGTCTTAACACACCCAGTTTAACTTTGACGGCAACTCCTTACGGAGAATAGCCTGGCACGGGCAGTTCTTTCCACCAATTAATGTGCTGTCGTAAGAAGCATCGATTTGATTGAGCGAACAAACACTTTTCTCCTTTAGTGTTTGCGCGGTTTGACCATCGAGCCTCGAGACACTCGAGCAGATCGTCTGCTGACACTTTAATTGCGTCATTTACCCCCCAAAAATTCAAGCATGTTTCCATCAAGTAACACACCTCGCATGAATTAAGAATGGAAGAGGGAATGGACTTCATGTGCTGTTGGTTTAACAAGTGAGAGATTTTCCAACACAACACACATACATACACATATTCTTTAACACAATACGTTGTTGACCCTTAGCCAATGGAAAGGAGAGCAAGTGCATCCATGCATCAACTTATAAAAACACACACAGACATGTAGTATTTTGTGTAAATTGGATGTTGTGTTGACTGTGGAGCGCAAACACAGGATTGAACCAGTTAGAGCCTTTGCCTCAGAATTACCTTACGAGACCCAAGAGGACACTGGTATGTAGCTGCCATAGATTAATCCCACCCTAATTAAGTGTCCCTGGAGTGTACAGAAATGCACACACACATCCACACACCACAGGGTCCACACCCGTCTGTCCCTTGATCCCTAACGCTCCCAGGAGGCTTCTTTTCCTTCCTGAAAATATCGCAACTGGACCATCTCGATGTTTCTTGCAGTCAGTGTGACCTGCTTTAATTGTGCTAAACCCGCCCTGCCCTCGCCGCAAAAAAAAAAAAACAGTGCATCAGTGGCAGACAGTAAAATACTTTTGATTTATGGCATTATGTTGTAACCACTGTTACACTTCCTCAGACTGCGGTCGTCAGACGCACAAGCAAAACCTCCTTTTGCTGTTTCATATTTGATTACGACCTCCGACTGTTTTTCTGCTGTGATGCACACACTTCCATATGGCCTGTGTAAGGACCTGTCTCAGTTCCATGGAAAAATGCCCTGAATGTATATACATGAATTTCCACTCATCTGCCACACATTAAAAGGGGCTTTCACATTATAGCATTATAGAATGCATTCACTCCAGCTCACTACTGTCTGCTTTTTTCTGAATTTGACTGCCAGCGGGCCCCTTCAGATGGAATGTGATCTATATGGTTCCTAAGAAGACGTAGCTGACGCTCCATGAAGGCTTTCAAAGTGATTCATGTGCATTACTATGACGGCGGAGGACAAAATAATCATTGTGAGGGCTGGAAATCCGATACGAGTAAAAATGTAAAAAGAAAAAAAAAAACCTGTTAACAAACATGGCATCGAAGAACACTTTAGTAATTCTCGTAAGAAGAGCGCAGATAAACTCCCGTCAAATTTTTTTTTTAAAAAGAAAGAAATAGCATTGATGCTGCGCAAGATTACATTTTGCTGCTGGTACCATAAAAACGCAGAAAACGAGGAGCTCTGTTGATTTCATGTGTCCAAAAAAACATTTTGATACGGCCGCACGAAGGCTTTTTCTGTGAACGTATCCCGAACACTGAAAAAAAAAAAAAAGCCAGTGAACCCATGAATACAAAGAGAAGAGAAGCTTTTGTAGTGGAGCCAGCACTTTAGACATCAACTTTGTGTAACGTCGAGGTTCCTCGCAGGTAATTGCTTCCACCTTGGGCTGAGACTGAAGAATCTGAAAGACAAACCCATTGAAAGAGGGTCAATACAAGAATTCCTCTGCCTAGCCTCAACAATAGTTTTAAATTACACTTCGCGATGCTGTGACTTGGCATTAAACGCGGCTCACCTCTTCCAAGAAACTGCAATTCACTGGAAGACTTAGTTTTCAGAAGCTCACTTTGACATTTTAGGATACAGCCCAGATTTGTTGTATATTTCAAGTAATGAAGCAGAGTATATATGAGTTCTTGTAACAGAAGCAGTATTGACATTGAAAGTTTGGTTTTGCACCTTGAAGGAGAAAAAAAACAAATCACCAGTAACTGACAGACATTGAAACAAACAAGGCTGATTTTTTTATTTTTTTATTTATTTATTTTTTTTTTAAATTGCTTTCTGGCATCCCAGACTCAGAGGTGTGACGCCGTTAAGGTCTGTTCCACCGTGCTCTTTCTCCCTTTTTCTACGCAGACATTAACCAAAGTCTGGATATAAAAAGTCTCCACACCTCTGTTAAAATGTCAATGTTAAAAAAAAAAAAAAAAAAAAAGACAGACAATAATGGCTCCCTTTAGGCAGAATAAAGACATTGAACAGCTTATGTAAAAGGTGCAATAGATTTATTAAATATAAATATAAACATAAACATTTAGATGAAATTAGCTGCAGTTTAAATGATCCAACATACAAAACGCTGGTCTTGTTAACCTATAATCTCCCTATTGGCTGTTGTTTCTTCAGGGCTGTGCTATTAAACAAAACACCAATAATTACTCTCTAAATTTAGGTTATTGCGTTTGGTGTTAAACTGTAATTTCCATTGTCAAAGCTCTTTCTTTTATACGTTGCGTTTAAAAGTTGAGTTAATGATCTCACTCTAATCACAACCATCCTGTTGATGTTCCAAACAGGTGTTAAGTAACTGCAGCATTAATTATTTTATTTTTATTACCTCCACTAAGGAGATTATGGGTATCCCCCTCCCTCTGGTCCGTTTCTTGTTTTCCATGTTTTGTTTTGTTATGTTTTTCGCCGTCGTCAGCAGAATTACGCAGAAAGTACTGAACCGATTTGCACCAGACTTCGGGGATTTGTGAAGAGCTTATTGCATTTTGACACGAGTCCCATTAAAGGGATTTTTGTCATTTTTTGCCAGTTATCAGGAAATAATGGGAGGGTTGAAATTATGCAACGCCACACAACAGGCACGCCTTTCCATAAAGGATTCACATGCTCCACGTGTTGAATCCTGAGGGAAATACCTGGCTCTTCAGATGACCTGTGCTTCACTATATTCAGCTAGCTGCTAAATTTGTCCCTCTGCATTTTAACTCTCTGCCAAAATACTTTGGTCGCCCATCAGTGACATTGTATTCCCTTTTGCACTTGTGTTGTCATTGTGATCATCTGCCAGAAGCGGTCACGATTGTCTTTTATCCACTTTTAAGCCACAATACAAGTTTTTAACATGCTTTTTTAGGAGAAAGAAATATTTTAGTCCTCTGCGATATCCCATTTTCACTAAACGGTGATTGAGAAACACAGATTTTTTTTTTTTATATGTTAATGAAATTGCCTTAATTTAATGTTTTTACTCGATTTAATCACCAGGTCTATTCATGTCTGGTGAGGAGGAGACCACTGTGGATAATTTGGCTCCTGGTAATAAAAAAAAATAAATAAATAAAATCCTGAACGTCTGGATCATAAATGCCAGAGAAACAAGCTGAACAAACATTAGCGACACTTGACTCTCGATCCCTTTTGTTGGTTTTGGTCACCTGGTGAATTCATGTGGAATACGATCAAATAATTCATCTTTCTATAAAACAACCGAGGCTTAAGTCATGGCAGTTGTGGGACCAGTGGCAGAAAAATCACATATTGTGCACTTAAATTAATATATTGCAATATTATAAAATATTTATTTGCTCTTCTGTTCCCAGAATAGTCCTTCTATTCTTTTTTTTTTTTTTTTTTTTTAACATTTCCACTAATGTAAGATCCTCTAGCTCTAGCCTCTAACTTAGCTGTCAAATTATCTACTTTGGGTGTTAAAGATGAAAAAAAAAACATGGTGGTTGTCTGTTCTGTGAGCCAGTGCTCAGTTATGTTCAAAGTACATAGGATTCTCTGTCTGTGTGAGACGGCCTCTCCTGGCCGGTGCGATGCCTGTGAGACGTGGCTGTTTTCCACGCTCTTCCAGCCCAGCCCACCATAGCTCCGGCTCCTCTCTTCCCCTACCTCTGAAGTTCTCTCTTCCATGGAGTATTTAAAAGGCAACCCCCCCGATCCCCACCCTTGTTCGGCCTGAATGTTCCCCTCCTCACTCTGTTCACTCTCTCTCCCTTCCTTTAAATGCCAGGTTTCATTCTTAAACTCTCAACTCCCCCTTTCTCTCGCTCTCTCTCTCTCTCTCCTTTTTTTACAAGGTCCCTGCAGACCTTTCCCTTGGCCTGGCTCCAGGACAGTTGCTAAGTAAATCACTCAGTCAGTAGGGGTGGTAAAAAAAAAAAAGCAAAGAATTCCACACGATCCTGAGCCTTTCATGCCAGCTCTTCCTTCACTTTCTCTCTCTCCTTACGATGATTCCTCCTCCGGTCTCTTCCTATCTGTGCGTCTCACCTTTTCATCTGTTCCGTCCTGACAATGGAGGATAGACTGAGACTTGAAGAAAAAAGGGTTGGGAGAAACATTGTGTAAGATGGTCCCTGTGTGCACGCTTATGCATGAGATGGGGAAGTGAGGGTCTGTCAGCCATGTGTTGGTCTGCTTTGTAGCGGCTGCGAGAAATGCTATCCGATCCACGCTTTCCACCCCAGTCTCTATTGTTGGGAAAAAAAAAAACAACCAAGAGAATCCAATCCAGTAAGACTTGTGCCTTATTAAACTTTTTTTTCTCTGCTTGCTTTTGACCGATGCAGATTTTTTTTTTTTTTTTTTTTGCCCAGACTCATTATACCCCCAGAAATAATGACTCTGTTGTAGCTAATTCTTGCCCACTCATGCATAGAGTAATTGGTGTGTGTAAAAAAAAAAAAAAACAGAGCGTGGAGTGGTCTTCTAAATATAGAACCATAGTCTCGACTTTGTCTGCTGCTAGAACCACTTGGTTCTGTCAGTTGTAGCCCCCCCACCCCTCCTCCAATTCCCTCTTTCCCCTCAAATTCTGGGCCGTAGCTGCCCCATGTGGGATCATTTAAAGTTCTCTTGTGTTGTCCCACAATGGTGTACAGGAAAGCGTGTGTGTTTGAGGGGGTGGGGTGGATGGGGGGTAGAGAGAGGGGGTGGGGGGGTCCAAATCAACATTAAAACTCTACTTTTCCACAGGTGGTGATGGCCCCACATGAACCACCAGTGGTGTTTGTTGACAACTACATCAAGCTTCTGGCTGACGGCAACCCTGAGACCTTCCAGAAGATTCTGGACATGAAGGCAAGTTGATTTCACCAAAACTTTCACCTTTCTTGCTTCTCACAGTTAGATGAGAAGATACCACTCTTAGTTTCTGCATCTTCAATAAAACGGTCTTGGTTTTCTCATGGTTTTTAAACAAATTAGATCAAACGTCATAATTAGCGAGCATTAGAGGTGCTAGCTACGCAGATATTGTTACCTTTGGACACAGCTCGGCTGTTTCCTTCTGCTCTCGGTCTTTCTGCCAAGCAAAGCTAACAAGCTGCTGGCTGCAGCTTCACACCGAACATACAGATACAAGAGCGGGTATTGATCTTCTCATTTAACTAAAAACAAGAACACAAATGAGCATATTTCCCAAAAGCTCATCCTATTGCTTTAGCCTCGTAACTTTGCATATTGTCTCATTTTGCCTATGTGATCTCATCTGTACTCATTATTTTTGCATTATGCTCTTGTTTTGCATACCAAGAGAGATTTTGAATGTTTTGTAATATCCTCTGTGTGTGTGTGTGTGTGCAGGGTCTGAAACGCAGTGAACAGAGCAGCATGCTGGAGCTCTTCAGGCAGCGGCTACCCACTCCACCCTCCGGTGCCGACGGAGGACCGTCTCTGTCCTTCAGTGCCCCCACCCCCGAGCAGGAGTCGTCCCGCATCCGTAAACTAGAGAAACTCATCAAGAAGAGACTGTGAACACACACATACACACACACACACACACCGAAATCACGTATTAATGAAAAAAAAAAGCTGCAGGATGAGCTTGTGCTCACCTCAGTTCTTCATCTCAGAGACTTCATGCTCCATTCAGTCATCGTGGAGAATTACCGAAAGAACAAAATGTTGACTGAATTTTCTGACTGACAGTAACTGAACCTAAGTCGATGCTGGATTGTGAAGAAACGTCTTCAACTGTCTTTTGTTCTTGCTGCATTGTGTTTGTCATTTACTTCTCTAATTCACATACACACACCTTCTTTTCATGACACTAACGTCTGAGCTTTGTAACATTAGTACATTGTTGCACAGTGTATTCACACTCAGAATGAAGTGTTGGAAACTCAATTCTGCTCAGAGAGACACAGGCTGCCTTTCTGGGACACGTCTAAATCCAGGATGATCACAAATGATCTTGAGCTTGATAAATTAAAGCTGATGTTTTCAGAATATTATATACTTAAGAGGGATAATTGTCGCTTTTCTTGATTATTTTTTAATTTAAAATTGTGTACATGGGGTTGAAATTTGTGAGCATCTCTAGCATTCGTTTAAGTGAACATGCGTCAGGTGTTTGTGTGGACAGTGATCTAAAATAAATCGCTGTGGGACAAAGAAGATCTCTGGATTTCCTGACTCTTCAGGGAGACTTGAAGCGCATCTTTATCTTGGCATTAAACATCTCTCTCCAGGTCAACGTGGAAATTAGAACCAGCAAACTAAAGTTTTAACAAACTAAACAAGAAGTACACGTGTGTACAGTCAGTTCGGTTTCTTGTTTTTATATATTCAAAAAATATTCTATGATAATTTAATCCTCTGTCTCTTTTGTGTTGACGTAATGATTTTAAAAAGAGTGAGATGTCTTCATTTCATCCCTTTTGCTCTCTGAAGCTGCTCCATCAGTGATGTCTCACACAGTGCATCACATTCTGTGGAAGAAAAATAATAAAAACTTACTCGTCTCTGTTCTGTTCTCTGGTTATGATTTCAGTGCCTCCCAGTTTGTCTATCAAACACAATGTAAATGCATTAATAAAGTGTAGACAATTGCTGCTTTTAGGTGCAAGATGTTACTTCCTTGTATTGTCTGAATTGTATGTTACAAAGGCAGTTGTTGAACACTATTTTAAAAAAAAAAAATGCCACACATTTCTCCGGTGTTTCATCAAATGGGTGTGTACCGTTTCACTTTGCACATTTTTGCACAATACCAGGAAAAAAATATCAATCTGATTTTTTTTTTTTCTTTGTAACCAATGTTGAATGAGAGCAGCTTTGGTTGGAAATGTTCCCATGACTTGGGCTCGGGTCTCTGGTTGCCACTTATCCTCCATCCAATCAGCAGCCAGTTACAAGCTTCAAAAGGCGTTTCCTTTCCTGTGTTTGTGGACGTGAAGGCCCCTTTGAGGGGAGAAGAAGAAGTTTTGAAGAGGAGTCGCGGGCAAGAGAGAGGAGCTTCACCTCTCATCCTTTTCTCTGGGCAGACCACACGTCAACAGACCATAATATCACTCACTGATTTCAGCCACGACGCCACCACTGCGGACTCGGCCTTTGGCTTTAAAAAAAAAAAAATAACAAGAATTGGAAGAATAATTTATTCTCTTGGATCTGAATCACCGACCG
Source organism: Polydactylus sextarius (assembly GCA_016801845.1). Lineage (NCBI taxonomy): Eukaryota > Metazoa > Chordata > Actinopteri > Polynemidae > Polydactylus > Polydactylus sextarius. The sequence continues at coordinate 5,450,117 of CM028924.1, forward strand.
GTTGATGGTATTTCCAGCGGGCAGCCGTGCACGCTGTCCGGGAAGACGTGTAGCGGTAACACCGTGGGACTTTGGGCAACAAAACAAAACAAAACTTTTGGACTAATAACTATTCAAATCTGGAAATATTCCCGCTCTCGCAACCCGCTGAAGTTTTAAAACTTTTTTTTTTTAACTAGAAATGGTTGGCAGGTTGAACTTGCCGAATGTATGTGAAGGAGATCCACTGGATATGAGCTGCAGGGCTGAGAGAGGACTCGACAGTCCGGACTCTGGTTTACCCCCGAGCCCGAGCCCCAGCGCCTGGCTGCTGCCTGTGTGCGCGGAGAAAGCCGGGGGCGTGAGCCCGGTGTCTGAGGACGAGGGTAGAGGCTCCCTGGTAAGTTAACACTACTTTTTTTTCCCTCACTACACCTCCTGAAGCAAAATATATATTTGTATAATCGCATTTCGAGCGAAGCAATCAAACCACAAATTGCAGCTGAGCATATGTTTTAAATGCCAGGACATTTCATAACTTGTAATTTGATATGGAAGGTTTGGCAAACCACCAGGAATTTATATGCATGAGAGTCTCGATAGTTTCCACAAATGCACAAGTAAATGTAATAGCGTATGTGGTTCAACCTACAAAAAATCCAGATTTGTCTTGCATTTGGTTTAAAATGTTGCACACACTTAAGTTGTTGCACACTCCATTCGGTGAAAGTTGTTGCCACACTTCTTTACCAATAATGTTTTCTCCACATATGATAATTGTGTGGTTGTGTGTGTTTTGTCCTTTTTGCTTCATTGCAGGTTCCGGTTTTACCCACAGCATCGCTCCCACACCTATACCCATTGTCCTTTGGAGAAGGCATTGCACTTGATCCATTACCACCAAAGGAAATAAGGTCTGTTGACTTTTACACAACCTGCTCTGTGCAGCTTTAGACTTTAAACTACCATGAAGACATGCAGGATTTAGTTTTTCACTTCAACAACCTCTAAATAGGCACACAAGCAAACAATACATCACTGGACTTTGACAGATCCTGCATCCCCTGCAGGTTGAACTAGTTTCAACATATTGTTTATGCACCAAATGAAACCATCAAACTTTTCCCATCCTCCACAGATACGTCTCATCCGTGCACTACAACTCAGACCGTCACTTCATCCAGAAGGTGGCCCTGCAGCCATGGGGCCAGAGCCTCGAACACTGCAGGCAGACCATCATGGCCGTGCCCCACAGCACCTGGCGTCACTACAAAACACAGCTGGAGTTCCAGCCTCGTCATCGGCCGCAGCGCTTCAAGAGCACCACCATAATCTACCCCAAGAAAACCAGCACCGTTTACACCACGGAGCTGAGCTACGACTGTCGCCGACTAGCCAGACGTTTCCTCTCCAGCGTGGAGCTGGAGGCGGCTGGCCATAGAAAGCTACCTCAGTGAGGGGAGGCGGGAAAGTGGCTGGGGACACGCAAAAGGCGGTCATTTACCCCCCACCCACCCACCCCTGCCAAAAGGCTGGCTGCCACTGACCTGCTGTGTTGTCTTTTTACACTTGTGTTGCCTGTTATCCTTCAAGTGCTTATCCTAAGCTGTGGACAGGAAGCATCTGTGCTGTGATGGAACAGATAGTGGAGATGTATGTGTGATATGTGTAGATCCCTGCCAAGGAATGAAACTGTCCATTGGTGTGGACATTTGATTACGTGCTTTAGTTTGTAACTTGTTAAAGTGTCCAGAGGCGTGATTTTTTAAATTTTTTTTTTTTAAATTTGGTTGACTGTAGAACTGACTTGCATGGGCCGAGATAAGGCAACTTTTTTTCTTTTGTCTAAATGAAAAGTCGCTTTCCTCTTGTCACACCAAGTTGGTCAAACACGCAGAGTGATTGGTTTTTTTAATTAGAACAATGAAGCCTCAGTCAGTTAAGTTTGCTTTGAGTTAATCACAGAGAAGAGTACTTTTTGTAGGATATGATTCAAAGTCACTTGTATGTAAGAGAGAGGAGATGCAAATAAATGTGCAGGGTTTGGAGTTTTTGAATGCATGCTAGGAGATCACTAACTTATCCACACTGTATAGGATGTGGTCAAAATGTTTGTTTCTTCACAGGGTATTGTGTATTGTGTATTTCTGCACGACATGGCACAAGCTAAGCTCCTCCCATGCCTTTTCTCCAGCTACTGTTTATGGCTGCGATTCTTGATGTATTATGTAAATGTTGGTAGATTAAGGGATTTTGTTTTTTGTTTGTTTGTTTGTTTTTTTTTTTTTTGTTCATTGTGATGTGTAAGCTCAAACTGATCGAGTGTGTCGGCACCGATGGATCACGAGCATTGGAGTTTACTGAAGTGGATCAAAGTGGATCATATTTTTGATATCAGTCAGTGGCTCGCTAGTGAAAATAGCTGTATTCCACTGCTCTCACTTTCTTTGGCTTGACTTGGATTGAAATTGTATTTATTCTATTGAAGTTTTTAGGATCTGAGATTTTTATCAGCTTATTAACGGGTCTCTGCAGTCACAGCAAGGGATATATTTGTGATGCCCTTTGTGCCTTATTGATGTATCTGTTGATGCTTCTTTTTGATATTAGTCACTTAAGTGCCAGTTTGAAATAAAGTGTTTATCAATTCTTTAACTGTCGTTTTTGAGACATTGTTCCTTGTCTTTTATTTTATTATTAATTTAAATAAAATATTTTTTTTATATAGATGACTTTAGAGTTCACTCACAAAGTAATTAAACACACTAACAAACTTTCAACTCAGGAATGATAATGATCTTCAGGGAAAAGCAGGTACTGTCCACATGTAATTGATTAAAAAGAAACCTCTTTACACTCTTCAGCTAATATGATTTTTTTTTTTTTTTTTTTTTTTAGTGAATTGTTGTTTGAAGATTCAAAACGTTGCAATCCCTGTTTGTGCACTTGTGTTGCTACACTGCCCTCTTGTGGCCAGTGGCAAGAGCAAGTTCCATCCTGGGCCTTAAATCATAATTAAATGTCACCGAATATACTCTGGGGCAGAGGTGGAGATGTCTGGCTTCAGATAGTAAAAAGTTCTGCCACATTCCTGCTCCAATGGTTTATCCAACATTTGAACCATTTGGTTCTAATTAGCACATCTCTTCAGACAGGTAGGTCAGCAAATAGGTGGGATCACCTGTGTTAAGTGCAAAGACAGCACAAAACATGGCAGGACTTTTACTCTCTGAAGCCGGACATTTCCACCTCTGCTTGATGGAGACACAGAAAGATAAGGAAAATTAATTGAATCATATTATTTAATTAAACTGTTCTCCAGTGAACCCACCTGCTCATCACAGAAAGTGCCATCTGAGAGAATTATTAATATAAATGATTATTTGTTCCATGTTTTATTCTTAGGTTTCCTCACCAGATGCTTCCACCTTTGTCACACTTGACCCGGTAAGAACTGAGGAGCAGTAAGTATTAGGTAACCCAGGTGTGGGCAAACTATTCCACAAAGAGCCATGTGTCTGCAGGTTTTTATTCCAACTGAGCCACAGCACAACAGACTTGACTCATTTAATTAACTGATCTCAGTCTACATATAGTTGACTGGTAATATTGACTTGGTGGAACAGAAACCTGCAGCCACGTGGCCCTTTGTGGAATAGTTTTCCCACCCCTGAGGTAACCTATTGCGTCATTGCCTCAGGTTGATTCACCTTTAGTCTTCATGCTACACAGACCCATTTCACCCAGGGCTTGGCAGCTCTGCAGTGTTGTTCTAATGGAGAAATGGTTCATGAACAGTGAATTATGGAACACATACAAAACTTGTGCAATTCTATAATTTATCTATCCCTCTATTGTTATAGTTATTATACATACAGTAAGTATATGCATCCCTTACTGTGTAGTCATATCTTCATATTTCCTTTAATGGCCCAGTCTAAATATCTGAGGGATAAATGTCTGAAGATTAATGTAAATTGGTGCTCTAAATGTAAAAATAATAATAATAAACAAACTTTATTACATGCTTTACAGTGTTCTTTGTGGGGCCCTTAAATTATCATTTGATGTGTTCAATGACCTCCTTTTTATTTAAAATGATTTCAATTCCACAAACTGAGTGCAGTCGGCTTCATTTAATTTTTAAGCTTCAGATGCGCTTTTTTCCCACAGCCCTTGAAAGCGGCAATGCGTGAATGGATGTGACGTCACGAATCGCCGAGATATCTATTTTCAATGAATATTTAAAAATAAGTTAATAAATAGATTTTATTTGTAAAAATGTATATTCACAGGCGGGTAGCTGTGATAAAAATGATAATAAGGGTAATTAAAAAAATAAAATAAAATAGATAAATGAACATGGACCATGTGACGTATGACGTTTGGGTTCAGCGATGCTAAACACACCCACGTTTTTCCCTCATGGTGGACAGAAGCACCGTGTGGATGTTGTTCTGAAGTAAACCTGTCTGTGTCCGTGTATGAGTGTGTGAGGTTTTATGTTTTTACAACTAGTTTGTTTTCGTCTTTGAGGCTATGATATAGACATTAGTCGACGAGAACGTCTCCTGAAACTCTACTGTTGTACATTAAGCTAGTTAGCTTGTTATGCTAGCTGGCTAAAGAGTGCTACTAAAGAGCAATGAAGACTTGCAATGGAGACGCCAGTATTATGGACATGTTTGAAAAAGGAAAAGTCCTTAAAATTTGTGCCCCAATGGTTCGATATTCAAAGTAAGTGTTTTTTTTTTTTTTATGTTTGTCCTTAAGTTGTTACAGCAGCTTATCTCTTCCACCTTATATGTTTACATAGTGTAGCTACCATTGATTAGGTGCACACGATGCTCAATAAAAGCTGTTTCTCTTCTTCTTCCCTAGACTTGCATTCAGGTCCTTGGTGAGGAAATATGACTGTGACATCTGCTTCACTCCAATGATTGTAGCTGCTGACTTCATGCGATCAGTTAAAGCCAGAGACAGTGAATTTACAACCAATGAGCGTGAGTGTTATCACTGTGATAATGTGATTTAAACCGTGAGCTTTGTTTGTATAATCTGCTATGTATGCTATTAGCTGTTATCGCCATTTGATTGTTTTTCCTCATTTCTCCTCAGATGACCGGCCACTGATAGTTCAGTTTGCTGCCCATGATGCTCAGACTCTGGCTGATGCAGCCTGTGTGGTAGCACCTTTCTCAGATGGAGTTGACCTCAACTGTGGATGTCCCCAGAGGTGCAGTTACTGACATTTGATATATTTGTGGACTCTAGTCACTTTTATTATCCCTTCTTTTATTCAGTGTTTTGTCTATGTACAGAAGACAACAAAACTCTTGGTTCTTTTGACAGATTGTTGTTGTTTTTTTTTTTGTTTTTTTTTTTATGACAGATGGGCTATGTCAGCTGGGTACGGTGCATGCCTTATCAATAAGCCAGAACTTGTCAAAGACATGGTCAGACATGTCAGAAACCAAGTGGACAATCCAAACTATACAGCATCCATAAAAATAAGGTAAAAAAAAAAGAAAATTACAAACTGGACGGATCAGTAAATATGTGACATTGATGTTTGAAGAAATCACAGGGCAGAAATGTGAAACAAGGTTTAAGATCATTTAGAAACACTGTCAACAATTAACAAGTATCAAAAAGAAACACACTGGAAGTAACTATGTATAACTTTGACTTTCTTTGTTAATTGCTATAATGATAATAATAAAAACACATCACATCACCCACAGAATTCACAAGGATCTAAGACGGACAGTGGATCTGTGTCAGAAGGCTGAATCAGCTGGTGTGTCTTGGATAACAGTCCACGGCCGCACGTCAGAAGAACGACACCAGCCCGTCCATTATGATGCCATAAAGACAATCAAAGACAGCATATCAGTACCTGTCATCGCTAATGGAGATATTAAGTACCTCCGTGATGTGGAGTCTACTTACCAGCTTACTGGTGTCGATGGTGAGTTTTGTTTTCCACAACAGTGCAATTTTGAACATGTACTCCTATCAACTTACAACACATGCATAGCAATATTCCTCCCTAAAGATGTAATTATTTTAGTTTTGTTTGTTTGTTTGTTTGTTTTATTAGGTGTTATGGCTGCGCGGGGGCTGCTTGCCAACCCTGCCATGTTTGCTGGTTATGAGGATACTCCTTTGCAGTGTATATGGGACTGGGTGGACATCTCAATAGAGCAGGGAACTCCGTTCAGCTGCTTCCATCACCATCTCATCTACATGCTGGAGAGGGTTAGCTCCCAGCCTGAGAGAAAAGTGTTCAATTCTCTGTCCAGTACCTCAGCTGTAATAGACTACCTCCAGAACACATACGGGTCAGCACAAGATCTGGGAACATAAGTGTCTTTGAAATGTGATGCATGTTCAAGATTCAAAGTGTTTATTGTCATATACAACAAGAAAGAGTTTTCCCTGTGCAATGAAATTCTTTCTTTGCTGTCCAAACTGGTGCCAAGTTTTATATAAAAATTTTAAAATAGAATGAGACAGAGAAATGCAATAAGTAAAAAAAATAATAGTTAGAATACAATAAGAATACTACAAAGGCAGAAGATTGCCTGCTCCTGTGCTTTCATCCTTTCCGCCATCTTCCGGAACTTTCTGGGCCTCAGGACGGCAGGGACACCGCTCCAGAGCCACTGGGCCGCCGTCCTCTGCCCCACCTCTTATTTATACTAATTCACAGCCACGTGCTGCTTCCTTGGGACTTGTCTTAGTGTGGGCATCACAGGAGGGACCTGTAGAAAGGTGGTCGACACGTCCCTTTCAGACTGGACGCATTTGGCACAGTGCTGTTCCAGCCTTGATCACAGCTACGGAAACATCGCTCCTCTACAATCCCACAGTTCTGGGATTGTAGAGGAGCGATGCATCACCATGGACTGCTGTGCATCCACCAGTTCTTCCCCACACAGCGTCTCTGCCAAGGCCACTTCCACCGTGTAGAGAGTGCAAACAGCAGCGCCGGACTGGACAAAGACTTGTTAACCTTCATCCTGCTGCTCTTCATTCTTCGGCAGATGTGGCAAACTGTGTGCTGTCCTTTGTCTTTGCTGCGTCTCATTGTCAGACGGTAGAAGTCAAAAACGGCTACATGGAGGGGGTGTTATTTGGTTGGAGAGATTGCAGATGAGTTGGTTTCCAAGTTGGTGAGACTATAGAGATGATGTGTTACAGGCTGTCCCAAAGATCAGGCAACAGGCAAAACTTCCCAGAGAAAAGTGTGATTTTAGCATTTTTATGTCTTTGTATAGGAGACAACCAGAGGCATTATAATGATAATAAAGTTTTTTGTACAACAAAAACTGCATTGCAAAGTCATTTATAACAGCACCATGCAACAAAAGAGGTGACACGTCATCATTTCTTGATTCCTGTTAGTTTTTCTGTTCCATTTTGCAAAACTTGACTATTGACTGATTTCTGTATTATGACACTTAAGAGAAAATGAACAAAGAATGAATGATAGTGATTTTGAAAATCTAAAGCTGCATTTAAATCTAGCTATACAAGGATATAACATTTCCATCATTAGCAGCTCTAATAAAGTTTTATTACTGTGATATTGTCTAAAATGTTTGTTTCAGTAATTTCAGAGCTTATAGTGAGATCATCTTCTCAATGACTTTTGCAATAAAGCAATTAAAGAAACCTGTCTCATAACTGAATAAAATGGCATTAATTGAACTAACACTCCTAATTAATGACCCTATTTGCTAGTTGACTGTCAAGGCCCGTTTAGGACGCGCTGTGGTGAAACGGAAATTCACGCAGAAACCGGAAATGCGTTATTTTATTTTGAAAACCACAGAACGGAAGTCACGTTCCTTGACAAAACCGACTGGTTGGAACAGGAAGTGAAGAAGTCAGACAAACTTTAGTGGATTTCATCAGGGAAGAAGTGTCTTTCTCTGAGTCGATTTTTTGGCGGTAAGTTATAAATCTGTATAATTGCATTTTGACGTGAACTTAGACACTGATTTTGTCGCCATTTTGTTCATGTTTAACTGTTTTTTTAGCTTGTTGTTGACAACGTTAGGTCAGTGCTAGCTTGTAGTTCAGGTAAAAGCTCGTTAATTTAGCGATAAAAAGATGAAAAGGGAAATAAACTCGAAAAAAGGCTCGTTGCTTGTGTCGGATACCTGCCTCTAATAGGTATATAAACACATTATTTATTGTCATATGGTTAATTGGCGCTAGAAATGTACGCTGTATTAAGGCTACACAACAAGTTTGACAGCTAGCTTAAAGCCCCCATCGTGTTTCACTGAAGGTATGAAAAACTGCGTGGATAAGACGCTTAACTTAGCTTTTTTTTTTACGACAGAGATTGCGTTGTGAGCCAAGTGGAGGAAAAGTCATACATGTTAGTTTAGATAAACATCACAGCAACTGCACCCACTGAGCTTTATGTAGTTCATGGGTGTGTTTTGTGGGAGTGACAGATCACAGCTCCCTTCATACCTGCTTTCATGTCTTTGTCTCCCAGGTTGTCTACCAACTTCCTCAGCCAAGATGACTTTACAGTGGACTGCTGTGGCCATCTTCCTCTACATAGAGATTGGCATCCTTGTCATCTTCTGTTTACCCTTTATATCTGCCAGGAGGTAAGTAATAGAAACCCCCACACTCACAAAATCTGCATATTGTCAGATGAGATGATTATAATGTTTTTTCATGTGTGGTTGCAGATGGAGGAGTATTTTCCAGTTGAGGATCTGGAGCTGGATGGCGATGTTTTGGAACAAAGTGTTTCTCACCATGATAATAGTACTTATTGTCCTCTTCCTTGGTAAGTGTAACATCAGCTGGTACAATATTTTGAGATGTAACCTTAGATGAGTAGACAGTGGACTGCTGGAAATGAATCAGGAGGATGAAGATGGTAGATAGCTGTGATTATAACTCAATGCATGATCCTTTTTCTTCAGACGCTGTCCGTGAAGTAAGGAAATACTCGAGTAAAGACATTGGAACAGATGTCAAGCTTCAGCCAAACATGTATGATCACATGCACATGAAGCTTTTTAGAGCCCAGAGGAACCTCTACATCTCTGGTTTTGCCGTCTTCCTCTGGCTGTGAGTTTTTGTTTTCCCCCATATTTTTCCACAAAGGAAATACTTAAACGTTGACTGCCACATTCACAGTCTTATGTATTATTTTTAACTAGTAATAAATGGTTTACTTGCAGCCCCAACTCTTTACCATGTGTCAGGCTTTTCCATTAACCCTGGTTGTTTTTTGCAGGGTTATGAAGCGAGTCATCACCTTGATCAACCAGCTGGCAACAGCGTCTGCGACCACAGCTGCTCTTCAGACGCAGGCCGACAACGCTAACCAGACTGCCAAGAAATACATGGAGGACAATGAGCTGTTGAAACAGGTAGGCTCTGAACTGGTTGAGCAACAGCTTTCAAATAGTTCTAGATGTGCATACATACATGAAGATTAATGTAAAGTTAGCTTAAAAACACCTGTGTTTCCATATTTCAGGCTCTGATGGATGGGAAGGGTGACAAGGCTACTGCAGATGGTATGGAGCTGTTGAGAAAGGAGGTGGACAAACTGAAAGAACAACTGAAGACTGCACAAGACGGTTAGTATCCATGTACTTGTCTGCAAACCCTCTTTTAAATAGTATTTTTTTTTCATCTGCCCCCTCTTGATATAAGACCTGTAGACATTAAAATCTTTCACTTAGTGGATGAATATGAGGATGATGTAATCTATTAACGTGCAACTGTTTCCTCTCCAGCCCTGAAGAAGTCTCAGACAGAGGCAGAAGTAATGAAGAAGCAGAGCGACGGTCTCGCCAAGGAGTACGACAGACTGCTGAAAGAACACCAGGAGCTCCAGGTAATGCAGAACATATGCCTAAACACAGACAGAAAATTACTCACTCTTTAGATACAGTCTTCCAAAAAGTATTTTTTTCTTTTTGAGTTACTTAGAATAGAATACTAGTCAACGAAAATGAATCTGTTTCCAGGATCAACAGACATATACAGGCAGATGGATCAACAGTAGATCAATGCAATAGATTTAGTTTCAGGAATTGAATTATAAAGTTTAGGAAATAAGTCCCCTATACATTAATGTATTAGCAGAGCTAATAGAATAGAATCTAACATCATCTTACATTTACTTTTAATGTTTTTGTCCTTTCAGAATCTTCAAGATAGTGGAAGCAAAAAGGACGACTAGTGATTGTAAAATGTTTAAAGGTTCACGTGTTCTCACTGCAATTTTAGCCCGGTCACCAGATCGCTACGGCAACACATCATATCACCTTCATATCATGACTTGTATTATAATGCACATCGCAAAAAACAGAAGTGGCTCCCCCGAAGTACAACATTGGTTTAAATGTGACAGGTAATATTTGATGATTTCATGTTTCTACCTGGTACAGTGTGACTAAGAGGATTGTTTTACACTCTGTCAGGCAGATTAATTGGAAAGACTTTAGTTGGTAATCATGGTCTGATAACAGAGCACTTGTTAAGGCAATATTCAACACGGGCTGGGATTGTTTTATGGTTTTTCGTCATTTGTTTGTGCTATGTCCTGGTTCCTTCACAGCTGTGAATGTATTTTGATATTTAAGATTTCCTTGTTTATTCCAGGGATATCACACAGACGCAAGCTGCACCCATTTTTAAATACAATATGTAAATTAGGGCTTGCATGGCTGTTCAAATATAGTTTGCATGTACGGTTTTACTTAGACAAATCACCTTCAAATATTATTGCTGCATTCACACTGAGGTTCTGTTTTTGTTTTTGAGTATTTGTGGCACATAGTTATGGTTAGAGGCCTCAGCATCCACCACCTAGAAGCCATTTTTTTTTCTTCTTCTGCAATGAATGGAAGCTGTCAGTAAATAGTAGTTATTAACGCAGACTGTAACAACTGAGGTTGTTCTGCATGGCAGCACGTCTCGTCTCCGTCTCTCAGGAGCCGGACAAGCATGTGAAACTCACCCTTCTTCTTTTTCAACTGCTTGACTGGTCATACACACTGACCTCTGTTGTATGCATTGTAGTCATTTCAGTTGTTTAACATTTATCAGCTCCAAATCCAGCCCAATGTGCTCAGTTTCAATAGAAACCCAGCCACCGACTAGTGTTTCAGTAATGTCAATGCAGAGCTCACAACAGTGTAGACCAGAGACGTTTGTTACGACACAGACTCTGCATTTATCCAACAAAGAACTACAATCCAAAATGAAATGTCTTTTTTGTTTTGGTTTCTTCCTTAATTTTAACATGAATATGAAATATTTAATTTTATATCTGTGGATATAAATGATAAAAATGATATCGGGAGATAAAGTGTAACTTAAACCACTCGTGATTTAATTTTAGGTGTAAAATCAGATTCCGTCTGAGACATAGAAAAGTCCAGATTGTTGTATATTTACTACACCTTGTATTTGATGTGTTTATATTTGAGTTGACCACAAGGTAGCACTGGATATTCTTTATGAAAAAGGAGGCTATACGGTTGTTTTTTATTTTACATTTCTGTTATCCAGACAGTCATGTAACTGTGAATTAGGAGTTTTTTGTTTTGTTTCCCTGCTCTTCGTGCTAGAGGGATTATTTGCATAGTCTTAGTACATTTGCTTTTCAGGTCATAAAGCTGCAGGAGGGTGTTTTGGGAGTTGTGTTTTTATATTTCCGTTACAGACAGGAGTCAGAACGAAGTGCCTTGTAGATGGATGCAGGCTTTTTGTTAAATAAAGATCTTTTTTTCTTTATCCTGCCTTGTTGTAGAGTATTTGAACTTGTGTAATGTCGCATCAGCAGGTCATGAAACATGAAGCAGGTCAGTGACAGTTAAACAGTTGATGAACTTTGCTAGCTAGATGTTTTAAATGTATCATGCAGTCAGTTCAACTTAAAGTTGATGATGATCGTATAGTTAAAGTGATGGTCCAGAATAATTTGAACCCAGGGTCAATTTCATCACGCGTACGAGTCAAACACCCCCATAAGACTTATTTTAAATTGGTTGAAATAATATTGTTTTCACAGCCAAATAGTGAACAATGAAAATAAGTGGGGCAGTCAGCCAAACATATATAACTGTCATTTTTTAACCACTAATAAAGCTCAAAATATCAGTTAACTTCTGCAGTAGCATGAATAGGGTCCTTACAAACCGAATGTACCAATAACTTAGTAAGTGTACCAAGAGTTTATTGAGTAATTTTTAAAAAGTTTTTTTTTTTTTTGCTCCTCATGGACACATCAGCCTGTTGTTCAGGAAATTGGTGAATCTGCTGATCTGGAACAAGTTGTTATCACCAGTTGTTATGAAAACAAGACGTTGGGTAAGTCTTGTAAAACGAATATTTTTCATAAACTCGGTATCAGTCAAGATATCAGTGCTTCAGTTTATGTGTAGGGACCCTATTCATGCTACTGCTGAAGTGAGGTGATAGTTTGAGGTTTATTAGTGGTTTAAAAAATAGCAATTTAGGTATTGATGATGAAATAGACCCAAATTATAACTCCAGACTCCATTGCTTTAAGTCAAAGTATCATCTTGTACCTTTAGTTACCTTATCTGTTAACATGATAATGCTGGTCAGTCACATGTCTAGTGTTATTTCAATAACCTACCTGCAGAGTGTGTATGAGCAACAACCACCGGTTTCACTAGAGTCAAGCATCTTAAGTATATGAATGAATGTCACCAACAAAATATTTGATTGGATATTAAAAGTTTTATTTTAGTATTACATTTTAGATATTCTTGAGAATTTTAACAAAAATAATCCAAGGAAATTATTTACATTCTGATTTTCTTTAATGTAAGTAAATGCCTTACATTACTGAGATACTGACATCCTTCCTCCAAACCTCTCACCGCTTCTCTTGATTTTTTTTTTGATTTTTTTATTTATTTATTCATTTTTTTTTGGGCCCGCCATTTGTCTGAAACTTTAACCTGGATTCAAAAGACAACACAGTCCGTATGTACGTCAGCAAACATGGTACATATCCACTTTGGACATCTTACAAAATGATACACATTTACAAAGACAACAATATTATTAAAAAAAAAAAAAAAAAAAAAAACAAACAGTTTTTGTTGTCTTAAGATACAGCAGGTATTGGACAGTTTTCACTTCAAGAAATCAGTGGATTTCATAGGAATGGGTTCTGATATTAAGATTAAGATGAAGCTGTTTGGAGAATAAAATCAGTGACGGGGGAAAATAAAACCTGAGAATAGACAGTTATGTTTGTGAGTTTTGGCACAGGAGGTCATGCACAGAAAAACATTAAACAAAAAAAAAAAAAATCATATAAAAACAGACTGACCAATGAAACAACACAAATGTGCATTTTTTTTTCTTTTCTTTTCTTTCTCGATGATGATGATGATGATGATTTGCACACAGTTGGACTGGGACAACGACACATGGTTTATCGTTGTCAGTGTTTGGACAGTATAATTTCTGCCTCTGCCTTTATTTAAAAAAAAAAAAAAGGCACAACACACATTTACACCAGACACTTGGGCAAACATTCACCTCATCCATCTGTTTCATCCAGCAGTGGTCATTTATTTCTCTCCGAACAATTCAGTCAAAACCGAACCATCAGTGTAACAACTGAAGTGGTGTGTCCTTAAAACATTTTCCTCCTCAATAATACTATAGAAATGTGTGGTGCTGCCTCCTTGTGGCCGTCATAGATATTGACGTCTCCACGTCGCAGGTAGGCAAGACCTCACTAAAGTACAACTTCCATTTATTTTTAGGGAGCATAAATACAAAAGTTTACAGCAAGAAAGTGTACGAAACAAATTGCCAGAGACTTGAACTCTGAGCTTAAAAAAATAACATACATTTTTGGAGTCAGTCATAAATTATTTCTTAGTTTCTTAATTAAATGAGCGTGAAGATATGTGTCCGTTCTCAAATTTAAGAGACGAGTGAAAACAAAAACGGTATTTGTACGTCTACGTGTCGACAGGGTGACCCATTGCTCATGTAACATACGGTTTTCGAGGTAACTGTTGAAGGGAATGAGGCACAGAAGTCAAAACAACACACCCAAGCCCTCCGTCGTCATGAAATATATGTTCAAATATATATTTCATGCAGCCTGGAAAAATATGTTGTCCTGCGTAGAATTCCGGAAGAGGAGGAAAAACAAAACCCTCCATCTTGTCTCTGAAAGCCTAATTTATTCACATTTATTTCATTTTTTTCTGTTTAAATTTCAGCATCACGCCTTTTTTTCTTTTAAGGCCACTTTTCTTCTCTTCAGTTGCACTGACAAAAAAAAAAAAAAAAAATCCAAAGAGGCAGCTTTAGAAGTGCTGGTGTTCAGAATGATCCTGTTTTTGCAGTAGTCTGTACAAGTCACATTTCTTCCATCTAATATCTCATGCCACCATTAAAAACAGAAAATATATTGTTTTTCTTCATGAGGACAAATAAAAATAAAATAAAAAATAAAAACAACATGTACATTCAAGAAATATTTCGGTTATATCAAATTTCTGTCAAATCTGCAGAGCCTTCACGGGTCTAGTTGTAACAAATATAGAATTTATGCTTCATGTGAGATAATCAAATACAACGCGCGATTCCCTGCAAATCTCATTTGCGTGCACATGAGCACACGTGTGTAGCATCACTCTGTACATACTATGTATGTGTGTGCGTGTGAAAGTGGACAAACATCGTCCGTTCCGCTCGATCCGTCACAGCCGCGTCTCCCTGTCTGTGCTGTTGTCCGACATCTGCTGCAATTGGTCGGAGTTTGATATCACGAACTCTTCCTTCCTGAGCGCCTCTAGTTCCGTTCCGCCGTTTGCCAGCGCCCCGTGAATGGCGTTTCTCTCCTCTTTCTTCAGCTGTCGACTGAGGAGGATGAAACCTGGGATGCAAATGATGAACGAGATTGTCCGCAGACTCAGAGTCAGTCCGAGATATGCGATCCTGAGAATGGAGAGCGTAAAAAAATTGAATTCATTAGAAAAAGATTGGGTTTCTTTTTGACGATACACCATAATTTTGTGTGGAGGTCAGGGAAGCACTTAAAATAAAAGACGGGCTAACATTAACATCCATTATTTAGACAAAACAGAACGATAAATGACTGAATCCAATTATTACTTCATTAAAGGCCACAAATTGTTTGAGTTTTCTTTACATTGTAGTGAGTGGAACCATTCAAATTCAAATTAAAGTTGCATATGTGCAGTTCTTGTTTGTGTAGTACCCATGGATGCACAATTATCACTGGATTATTTTGATACTATAATAACAGCCCATAATAATATCCTCAGGAAATATGAGTCACACAGAAAATGTGTGTATAGTTTCTGGGTTGTCAGATTTCACGGAGCTATGACTCACCAACAAGTCACCACTTTCATTTGTTTGCGGCGTATTTTGCATTTTTGAACATAAGATTTGTACGTTCACCAAGCTCGTGGCCGAATAGAATTGAAACCAGTCACATCTGATTGACATGAAGGATCAGACTGTCATGCAGTCATGTGGCTACTACCTGTATGCTGTGGTGTTGTAGATCCTACAGGCTCCTATGCCTCCACATTTCTTTTGACCCCATTTTAGACACGTGGTGTCAATGATTGCTCCGAAGTAGATGGGTGCCGGGATCCCTGCTGCAGGATTGTAAACACAGATATTTTAAAAAGACTCAAACACTGACTCCAGCAAAGACCGATGACAAAGATAACACGTTTTCCTTCTCCAACAATAAGTCGTGCTCAATAGAAAGGTGATTTACCAAGAGTTCTTGTTGCCAGAGCGTGGAAACCCAAGGCCAGAGATTTCAGTTGTGGCTTTATGCACCTACACAAAGACAAATATATATATATAAATATATATATATATATATATATATATATATATATATATATAAATATATATATATATATATAAAAATCAAGGACATCAAATTACATTGTATGGACACACACAATGTGAATACAGCACTACATGCAGCTTCATTCTAATCTAAAAACAATGTGTCTAAAAATCAATAGAAGAAATAATAATGATGGTAAATTCAATTATGACAGTACAATTAGAAAACAGTAACAGGGTCATTTTGATTGACTCAATGAAATGATGCACGCGTGTGTCTGTTTGTGTTCACATGTCATGTGTGAGGTTCTCTCAGTAAAAAAAAACTAGGCCGTGTTTTCTTTTTTTATCTGTGCCGTCTCCCCAGTGAAGTGTTAAGTGGATTGTCAACCAGCAGGGGATGCTATAATCAACATGCATATAGTATGTGTTCTAAATCGATACCAATTTTAAAATCCTTAACTATACATGCAAGATTATGTGTTATTTGTTTTTGTTTTTTTTCTTCACTTTAGCCACTGAGTCATATTCATTGTATCTGAGTCTAGATTCCCATTTAAATACTGTACAGTTGTTTCCAGAGGGCATCAGCAGCATCAAGTTGGGTCTCAGTGTGAACGAGATCCCACACACACACACACACACACACACACACCTTCTAGTCAGTGATCTTTCCGCTTAATCGGCTGTGATGCGTTTTCATCTTCAGCGGGCAAAATTTAACCTTCCAACAAGCTAATTCAGATAATTAACCAGACGGAGGTGAACTGTAACTATAGTCACATGGACTGATAGACTTTCATTTATTATAGCTGCTCTATTTCACAATGTTCCCTTTGAGGAATGAATGTCATTGATGAGTAATAATATAATTTGATTATAATCACAACAACAACACATGGCGGCCAGTCTCTGGTTGATTATCAACATCAGAGCTTTCGAAGCTTGAACAGACCCAGTACTCGCACACTCACACTACATCACATACATTAGTAGTGTGTGTGATGTAGTAGTGTACTAGTGGTGCACACACACACACCACATACAGATACTAGTTTTTGCATATAGTGTTAGTGCAAAAGGTAGCATCTGTGTGTGATAAAATAGCATTTGTATTATAGTAATCTATAAATTGAACTAGTATCAATAAACTAAATAAATCTGAAAGCTTCTTTTTACCTTTTGTCAGTGATTTTGCACTCTGCAGCAGTTTGTCACAGCTTCAGGATTTCTAATGTTGAAAATCATCAGGTTTCGAACAGGATATCAGGAATTGTTCGCAGCTGATCAGAGCTAATATTACCAGTCAGGAGCTTATCGTGGCTGATGCCTATTCCAGTCCTCTCAGCGTAAATTCAACAAATCAACAAAACAGCAGTTAGTGTTGGCGGACCACATCTGTGACCAAAATGTCAGAGAATGGCCTTAAATAATTCACAACTGACCATCTCTTCCATCCTAGTCCCACCATTTAAAGCCATTTAAATCTTGTGAAATGATATGAATAGAAACAGATTATTTTTAAAACACTTCTTTTTTTTTTTTTTGACAAATCTGGAAAAATTTTGGATGGATGTACGGCTCCTATATGGCCCAAATTAGGGGTGCAAAAGAAAAAAACAAAAGGACGCCAAAAACACCCAAAACCAATTATGGAACTTCAAAACATAGATAACTGCCTCAAAAAGAGTCCAAAATCTCCCACAGTCAAGCTAAATGTCCTTGCTTACCTTTACTTTTTAAATAGTATGGTAAACCATAACTATGACATGGTCAAACCAAAGGCCTTCACCCTGCTTCCTCTATGACTAAATGAATCAACATATACCAAACAGCTACAGCCAGGATCTTTGCTATCTGGGATGGTAGTTCCAGTAATGAGCGTGCACATTTTTTCCTCAATCAGACTGAACATTGGAAAAGAGCAGTTTATCCACGTTCCATCCACATTTACATGGCCCAGAGCAATTAATCAGATTCCTCACACACAAACACATGTTTGATTAGCTTGTTGTTCCTTGACTTGCGACCGTCAAGCTTGACAATTTGCATATGTCCTAATGTGTCCAAAAGGACATTAGTTTCCTGCACTGACCAGTTCTTAATCCTAGGTACCAACACCAGACATAATATTTTATATACATATATATATTCTTGACTTAAATCTGACCTGATGAGTAGCATGTATCCTGGTGTACCCCCGAGAGAGATGATGAAGGAAGTGATGACAGAGAGAGCCAGGAAGTACGGGAACATCCTGTCACAGTCGTCCTTGTGAGGGCACTGACCTGTACTGGCCGTAAAGTTACCAGCCACACCGACACAGCTACAGTTAGAGAAGACCTGGAGAGACATGCATAGTTGCACACAAGTGACCATGTATAGCAGGACGCAGACACACATATGCACACAGAAATATATACTGACGTACAAATACACGAGGTGAAATGGGTTTGATTTTGTCAGTCGGTCAACATATTAGCATTAAAATCACTAAACAAGAAAAAGTTCTATTATATACATTAAAAACAATTAGCACTTAAGTCTGATTATTACAACCCCGTACATTTTGTGACAGCGCTCACATCATCTACAAACTGCTATAAATTTAAATGAATGTATTCATATGTTATAAAGTAAGGACAAATTGATATAGCCCTCTGTAGCTGCCTGCTACAGCAATCATGTCCAATTTGTAGCCACGCGCACAAAGGGAGAACATATACAATGCTGTAATGCAGCTCTGCTGTAATTTCTGCTTGATTAACTCCATCCATTCAATCATTCACTCATTCAAGTGAGTACCAATTGAAGTGTTATATTTTTATACACCACCGGAGCACAGCATTAGAGTACTAATGTTCTCCAGAGGGTGTGGAATCCATGCCAACCCCATTCACTGTCACGTCTGAGGATAAATTAATGCATGAACAGGTGGTTTGTGTCCTTCTTTTCAGTAACAATTTCTTCTTTTTTTTTTTTTTTTTTTAAGATGAAACCTTAATCATACAATAAAGTTAAACAGAACATCACGGCATGACTGTATATAACCAAACAAAATTCAGTTTATTTAAATTACATAAAAATATAAGAAATATATGCACATGTAATTTAAAAGTCATTATTCGTATATATAGTTGTATAATACATGTATTTGTAATATAAAAATTGGATTGTATCTGGTAGACATATATGTGATAATAATACATCCCTTTATATAACATATACAGCAAAATTGCTTTTAGTTTTTGGGGCGTATATGTCATGTGTTATATTTCCTGATGGGACTCTACAGTTTACCTACAAACAGAGGTTTGAGTTTGATTATTACTGTGATTTAATCATTTTTTTTTTTTTTTTTTTACATGTAATTCTGTTATACTTTGAGTAACTTGTCAACTTACAGTGTTTTTCCCTGAGCCAGCAGAGCTGGTGCAGCCAGCAAGACAGGCAGAAACATACGTGATGCCATTCTCACCACAGACTGGATCCCAGTCGCTCGCTGAACAAAAACAGTCAGAGTTGCACGACGTGAACACTGGATGTTTTTCATAAGATATCGCATCCATGCTGGAAGGAAGAGAGGAAGAGCAAAGTACAAGTGAGAGGCAAATATTTACCATAGCAACATCGTCACGAGGTGCTTTAAACGCTTACCGCACCGTAACCGTACCGCTTTTCAAAAACAAAAACTGTAGGCAACATTACAAAGTGATGGGGATCATACATGAGTGAGCAGCCCTCTGTTCGCTTCATGTATACTTGCAAATAGAGCTCATGAGCATTAGGAAATGAAATGTTTTATTTATCACATAGTTAAGGTTTCTATTTTTTTTTTTTTTTCTGTCAACTCTGGCACACTCACTGTAGTTCAATTAGCACATTAAACCCAACCGACTGCTTTTAATCTGTTTTGTCAGCAGTGTCACTTCAGTCGTGTCTCCTGCTGAACCTCAGTTTTGAGACTCAGTGGTGCACCAGGGACACACAGGCATTGATCATTTTCTTAGTTTGTTCTGTCATTTCCGGCTGTGTTTAAGATTGTGATCACTATGTTGAACAGCAGTCAGTTCTTTCATGTGATGGCCCCATATAAATGTGTTGTGTTGTGAGTTGATGTTGTATATGTGGCTCAGTATTCTAGCTGTTGAAATCAAACTTTACCGCACATTTTCTTTTGATTAAACATCTAGATTTTGGTTATTTTTTGCCGCTGTTCTGTCAATACTACACATCAAAACCAGTCAAAAATTACAATTAAAGAGTTTTAAATCTAATAATCTTTGTGGCTCACCTGTCATATGAAAGCGTCACTCCAGCTACCTTGGCATTCTCGCAGCTCATTGCGAAGAAGAATAACGATAGGATGTAACCAATCAGAGACGTGCCAAAGGCGAACCTGGCCGCTCCCATGATGTTCAACTTGAGTCTCTTCATCAGCACACCTCCCGAAAACATCCCCAGCGCCACAGCAGGGATATTGATCACACCTAAGGTTAAGAGAAACATTGAATCACAGGATCAATGTTAACTGATAATTACATGCTGCTTTAAAGGCTAAGTGTCCAAGATAACAAAGATCCTGGCTGTAGTCTGACAGATGTGAAGGCCTTTGGTTTGACTATGTCATACTTATGGTTTACTACACTACTTAAAACATAAAGGTAAGTAAGGTAAAGGCTTTTGACTTTTGGCTTTGGACTCTTTTTTGGGACATTGATGTCTATCTTTTGGAGATCCATAATTGGTTTTGGGTGAGTTTTGGCATCCATTTGTGTTTTCTTTTGCACCTCTAACATACTTCATAAACATATTTCATATTGTATCAAATCTTGGGCATCATATCATTTGCTTATATCAATGTTGGAGGCAAATGACTGAAAAAAAATAAGGCTGCACAAATTCACAAAGCCTGCTTTTCCTTTCTTTAAATTTCTTCTCTCGTACCTTGGTTTACCATCAATGTGAAGACACGGTCTTTTATCTACACCCATGTCATTAGCTCTGGTCACTAATATTACATTCTCTTTCATGTGCCGCCAATTTGGTCAGCACCAGTATCTCCCTTGATGAGACCACGTGAGCTTCTTTCATCTCATGTTATCAACTTCGTTAGATATTTTATTTCATGTGTGCAAAGCTCCCGTCGTCTCCGCTGCTGTAGCTGTTAGAGCAGCTGAAGAACATACCCATCCACAGTCTTTCTTTTCTTTAACATTACACTCTCTCTTTCTCTCTCTCATTCTAAAGGTCTGTTAATGCTTCCTTCAGCCAATTTAAAATACTATAAATCAACAAAAATGCTGTTCAGGCACTGTTAATGGAAACAAATTGTGTGAAATGGACATTAGAAGCATGCATTACAGTATGTTGTGTACATACTTGACACTAGAATAAATGTAATTAAATTAGCTACATTCAAGAGCTCGCTAGGCTATACACTGCAAGCTAAGCAGAAAAGGCTGCCCTGCGTCTGTTCTGTGATTATTTCACATGTTGTAATACACAATTAGTTCATGTGAAACATGACACACATATGGAGAGTGTACCATACCCATCAGAAAGTTGGCCTTTGAGGCAGACTGCCTGAAGTGCTGTTCGATGTACTTGGGCTTGTAAGTGACCATGCCGATGAGAGAGTTCAGCTGGATGATTGTCACACACAGGTAGATCAGATACACAGGGTGTCCCAACAGAGTGCGCAGGGTTGGAATAAAATCTGCAAAGAGAAAAAAAAAAATCCAATGAAATGTATTTCGTTTTTTAGAAAAAAAAGCTCAGTATAAAATGGTGCAATGGTCTCTGTGTGTCTGACCATTTTTTCCATAGCCTGGTTTCATGTAAGGGCCTTAAACTTATAAAACATTAAATTCATTATTAATATTCATGAAGAACAGCTGCAGAGATCACACATGGAATCTGAAAAATCTATTCTAAAATGATAACGCCTACTTCTAAAGCAATCCTCACCTTTGGCCATCTCTATAAAACTAGAATGTTCATCTGCTGGATACTTGTGCTTCAGGAGGGGAGAGTCTTTAATGAAACTCGTATTTTCTGGTGTGCACTTCTCTGGGCCCCGTGGTCCGGATATGGGCAGGGAACGGGGCAGAAACCAGAATGGAATAGCAGAGAGCAGGGTAATGACCCCGGCTATGAGGTAGCCCAGCCACCAGGCACCCACCCAGCGGGCGTCTGCTGGCGTGATGGTGATGGTTTCTGTAGGAAAAAGAGGGCGAGAGGTTGTCGCTGCTCATGTAATACCCTGGTTGCTTATTAGCACTTACAACACAGTATCGTATACTGTATGGCGCAGTGGGACTGTTTTGTACTTATATACACAGTGTTTGAATAGTTCAACAGGCTCTCTCTATTTGAGTACATAACTAAATAGAAGATTAATAATATATTGGCCTATATATTTGCAATTAAAGCACAAAAGAAATCACATCTCAAACAACATTACATATAATGGATTTTTTCATTGCCTCTGTTTCTGGACTAATTATATGATTGTTAATTTGAATTAATTAGTGACTGTTATTTTTTTGTTATTTATTTTTATTCTGAGCTGACTGTTTTCTTCTGTTTCCTTCTTTTCTTTGTCTTTTTCCTCTTCCCCCTCTGCTTCACCTTTTGCATGTAGCCCGTCCGAAAGTTGTTTTTTTTTTTTTTTCATCTCTCTTTTCTCCCTCACCTGGCCTCACTCATTAGCTAATTGACACTAATCCAGCACACCGTTCTGAGAGACGGCGGCCCGCTCCTCGTTTTATCTGATAACGTCAGGCCTCAGTTTTATGAATGAGAAGACCTTTTTCTTTTTAAAAGCAGAGCATGTTGACCTGTAATAACATGAAAACTATAGGTGTTACTAATGATGTTAAAAATAGCTCCTTTCTGTTTGCTGTGTCCCTGTAAAAGCCGTAACAGTGTGAGTATGCGTCATCATAAACAATACCAAGTCTAAGACCTTGAAACTTTATTCTGCTTTATATTAATTAGATTATATACACTTGTGTTTTTTCTCTATTGACTTATAGCACTTTAATTGTACTTCAGTCATATCTAATCCTGATTCATGACCTATTTATAGATCACTGGAGAGTTAGAGTTGCCAGCAGGTCACCGATAAATATACAGTCATGCTGTAATAGAACTGTTTCAGGAGTAGTATGCAGCCTAAAAACACATTGTTAAAGTATGGATTTGAAGTGTGGGAACCTCTGAAAAGGCAAAGGGTTTCAAAGTGTATTTTTTATGTAAGTGAGATAGAAACTGACAGAACAAACTGAACGTTTCTGTGTGTGAGAAGTGTGAAACAACTCTCTAAGTTGGGAAAACTATGACATAACATCGAGTAAGAATAAATAAATGATCTCAAAATCCTTTCACATAAGCTTGTTGTAAGGAAGGAACTGATGATAATAACTGTCTGCAAATTTACACAAACATCTAACTTTACTCCTGTTTTAACTTAATTTCATCGTATCTCGTAAACACTATAAACGCCAAATAACATTGACATTCAAATGTATAGAGTATATACAAACTCACCCATTTTTACAAACCCTATGTCCACATAGATTTTGGCACAAAGGGAGCCTAACAGGTAGCCAAACACAGGGCCAACCACAGAGATGGTCTGCACGCAGCCTGGGAGATGGTAAACACATCCAAGAGACACACAACACACACAATCTGGTCAGGACTTTAGCTAAGTGCATTAGGAGTTAAGAAACTTAAAGTTTATACAGAGCAATTTTACACACACACACACACACACACACACACACACACACACATGCATGCATATACTGGTTTACACTAGATACATGTTTCAAACTCTCTTGTGTTTGGAAAGACTTGCTAAGTAAGCATGATTTTCAGTAATTACTCATAATCTGCTGCTGTAAGAACACCAAGCATTCCAAACATTGATCTGCCTTCTTATTTCAGCTTATTTTTGCTTTAGCAGCAGTAACCTTCCTTTTGGTATTTGTTTCCTAGCGTCGTGAGGACGAGGAGATGGAACTTGTTTCACTTCTTGAACTCATAAAATGATTACATTTTGTTAAAGTTCATCTGGTGATGTTGTATTGTATGTTGTATTGTCAGTTGTATTAGTATGTATAAGTTCTACTGAACACATGGTCTAGAGGTTTGTAATATTTTGAGAAGTTGACTATTGTTTTGTCTGACTGAATTGTTGGCTTTGACTCAGTGCTGCATGAAATGAGACGCCCCAAGACAATTATAGGAATATGCAGACCATATACAGTACTTACATACTGAACATTTTAACATTCAAACCAGTAATAGTCAGAACAGAAAACATGTGTATCCACTGGATGGTGTTTCTCTTACCCACATATAGAGCTGCGTTCTCCTCAGTAGCAAAATCGTCTATATAAGAGATCCCAAGAGGCTGAACGGGCGTCTCTCCGATCCCCCGCAGGACGTTTCCCAGGAGCACATATATCCACATCGACAGGTTGGACTCGCCCTCACAACCTGGGAGGAAGGGGAAGAGGAGTGGCGTAATTGGGCCTCCTTACTTTATCTCTACACACTAGTGTGTTTAAGTATAAATCCTGCTCACCTGTGGCTGGCACTTCAGGCACTTTACCATCTGGGGCCAGGTCAGCTGGTGAACCCATCGAACACGGAGAGGGATTTAGTGTTGAGTTGACAAGCCATCGCACTGATGTTTCATATTCGTAGCTGCACAAAAAAATAATAAAATGTTAAATAAAGAGGGAAGAGGTTAGATAATGATTTTCCAGCTGTGTCAGTTTTACAAGAACATGTTCTTGTGATGAAAATATATAGAACAGCTATATGTCATAACTGGTATGGTTAACAGTTGCAGTTCTACACTCAGTACAGTAATATGCCATGGAAGATAATGGTGACATTTTTACATGTTTGTACATATATGTAAAAGACGCAGAATAGCATCAGCTAAGAGAAGTTTTTTAGTGGTTTCTGGTACTGGTTTTGTATCTCCTGGAACAAAAGTATAATATGTATAATATGTATTTGATATGCATGCTATGTCATGGAGATTTAATCTAATTGGGTCAGTCAACAGACACGCAAAACTTGGGTTTACGTCATATTCTGTATACTGGCTCCAAAATGCATGAAGTCAAAGATAGTGTCTTTAGTTGAAGTCAATTGAGGACTGGCTCCTTTTACTCACTGTCCGATGATGAAATGAGGCAGAGCGATGATGAAGGTGCCTATGGACATCAGTACACAACCCACTGCGATGATCTTCGGCCGATGAAGCTTGGCCCCAAAATAACTCACGAAAGCTATCACCAACAGGTTACCTGAAAGGATGGAGGCAAAACCAGAGACATCAGGGATTATGAGGGGGTGACTGTACACCACATCAAACTGAAGAGAGAGTAGCAGATTGTTGCTTTATTACATTTGTTTTATAGAAAAGTGATTTCCCTTATTTGCAATAAGCAGTAGAATATCACATGCTGTAGCTGTAGCTCAGGATACCCAGATATTTTTGGTTGTGTCTGTGTGTATTTTCCCAAATGATGCATTTCCTTTAATCCTGCATGAAATACGTATATGTAGCACGTGACAGCAGATGTGTTAGATGGCATCAGCATGAAAAGGTGCTGGGTAGGACCGCTGCCATTTCTCAGTTGTTACCTCTTCAGTGCATTTTGTCACAAGCAGCGAAGTTACTGTTGTTGTGTGTATAAGAGAGAGGAAGTGGCGGAGGTGGAGTTGAGCTTGAAGAAATGTTAAAATTAACTGATATGATAAAAATGCGTTAATGTATTCAGTAAGATTAAATGTACATGTATGTAATCATTGTGTGTACTTAGGAAATACTGGTAATCAATAAGTGACGACGAAAGCAGTAACACAGTGACTGTACTTTCCCAGAGTGTAACAGGAGCACTTTGTTACCAGCCACACTAGCAGGGTTGCTACTGTTTTCAACTCGTGGGTCTGGATGTGTGAGTGAGCGAACAGATGGATTTGATCATATCCAAATGCGGTACCAGAGACATCTTCCCTGGCAACTAGTGCTGACCATTTAAACATATGTATTTCTAATTTTTGTCACTGTGGTGGCATGAAAACCGTGACACAAAACTTTACATGCTTTAAGATAAAAATGTAGCTTAAATGTTGGTGTTGAGTGCTCATTGGACATTGGGGTGGCCAGGTGTTACGTGGTCTCAAAGTTTATTTTAACACTTTCTTTTAAAAAAAAAGCATATATATATATATATATATATATATATATATATATGTGTGTGTGTGTGTGTGTGTGTGTGTGTGTGTGTGTGTGTGTGTATATATAGAGAGAGAGAGACAGAGAGAGAGAAGCAGCATCTATATATGCATCACTTGGGTCCAGTTATCAGAGTTCATCTTGCTAATGTGATAGATCATCTATTATTATACTGTCTACCTATTCTCCATTATTCTTTATTATATTTCCTTTTTCCACTTCTCTTTTTTTTCCTTTTGTGTTCCCTCTGCTCTGTTCTCCTCTCTTGTTTCTTACGCTTTCTTTTCACACTGCCCTACTCTACCTCTATGTTGCCCTGGCAACCGTCCTATAGAAAAAGCTTGTTGCCTAGGCCACATGAGTAAAGCAGCTTTCACGGGAGATGGAGAGATAGAGTGAGAGAGGGATCCGGGGTATTCAACTCTGACTGCGTTGGAGGTGTTATCCTCACCTTTTCCTGTGGCAAACACAGTCAGCAGGTCACACACACTCTACCATAATGTTATTGAATAAAGAAATATTAATGAATCTTCTCAACTATCATGTCACCCTGGACCCAAACTGCCTGTCTGACAGTAAAACAACAGAAATAGAAAAATGTATGGCGAGTGGTGATGTTTACCTCACATGAATCACGTCTCTTTCCCTTTCATCTCGCTCTGCAAGCCATGTATGATTTATAATTTACAAGAGAGACACTTGTGCTGAATGGACTAGCCTTACATAACTGACCTAGAAACTGGTCAGGGGACAATCTGGGAGCACACGTTGCTGAATGTCATCAAGAAGTCCTTGCTGTTAAGTGGAACGACAGCATATATACAGTACGTTTGTATACAGCAGCACAGTGAGTCAGATCTACTAACTAGCTGCCATATTTTCCACAAACTAAATCTGTGGCTACTCAAATGCTTTAAATTTATCATTTATTCCATATAATATTACACTATCAGTACCACAACTAGTGACTTTCATCTTGCCAGATAATGATACATGAAAACCAGCAATTAGTTTAAGACAATAATTGATATAAATTCATTTTTCAAAGATGCCTCTTCAACAAATCTTCAAAAAGTATGACTTTCATTTTCTCTTTTGCTCATATTTTTATGATTTGCTCCTTTTCTTAGTAAATTTGCACAACAAAGACGTGGCGGTGGTTTTATAGCAGAGCAACAGTTCGACAGAGTAAGAATAACCTTTGTGTCGGTTGTAAGTGACTGTGTTTCTCCTTTTCTTTTATCCAGTGGTGATGTGACAAAAGTGGTTCAACTGATTCTATGGCTGTGTTATGTGTGACACTGTCTGCACAAAGTGTATACAGTAACATAGTTGGGCCCACAATAGACAAGTTATAAGATTCTTCCTTGTGCCTACATTACCCACAATTCAACTAGATTACCAGCAGTTTGGTAGGTACAGTGCGGTATCTCAAATCAGATTCTTCCACGGCACACGGTGTACGCAGTGTACATATGAGTGTACTCATTAGTAAAATGTGTATACAGTCTACTAAGTTAAGGGTGTGACCTCGAATATGGCCCACCAAATTATCACTTGAAAATGATCATTTTTCTTTCTTGTGCAAGTCCTCAACGTCATGTGATTTTAAAAAATTATAGTGCCATGATCCCTGACAACACATTCTCCATACTAACTACAGCTGTTATCACCAGTTGGAAAATACGTTGGGAAACGTCTATGTTTCGACCATTTGACTGGATCTGGTTACATGTACTGAACTGCATGAAGGCTGATGTACTAACGCACTCAAAAGCGAGTGTGTGGACATGGCAAGAAATCCTTGTCAGTCTTGTTAGTAACAGCTAGCATCAAGTAGAGACAAGGAGCAGCATATGGAGGTTACTGACACTCCTGACTGCTAACAAGACTTCATGCAATTTATCTGATTTTTTTCCTCCCCCCTGCAGCAAAGAAGGCCTTTGTAGAACATTTTTTTCCACATACTCCCCAAGAAGTGAAGTAATATCCACAAGAGGGTACCGCACCTCTGGTCTTATGTGATTACATGAACAGGGATTGGCTCTGGCCCCCCACAAAACTGCAGGATAACTTTCTTTTCTCAGATTAAGTGTCCTTTAGATAACCTATATTACTTTTTTTTACTCAAAGCAATATTCATCATGCATTGTAAGAAAAGAGCACATGAAGTATTTGTCTGCACGGAGGTTGGCAGTTTGCGTTGCACGAAGACAACAAAATTATTTTTGGTATCGCCTGAAGGATTCATCTGCTTGTAGCTGATTCACATGTCAGATAAAAGCTGATAAATGCCAGATGATTTGCAAGAATATTACTGAGGAGAAGCTGAGATTACATTAAAAGCATAGATAAGTTGAGCTCATAACAAAACCTTACAACTTCTGGAGTCCCACCGTCCACTGTTCGGAGCCTTTATTGTCCCTGGTCGACTCTATGACTCACCATGCGCGCACGCACATACACACAATCACAGCCCTCTGTCCTCTTCTTGGAAGCCTGATGAATCCTTTATCTGCAGCTTGAATATCTCTATGACCCATTCATATTTCCGTCCCAAAGACAGAAAGAGAGAGAAAGGAGGAGAGGAGCTACTAACACAGAGACTGCGAACAGAACAACAAAATAACAGCATTGGCTGGCAGAACGAACTCACCTATCTCAAAGCTCCCGTCAATGACACCTATTAGGTAACTGGGGATGTCAAAGCGCCTCTCCAGCTGAGTTATTGTGCTCTTCATGTAGCTTCCTGACAGAGCTTTTGCAAAATAGGCGAAGGACAGAGCCATCAGAAACATCTGGGAAAAGAGAGTGAGATGAAAAAAAAGAACAAAGAAGTTCATGTTAATATATACACAGTTGTAACCTATAAATAAGAAAATACCAGTGTGTTGCCTAATTAACAGATATGGGATGTTCACAAATGTTTTATCCACAGAGAATGAACAGAAGAAGCACTTGTGCGATATGACCACGGAAGCTACAATCCACAAATTCCTGTCATTAACCTACTTTCAGTGGTCAAACATTTGTTAATTAACAGGGAGAATAAACTGTAGGAACAAAGAAGTTCAGGAGAGAGAGAGAGAGGTTTATTGTGGGATAGAGGAATGGAAATAAACAGAATAGACTGGAAATCATTGAGAAAATGGTTGTTTTATATTTGAATGAAGCCAACCAGTAATACAAATGTGTGAATGTACTGATGATCCACCGAGGTGGTAACACAGGGCCTCATATTAACATATAGATAGTATGAACCGGAATGTACGAACAAATTATCTGTATCTAATCTATTCTCTGTACTAGACAAGAACTGATTTTCACTTTCCACAATGTGACCAAAGGCAATGCAAATTAACAAATTAATTCATAGCAGAGAGCTATGAAGCTAGCTCTCTAGGTGACTAAACAGTGTTGCACTTCACTGTGAGGCAACAGATGATGCTAAAATAAACAATTACCGTTGTACATGTTGAACCAAGCTTCCTGTGAGAAATGTCACATATGATTTTGTAACAGATTGGTATTCAGCAGTTGTTGTGAAGTTTAATCTAATCTAGAGTCACATGTTTGCCCCTTGCTTGCCTATAGAAGAAAATCCCCCCCATATGATCTGTATTTTGTATCTCCTGTGACCTTTCCACCTGTCTAATAAAACACAGACACAGCCTTGTCTATTTTTCAGCTAATTTAAAAAAAAAAACCAAAACAAATATTTTATTGATTGTTTGTGGTTCTTGAGTAGAGACAGTATCTTATTAAGTGTTAAATGTCATTACCAGAAGAATCCCCAGCTTTTCTTTTATTTAAAAAGTATGACTTTCATTTTCTCTTTTGCTCATATTTTTATGATTCGCTCCTTTTCTTAGTAAATTTGCACAACAAAGGCGCGGCGTTGGTTTCACAGCAGAGCAACGGTTCGACAGAGTAAGAATAACCTTTGTGTCGGTTGTAAGTGACTGTGTTTCTCCTTTTCTTTTATCCAGCGGTGATGTGAGAAAAGCGGTGCACGACAGTCACATTACACAAATGACCAGGCAAAGACATACCATGGTGATAAAAACAATGGTCATATGTGGTATTATTCATAGTATAAATGATGCACTGTATGCTTATATTATGAGTAATTAACTCCACATTATCAGCATTAGGGACACAGTTTGACCTTTTGAGCATTTAGCAGTCGTTGAATTGGAAGCAGATGACTATACTACCATTGCTGGTAAAAACAAAACACATTAACAAAGTTAGACAGGAAACTAGCTCTAAGTAGAAGTTCAGCATGTATAAATCTGTCTGAGGTACTAAGTGTAACAGCCTCTTTTCATCCCTGCACCCTCCTCACACACAGTGTCCATTTAAAATCATATGATGTGAGAAGGCCCATCAACGCAAACAGACCTCCGTTGAGATCATGCTGACCACCAGCATGAGCAGGCTTTGGGGCATTACTGAATGTAGCTCATCACATGTGCTTTATCTGGGGGTAGGGTAGAGTGGGGGGAGTGGAGATGCCTTGAAAGCAAGCATGCATACATGTAGTTTCCCTCCAAGGAAAGGAAAAGTATCTGATTAAATACTATACTAAAGTCTATATCTACTCTATCCTCCATCCTTGATCAGTGAAACTACTAAATAATTTACATTATCCTCAATGTAAGGATGGAAGAGAAGGAGGAAATGTCAGAAATTCCACTGTTTGCTCATCTGCAAATCCTCAGGGAGGGCCATGAATTCATTAGGCTGTCTTATATAGTGCATAAAGAATATATATATATATATATATATATATATATATATATATATATATATATATATATATATATATATATACTGAAATCACTAAGTTTTATCATTTGTTTCCGATTCTGAAGTTTCCTACTGTCCACACTGTAAAGACCACAGCCGTTCTATTTTAGAAACAAAACTGTCAAATCATATTCGCTTTGACCACTTTTGAGGGATTATACTAAGTGAGAAGCACTGTGCATAAATTTTGGACAGGACCGTGCTTCAACATGTAGGATCAAAATCTGCATCCATATGTATCGAGGAAAATGGTTTTGATTTCATCAGGCTTACTGTTTCTCCCCTATTCCCAGTTTGCGCTAAAATAAGCTAAGCTAAGCTAATGGGCTACATGAGCTGTAGTTTCACATTTCAAGTCATGCAAAAAGAGATTATAAATCCAATATGCCAAGTCATAGTCATAAACTCTGTATATAGTAAACTGTAATCTGTTGAACATTACTGCACTAAAACATGCGACAAGGGAACCTTAATAAAACTTTGTCCTTGTGTAATTAAATACAGTCACGAGCGATGCATTGAAATTATGACTGATAACATGTAGAGAGTATCACTGATGAGTAAACAAAGTGTAACTGACAGTCAGTCTTTTTCCAACAATGTCAAGTTCGTTTTGGGATTTGCAAATATAGCACGCACAGTGACATTTCCAACAAACTACACTTTAAACTGGTGCCATACCTAGTGTTAAATAAACAGTGGCCTCATTATGGTTAAAGATCACTACAAAGACAGTCACATTAAGTCCGGGTGAATTTTGAACAAAGCCTCCTCGTGAGCTGTGACCCGCTTGTTTTCTTAGCTCATTGATGTCACACACCTAATAAGCTTAGACGTGCACAGACACAGACACACACACACACACACACACACACACATGTCATCAACTGGATTAGCTGGACTGTTGAGAGTGAGAGTGATGTTCAAAAATAAACATCAGTAAGAAAGTGTTGTGCTTTTTCCGAAATGATGCTTGAACCAAGAAATAAACGAAACTGGTAGAATTAACAAAAATAATAATAACCTTGAGCGCTGGATTAGAGCTGAAACGAGCCGTGCCATGTCCCACCCAGCCGGTCAGGGAACGAAACAATTCTGAGAAAAAATTAAGTCTGTCCTGCCACTGCAGCCTGTGTTATTATAAGCTGCTTGAACACCATTGTCTCACATCACTTTCATGTGGGGGGAAAAAACAACAAAAGTGCCTGATCTCATTTGGGGCTTTACAAAACTTTCATGTTATTAGAAGGACTTTTTCTTTTTTTTCTTTTTTTTTTCTTGTGGGAGAAAGAAAAGAGAAATAAAGAAAGTCTGAAGTGATCTCTTTATAACAAAATGAGATTCACATGCTTTATTTTCCTCTGTTTTCTCAGAAAAAAAAAAAAAAAACTTCTACAATATCCGTTTCTACTACAGCAATAATACGACACAGGACCCACATTGTAGTTATTTAAGTAGAATGTTATTAACCTAAACGTGCGTCTTTATCTTTCAATTACTTTTATTTTTCTTGCCTTGTTGTTTTTTACTTTGGTGAGTTAAGATGAAAAGGTGTCAAACCTGGAAAGCTGAGTCAAAATACAGGACAAGAGATGGTGTTTTTATTTCAAATACAAATAAATTTGAACTTTTTTTTATTTTGAAAGAAAGATATATCTTCAGTTTTCACATTTACATGTGCACTTTTATTTTGAAAAGCTGTATACCCTCTACAGTCCCACATGTGCAATCTATACAGATAGATTGTCACCTGTAAGACTAAAATTGCATAATTTCAAACTCTACCCCACATCAAATAGTTAAAAGCGTAATTTACTCGGTGCAGCTCATCGCATCTGACTCACGTCTTCAGCCTCACTGCGTTCTCCCTGCGTGTAACTGCATAATGTTATTTTGTCACTAAATAACCGGCGATTATTCTGTCATTCAGTTGACAGAGTCGCTACAGAAGTCCTATTGTTTTGTGTTCTGCTCCACGTGCTATGTTCTGACACTTTGTCATTAGGTTTCGTGTTACGGTATTTTAATTTTGTGGCACCCTGGGGCGTGAGGTTGGCAAACAAAAAAACAAAAAAAAACAGTTGTTTAGTGGCTTAGATGTAAAAGCTTTGTCATATAGGTGATTTGAAACGAGTAACACGTAGATACATACATAATGCTTGTTTGCACTTGCACTTTTCCAAGGTTTGAAACTCAACTCTAAGAGCATGACATCTGAGCTAAGATCATGTGAAAGGACTCAAGCTTAAGAACAGCAACCGACTCTCTAAAATGAATTTATGTCTTAGACAAAGAACAATAAGGGAGTGTCTGCGTAGTTTTGTTTTGTGTCCAGAAGGGCAAAAGGGAAGCATTAACACCAGACAGCTTTGTCTGTTTCCCTGATGGATTCTGGGAAAAGGTAAAGCCCGTAAAACATAAAAGTGTCATTCCTTATATGACAACTGGCTACATGAGGCTATTTTGTATTATGGGAGAGCATCACTCATCATAAGGCCGATGTTACGGCTGTGATAGGAAATGGATGAAGTGAAGAACAGAAGCGCGATTCACAGTCAGACAGAGGTCACAGATTGAAATGTTTACTATTCCTCAGGGGCACGCACATCATCCTTGTGGAAGTGTCTTGTTGGACTGTTGCTGTAATTTTGTTATTTAGTTAGAGCTGATCTCTACACACACACACACACACAAACAAATGCATTCCAGCATACAGTAACAGAGCATATGACTGTGCTACCCGCACGCATAGATAGCATCAGGTGGAGGTTCTTTAACCCTCATTGAGACGTGTGATAAACACACACTTTAACACTGGATTCAACTGGTCCCAGTTTGAACCACTTCTCTATTAGCGTCAGTGTAAAGAGAACAGATGGTGGATAGAGAGCGACGCTCATTAAGCAAAGGTGAGGTCTAGGGAGCAACAGAATTGTCACCATGCACCTACTGACTGCAAATTGCAAGAAAGTGTGGATTGGCTCATTTGACTTGACAGAACATAAGTTGAACTAAATTTTATTTTAAAACAAAAGTGATTCTGTTAAGATTTGTGTGTATTGTCCTAAATTATGATCAGTGATCGTATCTGTTGTTGAGGATTGATGAGACAAAAAACTGTCCAACTGTTCTGTCCCAAATAAAAAAAACAATTAAAATCTACAAATTGAAAACGTCACATCAGGCTAGATTATGTACCTTCAGACTGGCGCAGGGAGGGGAGCGTGGCTCTGCGGCCGCACCGTCACTGCGTCCATTCTCCTGTGTGTGTCCTTGCTCAGCTCTCTCCTCCATCCTCCAGAAACGTCTCTGTGTCTCCTTAGCAGAAGTCTCCCACGTAATGCAATTTCTTGGCACTGATGCATGCAACCCTGCAAATGGATAATTCAAGCATGTGACCTACTTCTCGTTCTCTGTACAAAAACAGAAACATGTCTATAGCAGCCAGCACAAGAGAGACTTGACACATAAACACAGAAAATAATATGTCTCTCTGTCTTCATCGCATAGATCTTAAGACTTACATCACATCAGAAAAGGTCAACAATGCGAAGACTCGTTTGACGTGAATACCTTAACAAAACAAAAAGGTTGCTGTTTGCAGTTAATGTTTTTTTAAGCCACAGTAGAAAGACATGTGCTAAACATTCCTTCATGTCACCCCTACGTCTTTTATTGTATCATTTCGCCAGTGGCTGACACTAAGTCATATGATCAAGTCACCAGTTCACAGATCAGGTACTGTAATGATGCCACTGTTAAAATGAGCTTGTACTGAGTGAGAGAAGTGTGCATGTACTTAGAGGCGCACACACACACACAAAAGTTTGAGTATACCTACTGAATAAGTTTATCTGAACACTTCATATATATATATATATATATATATATATATATAAACTCATTATAACTAAACACAAAACCAAGTGCAGTGAATTGAAATCAAAGATGGCTACCTTTGTTTCAACAGATCAGTTTTCGGGGTATGTACTGTATTTTTTGCATCTATTTATCTATTGTCACATCATCTCCTTTCACCTACTCATTCACATCTTTCTTACTCACCTCCCCTTCTCTTTCTTTTTTCTTTTCTTTTCTTTTTATGAATCTTTCTTTCTAACTCCTCTCATTCATCTTGCTTGTTCCACATATTGCTCCCCCCTCCCTCGGCCCATTTCCAGTGGTCATGTGAAACAGTGAATGCAATTGCTCCAGGGGACCGACTTAGTGATTGCCATGAAGCAAAGAATACTAATACAATGCTACCACCACACTCGTGGCACATGCAACATGTTTGCCTTTCGTCTTGTGAAAATGATTTTCCTGTCTTCAACACCAGAGCAGACCAAAGGAGCTGGCTAATCGCAACAGGTTTGACCTACATTCATGGAATTAGACCCACCAGCAGCTTTATGTGGGCCAATATGAAGCAG
This sequence comes from Polydactylus sextarius, assembly GCA_016801845.1. Classification (NCBI taxonomy): domain Eukaryota; kingdom Metazoa; phylum Chordata; class Actinopteri; family Polynemidae; genus Polydactylus; species Polydactylus sextarius. The sequence continues at coordinate 5,485,505 of CM028924.1, forward strand.
TAGTCCACGAAAGCAGCAGGTTTTGGTTCACACCGTTCATACATCCACTTTTTCTTTTTAAGTTTATATTCATTCAAACCTTTTTTCCCCTTCTCAAAAAAACACTGTGTTAATGCAGTACTGTATGAAACAATATTTAATCTGATTTAATCTGTCACTGTTATGTAATGTCTGCAATGACATAGCAACTATGTTGGAGTCTCAATATTATAACAGCCAGCAGACAGTCGGTTAAACAGAAACGTTGCTCCATAGATTCAGCTTCTGTTGGCTCGAGATTCCCTATGATCCTTCAAAGAATATTCATTGTAGATAACTGATGAATGGATAATACACTAACATGCCAACACTTTGTTAGCTGAGCACCAAAGGTCATCTTACTTCCATCCAGAGGTCTTTACTTGTTGAGGTCGTCATTGTTCCTATGAATATAGTCTACCTAACCTAACTCTGCCAAATATTGTTCCCAAAGGTCAAGAATAAATATCCCAACCAGAAGCTTTCATTCATTCATGCTTTGATCCAACATGATTCAAGTAGCTGATAGGCAATCATTTATTATTTCAGAATTAACTGTTTAATCCTAAGAGCCATACTGGGGCTAGTTTGGTTGTTGTAAGTAATTTAATTATACATATTTAAAAGTGTGGTATATACCAAAAGTACTTTATTACAGGTCATCTATTCCCAGAGTTCCCAAACAGTGCAAATACTACTATATTTGGATATTTCCAATAAGCTTAAACTTATAATTTATAACAGACAGAGATGATATTAGGATAAATGAAGATTTACCAGGTTCAGGTTGTACTTGGTCTATCAAAATCTAATAATAATTACAACAGAGCATAAAGTAAGAACTTTCAAACAAAGTAGATGGCAAAGCCCTATGTGACTTTGTTTTTGTGCTGTGATGTCTTGAACCAGTCACATACTTTCATCATGGTCGTGGTGATTTCTGACGTCCAAGCTCATAATTGAGACACGCAGGTTCTTAGAATTAGCGCGGTGTTAGCTCATCTCAGCTAAAGACCACAAAAGATTCTTTGTAGATGAATGTGAGAAGTGAGACAGCCACTAAGTAACCCTTGCCACACACACACACAGGTAAAGTCACTAACCAGCTCATTAGTAAGGGTTAATGAGAACACTCAGTCTTTCTCTGTCTACACTTTCGCTTCTTTGGTGTCAAAGCAGCAGATTTTACCAATGGGACTACATTTATAAAACATATAAAAGCCCAAAGTAATATCTCAGTAAAGACAAATGACAAATAATGTGTCATGAGTCACCTAACCTTAAATGCTGTTTGAGGCAGCAGTCCTTAAAAGCCATTTGTAAACAACTCAAACAGAAAATGCCTTTTCAGCCTTAGGCAAAGTTGCGAACTGTACGTGTTGATATTTGACTGTTCCTTGAAAATACACAAACATCAGTAAGTTGTCCTGACTATATCTTAAAATGTTTTAAAAGAAAATAGAAAGGGTGTTCAAGACACCCTTGTGTGTGTGTATGTGTGCAAGGAAGGGTTTGTATTTTCTCTCTTCTATATTGTACTCCTATATATACTATAGTATAGCTCTTCAGATTTCTATAGTGTATACCTTTGGGAGTATGGATATCATTCCCTGCTGTTTATGTGGTGTGCTACTAAAGGGCAGCACCCTGGAAAGAGAAGGTGTAGACTAAATAAGATGACTGACATTTATGGAGATTTGGCATCAAAACCAAAAAGTTTTCTAAGCAAATTGGCAAATGTCACTGAACATATGGGAACAGAGATGGAGCCAAAGAGCTGACTTTAGCACCATTTTTTTTTTAGCAATCTTTAGGTATTTCTAAGAAAAAAGAATTCAACTAGTTTGTAGTTTGCAACAAACAGGTCAAGAAAGTGAAAACTGTCTAACATCTGTAAAATACAAATAGATTTGAGATCAGATAGAAGCCTTGGAAATAATCTGTTATCAGTCTCTCCAGCGCTGGTTAGCATCAGACTTTTCACACTTCATAAAACAGTATTTCCTTTTTCAGTCACAACAGTGGAATGAGAGATATTTAGTGCGTTATCACTTGAGGGGAAAAAAAGTAAAAATGAGGTCAGATTGTGACGACATAATAATGCGGATACATCTGATGGGTAATAAAATGCCTGTTGCTATATATGTTTTGTCACAGAAATCAGACTCTCTTTGAATCAGTCAATCAACCAACCAACCAACCAATCAATCAATCATGAACCTGTAGACAGTTAGGATCCTTTTTTTTTTTCTTTTTAAATAAGACACACCTCGCCACCTACCTTTCCTGTCCTGTCAAAACAGTCCAGTCACCACGCGTTGCTTGAACTACAGAGATGGGGGGTGGGACACACACACACAGGTAGCCTCTCTTCAGCCAGCTCCGGTCAAACTTCTCATGCGGATGGGAGATGAAGAGGAGGAGGGAGAGGAGAAGCGCCGACTCTTATGATGAACGCTCTGAGACCGACATGTACCTTCATGAGAGTTCATTTCCACAAGCCGACTTCACAGTAACTCTCTCAGGGGAGGGCGGGGAGGGGGGGTGGGGGGGCAGACTGGAGGAGCAGATATTAAATCGGGATCTCCTGAAACATGTCTCCACCACCACCGGTTGGTGCGTGCGTGCGCTGTGTCAGTGAATGAAGCGTCGTTTTGGAGATCCGGTGCAGTTAGATGCGACCCCGCAGCCTCTGTTGTCTCTGTTGTCTCCTTGGAACTGACTCCGCAGATAAACAGGCTTCAGTGGAACCAGCTGACACAGAGCGGAGCTGCCGTGATCTACGATTCTCTCTGTGGCTTCCTCCACAACCTCCTCTCTGCCTCCCGCCCTCTCTCTCTCTCTCTCTCTCCCTCTCTCCCTCCCTCTCTTTCTCTCTCTCTCTCTCTCTCTCTCTCTCTCCTTAATCCTCCCCCGCCTCCATCTCTCCCTCCCTCTCATTTCCCCACCATCCAAATAAATGCGTTTTATTGGAATCATACAGGTAGTATGTACAGTGCTATAGCCGTACTCACCAATAGGTTTCTGGTTATATACAAACATTCTTTTCAGGGTCAGTGCATAAATTTGTTAAAGGTCCCATGTTGCAGAAAGTGTAGAAATTTCCATTGCTTTTATAAATAAATTATTATATTATAAATAAAATAACAAAAAAACTGCTTTAAAGTGAGCGATCCGGAGTTACAGACATGGATAAATTTGTTGTTACCCTTCTAATAAACAAAAAGACACAACAATCTTAAAGTCCAGAGTCCAGAGTAATTTGAACCCAGGGTCTATTTCACAAGTCGAACACCCTGTCAACATTTTTCCTTTGGTCCAATCATTTTTGAGTTTGATCGTCTTTTGTTTTCACAGCCAAATAGTTAACAATGGAAGTAAATGGGGCCGCCAGCCAAATGTATCTAAATTGTCATTTTTTAACCACTAATAAAGCTCAAAATATCTCTTCACTTAAGCAGTAGCATGAATAGGGTCCCTACACAACTGATAACTTGGTAAGTGAACTAAGAGTTTATTAAAAAGATTGTTTTACAAGACTTACCCGACGTCTTGTTTTCATAACAACTGGGGATGAAGGGTGTTCCAGATCAGCTGATTTTTCTTGCGCTTTGTGGACACATCGGCCGGTTGTTCAAGAAAATGACAAATCTGCATATCTGGACCACCAGTTGTTATGAAAACAAGACATTTTAGATGTTTTAAGATTAATTTGGCTGACTGCCCCAATTACATTCATTGTTAGCTATTTGGCTTTGAAAACTAGAGACGCTCAAACTTGAAAATCCTTCAACCACCGTAACATATCTCTGAGAGGGTGTTCGACACATATGCATGGTGAAATAGACCCTGGGTTCAAATTACTCCAGACCATCAATTTAAATAACTTGAAGGTTATTTATATTCCATATTCCATATGGTTTTATCTTCTTGTGAATGTGCATGTTGCATCTATATTACAAACCTTCATACTCACAGTTGGAATCCACCGCCTAAAGTCATAGCTCCAAGAGAAGATAACGAAATAACTTTTGTTTCCTTCATATTTCATATGTCAACTTCAGCGTTTGCTGTGCAGTCACGCAGTTCCCTCATGTCGTCATCGTTCTCAGTGTCTGTGGCCACGCATTGTTCCCCTGGCTTCCTTCATTGTACGCTGGCCCCGTCCCAAAACCTTTAAAATTAAACTTTGAAAAGAACATTTGTCTGATAGCTGCATTCCCGTCTTTGACTTGGCTGACAACATCAGATTCCTGAACTTCTGCTGTGTCTTCCTCTCTTAATGTCTGACTCATGGTCAAACGGTCTGTGTTTTCAATAGTAATTTCCAGTATTTGGATAATTTAGAGATAATTACTCATGTCTGTGTTCAAGTCAAAGTTTATTTTGATGATTTATCTTTGTGCCAGTACAAATAGCAACTTTCATGCCAAAACACTCTTGTTCTTCATTGTAAACTTTGAGTAATAAAATGTCCACTCATGCAAAATTTAGAACAGGCACATACCTGTAATTAAGTTATACTATTAAGTTCTGGATCAAGCAGGGATGGCCAGAGTTTTCCTTTTTTCTTTCTTTCTTTCTTTTTTTTTTTTTTTTTTTCATTTTTGACTTAATTCACTACAATCAGCCAAATACCTTGTTACCTGTTACCTTTTAGGTAACAAATCAAAAGCAGCTAGCCAGTGTTTTTTTTTTTATACTTTACCTTACAATAATCTAATAATAGGTGTTGGTTTCTCACACTTCAAACAGGATTATATTTGCAAAGACAATCAAATTAACAATATTAATCAATATAACTTCAATCATAAACAGTACCCCTGTGGTCTAAACCATGACATTATTAATGATACCAGACCAGTAGTGTGTTTGAGTTCGTACACCTCCATATTCACATTTGCTACTTTAAATGCATAAGTGGATTCAAACAGACACATATAGCAAAATGCAATGCACTTAAAGTGCCTATATGGTAATAATAATAATTACCTACATGGTCTTTGTATTTGATGGGAAAAACAACATGAGGTCAATGAAAGTGAGGGAGAATTCACAAGGACCAGTGTTGAAAGAATCACATGGTTACACCTGAGGCAGGGATCATAATACCAGCCCTACCGCCTGGAGAGGAAACCCCCACCCTCTTCACCCCCGCCCCACCCCCCCTCTTAGGTGCAACCGCTTCACCAAGATGAGAGCTTACCTATACTGCCTTCCTCCCTTTGTTCTTTTTCTTTTTTTTCTGTATCCCAGCCATGTTATACAAGTCAGTTTGTTGTGTAAGAGAGCTTCCTTACGTAAAATGTATCTTTTAGCATTTCTGTTGGAGACTACAATACTTTTGTTCTCTCATCACAAAGCGTAAACAGCGTAAACACACGTTGAAAACTAAATGTAACTAAGAAACTCTTTATTCTTGAATCTTGGGTTCTTGATTCGTACGTGCATCTCTCTCGAACACACTCCTACAGTAATGCCTAACCCACAGGCCATCACATGCGAGTCAAACACTTTCACTCCCCATTTTGCTCAGGGGAGATATGTGCAGTGGTAAAGTCAATGCTGGAGGCTTACTGTTCAACTGCTCATGTTATATACACAGACACTACAGTTTAACGAAGGCAATCATAGGAAATAGAACATTTGCAGTGATGTTTTCCGAATCCTGCAATAGTGTTTTATTGCCTGTAAATTGGTGTAATTGGGGCATGGTGATCTTCAGGATATGCACAACACAGAGCAGACAGATATCCTCTTTCCTGGGTCAACTGTATATCTTTAGAGGGGACCATGACGATGCATAAATGTTACTTGTATATCTTGTTTCTCCTCCAATGTTTTTTGGTCATACATAAATGCACGCAGCACATTTCCTAGGAACTGTGTCTGTAAGACAGACCCCTAGTGTCACTGAAACTAGGACACAAGGAACAGAAGCGCATGGCTATGTAAACAAAACAGAACATGTGTAAATAAACAAAATCCATGGTAACCAGGGAAGAAAAGAAACACCCAAACAGGTGAAACCAATGTTTGGTATCCTAATCAATAGAATTTATATTTACTTACTTATTAAAACAAGCTCTTTCCTTTGTGATTTAGACTTTTTTTCTCCAACACAACAATGTACACCTCACTTGTACCTCCTCCTCCAGAACTGATTACTGCTGGAGGACAGATCAATGTTAGGTAAGCATGTGGAAACAGAAGGCGACTGGTAGCATATTACCACCATGTTCTTCTAGCACCTGTCCTGCCACAGTGTATCTGATTGCACTGGCACTCACAGCTGTCAGTATCTTCAGCCATATAGACACACTGTCATGTCCTTGAGTTTTCTGAACGTCTCAATCAAGCTCTGTCTTCAGGACCTGTTTTTCTGATTCAAGTAGCCCTTTAGTGGTTGTGTTATAATAAAATGATGACAATGCAACATAGCCACCACTGTCAAGTATCCATCTGAACTTGTGACATTTGTGCTGTTTTTAGATGGCAGAGACCTTCTCCTCTTGGTCAGATTGACTATGACTTATCCACTGACCCCTGAAGATTAGCTGTCTAAGGCTGCAGACATTTCTTCCTGGTCTAGTTTCAGTTAGGAAGCATGGGTGTTTTTGAACATTTCAACTGATATGTTTCTGTGATGCTCTTGAGAATTTCTATATAAAATAAAATTCTGGCCTAAATTGTGATGTCAAGGGGGACTTCATTAACTTTCTCTGACTAAAAGGTTTGAGTCAAATAAATGAATCAAGAAAGATACTTAACCTTTTTAGTAACTAGATAAAACTGGATCAGTTTAATGTAACAAGACAACAGCATGCACTGGAAAGCTAAGAGAATATATTCTTTTGATGCTCATGAAGGATACTACTGCTATGCATAGAGCATAGTCCTGTAACAGCACAACTAAAAGAAGGTACAGGACCTACCTAAGCCCAAATTGGAAGATGGTTTCATAAGAGAGTAGCCTGATAGCTGAAGGCTCTGACCAGGCCAAGTTGTCCCTAATGGCTGTTCTGTTGGTGTGTAAATGGCAGTCGCTAAGTGTGAAGGGTAAAAACTGTAGTGTAAAACGCTTTGAGTGGTCAACAGAAGACCAGCCTACTGTCACTGTTAATGTTAGAGGTTGTAATGCATGTGACCGTGGTAAATAGCTTCATGTTTTTAAGAAAATTTTAAGACAAATGAGTTCACATTAAAATAATGTATTAGATGTTGTTCAAGAGTGACTCAGAGAAGGACATTCTGAATTGCCTTTGCAAAGTCTTTGTGGAATTCTGTGGCATTACGGTGGCTTTGGCCTGTAAATGGCAATGTCATGTGATTAGATATGGATTATAGTTAATTTGTGATACATGATAAACATTCGTGTGAATTGTGCTGTCCTAAAGCACTGTGCATGTGTGTGTGCTTTAATGTAAATAGTATTGATAACTGTATTTTAGCAGCAGCAGTATAAATATAGGTGAGGTAGTGGACCATGATATCTGAATATTATGTTCTTTCTTTACAAAATCTTCACTTGTAAACATTGTTCCACCTTTTTTTCTTCCAGATCTGTATTATCACATATTGGCCAGACAACCACAGTAACTCTATTACATGTTAGATGAGGGTGAGGTCACAGGGCTTTGGTTTTTATAAACGACTTAATCTGAAAATTCCATTTGCTATGCACATGTAAAAATTAACTGAAAGTCAAATTCTTATTTTCAAGCAGTTTCCCAGGTTCTCTAGAATCTAGCAAAACTCATGGGAAAAACCCAGTAAAATATGATATTTTTTGGATTTACACCTGTTTACAGAACATTTTCCAATTTAGCCAGACATGTCCTCTGAGAGATGAAGCTAAAAAGGGATTGTGATTTGTCTGGACGGGTCATGTTGAGTGTGAGTGTAGATGTGACTGCTGGTGAGCAGCAATTCCTTCTGTGGTCCCACAAGGCCTGACTTTCATGCATGCTCATTATCCACAGATGTCTCAAGGTTAGACCTAAGAAGGGCACAGATTATTGAGAAGGACAGGAATGAATTAAAAGGGAAGAAGTGAAGATCTCAGATAGGTGTGGAGACTAAAAAAAAAAAGTTGGTGGGAAGTAAGAAGAAACCATGACAGGGAACAGAGAGTGAGCAGTAATATCTTTGAGGATCAATGGCATACCGCTTTGCTGTAGTTTTTTCATAAACCTTGTCACAGAAACTTAACACATCATAAAGATCAAGGCCAGTAACTAGATATCAAAGTATGAATCCAGTGCTCGCTTATCTCATATTCATACTTCATCCAGTAAATGGAAGAAAAAGATGTCTCTTGATATGTAACACACCCACTGATGAATTCCAAAGGTTGCAGAAAAATTGATCAGACAAGGAGCACTTCAAAGAGAAGGCAGCTTCATTGAAAACCAGATTAGAAGAGGGATTACTTTCAATCTATACTAGACAGAACATAATCAATTTAATAACTCCTTGACAGCTTAATAATTATACACAAAACATTCCCAAAGATCCCACACATTACTGAAAATTTCAGTACTAAGTGTAGGCTCTTTACTGTACTTCGCAGACACAGAACAGCAGACCTGCACAGAGAAGAGTCTCTTCACTAAGTACATCAGCATTATTCACTCACAACACAGTTTAAAGGGCAGTGTTGACTCTCTTTTTAGTAAGTAGAAAAGTATGATTAAAGTGGAACTCAAGTTGAAGAAGTCTGTTTTGAGGTCTTGATGAGTACTTTTGTATATTGTGAAGCTGCAAATAGCTGAGCAGTGAACAGACGCCTGTCTCTTTTATTAGTTGGGCTCAGTAACACATTTGGGCAACAAACACTAGTCTCAATTAAAGGCTGGGTCTAATTTTCTCCTTTTCATTGAATTTAGCTCATTCTATCCCCCAAAGTACCGCGACCAGGGGGAACCCATACCGTAACGTCAAAGCTACATTCTATGCTTCTTTTCATGCACAGAAAATGCCTGCGTCTAATGGTCTAATGGTCTAACGGTAGAATGTAGAATAGCCTACAAGTTTCCATTGATAAATGACAATGAAAGTGATGGTCTGAGAATCTGCATAGACTGGCATCTGCCCAAATTTCACATTACCAGTCTGTCACCGCAATCTATGCCACTTGCAGCTGCAAGTACAGGCTGCTGCAGTTAGTTGTGGCTGCGTTTTATGGGGTAAAAAATATGTTTTCCGACCACCAACCAGTTTGGCCGGGAACAGACCGGCCGTTCGGGAAATCTCCCGAACCTCCCTATGGCCAATCTGCCCCTGGCCGCAATACTTCAGTACTTTTTCCTTAAAAAATTAAACACTTGTCTCATCTAGATGCCTGTCCCAAATAAACACAGGGTCTGTTGAGTCATTTGGGAAAATAAATGCTCGAACTGTTATTTGCACCTTTATGGTATGTGAAAAAAAAGTTGCATAAAGCTTGTGGCCCCAAAGGGAGTGATTGCTTGAGGCTACCTTTAGATGGAAACGATCTGAACCAAAAGTACAAAAGTGATGTTTTCTTTCTCACTTTTAACTCCACATTTAGACGAGTGTTTTGGTGTGAAATCTGCAAACACGCAAAGGTGTGTGAAATTTCCTATTTATTGATGCTGTATGTACACCAGATGGCTAGGTGGCAACGCCTTTCCAGCACTGGTGCATGCTTTTTACATCAACTCTGTGACGAGAACCTTTGCACAGTGTCATGAGAGTGGAGCGTTTTCCACTTTGAAGGGTGGTTTCACTTTTTTCCTTTTTTAAAGCCCAAAAATGACATTACCATCTAAACGATATGGACATCTGATAAAATATTTTGCATTTTTCACCCCCAAGCGTTATCGTGTGAAGTGCGATAGTTAGGAAGATGCAAGGTTACCAGACCTCTGTGCTCTGCTCATTATCTCTGCTTAAGGTTAGAGGATCAAGACTACGTTACTTGCTATCAGCTTGTCTGAATCTCAGACCACCTTGTCAATGTAACATTCCAACAACTTTGCTGTTTTACACTATTACACTAAACTGTTGATGCAGTCAACTTGTTGGGGGCTTTTATGGCTACACTACCTGCATGTCACCTACCAATTGTTATCTTTTGTTATAATGCAAAGCCTTTGTATGCTTTTATGATTTTGTGGTGAGTTTAGTGGTAGTCACCATTTTGTCCCCTTTACTTGCCTGTGTGGGTGGTATGATCCACCAGGTGTGGACCTCATCAGAGGCTGTTAAAAGCCAGGATGTAGTCAGTCTCAGAAGAGCTCATGTGGTGAGCAGACCGAGTGCTTGGTCAGGTCTAAACTACAGTCTCAGTGTATTGAGACACTCAAAACTGTGTTCATTGCTTATTGTATTTTTGCCAGTGTTGGCCTAAACTTTGTGATTAATTTTAATTTTTGATTTTTTTTTTCTTCTTCTTTTTATTTCTATACTAATTTCACTGTTAATAATGCACTTGGTGCTGGGTCCTGGACCAAAAAAATAAAAACTTCCTCCTGCAGCAATCCCTGTGTCCTCTGCTTAAAAAGACTGCACGTCACGGATACCCTTCGACAAAGTATGTGCGAATGCATTGTATTTATTATCAACTGAAAACATATGATTTGTGTTCCTGGAACAATTGCACCTCATATGAAGTCAAACTGGTGTTTTACAGTTTTGCATGAGTTGTTAGAGAGAAAGAGAGAGAGAGAAAATATAATAAGACAGACACTTGTGCAGCACTTATAAATCTTATTATTCAACAATTTTCACATTACAACATCAACACTGTTCTGCTAGTGACAGGTTCTAATAATCCCAATATATTGTATAGTTACTTTGTAATACATTGTCGAGAGGCACTTCCAGTAAGTCTGGCAATAGAGGAGCTACAGTATTGTGTCTAAATTACAAAACAGTAAAAATAAATATTTTTCTAAAAGTTTTTTTGATATAATATACTTTTGAATCTGTACAGTATATATTTTTGTTTTTATACAAAGTCAAATAATATCTTGAAATAAAATATCATATTCCACTTAAACAAATACTGGTGAAACACACAATTTCCCCATCCTGTAGGTATTGCTACATGTGTTAAGTGCAAGATACTGGAGAGAAGAAAAGAATTGATTCTGTGAAGCGCCTGCTATAGAAGATAAAACATACCAGCTTTGTTTGCCTTACTTTAAAGGTGGTGGGAAAAGTTTGTTTTGGTTTCCTTTGTGACAAAACAAGGAAAGCTGATGAATATAGGGTTCAAACAATGTATACATACGTACATATATGTGAAAGTTATGGCACAGGAGCAGAACTCCCTTTTAAAATGGCTGAAGCAAACAATAAAAGGGGGATATTTTTGGTTCAAAACATCAAAAAAAGAAAAAAAAAACTTAAAAAGACTTCAGTCTTAGAAGAGAACAGTTGGTCAGTTCGATTCTAGTGCTACTGCTGCCTGTTGATACGGCAGTGAAATAACAGACAGTAAAGATGTGGACCATCAACACCATGAGCTCCGTCCTGTTATATGAATACTAAGATAGTTCTTATGTTGCTTTATTTTGTCCTGTCTTTGCATGAAAATAAAATTAAAGCATATGCATATCCAGACATCTGTGGCAGGTTCTGGATAACACTGACAAAAAAAAAAAAAAAAAAAAAAAAGATTTTTACTGCTCATTTTGTGCAAATCACAAAAAAAAAAACAACAACACCAAATTCAAAAAGTTTCTTTGGTTTGCACAAGTTAATCCAGTGTGCAGCAATCCCCTTCTTCTCATTCTTTACAAGAAACCCGCCCATACTGGTTTTACTAGTTTTACTAAACTGAATGTTGTAGTTGAGACCCCGGACTTTTATAGTTTTCTGGCTAAAGTCTGATATGAAAAATATGAAGAAAAAAAAAAAGGAAGTCTGAATTGAGTGTTTCAAATCTTCAAAATCTAATTTTAAATTTCATCATCTTTGGATAGAGTTTTTGGAACCATTCCAGAGAATTGGTCAGTTTGCTACAAATCAATTAGTGTATACTTGTATATAATCATTTTGCAAATGATGCAGTTAATTCCAATGATTCACTGGAATCCCACACTTTAAATTGAATTATGAAACTGCAGCTGATGTTACAGATACAATTTTTAACTCACAAGTGTGTTAATGGATTTCCATTACTGTTCAGAAATGATAGGAAACTAATGTGGGAGGGTTGGGGGGGGGTTGTTACGATGTTAAAACTTGTAGAAAGAAAAGAAAAACAAAACAATCTTTTAATAAAAACCTGAAACATATTGACCATTTTCATTTAGCTTATCCCAAAAATCCATAAATGGCTGCACACATAAGTTCTACCTATATTGGAATATTCATGAAAAAAAATGGTGACCAAATATGTTTGATTGCTTCACTGCAGATGAGTACAATATAAATGTCTATTGTGATCCCTTGTGAGCTTTTGTTTTCTCTGATTACATAGAATTCAAGTGAAAAAAAAAAAGAAAGAAAAAGCTGAAGAAGGAGGGCTGAGAAAGTCTACAAATATCCAAGCATGGAGGTGGAGCATAGCGTAGTACATGTGCAAGATATGAGGAAAGTATCCATTGATATACTGTATGGTGGGTATTTACAGTGCAGGGCGTTCAAGCTCATTTCTGCTCAAATGCCTCATGGAGGCTTACAGTGCTTTTTACAGTCTTGGTTATTTTTAGAATTACTGAACTTCAAAAGTTATGTTACTCAACTAAAACACCAATGGTTGACGCCTCCCATGACCTACATCTTGTTTTGCCGGTTATTTGTACTGCTACAGGTACAACTAAACATCACAAGCCGATGCAAGCAGAGGCTACTGGAAGACATTTGGTCCAAAAGGGGACTTGTAGATTCAAGTGCGTCTTGCCGCATATGCTACCGCTGCCATTTACGTTGGCAGGTGAGACACACATTGTTTCAGAGGTCAGATATCACTTTGCCTTTCTGTTTTTCAGTTGCCAAGCAACATCCGTTATATGTTATATTTTGTCCAAGGCTTCCTGTCTGATTCACATCAACGCTAAAGGTAATGTGGCTTTGAATTATGCATTATGCTCGATTATAGGTTGTAAAATGTAATCATTCATTGTCTGTAAAATTGAAAAAAAGGGGAAAAAAGACCTTTCAACACCTATTAAGAGCTCACGATTTGAACTGAAATACAAACAATAAGCTCAGGCTTTGGTTAGCACAGGCTTTCTTTTTTCATACTTCTTTTTCATACCACTGCACCCTTTTGTAAGCACAAGGAATAAGCAGTCAAGGGCATTAGTATGTTGCACAGTTCAGGCCTCCTTCGCACAATGGGCATTTTGATAACAGTGCAATGGATACAGCTGAGGATTTAGACAGTATTAACATTAGCAAACTAATTGAGTTAGGAAACTGGGTCACATCAGGGCAAGTTCAGTCGTAAAAAACTTTGACAGTGTGTGCATACAATCTTGTTAAAGAGACTGCTTAGTCTATTTTAATCTAATGTACATGAATAATAACTAAAGAAACTAACAGGTTGCATAAAGTGTGTTGCTTCCTTATTGGCCATTTGTATTTATATCTTATGTTACAACTATTTCCCTCCCTGATGTACTGATCAGAATGATCAACCTTGTCAGCTTCTACATTTTCAATTTATATGATGTTTTCTGGACATCTTCTGATGAGCACATCAGCTGCTCTATGAGGGATTTTTCAGCTACAGTGTCACAAACTCCCTGCTGCCTAGACCGGTGAAGCAAAATCTCAGGCTGACACCTCTGATAACTTAGTGCCACTGCAAATACGAACACCCCCTGCTCTCCACCTCACTTCATCAGCCAGATTATTACTGCGCTGTCAAAAGCAGAGAAACTTAATGTAGTATTAACATGTCCCCTTGTTCCCTTGTTCGCTGCAGTTTTTGGCACAAAGCACTTCCTACAGATCAGCAAATTAAAACACTTTAAATACCAGGATCTGACTCCACAAATTGGCCCCATTGTTTTTTCTGATGTCAGATCGAATACATTGCACAGCACATCCCTGCGATACATTCTGTAGACTTGGAAACATGAAACATCACATGATTTTGAATCACACCAAACTGGCTTATCTTCAAAGAGTTAGATCTGGACGAATCTGCTGAAATGTGAAAAAAACATCTGAGACCTTTGTGACCTCTCATGGGCAGCCACAAGCCAAGCTAACCCCCCCCCCCTTTTTTTTTCACTTGCTAATCCTCATTACTGAGGCTGTTCTTCTCATTCACGCGTTTCCTCCTTCAGCACCGATCTGAAACTCAGATGACATCAAAGTATGAGTGTGCCACCTCGGTTGAAAGCCGCGCGCTGGTAGGAACCACAAACCAAGAAACATCCAGATGTGTGGTGACTCCGCTCGCCTAATGAAGCTATACAGAATGCAAACATCACCTCAATGTGATTGACAAAATATTTCAATTTCTTCCGTGTAGATTAAAAAAACAGACAATGTGAGCAATTAGAAGCATTCGACACTATGAGGGTGGAACTTCGTCAATTAAATTAATTTGTCCTTTTTTTTAGTTTTTTACGTAATTTAACAACACATTTTAATTATTACAGCGTAGATTATTTATGCAGCTGTAGCTCCTTTTTCTGTGTTTTTCTTTTTTTTTTTTAACTTTGCCTTTTTAAGCAACAAAATAGATTGAATAATTTAAATCTGGTGGAGATTTGTACATGGCACCTCCTGGATGGCAAAAAGGCACCAGAGGGATTTTTTTTTTATTATTATTATTATTTTTATCTTTTTATTTTTTATGTCTTATTGACGTAAATCCTCTTGGGTGATTTGGAGTGAGTCAGCTCTGGCCTGGACCTCTATGGCTTACTGGATTACTCACTTTATGAAGCATTTGACCTACATACCAGGTTAGAAATAATAAAGAATTCTTGTCATTAGTGAGTACATTTCTGTAAAGATTAGGCAAACCAAATTTGGGAGTGACATAAAATATGGACATGAGTTATTACCTGTAATCATATTACCTAGGTTTGTGTCTTGTGTGTTAGTTTGAATAGGATTTACAGTTTGATTTGTTATGTTGCAGTCTAATGACAATAAGGAATGAAATTCTGAAAAAAAACAAAAAAAAAAAACAAGCATAATGTGGTCAATAATTTCCTTTACCTTGCAGTTCCTTTGTCATGCTCAAAGGAAGCCAGGTATCCAGGAACATCAATAAATCAATAACATCTCGAACTGCACAGAAAGAAAATCGTGAAGCAATGGCACATAAAAGGACAAGGACACTGCAAGTCCTTTGTGTTTTTTTTTCTGTACGGGTCTCTGCCTTCCTGAGTTGCTGTGCTGGACTGACTCTGAGAAACAACACACGAGGAGAAAACATGCGACTAAAGACAGACATTGTTTTACATGAACAAAACAGCGTTTTGTATGTTTTTCCTTGAGCAAGAATAAAGCTTTTTCGAGCAATAGGGTTCTTTGTTAAACTTCCTATCATTTCTGTGTATGGAATGTGTTTCTACTCTTGTTGTCTTGAAGCTTGTGTGGGTGTATGTCTGTATACACAATGTACTACGACTGGAAATCCACATGGTCGAGCCTCAGTGGACACAGCTTTTTCCCTGGCTTTCATCCCATTGTCTTCAAGGAGAAGGGGCTTGTTGCACATCCTCAACCAGCCGGGGGCTCTACAGTGTGCTGATAGCATAGGAGCAACAAGAAAGGGCTGGGTGGTTGGGTGTGTGTGTGTGTGTGTGTGGTTTATGACAGTGAATTACTCACTGATGGAGTGAATGAGTGAATCAGCATGATTGGCTCATAGTGCAGGATGGGGCAGCGAGGGTGAGGGCAGGGCACCAGATCCAGACTAAAAACAAACACTACAACAAAAAATGAACACAGTACCAATCATTCTCTCTTTTCTTTCTTTCTTTTTCTCTCTCTTATTCGCATCATCTTTTGCTCATCTCACCTTTTGTCCCTTTTGTCACAGATGCACTTGGGCATAAATCATCCCTGTCCTCAAACCCTGTTTAAGTTAGGCACATATTACCCAAAACATCTTCTACAGTGTTGTGTCAAAGTGATGTGCTGGCTACCATATCAAGAGTTTTAGTTTAGGAAAGAAACAAACATTTTTAGACAACGTTCATATTCCTGGTTTAGGAGGTCAAAGTTTATAATATCACTCCGGCTCTTCCTCTTTTTCCCCTGAAGTCTCTGATTGTGGAAGGATTTCCTCTTCCTCTAAAGCCAGAACCTCTTCCCTTTCATCAAGGCAGTCGTCAGTGGACTCCTCCTCGTCTTTGCTTGCTTGCTCTTGCTCTTCCTCTTCCTCGTGAATGGCTGTGATTGGATCGGTGGGGCTGCCGATGCAGTTCAGGTTCTCCTCTTTCTGAGCCTCCTCCGGGGTTTCTGCAGCAATGACTCTTTTCCACATTTCGTGGTTTTCCAAAAGATGCTGTGTGATCTGGCAGAACACTTTTCTCCTGCTCACTTTTTTGGTGTCTTGTCCCTCTGTCAGACACAAGATGGACAGTTAGACAAAGACCTGGACGTACGTGAACTTTTGGGATTGTACTTTATGCTCAGTTTGCAGCCTATTCAAATATATCAGAGCTAAATTAAATTAATACATTAAAATGAATGAGACTGCTATTTACACAGCAGTAGTTCAACCTTAAACTGATTTGTCTTGTCCATCTTGATTGTTCACTACAATGAGATGAGGAAACCAGTTGACTATACACAATTTGCTGCATTATAAATAATAATGAAGTGGATAGCAGTGCTCTTTTGTGCATGCATACTTTAAAACCACCGCTTCATATTAATCAAGTGACAATACCCCTTTCGGTCCCATTTGGAAATTAACTTTGGTGCATATGGTGAATAAAGCAGAGGTAAAACAGGGTGTTACTTGGATATGGCTCCATGGGCTTAAGACTTTGATCCCATTCCACTTTAAATCCACCAAGTCTTCAATCAACCAACAACACTAAACCTCTCAAACTAAGCCCAGTGATTGGTTTCTTTCTGTGCCTCAGCATTTTTTTAAAAGAATTCGACTATCAGTATTGATTTTGGATCTTTGCTTTTCTTGAGCACCAAGCAACAGCATCCTAATATCACAATCTTAATAAAAAAGATGTGGATGAATAAATACTCACTGAGGCAGATGTTATTAGAGTATAATCAGCAAGCTATTTACTGCTACATGAATAATTAAGAAGTTGACATACGGGAGATATCGGAACTCGTTGATGCGTCCTCCTCCTCCGCTGTATCTTCCCCTCCTCTTCTTCAGTATCTTGCTCTTCCTTTGCCTCTTCTGGCTCCATGTCTCTGTCAGGTGGATCGACCCAACGTCCTGGCATAAGAGCAGCAGAGTCATAGGAGGAGCACAGAGGTCCCACTATGTGAGTGATGAACGACTCCTGTAGTTTAGCGAGCTGTGGAGCAGAGCGGTCCATGAATGGGCTGATGGGAAGGCCCAGGCTTGCCTCCTCGTCACCCTAGATAGGTACAAAAAACAGCTCAAATCCAGTTGGGCCATAACGATACTAATATTCTATTTAATCCTTTTTATTCATCAGATTTTCTTATGGTGTCAAAAGCCTTTATCTTTATGAGCAACAAACCAAGTGATTGCCAACTATACAGGTTTTTCCAAATATTACTTTTTTATTGTATTATTGCAGTTCTACTAAAAAGTACTGCATTAAATAAGTTAAATTACACGTAGGTGAATGATATCCGAAATGCTCTCAGGCTAGTGTGTGAAGATAAAACTCTCTATCAGTCACAATGTTTATTTTCAGATATACAGTTTGTCCTCTGTACAACTCCACTGCTGAGCACAGAAAGTCCCAGATACACTGACTCTGATTGAAAGTAGGTCAAGAAGACTACAAACAGAAAAACATCAATGGCTGAAGTGTAGGTATCAGTCATACAAATGACTGTCTGTATCAGTAATAAAAACTGATGACCTGTCTGGGGTTACCACTGCCTTTACTCACAATCAGCTTATATTGACTCAACACAACACTCAAAGGAAAAGAAGCATGGATAATACATGGATAGATGAGATCTGTATATTTGTACCAACAAGGTCTCCATTAATAAATGCTGATATGCATTTTCAGAATAATTATCTTTTGCTGCCAAATATGTGTGGACTGATAGACTTGAGTAGAGTAATAACCACAGCAGTCACACTCCCCAACAATAAATCAGAGGGTTTTAAATCACAGTGTAATGGGGGCCAGAGTGTAGCTACACTGTTCCTTCCTCGTCCTTGGAATAGTTGTTATACATTCCGTTTCCATTGCTCTCATTCTGCATCCGCAATGACTTGGTGAGCACAGTAAACACAAGATGTTTGGAATCTTATCTTTGGAGTTACTGTCCTGATTGCATGCCTCCTGCACTATACATCTTCTTACAGACTGAACACAAAATCACAGTTACCCCCAAAGCGTTTCTCTTTGATGCTAAATGCAGCGTTGCTTGATATAAAATGAATCAAAGATGGAATAATATGAAATTACTTTCTGGACAGAAAAGAATGTATCTCCACAACCTTTATACTGCTTGATTAATCCGCGTAGCTGTGGTTTATGCTAAATAGTAGCTTGTGCTGTGTACTTTCATATATTGTGACAGTCATGTATTATGCTTTTGTGTTTATTTTCTAATGTCATGGCTTTCATAGCAATTCAGTAGGATGGTAGAGGGGGCAAGGGCTTCAATTGCTATGGCAACCAGAAACCTGGATGGCGTCAGTGCGCTGCACTGATGGTTTGTGTGAGTGTATGTATAGCGTGAGAGAGAGAGGACTTGTTTTACATAACTGTAATTGGTTAACATGACCACATATTGCTAATGGAAACTAAAGTGGTAGTTTGCAGAGCAGAATGTAAATGCATTTGCATGTGTTTGTCCACATCTGTTCTGCCTGTTCTGTTGTTGCCACTGAGACCCAATTCCATCCCTGTGATCTTCTCTCTTCTTCTGTGTGGCGGTGACTGAGTGCTGTCAAGGATGACACATTTAGGTCATCCGTCTTTCTTCTGAAGAGGAAAAGGTACACGCCTCTTCTGCCTCTCAACCTCTCTCTCTCTCTCTCTCTCTCTTACCAATGCTCCAGCTCATTGGACATGCATAATTCTCAAAGCTGTTCTGCGAAGTGAGCAGAAGGTTTGAGGGGAATAACAGAATGCTGCGCATCAGATGCTGATAAGAGGGAGAACATTTTCTTTAGCAATCAGCACACTTCTGATTAGAGTTGCCGAGCAGATACAAAGCAATCTGTACTTTCTGCACATTCATTAAAAATGACCTAATGGATAATTTAAATAACCGAAGCAAATTTGTGTTACAGCCTGGACAGCTGTGTACAAATGCAAGATAATACAGTTTTTTTTTTAGAATTAATATTATGGATACATAAGTATGTCTTAAAAGTCTCAAATCAGTTTTATTCTAATCCAAAGATTTTACATGTTGTGTCATTGCAGAGCAAGTAATCATACCTCTCTGGCTAAGTAGATTTTTATCATTACCCAAACCAACCAATCACAGGCATTGTTAGTTGATAGCAGGATTTGTTGCCAGGCAGCTAAGTGTTTTGATTATTTTATTTGTGTTCGAGAGGAACATGCAGTTCCCTTTAAATTGCCCATGAGGACTATGCAGTACTAAATGCAATTTTTATACTTTATATGTAATATGTAATTTTTATTAGGAAGTCATAATGTTCTGTGCGGAAACTCTTCTATGAACTCAACTATGTGATGATTTTGGAGGCTGTAGTTGGTGAAGCTGTTGAATTACATTGCATTATGAGGACAAGTGGACACTTGGACACTCATTTCTATCGAGGTTGCAGACATTTTTATAAACATACTTGTTCGTAGAATTCGTTGACGATCCCCTCCGTCCACTGCAGGTGCAGCTCCTTACACTTCAGTGGCCCATTGACATCAGCCAGCTTGATGCACATCTGGCACACCAGCAATCGGTCATTCTCATTGGTCCAGTCAATACCAGACACTCCTTCATCACCCACCTGGGTTAAGATGTGCACAGGGGGATGTAAGTCAAGTTTATGTGTTATGTGGAGATGTATGTCAAGAATTGGTTCCACACTGCCTGTTGACATAAATTTGACTATAAAAAATGACAGATGTGATTTTTTACCTTTGCATTAAACTCTGCAAGGAAGTCAAAGTGCTTTTTGAGGTCGGTGGCCAGGATGGCTTCGATGACTAAGAAGCGAAAACGCTTGAACTCCACGTGTTCAAGGTTAACTAGGAAGTTATACTCAGGTCGAGACATGAAAAGGTTCCAAGCTGAAGCTGCATGATGATTTTCCAAGACTGATCGATCGTTGTATAGAAGCGCCTACAGTGAAAGACAAGAAAGTGAGATTAATATTTAATACCATAATTTATTGGGAAACCCAGAAGAGGTAACTTGACCTTTTCTTATAATTATATTATTACAAACATCCTTCATTTGGCAGCTTATTTTTTCGTCTTTGTTGGGAAATGGCCAATGGTCACAGATTTCTTGTGATTTGCTTTTCAAATTGTAAGCTGTGATAAAATGAGTTCATTCACCACATTTACTCACCTGTGGTGCACTGGTAGCTACTAGAAAGGCATTGGTTCTTCCAGGATGGTCGTAATCGTGCATGGCAGCAGCTACATACAAGGCCATGAGCTCCAGACCGGGGATAAGCCCAGCCAAGGAGCCGTAGCCTTCCTCCAACACAGAGTTCATCTTAGACACCAGGAAGCCTGTGGCACCAGGAGTAATGCCATTGTCTGTGTCTGGCGGCAGAAAGAGGAAACAAATCAATCCTTAGTCATTAACAGTGTATGCTGTTGAACTGTTGTTCTTGTGTGTATTGTACTGACCCACTATTTTATTCAGAGGACACTTTATTCATTTTACCAACAAATATTACCATAAGAATGTATTTGTTTTTAATTGTTTAAGTCATTTAATAACTTTAAAGATGGAAAAAAAAAGCAAGATGTCATTCATATATAACAACGACGTGACAATTTTTTTTTTAAAGAAAAAAAAAATTGGGGACTTTTTACTTGGAACATGAAGAGTGGGAATAATCTTGTGGTTAAGTCATGAGAAAGTACTCACCAGTGTGTATCCCGTTCTCGGCGAGCAGGGTGGGAAGGCCCGGCACAGACTGAGTGGTGAGGTACCAAACAGCATGCAACACATCAGTGGCATGGATCCGGTTGTGATCTGAGCAGGGTAAAATAAATGTTAAGTCACACCAGTGGAGGGTAGTAAGACCACTGTGATTTCATTTTATACAATTCACCACTAAGCTGCAGCAGTTTTTAACGTCATAGTCCTATCTCTTCTTTGGTTTTGTCATGAATCAACATAAAAGACATAGTGCTTAAAAATGATCTCCTCACAAACAGCTGAATCATAAGCTATGTTTCTTATATTATTAGCGGTGCTTTATTTCTCTGACAATGCAATACATCCACCTTGTGGCAGATAAAGGTAATGCTGGATATGAATAATTCACTTCAACAATGTGATAAAAATAAGCTTCTACTCACAAGG
Organism: Polydactylus sextarius; assembly: GCA_016801845.1. Lineage (NCBI taxonomy): Eukaryota > Metazoa > Chordata > Actinopteri > Polynemidae > Polydactylus > Polydactylus sextarius. Next base: position 5,507,129 of record CM028924.1, read on the forward strand.
GATGTCCCTGTAGCCATTCTCCAAAGCATGGAAGTAGTTCATGAACTCTTGAACTGGAATCCTGAAGGTCTCAAACAGACCTGTGTCCTGAAAGAGTCTATATGAAACCTGGAATATAATACACAGGGAATCATTATTACTTAGAATTATCTATTGGAAGTTAAAGTGTTTAGTCTATTATTCACTCCGAGGTTGTTCAATTTGTCAAAATTGTCAAAAAGTTTTCAGGCCTTTTCAGGGTTATCTCCTGTGGATTTGATTATATTCTTTCAGATCTATATTCTATAGTAGTGTCAATATGGATCAGTCTCTTGCTATAGTTGTTAATAGTTTCAAAAGTAGCTATATCTGACTTTTACTTTCACTTTTTAAATGTACTCTGCCTCTACTGATATCTAATGTCATTTAAGTTGAATCTCTCAAAAACCCATCTCTCCTGCAAACTTAACACCAAAAATATCCTAATATGCATAAATCATAATTGCTGTGAACATATTTATCTGATCTCCTTGCACTTTGTCTTATTGACCAGATTCAGTACTTGTGCTTACTTACAATCTCTCCTCTTGTACTGCAGGGTGTGTCCCCTATTTTTACGTCAATTTAGATTTAAGTTTAAATTGTTAAGTTTAATTTTAGATTTATCAGTGTAACACAATTTACCTGACTGAGGATGCAGCCTGTCTTGCCGTGAGTCGTCTCCACTAAACTGAAAATGGGAAAGTTCCAGTTGTTGAGTTGGCTCATCAGAGGGTTCAGCCCCGGCATCTCGAGAGCCTCCGTGGCCAAGATCGGCTTGTAGGAGAAGGCGAAGGTAGTGAGTACAGAGAGATACACACAAAACGTAGTCCAATACTTTTCAATTTCAACTGACTAAAGTTCAAAACATTTTTAGAATATTTCAAGTAGCATGTTTACATACTGACATGCAGTTTACAGGTTGTGTCAGCGTGCAAATTTAAAATGATTGTAAACATTCATTATCATCATTCACAAGAAATGCATCACTTTTTGTAGAAATTCATCATTGCTAACTAAGATTATTTAGTTGCCTACCTCTGGTGATGGCAGTAGTGGGGAAAGAACGATGCCTTCTGTTGGATACTCTCTGCAAACTTCCCTTGTTTCAGGCGGCTTCTTGCCTCCTTCTCCCTCTTCTTCATTTTGTGCAAAGTCGCTGCTGTCACTGTGGTTGGTCTCATAGGTGCTGTCATAGGTGCTGTCATAGTCGGACGAAGCTACTGCACGCTCATCTGGGGAAACATTACACACTTTACATGTTTGTGATTTAATGTAACAATCTTAGCAATTATCCAAAGCTGCATAAGTCCATATTCATTGATCAAGTTAAAATCTGAAAGTCAGATACATTCAAGGTCATTCAAGTAGTCCATCACTACATAATCGCAGAATGAGCATATTTTCTATTGTACAAATGTTACAGCCACATGCAGCCAGTTCTCTCTGTGTATGTTGCTACTGTTCCTCTGAATCTGACTGTTTGTTACAGAACATTGGCCACTGACATCGCACAAATTTGCAAATATTTCATTATCATCATGTTGGCATATACCAAGCATAGTTTTATTAAACATATGTTTGATGTGTTCCATTTACCTGGATGGGGTATTCTGTCTCCTTTGTCAACTGATTCTGCCGCATGGTTCAGTCTGTTGAATGGTCTACCACAGCTGAAAGAAACAGAGCAGAAAAACACAAACACATTCAAAGAACATTCTGTTCATTCTTTATCTTGCCTTTTATTAAAATAGCTCGTCTGAAGCTGCATCCCCACATTTGTGAATTCGATCATTGCGATGTCATCTTGTGTGTGATTGGATGTGCGTTACCTGCCGCAGAGTGATGGAGGCCGCCAGTGAGGAGTGGTGGAGCTTGGGGCGCTCTGGCTGTGAGTTAAGGCTCTGTGGCGGCTCTTGGGGACCACAGAACCAGGGGCCTGTTCTGTTAATGGCCCGGCCAGCTCGGGAAGCTGCACTGAACACGTTTTTATCGTAGGACTGGAGGCAGGAGTGCCCTGGACGGGTGGTGAAGGGCACGGAGAGCCCAGAGGTGATACGTTGGAGGGGGGGAAACCTGAAAAAAAGATTGTTTTCCAATTAAAAAAGTTAGGGTTATGGATGTAGAGAAATATCTCTTTCGAATTTATTCACACACACCTGGTCTTCCCAGTGGTTTGCTGTAGAGGTGGTTGGTGATGGAGGCAGCACAGGAGGCAGACATGGAGCGACTCTTTGAGATGGTCATCATCACCGAGTTGCTCCATGTTTCACTGCTTTAATGTAAGAACACAGAAGGATAAATGAATCACTGTAGTCCTAAAATGTCATCTTGATGTCTTACTATTCACTAGTCAGTGGGTTCGTGATTGACCCGTTTACCTGTCTGCGGTGTGTTTGATGCTGGCTGAGCGGTCTCGGCGTACAGGTCCCGGTTCGATGGTGGGCAGACCCGTAGCTGAGGTTGTTGTGGTCCACGTTGATGATATTCTTCTCAGCAAACCCGGGGGCAGACTCCGCCTTAGACGCTGTAATGCAGACACACAAACCACATGTATACACATCGACAGAAGTCTCACGGATGTGGAAGAAGAATGAAGTCTGTTTGAAATGTATAGCGTGTTAAAATAAGACAACACGTTACTTTTTTAGCCTTCCAGCTAATAATGTGCGTACTCTACATATGTACATGGTTTGGCACCCACAGCCTGTGATATGAAAATAACAGGCAGATATTCCCTCTCTGGTCTTTTCACTTTTACTCAAACTCCTCTGTATCCATTTACACTTCATTTTTATGATCATTTTAATGATTCAGAAATATCACATTGTCATATCTCAGAGAGATGCACATCTGTTGATTAGATTTATTTCAGCCTTGGGCCTGTATTTAAACTAACAAACAGAGCTTTGTTTTTCTTTTTCTGGATCAAATGCGTGCCTCCTTTTCATAAAAAAGTGAGGACATCAGACTAGAAAGATGGCATATTTGTTCTTCTGGCCCATTTCTATTTTTTTTTTTTTTAAAGCATATGGAAGACAGAATCGTAAGCAGGAGAGAGTCGTATTCATATCCCCTGTGGTGTCTATCTATCCGATGTTGTAAATTTTGTTGTAAAGCCATGAGCCAAACTCAGTTGTTTGTCAGATTGTATCTTTGTAGAGTCGGTATATTTTTCTAAAAGCGTCTCTCTCGCTCTGTCCCTTACAAAAAAAAAAAAAACACTAACACAAATCAGGGTTGTGGGTTGGAGAGCAGAATATAGAGGGCAGCAGAGGATCACATTTCACATCAGATACGTGTCTTTCATCTATTCCCCCTTTTTCTCGGGCAGACAATTACTCACACGAGCATCATTGCCATCCCAACGCACATAAACGCACACGTGAGCTCGCTTTGCTCTGCGGTGTGTGTCTCTCCTGCAGTGATGGAAATCTAATCAAAGATCTCTAATAGTGTGTGAAAGAGTGACAGAGAAGGAGAGAATAAAATGGAGACGTAGGAGTGAGAGAGACAGGACATGCGTGGTAATCACTGTAAATATCTTTTTATGCTTTTGCTATTGTGAATTTTATATTGTATATGAAACATGGTGGACTGATGCATGTTACCAACATTAATTCTACCTAACATTAAGTCTCTAAAGGTTTTATCCTGTGGTGAAATGAACATCTTATAACACTACAATATGCTTTTATAATATGTGTGTTAGTAATATCCACAACCGCTGAAGTTGGAACAAATGTCAAAAACTACAAACAACTACAAACTTGAGCTTCTAACAAAACATGAATCAATGTCCTGTCAAGTGAAGCAAAGAAAAAAAAACCTGAGTAAGAATTTTTACTCCCAGTCACCGCAGCGTCTCTCATTACCTTTATATAACTGCTATTTCTGTCCTTACATCAGAGCGTGTACAACAAGGTAGCATCGAAGTGAATCACCAACTTTAACCGGCTGCCACATGCAGACTCACAAATCCCCGATGAGCTAAAATGAGGCAGAATCTCATTGAGTTCTGCCACATGGGTCAAGAATTAAGTGCAGTCAGGTAGCATTAAAGCTGCTAGTCCTTTTCCTGGTAGGCTATTCTGCATTGCATCACACGCTTTATTTAGTTTCCTTTGCCGTCTTAAGTGCCTGCATACATTTTGAAGCACCAGCCTTGTAAAACATTAAAAGGCCCTCTGGAAGCTTGTGCATCATTGTTAAATACCTTAGAGTCTCACACTACAGCGGCAGTGAGGGAGGAAACAGGGGTGATGTATCCTGAAAGAGGTATACTTGTGTGTGTGTGTGTATGTGTTTTTCCTACATTGTGGGGACTTAAACCTGTTTATACACTCACTTTATTGGGACCTGTCTCCAGCATACATTGTGAGGACAAAAAGCAGGTCCGCATAATGTAAAAAACAAAAAAATAAGGTGAAAACATGACTTAAGGTTTGGTTAAAGTTGGGGTCAGGTTTAGATAAGATTAGACAAGTCAATGAAATGTCCCCTGAAGTCATTAAAACTCGACTGTGTGTATGTGTGTTAGCATGTCCTGCAGAATAACACAAAAATGAAGCAAAATGATGAAAAATTAAAAAATAAAATCTGCAGCTCTTTAGTCTGGTGTTAGAAAGAAGTGAGGTCACCGTACCTCTTGAGGTGTTGAAGTTTGTAAAACTGACGATGCTAAATCAACTAGGGGGGGTGAATTTCTTCTGTATTAATCAGTTTTGTAAAACTAGAGACTACAGCTGTATCCGAACACAATTCATATGAGTCTATAAATCTGTAAGTCCTCAAATTGTGTTTTAACACAATAAACATTTACCTTTGGAATAGCCAGTCTCTCTGATTTTTCAGGCCCCTCCTCTGAGTCGGAACATGTGTGCGTGTCTGCAGGGATGCGAGGCCGGTGGAGCGGCTGGAGGCTGATCTGGGTGCTGAGGAGGTTCCTGACGGCCTTCAGAGAGCTGCAGGTGTTAGGAGGCAGTGAAGGGTCTGCCAACAGGTCCGAGATCAAACCGTGGGCTTCACCCATCACCGCGATGTCCACTACCACACTGGTGCCCGAAGACTGGAAGAGAAGGTGAGAGGATGAGAAAGACAATGAGGTATTCATTCTTTGCTTATCTTTTTTGATGCGTTGAACAAACATCACACAAATTTTCATGTATATGAAAAAGAATAACACACGGAGCAATGGAAGAAAACATCATCAAGACGCATCTTGAAATATCTATATGAAAAATAACACCTCAATCTTACCTCACTCACATTCCAGCCGAAATTTAGCTATCAACGATTGAACGTATTGACCAATGAACCCAATGGCTCATTATGTCAAAGGTTAACCATGTGTGGTGTCAATAATGGATTCCACTGTTAATGTCAACATGTGCTAATCAGCCTCTTTTTAGCTTATAATCTATTTCATGACATGTACCCACACACACACAAGCACAAGCATGTTTATACGTGCACAGTGTGTATAAGTGCATGCAGTCGAAAATATAGGATCTGCAGTGATCATTTAATATAATATAACATGTCAGATTATATCACAAATATGACAAAAATAAGAAACAGTTTGTTTTTAATGTTTCTGCATTTTATCTGTGCTGTCAGTTGTTAAAGCGTTTTTTTTTTTTTTTTTTTTCAATTTGTATAATGTGTCATTTTGTTATCATCGGTGGAAATGTCACTGATCACTGAATGACTCAGTGTGGGCGACTGAGGACAGAGCTGAGTAGCACTGCTACAACTAAAAAAACTGACAAGACTTTCTTTTTTTTTTTTTTTAAGCCAGAAAAAGGCACAAGAGATGAGTAAAACTGGAGGCAGCGGGTGACACATGAAATGACTAAAGTACTAACACTCACTAACACACTGTACTGAAACAGAAACTAAACTTAAACTCCAAATATTGCTTTTATCCCACTCTTTCCTTTGATACTGATACCTTGACTGTAATTTCCATCATAAAACTTGAGCATATTTAAACTTATGAGAATAACAATCAGTGTAATGAGAATGAGATTTCTTGGAGAATTTTTAAGTTTTGCACAATGTCTTAATTTTTTGAAGTGACTTCTCTGCTAGTGAGTAAATACTAACAGTGCTGCTACACTTTCCTACTACCACTTCTTCTCTCTTCTCAGTCTGTGGAAATAAATGTGTAGCCTAATACCTTAAGTATCTAAAGTAAAATGCTGTTAATGTATATATGGAAATAATAGGAGATCTAATGAAACCATTGTTGGGAAACTGACCCTGATGTTTTCTACTCCTTCATCCCTGTATACTCCCCACTGTGCCAACCATATGAGGCAAATGAGTGCACATGATCACTCCAACCATGAGCCTTCACTTTCCCATCTGTCTTCCCCCTAAGGCTGCTACTGGCAGCAACCTCTGCTTTTGCCACTCTGCTTGAATCAGTGCCAAACTTTCTTTTCTTTCTTTCTTTTCTTTTCTTCTTCTTCTTTTTTTTTTTTTTTTTGCACTTTTCTTTTCTTTTCTTTATATATTTCCATCTCCTTACCCTGGCAATTTATTGTATTTTGCTGTATTCGGGTCCTTGGTTAACTGAACATATCACACAAAAGCAACACAAATTTGTGTTTGGCTGCAGTAGTCAGAAAAAAAAAGAGGAAGATGAGTGGGAGGAGTAAAGTGGGATGAAGGTGGGGTGGTGGTGGTGGTGGTGGTGGTGGGGGCATAAAAGGTAACTAGAGTAGGACTTCCCCTCTGTATTCAAACAAAGTGACAGATGATTCTCATAATTTGCTTCCTTAAACAGATCGTATTAGCTCTTCAAACATGTCAGGGCTCAGGGCTGTGATGTGATGAGTAAATGCACGAAGCACACGGGAAGATAGTTTCCTGGAAGAGCGCATGTCTGTCTGTGTGCATGTACGAGTGTGCGTGTGTCACCTCAACCTGAACAAAGCCCATTAGACCACTCCAGAGCTTTATGACATCCTGCTATTGTGACATTCACCCATTACCTGGCAGTAATGGACTCTGTTCAGCTAATGTCAGCGAGAGAGCGAGATAGAGGGATGTTGAATGTGTGCGTGTGTGTGTGTATGTGTGTTTTATGGCACTTTTATCTGTTAGAATACTGATATTTTCGTTTTTAGCATTCTATCTAAGAGTTTAGAAAACAACCGGTATGTGTATGCATTGCAACATACATACATGTTTGTGCTGACGGGGGGGTCTACGGTGGTGTTCTTGTAGAGACACAGCAGAGAGACAAGGCAAAGGAGAAGGTTATTGATTCCTCCCAGCATAGAGGCTCACATGAGACAGCAGGGGGAGCGATGGTCAATGAGTAAATCAACAGTGGGCACTTGCAGATGTGTGTATAGACATAGACGTACATATATAGACGTACATATATAGACATACATATATAGAAATGCCCCTTGGGATCAGTCCATCAGGCTTTTAGGGTAATAGAGTACACGCTGCACACAGAAAGATGAGTCATAACCCCCCACAAATGCAGCGCACTGTAACAGAAGACAATGTTAAACACTGCTCTGCGATGACGATGTATACAGATAAGATCTGTGTTCATCAAAGCTCCAAGAACAGAACTACTGATTTGAATCACTAAGGCCACAAACATAACATCATCAACGCTAAAAGGTAAACCAATATCTATTCAGAGCCGGGGTTGGGCATTTAGATCCGATACAAACTATACATGGTCAAACTTAGACATTGAACCAACAGGGATCCACACTATCGAGTCAATACTGAAAATACAAAAACAGCTTCATAAGATTGTTGTTATATTATATCTTTGATTGTTAAAATGCAGTTCAATGTAAAGAATTTGAATAATGAAACTAGGCGACTCCCACTAAAGTGAAGGTGAAGATAGCCCATGCATTTAAAATGCTACTTTTCTCATTTAAGTTCTCCTGCCTGAACCTTACACACTGTGTGACTGATTCCTCTAAACACCAGTGTCAATGTTGTTAACACAGAAATATATATTATCATTAAAATCAGGTTTTAAGCAGAAATGGTGATAATTCAGATACCAAAACAATTTTTTTTTCACTGCTGACACCAGCTTTGAATTCTAATCAAACTCCCCTTACTCTCTCTCTCTCTCTCTCTCTCTGTCTCTCTCTCTCTCTCTCTCTCTCTCTCTCTCTCTCTCTCTCTCTCTCTCTCTCTCTCTCTCTCTCTCTCTCTCTCTCTCTCTCTCTCTCTCTCTCTCTCTCTCTCTCTCTCTCTCTCTCTCTCTCTCTCTCTCTCTCTCTCTCTCTCTCTCTCTCTCTCTCTCTCTCTCTCTCTCCATTGACATTATTTTTCCTCAAGCTCGTCTTCTGCTTCTGTTTTTTTCCCCCTCACTCACATCCGCCGTGTATCTCACTAGTTCAGTTCTCCCCTCTCTACCACCATCCCCCAGCTCTCTCCTGAGAGGCAGTTAGGAGATATGTGGCCAAATCAGGCATAAAGGCAGATGGTGAAAGCAGAGAGAGAGAGAGAGAGATAAAGAGAAAAAGAGCGACAGAGAGAGAGAGAGAGAGAGACAGAGCAAAAGAGGAGCTGAGTCCACAGGCAGGCCGTGGCCAGTCAAGTGAAAAAGAGAACAGCTCACTCTAGCAGGCCAGCTGAGCTCCTCGGCAGACTAATCTACAACAACTGTAAATACAGCACTACAGTGAGGGGCTGCTCATTGTGTCTGTACTACTACACCAATAGTACATGGAAAAGTGTCAGGTGTGTGGAATACCTTTGCACCTCCCGTGTTTTTTTTTTTTTTAAGAATTAATGCTGAAGCAGGGTTTAGCAGCAGGTTAAAGTGTGAGGCCAGAGGCCAAGTTCATGTAGTTAATGTTTTAGATAAAAGAGGATGACTGCACGATTGCAGGATCGCTTCACAGTTACTACAAGGTTATTAATCCTTAACAAATGGATCTATAGATTTTTTTAAATAATAATGACAAGCGTGTGTTTTGGAAGTCAGCTGGGATGTGTTGCTTTAATTATCTAAGGTGGCTAAGATGATTGATGACAATAAGATCTTCCAGATCAGATACACAATGAACTACAACAATAATGCAAAATGTTACTCTTAAGTTTAAGATGAACGTAACAATACAGATGACACATCTAAATTTTACAGGATACGCTGCTCAACAAATAGTAACAGTTTGAAAAAGACAAAACAAAAAACAACCGTGACACTGAATGTTTTAACAGTAGCTTCACTCCTCACTCATCCTGCTGATGTACACCAGCCTCTCACATGTGTAACTGACCTAAAAACTAGGCTGTATCAAGAAGCTTAATTTAGACATTGCTTCAAGTTGTCCTATTTAAACCATCTCATCATTACTGATTAAATGGCTTTCCTTTTTTTTACGCACACACACATGCACGCACACACACACAATTACACAGTCACAATTTAGATGCACATCAAACAGCATCATACGCTCAGACTGAACAGGAAAGACTCCAATTAAACCAATACTGAACCTGTTTAGCAGGATGAGTATTGTCCTGATGACGTCCCATGGTACTTGCTGAGTGGCGCCTCTGCATCATTCGTGTTTAGTTTGAACACAACCAACAACTCAAAAGCGATCTTGCTATCTAGATTCCTGCAGATGGTAAGGCAGCTTTATGCTCGTTGTTTTGTTTTTTTGTTTTTTCCTTCCTTCAGCCACCTTCCTTCAAACGTCACAATCCTGAGAATCTCGATCCAAAAGCGATTGACATTTCAACAGTGTAGCCACACAAACACTTCCTCGCGCTCTCCCTCTCCTCATCTCTCCTCATCTCTGCTGTTTCATGAACCACCCTCTGTCCTCTCACCCGCCCCTACCTCTGCATCTGCCAATTGGAAATGTTCACCAGTGGTTCAGTGATGAGAAGACCTGCAGTACACAGAAATCAGTTGTATTGAAAATACCTGGTTGCTAGGATACATGTGGACAAAGATCAAAGTGGCTCGGCTATGGACCATAAAATAGTTGTTTGGGGCTCAGTTGGCCACAGTTATACTACGCCTACTACTTGTCAAGAGTTTCCTGTGATAGCAGGTGATGCATGACAACCGAGCAGCGACAACTGTGTATTATCAGAGCAGGGCTTTCTACATCAGGAAACCGATTGATTCATTAAAGGTTTTGATGGATTTATTTTTAGCTAAAGCTGAAACTGCATTTCCACAATGGAAAGAAATCTGGATGATACCTATCTTAAATATACAATCTGATATCTGGAGGCGTGTGTAAAACAATCGTTTATTGAAGTTTATTGAGTTTTTAATTCTCTAAGCTTTGTAGGAAAAGATTTTTAACTGGTGACATTGACTTTTATGATTTTCTTTCTTAACTAGTCATCTGCGTTTGTTTTTTCATTGCTTACTGGTGACAATTAAAATACATTTCCTGCCCTAATGAGTGTAGAATGGTTTTAAAAAATGGATAAATTTAATCAACAGTCCTTTGGCAGCGACCAGTAACACATGTAACACTGTTTGCAATCTGCCCTGAACAAAATGGCACGGAGACTAAATAATGTGAGTCAAAGCCAGAGTGTCAGATATTTCAATTATTAGTTCATCAGACACTTTAACAATAACATATTGATAAACAACATGTAAAAGTACATTATTGTGAGTTTGATGTGATGTTTTTTTTCTGGCCATTAGTGATAAGAGATATATAAAACTGTGTTAACTTGACCCATATGCAGCCACTTAGGTGGTATTTGACATTTAAGACATATATTACATTCAAAACTTATTGGGCACACTCTGTAGGTAATTATGTAAGTATTTAAAAATTAGTTAGAAATATTTTTTAAAGAAAGTTGAAAATAAATCAAGCCATTTTGTTGGTAAATCTGTCCTCATATTACTTTCATACTTCCTGTATTTTTCTCTCATCTCATCAAAACTAACCCAGAATGGCCGTCTTAAATGTAGCAGTAACAGTTCAAGTGCTATTCTACTACAAAAGGCTAAGGAAAAAATACATACATCTCATACACATCTCCCCTGTCCCTCTTGGCAGCACTGACCTGGGATCTGCTCAGAGCTCTCTTGTAGTCCCATTCTGGCTGCCACATACTCTGGAGATAGAAGAAATAAAAACAGAAGATCCTGTCAGAAATCTAAATCTTCAATGCACAGAATCTCTTCTCTCTTTCTCTTCTTCTACTGCCCCTACTTTACTCCCGCCTGCTTATATCCTTTCTCTCCATTAGACACATCTAAAAATGAAACAAAAGCAGGCAATGCTAATGAATAAAAAGAAAAGGACACATCACCCCCCAAATGCTGGAGGGCTGATCTATATACGGCTCTATGCACCCCCTCACCCACCACAACGCTCCAGCTCTCACTGCGATGATTTTTCATTTTTCTTAAATATGAGAAAAGTGTAATTCAATTCCGTCAGACGAGAGTGAAGGAGTGACTTTCCTTGAATATCCTAGCTCTGAATTTTTGAAAGGCACCGTTTATAAACCTGAATCAATGTTTGCTCCTGCTTCCAGACTTTGTGCTCAACTATACTGAATGTAACACAACCCCAGGTTGTTTTGATGGACTGGACACACAAGAATGGAACTAATTTGTAATCATCTTAAATGATAGACGATGAGTGTATTTCACAAAATGTAAGAATGCTTTTACACTACATAAACTTACAATAGACAATAGTGGCCCCAAATGGCAACAAGAAGGAACTGTTTGAATTGAATTTGAAACATCTCAGTTAGCATCAACAGGATGATCTCTGTTGTATTTTTGCATAAAACATCTGTGTAGTAAAGTTTTAAATTGGACTGCATCAAAGTGTTTTTTTTTTATTTTTGTTGTTTATCTTGTCTTAAAGGGCCAGTCACAATAACTAATGACAAATGACGTAATATTGAAATGTTAAATATTAAGATTTTAATACTCAGTAATAAAGCAAAGGCAAGTGGTGTAATTCTTTTGTGGGCGAACAAAAGATTGAAAGAGACAGAATGAGTAGCTAGAACAACCTGTTCTGTATACTTGAAAATTTGTTCCATAGATCAGATCACAATTACACTATGACAGATTATCATGCACGACAATGATACTCTCACAAATTTCACTTAGGGGTTGGAAGTGCAGTGTATTTTAAAACCAATTGCAGTTCCCATTAAAAATGGCTGTAGAATCATTTTAAGTTATGATCCTAAGATAATGTAAAACATGACAATACCCGGTGTTAGATGTTTAATGTCAAACTGTCAAACTGTTACCTTCAGTGCTACTTGTGCTCAGACAAGCTTTGCATCGAGACATCTGTCGAATATCAACTTAACACTACACTTTCAATGACAGAACAAGGTAAAATGCCTGCTGTGCTGTTCTTTGTACAACAGTTCATAACAAAAACTGACTCATGTGCAAGAATAAAACCCTGTCACCTCCTCAGGTCTTTGATTCGGGCAGCTCATGACTGAACTCTGAGAAACGGCTGTTACTAGATAGAGATCTAATATATGATATACATGGCCACATATGTCTATGTCTACAAGATGTCAGGCACACTTTTATAAAAATATATATTAAAAAACCCATATTAAAATTGTGTATGTGCATTACTTATCTATATATAAATCAATATAATGACCCTTAATGGCACTGGTGTGTGAATGAGTAAAAAGTAATGCAATAGTAGCTATCTATCTATATATCTATCTGTCTGTCTTTCTGTGTGTGTGTGTGTGAAATATATACAAATTTTATATAAATTATAAGTCTTAAATCAACACATGTACATGTAATTTGTATACAGTAAATTTATACATACAAAGATGCTATATGTAGACATAATTATATATGTTATATATAGGTCAATTTATGAACTATACATTCATAAGCAGCATATGAAATTGTTCCAGTTTCAGACTTCAGATCCCATATGGTCATCACAAGATGTTGCTACATTTTCTGACAAGCTAACAGCTAATTTGAAAATGATGATGAAACTAGCTACCTATCCAGTCTAGCTAGCTGCCAACATGAAAAATTCCTGTTAATGAGCTTCATTTGTCATTTTTAATCTGCACATAAAATAAAGCCTTCTCTACCTGAAAACATTTATCCCAACAAACACTGAAAATCTCTTGGGATTTCATGTCAGTTTCATGTCAAATTAAATGTTTAAATGGCTTTATCTTCCACTTAACTATCTGCATAAGGTCAGCATGTGCAGAGTGTTTCTTGTGCAAAAGAGGAATGATAATTTGAATAGAGGGTATTGCTTAATTCATAATAATAATAATAATTATTATTATTATTATCATTTCATTACTGGTCCCAGGCCCAGTGTTCGTGCCTCTATGTCTATGAGTGTGTGTTGCGTCTGTCGAATGCCCTAGTTGTCACAGTTCATAGGCTGATGTCATGAAATGACATGACCTGACAGTGCGACTGTCATCCACTGGAGATGACTTTGCATCTTGAATGGCAGATGAGATAATCTGCTTAATACTGCGGATTCATGTTTCATGTGAGCCCATTGGGACGTGAGGGAGGTTGTTTGGAAGAAGAAAAGCACAGTAATACTGAATCACGCCGAGACACTTTATCATCTAGAACATATATGCTTCATTTTCAAATACAGTGTGTTATCTTTTTGACCTATAGGAAGGTTGCCGTATTAAAATAATTATGTGGTTGAAGTGCAGCAGCACAACACAAATCAGACTGGAGTAAACCAAATAGCCCCTTTTTTCTCTTTATCAATCTACACACACATTTCAGCTTGTATCATTTCTATCCTCTGTGCTCTGCTTTCTGATGTCTGATGACTTCCATTATGCCTCAAATGCACTTCTCATGTCAAGTCTATAAGACGCTGGGAAATCACAGAGGTCTAATGCATTTTCTGAGCCACATTATCTTCAACAGCACCATCATTTAGTCCTAAATAGACTCCTGCTAATTTCACTCATGCAAATACAAGCAGAGCTTATTGGTAAACTCACATGAACACACAGTAAATGCTCCTGGAGCCAACACATGCGTGTATGAACGTGGCGCGCACTGCAGGGGGAGCTGTTTTTGTTTACATGAGCAGCGCCGGTCTCAGGGGTGTTTCTGTGGTATGCAGAACTTACATCTGTTCAGAAGGACAAGCTTTCTCATCTGCTATATATACTTTGATGCTTTTAAAAACAATTATTCATGTTCATAACCAAAAAGACACAAATTCGCTCTGCGTTTACAGCAGTGAAACACAAATGGGATGCCATCCCAGCATGCACTGGGCAAACAACAGGACTGCAACCCTCCTTGACAGCCAAGTCACCATTGCTAACATTACTGTACTAACTGACACCAAAGCTCCTTATTCATGTACTACAAGTACTTAGTTATATATTTGTGTAAGTAGGTATAATAGAAATGTATTTGTGTATATTGTGACTGTTCCTGCTTTTTTCCCTGAACTGCACTTTACATGAAATCGACTCTGACAATATGAAACCATTTGGGATTATTTACAGGAAATGTAGTTGTTCACACTGTGTGACCTGTCCTTAACCCCGAGTTCTTATTTAAGCGAACAGCAGAGTGTGTGTGTGTGTGTGTGTGTGTGTGTGTGTGTGTGTGTGTGTGTGTGTGTAACTGTGCATGTTATGACATCTTATTATAAATCCATGTTAGAACAGAAGGGACAGAAAAAAAGAAAAAAAGAAAAAAAAATCAGTCTGGATGATCTTTGCACATGCACACACCCACACACTAGCACACACAAGTGCACACGCATGCAGTGACACACGCATACACACACACACACACTCTCTCTCTCTGTTTGTCACGACTCAGACACTCCACTCTTGAAGGAACCAGCAAGCCAGACCCAAACCCCTACTGGCCAGCAACTGTTCTTACTAGATCCCAGCTGAGGCAGTGAGGGGGGAAGAGACACAACACATATTTGGAGAGAGATGGTAAAAAAAAAAAGAAAACGAAAAACAAATGTTTTGACTCAACAGGAAAAATGCTACTATTTGCATTGATTTAACTCCTGCCAGCTGGAATTATGTAAGAACATTAAATGAGGTGAAAGAGATTCTCCTCCTATTTTTCCTCCTCGGTTTGATTTACTATTATAAACATAACATTTTTTAATTGAATACTAACATTGTTGTAAACCATGTCAAGAAGCTGGTTCAACAAAAATAAAAAAAAGTATTAAAACATGTATTAAAGCCACACAGCAACGTATGTATCAGAAATACTCATTCAGTGAAATCACAGTCTCATACTAGAATTTGATGCCTTTTTCCCTGGTCCATCAGCCATCCCTTTTTTTTTTTTTTTACGTAATCCTGGTGACAAAAATAAACAAATCAACAACAGACAAAAAGAAAGAAAAAAAAAAA
Organism: Polydactylus sextarius; assembly: GCA_016801845.1. Taxonomy (NCBI): domain Eukaryota; kingdom Metazoa; phylum Chordata; class Actinopteri; family Polynemidae; genus Polydactylus; species Polydactylus sextarius. The sequence continues at coordinate 5,522,549 of CM028924.1, forward strand.
ACAATATCCCTGGTAGAGCTGGACACTATTTGAGATAATGTTTTATTATTGTCCAGAACTATTAACCTAATTCTGTTGTTTTCCTCAGAGGCCAGTTAAAGCAGATTGATTCATTCATGTTACTGCACATAATGTTTTTTTTTTTTTCTTTTTCCATACAAACTGGTGCATAGTGATCCAAAGAAATGCAGTTTACACATTCAACACACAGTGAGATTGCCAAATTAATTTGGCAAAAATCTCGCCTGTGTACGCACGGTTTGCCTGTGAGTGTGTGTGTGTGTGTGTGTGTGTGTGTGTGTGAGGGTGGGGGGTAGGGAGGGTGATGATGACTCACCCACCCACACATGAATTCAGACATGCACTCATCATCATCATCACTCAAAACCATGTTAGGGCTGCTCACTGATGCTAATTGTTCCCAATCAGTTCATCAGGGATCCTGTCAATGCACCGTGAAACCAGACCACACCAGCGATTGCTTATTGATCTCATTACATGCTCGCGTCACTCCATCAGGCCAGTGTTCATTCGTACGCGTGTGAGTCGGCCACCTGACATGTCCGTCACAGATGCACCTCTACACCTGAGCCGATGGAGCTGCAAATGTTGAAAAAGAAAGTCTGCAGCCATGCTAGCAGCTAAAAGCTAAGAAAGGTGCAACATAACTTTTGAACTTGAACTACATTTTACCTCTGCACATCTCTATCTACACAGTAGTAACACAACAAGATGAGAGGAAAATTAATTCTTTGAAAATTTAATTTACATTTAATTTACAATCTATATCACAAGAAATGTTGATGTCTATATCATTAATAAACATAATATGGTCCTTTTTATTTAAAAGCATTGATCACACCATTGATTGCATTTATAATAAAATGAAAAATGAGTTTGACCATTGATAAAATATCAAGATTTCAGTTTTTAACAGTTATAATAGTTATTTTCATCACCTCATTTGTATTTTTTTGCTCCATGTGCATGGATTGTGCTGATGGCAGCTACTGATATAGACTCAGGCGAGTGTGTGTGTGTGTGTGTGTGCCACAGTGGAGTTGCATGACTAAGGCTTTGCATGTGCTGCCAAGTAAATGCATGCACGCATCTGTCAGCAGACTCCTTTTTGAACGTCTCATCTTTTGCATTTTCCTTTTGATGTTTGACACATGAAATGTGGCTTGTGATCATGTGACCTGTAGCACGATGCCTCGAACCCACCAGTGATTTTTTATGCTAAATATAATTGCACCCTGCGTAATAAGACAACATGTAGACGTGCACTGTCGACTTTAATTATAACGCTGCACAAAAATCATCATCAGTGTAGTTAATGATATACTATGTAGAATTCTTTTAATTATATTAAACCGCATTTCCTGAGCACTCAATAAGGATGCAATTAGTTTTGCTTTGTTAGTGAAAACAGTTTTTTAAAGTCTCAACATCAATATTTATACAATAGATGTAACAGATTGCTTGATACTTATAAGCTATTAAGGTCTGAGTCATATGAAAATTAAAAAAACATTAAAAATGTTTTCTTTAACTGTCTTTATTGCCTAGTGTATCATATTTGATAAACAAGTTCCTAAGACCTCCATCTCATTAGAATGTTGAGCATGTATCAAATAAAAAATGTAATAAAATTGAACAAAAAAATTTAAAAAATCATATAAAAATAACGAATAATAAAGTAAAATGAATAAAAACAAAAAAATAAGTATGAAATGATTTACCTTTTTCTTAAAAAATAAAAAATAAATAAACACCACAGTTTAAAAAAAATAGAATTTTCTGGCTATTATTTGATGTGTCCGGTATTAAAGGGCTAAAGCATTTTTGCATCCATATGATGATGCATGTGTTATCTAATAAATGTAATAACAACACTCACAAATGTGAATTTATATCACTGAAAGCTGTTATAACAAAAAAAAAACAGTGAGCATCCTTATTCTTGCACTGATTCTATCTACTTGTAAGTAAGTGAGTAAGCTGCACGCAAATGGGCTCTCATGCATGCACAAAACTCATCTGAAACACACATACACGCACCATTTGATCCTCGTCTTCCTCCCTCCCTCCCTACCTCTAAGGCTACACAGCTAAGTGGAGTGCTTTTCCCTTGTGTTGTTGTACCCATGTTAGGCTACTGACGCCAGCTTGTCTTTCTCTACTCCTATTACTGTGAGGGAGGGAGGTGGTGGGGGGTTTCATCACAGCTCCCACAACCCACTTCTCTCTGTCAGCTTTCTGCTCTCACTGATTGACACTGACATTGCCAGGTGTTAGTATTTCCGGTCGACTCCTGTGAGAACGACGCAAGTGTGCGGACACTGGTCTTCCATTTTCGAGCTGCATTCGTAATGACTTATATCCCATTTTGTGTCCTCGTTCTTATTTACCTTCCACTCTCTGAAATTTTGGGGACACATATTTTTTGTTTTTTCCAACAACGATAATTGATAAAAAAAGACATCTTTGTTGAGATGTCACTTCCTGCCATATGTCATAATATGCAAATATTTCTGTGGAAGCACACGACATTACCTCATCTTGTAATTATATCCCATTATCTCAAGATCTTAGAGTTTACAAGAAATGACGATAGTTCTCAAGAGTCACTACAGAGCCATTATTGTTATAGGCAGCAAATGATGTAGAAATCAGCTGGCTTTAGGACCCAGAGTGACTGAGCATGAATTGATCACCATTGCACAGCTCAGGACCATGTATGCTGGGAAAACATTTTTGTTTATCTTATTATGGTATCATGCTGACAATGATATCACAATATGAAGGTGGTTGCAGTTTTTGAAGCCATGTCCTGTTACTGCGTGGGTGGACTATGGGTGTGTAGGGGGTTTTGTACTTATTATGAAACCCCCTACATACTTATTATCCAAGCAAGAATATATCAAAAAAAAAAAAAAGTTATAAACTATTTAAACCAATATTCTTCGCAACACAACTCTGTTATTTTTAGATTCTGGGGTTATTGCCATTTATGAAACCCACGGGAAACAACCATTTTATGTCTGTTTATCCAAGCAATTTCTCCTGGGAAACATTAATGCTGACCCCCTAGAAGAAGCTTGTAAACACTAAGTATCTACTAAATAACACAATGATATGTTTTCTTTTCTCTATACCATTTTTTTCTGTCTCATCCACTCATATCTGTTGCGTAGTCCATATAAAACCTGGCCTATGACTCTTGTCTGTTTGTGTCTTGTGTGTGTGCGTGCGTGTGTGAGTGTGTGTGCAACATAACACTTAGTAAACACTGGTCTGAGAGACCACAAGAAAAAGAAAGACACCATGTAGAAAATTTGAAGGAGAACAAATCCATAGAAAGAAAGCAGCTCTTCTGGGTAGCCTTGTCTTGAGGCTAAACCAAAGGCACTCAGGATGTTTCACATTAGAGCAGCTTTATTCAATAAGGGCTTACTCATTGAATTCCTTGTTGAATGAGATTGAGATTGGGAGAGAAGGGTAGAGAAGGGAAAAATGGGATGAAGACGAAGATGAAGGCAGGAGAAAGTAAAAGAAGGAAAGAAAATAAGCTAAATCAAAGAATGGAAAAAGTCGACATTATCACAAGCTGCATCAAGACCGAAGAACCACACATATGTGTTTACGTATCTGTGTGTGTTTGTGTTTGTGTTTGTGTAAGCAAGTGATCAAGGCAGGCAGAGATAGAGAGGGCGGGAGTGTGTGCATGTGTGTGTGTGCATGCGTGTGTCTGTGGTTTGTGTAGCGTGTAGTGTGTGTACCTCCCTGTGCACCCATCACAGCACATGGTCTGCTCCTTCGTCTGTTCTTCAGATGAGAACCAATTGCTCACTTTGCGATGCTACACCACGTCGAGAAAACAGTGTGCCGTTTATAGAACGGATCCAATTATTTCTGAATATTGAAACTTTGACCTGAAATAAACTCCCTACTCCAGATCTGGTTAAAGCATACCCTGAAAGAAAAGTCCTGATTAAGCACAATGCACCTGAGAAATTAATTATGGTCCAAAGATCTGCTGCTTTGTGATTTCATCATGTAGTTGAATGTCCATTTTGCAATTTTTCATATAATTGTTCAAATCAACAAGGTAACAATTTGATGTAAACACAAATGGAAATTTTCCTTTCTGTCCTAAGGTATGCAAAGTAATAAACCAAATTAGTTTATATATAGTTTTCTTTTTCATGAATAAAAGACTTAATTTATCTTAAAGCAACATTGTGTAATTTTGTCTATGAACAAAAATCGAATTGTGACCTCAATAATTAGTAATTGCCTCCATCAACTAATGGAAGTGTTCTGGTAGCCTCTGAATATGCCATTTATATACACATAGAGTTGGTGAGCTCAGTGCAAATTGCCATGTTGTGCTCTGTGAGAAATGATCGATTTATGTTAAATTAAAAACAAACAAACAAAAAAGAACAACAACAGAACAAAGTCCAGAGAGCCAGGCTGGGTACTGAGATTTTTCACACACGAAAACGAGAACAAAAAATTGAACGAAACCGGTGACACGAGTAAATATCATAGCTGGTTTTCCTAAATGCAGGGATGGTGTTGATATTTCTCGGTTACCGTGGAAGGAAATGCGTATAAAAATACTATTCAGTTTGTTGTGGTATATGACATCACCACTAGATGGGAGAAAATCTTACACAGCATCTCTTTAAGTTCATTACATTTCCATACAAATTGATAATGTAGTATATTGATACGATCCTTTTATTATTGTGTCCAGGTGAATCAGGCTCAAAGAACATGTTAAATTATATAATATGTTATTACGTTGCTTGATGACAGTTTGGTGTTGACTGAGTCTTTTATTAAATACGGTCTAGAACCTCGACCATTCAGACGAGCCTGGTTCTCTTTACTCTTTCCATTACACCACTTGTTCATTCATTTAAATCGCAGAAGAGCAGCCGTAGCCTGGGAGGTCAAGGTTTACACAGGATGCAGCATGTAGAGCTGAATCTAGTCTGGCCTCATAGCTTGGATACGCTGGGTCTGTTGTGATTTCAGCGAAGGCATATAAGGACTGGAAGCGAGGCAAAAACACAAGCACACATGTACGGAGACACACGCGCGCACATCAGCAGCATCTTACATAACAGTGAGTGATGGCAGCTGAGGACACAATAATACTGCCTTTGGCATTTGTCCTGTGAAAGTTGGACAGAGAGGAAATCGGGTGAGTGGGAGAGAAAACAGAGAGGGACAGGCAGACAACAAAGCGACAGAAAAAAGGGAGAGAGGTAGAGAAAGGCTAATAGTAGGAAAGATACAGAGAGAGAGAGAGAGAGATTTTTTTTTTTTTTTTACTACAGATGCCCACAGCCTTAGGCAAAATACCCCGCGGGAAAATATTACCCAAATTAATGTTTCAGTCCAGTCATTTTCATGTCTTCTCGGTTTCTGTTTCATCAAGAATCACTAAAGCTTTTCCCCTTAGACGATGTACTGCAGCTTGAGACGACGAAATAATGCACCAAAGTTGTTTTAACATGACTGTGTTTCATGCACCATTTAAAAAAAAAAAAAGAAGCTTGCAGCTTTTTCCTCTCAAATACAAACTAAGTAACGTTTGACGTTTCACCAAGAAGGCACGGAGGATCGACTCAAAAACAATGAGCATCCAAGCAATAGCATGCAAAACTGATCTTACATACTATAGTAGATGATTTGATTAATTTTTTGTACATAAACAGTAGAATATCTGCACAAACACACAGTTTACAAAAGAGATGATATAAACTATATGTTTATTGCTCAAGAATCACTGGATGTATCTGCGTGTCGTGTTGTACATTCTACTCGAGATGAGACGAGATGTGCTGAGGAAATGCTGTTCGGATGTGCAAATGTTGAATTTGAGATGACTCCTCTTGAATGTTTCATCAGTTTTTACTTTGAAAAATAAATAGCACTTCTTTTTTAATTTTAAGACGTGAGATCAGATGGCTCCCACTTTATACCACGGAGAGCTCTCGTGTAGGATTACCTTACCTAATATGCTCATGCTTTCAGAAAATGTTTCAGATTTTTTTTTTTTTTTAAATTAAGTACAAGTCTTGTACTTTGTTACAGTGTAAAAAGAATAATAATAAAATAATAAAATGAGTACATTGGATCACCCTTTGGAAAAGAGGCCCATTTGATACTGAAATGTGCCTAGCAAGTTATTTTAAACATCAGAAGCAAAGTAACATTATACTCTCTTATCCGTCATTTCACGGTCCACTTCCCCATCATTATAATATCTTCAGACACAGTTTCAAAGGAGCAGGTACGCCACAGTCTCTCTCTCTTCAAATAGTTTTTGCTCTCATTGATGTTCAACTTGCGCCGTGTGTAAAGACGCAGCTTTTCGCATTTTTATGTGCAGATGCGACCGCGAGTAAACTTATTGTCTCTGAACACAGACAACCCCTGGCAATTAGCTGCCGTTCGTACGTCATCGATGTGTGTCTGTAGCGTGTGTGTGTGTGTGTGTGTGTGTGTTTGACGACTATGTGTGCATTATGAGGGATAATGGAAGGGAAAAACACTCCCAGATGCATGTGATGCAATTATACCCTTGATTATCTGATTGGGTAATCTACAGGCAGGCTGGAGGCGTCCAAGACAAACACGCTGTCGGCAGACTGTTGACCGAGCATAAACCACCGAGAGAAACACACAAACAGACACACACACACTTACACACACACCTGTGTTTGAGCATGTGCTCAACGATGCAGAGATATAGTGAACGCCAAACAGGAGAGGCTGTGATGAAAGCAGCAGAGATTTGCATTCATCACAAAAAGTTGTTTTGTGTGTGTTTGCTGTACACAGAGCTGAGTGTGTTGTGTACATGTTTGTGTGTGTGTGTCAGAGAGAGAGAGAGAGAGAGTTTGTTTCCTGGATGCTGTGTATAATGGAGGCGACCAAAGAAGGTGATCAATCATGCTTAACATTTGTGACAAACATATGTATGTGACATATGCATATAAGGGGACGACAAGTGGTGTGTGTGTGTGAACACGTGAAGGAAAGACATTGCTTGACTGGTTCAGTGATTTAATGCACTGTGACACTTCAACTCAGTCTGAATAGAGGTCCTGCTGTATGAGGACACAACACATCTGGGAGCTTCACCGTGGCTCTGTGGATGTGTGTGTGTTTATATATATCTGTGTGTGTGTGTGTGTGTGTGTACAGTTTGTGTCCTCCCGTGTTTTTATGCAAAGCTTGTTATGCATGTGTATATTTTAACTACCAGAATAAACCACGGAAGAAAAGGATTTAAGATTTAACATTAATATGACCGTGAAGTCAACTGAAAATAAAGTGCGTCAACACATAGACTTAGCAAATGTGTTGGGAATATATATATTTAGATGAAATAATGACAGCTATAGATCATATCATATGTTCTATGTGGGGGAAATATTAACAGACAGCATTTAAAAGTCCAAATACATATTGTTTTTGTCTTTATGGTCTTGTAACACGCCACTTTAGCAAATAGCCTCATTCACTCCTTGTCTTTTTCCTCAGCTTTTCAGAGCTTCAGGACTCCCATCTTTGATTTTTTTTTTTTTTTTCTCAACCTGGTAATAGGATATGCTATATGCTCTTCAAACACACAGGCACAAGTTAAATTCATTAGTTTAGTTAAATTCATATTTCCTGAATTGCTGACTTTTCTGATCTCTCAAATTATCTTTTTTATACATTTTTGTACCATTTTCTGCTTTATTTTGTATTATAGCCTTTATTTTATTCTACACTATAATATGTTTATCTTATTTTATGTGTTTATCTTATTTTACTTGTTCACGTTCTCGCTTAGAAGTGTTAGCTTATCTTTCCTATGAAAATACCAAAAACAAACAATGAATCTATATTTAAAGACATTTGCAATGTCTGCTTCCAAGTCAGTGTACTTGAAAGTAATATACAATTTTATGTTGGTATAAAGCCAATATCGCTTCTTTAAACAGGTTAAATTAATTGTTTTCGTGAAGCTTGAACGCTGTAAAACCTGTAGTGATCCAGGGCAGCTCCCAGGTACAGTATGTCAGTAGCATACAGCTGTGAAAGAACGCGTAGAGGAGTAAATACCAACCATTCCTGGATAAATACAGATTAAATCTTCCCACTTATGCTCAAAGTGAGTCTAGGGTTCCCAAACTGCCCATGTTCCACAGAAGAAATTAGCAGCTAAAGATGGGAAATCCCTGCACAAACCTACAAATGTCATGAAATAGTCAGGACAGAGCTGTTTAAATAACTCTCACCCCCCCACTGACTGGATATCACATGTGTGAGTGTTTACTCTAGCGCGAGCATTGCAGACGTATGGACGGATCGAGACTCTACTTGCCGATGCTGCCCCCTGCCCAGTCCAACCCCGCTCCCTGCCTTCCCCCACCTCTCACCTCTCACCAAGCATATTTTGGTGCTAAAACACGCCATTGAACAGAGTAACAAGGCAATCCTTGTCCAAGGCCACCAAACCTCATGTGGACGGCCAGCAGAGAACCCACCGTGTGTGTGTTAGTGTGTGTGTGCGGGCGTGTGTGTGTGTGTGTGTGTAAGCACATGTATACAGTAGTGGCTAAACCAGGTTAAAATTATTTGCTGCTGCCTGATATTACTCACATACTTTTTTATTTTCTTCTTGCTCTCTTCCCTCAGCTCTCTCCTCTCTCTGTGGGAGCGTATGGCATAGAGCCATATTCACATTAGGGGGAGATAAACACATACGCGCACTAGCCACGCAATCGACACACACTTTCCCGAACAGTGCGTCTGGTCTGTGAGTCTGTGTGAGTCTCAGTGGTGTGTTTTTGAACGGCAGCGCAGAGGCTGAACAGATAGTCGTCCTTTTACCATCAACACTTCTGCTGCGCTTGGCAGCAAAGCTCCTCTCACTACCCCTCTTTTCCTCACCCTCCCCAACAAATCTTTCAACACTCTCTCTCTTTTGCTCTCTCTCTCTCTCTCTCATGCAGTAGATCCTGCATTAGGTTCTCTCAAGCAAAAATGACCCCCCAACCCCTACCCCACCTTCTCTCTCCCTCATACACACTCATTTGGCTGTTTGACTGCTCGGGGCTGGATGCAGCCTGTACTAATGCCAGTGTGTTCTCGTCTTTCAACCCTTTACTCCACTCCAACATCTCTTTTTCCCTTCATTGTTTCTTTTGAATGATTCATTGAAAACGACCACAGCTGCACCTCTGAGTGACACAGACCTCAACACAAACTTTCTATTTTCTTTCAGCACATCTCACTTCCCCCTCTTTTCTCTGCTCACTGTATTTATCTCACTTTTTTTTTTTTTTTTTTTTTTTTAACTCTCTTCCTCTAGCACTGAACAATCAAGATCCCTAAGAGAGACACGAATGATATTTCATCCGATTACACTCTGCTGATTTTGGCCTCTGATTGAATTTGCATTCATCTGTCTTTTTTTCTCTCTCTCTCTGCTCTGTCTATAAATGATTTATCCACTTTTTCGATGAAAGTATAAAGTATAATCCCTTTTCTTGCGTTTCCTACTGCGTGTTTTCACAGAGGAGTTTACGTCCAATACCTGCGCGCTCTTTGCTAAATGCAAAAGGGCAAGTTTAGTTGCGTAATTTGAAACAATGCAGTGATATGCGAGTAAAAATATCTCTCTCTCTCTACCTTTATCTCATCGCCTGTCACACACACCGACACACACAACACACTCATAAGTGGGTGTCACTTTCATATCTTGGTTGTGAGCATGTAGTTTTGTTGTTCAGATATACAGTGGAGTAAAGTAAAAGCATAAACAATCATAAAAACAGTGTGTATTATATAATAATAATAACACATTTTGCCACAAGTGTGTCAAGTGATTGAATAGAAAATGCAAAACCATTACACATCTCATACATCATAAAAGCATTCTGTAAACTGGACATAACATGCTCATTTGAGACACGGTAACTGCTCATAATTACTTTCTTCATGTCCCTGTCTATAGACTGCAAATATTTGTCCTTGTTATGAAGGTGTGTAGATTACTTCCTCATGTCATCATATACCACTAACCACAAACCTTTGATTATGTTTCCTACTTGTCTAACATAATCAAACCTTAACAAAACTACTATTACTTGGACTAATCTCTGTGTTTAGCCAACCCACCATAGGAGAGAAAATGATGCCATTAAACACAATTTTGGGTTTTGTCTAATCATTCAATGTCAATAATTTTCATCTGGTTTGAAACAAACGTTATCCTCCGTTATGTCAAACAGGACGTAATAAGACCTGATGCCACTCAGAGTGAGATAGCGCTGGCAATGAGACAGGTTGTGTGTCTCCCTGGAAAAGTATGTGCGTCAATGAAAGAATGTGGGTCTTCCCTCAAATAGATTTCAGAGCACATGTTTCTGCTTTAACATCAACCACCCTCCCTCCTTCTCCTCCCCCTCTCACGTCTGACACAGATACTGTATATGATGATGAAGTGAAGAATGTGTCATGTTTTGACCTCCATTTTCAAATGACCAAAGATTTCTCAATTGAAATAAAGTGAAATAAAACAAGTTTGTGTGCCAGCTCTTTGAATTTGAAACTAAGGTATTGTAATGGTGAGAAAACTGGATATTTAAACACCAAAAACGTAGAATATATATTATCAGGTATCAGTATATATATATATATATATATATATATATATATATATATATATATATATATATGTGTGTGTGTGTGTGTGTTTTAGACAGTTTATGGTTGTTATTATCTTCTATAGAGTGAGTGCTTTTCAATTGCATGTGACCCAAAAACCACTATCCCACTAAGACTCTGGCTATAAGGCAAACAAATGTCTGTCAAAACACAAGGCCTCTGTGTGAAGCAAGTCCAGAAAAATTCATGTTCAAATCCCTGAATATTAAGACATTTCATCACGGTGATAGTTTTGAAACATGTACAAACATCGCTTCGATTTACGTTTTAATACGTCTGAATAACAGTGTGACGGCGAAACAATAAATCCTATTCACCTTAAAACTCTCTCTTTCACACACACACACATACACATGGAAATAAAGCCACGGAGCTGAGCCAGTGCTATTTTCCAGCTTCCAGTTCAGCAGAGTGCCTGTCTTGCCTCTGGCTTGGCAGGCTGCACCGGCCTGCTTCATAAATACTGCACAACCAACGCTTGATGAAAACCCCCACTTCTCTCAGGTACAACTGCACTCTGGAGAGCTTCATTATCTACAATATGGATAAACCGTGCCTACAAACTGTGCATGTTTGTGTCTGTCAGGGAGACACAGAGGAAGAGGAGGAGGAGGAGGAGGAGGAGGAGGGGAAATACAGAAAATATGAGTAATTGATTTGACCGATTTGCTAAATGCTTTCAAATGTCTGTTCACCAAATCCTACAAATGGCAGGCTCAAAAAAATAGAAAATAAATAAATAAATAAATAAAAATAATGAGGACTGACTTCACCACACAAATGAAGTGTTCTTGAAAATGTAGTATCAGTCACTTAGTCTGTAACCACGAAGTGTTAGTCTTGAGAACATGTCAAATATTTATAAAATATAATAATAATAATAACATTCTTAATATCATAGGGGTTTGTTTGATATGCAGACCGTGGAGCTGGTCTGTATATACACACACATGCACATTGTGCATATACTGTATTTTATATATAGATATATATGCATATATACATACATAAATATACACATATATACATACACACACACACACACACACACACATGTATATATATACATGCAAAATATATGTATGTACATGTACATTTGATCAATGCAATCATCCAGTATTTTTGGACGTCAGCTCATCCTATATATTTACAACTACAATTATAACAAAAAAGTACAATGAATCAATAATCGAAAAAACTGTGTATTTTGCTAGCATTTTATCTGCACCCCTCAGTGCACTCCACTCAATTTGTTTGTGTTTCTCCCTACATCAATCTCCATGTTCCTCTCACTGGTACCACAGCAGATTACACAGCGACGTTACAGCAGGAGGACACGCTGTCCTCAGCATCTGGTCAATTGTGATTTTTTTTGGGGGGGTGGGGGGAGTTTTAAAGTTCAATTTATCATCATTGCTGTTCAAGTCATTTGCGGAGCCAGAATGGCTAATGGAACTCTTCTAACATTTCAGACAGTCCACTGACTCGCGTTCCCTGGATACCACTTACGACGATAAACAATGAACGACCGAGCATCGAGAGTTGAGAAGGATCATGTGGGGTCGACTTCTGTTTTCAAATGAGGAAATGAAATTTTCGGGAGACAAACAATCTCACGTGAACTTTAAATGAAAACAATATTTTCAAGCCTCTTTGTAAAAGGTTAAATCTTTATAAATGGCTACACAATCAATATGATTTGTCTTATTTAGAAACCGACAGGGTAGGGGGTCATTATATATTTTTTAGAATATTTACATATACCATGCATTTGTCTCAGCTGCAAATTAGACTGGTATCTAGACTGGTATGACCCACGTGATGAGTGTGACACCAGCTCAAAAATGATCAATGTGAGTCCACATACACATGAAAGTCACCCCTATAAGGCCCTCACTAGCTTCTTCTCAATTCTCCCAGTGTCTCTTGGCTTTATCTCAGTCTGTCACTAGAGGGCATGAGCACAATTAGGGGCAAAGACTGCAAGAGAATAACCTTCACTAGAGGAGAAATTTGGGCATTTGAAGGGATGATCAATTTCAAGCATTAACTCTGAAACAAAGTTAGTATATCATTCTATTGTCATGTATTGTGTTTACATTAATAAATCCTCCCCACCCCCTATATACTATTGTGACAATTAGGATTAATTGGGATAACAATATGTTTACTCGTTTAACTTTTTCATTCAAGTCACATAGTGATTGGAAAGAACTGGACAGAGTTTCAGGTGAAACCTATAGTTATAGATTAAGTAGATATTAGAAGACTAGCTATGTTGGTGTTGAGGTTGGGATTATTATTATAGATTCAGCCCATGAAGAAGTGCAGTATCAAGAGGCTTATGTAGTATTTAATTCAAAGTAATGTTGCTTATATGGAAAAAAAGAGAAAGGGGAACATAAAATTACTTCAAACTGCACAATCTGGCAGTCACAGAATTGGATGGGATGCTGCTCTCTGACAGAGACACGTTTACACCTGCACATTTGATTGGCAACATGAATGAAAAAATAACCCTGTCACAAAAACAGTGTCACATTTAAATGTTTTTTCCACTGCAAAACTAAGTAAACTAACAGAGTTTTCAGAAGCTGAAATCACAGTCTATTTTGAGATGTGAGCAGCTCAACTCCTATAACAAACAGAATGTGCTTCAAGCTCCAAGTTTAGCTGGGGAGGGGAGGGGAGGAGGTGGGGGTGTGGGGGATTTTGGTCAAATCCGGTTAATGATCATGGATCACTTTCTCTACCTATCACATGTCTACCTATTCCTCTGCACTAAAGAATCTCCCAACACTTTCTAAAGTATCATTGCTTATGTTTATTTAATTAATTAACACATCAGAGCAAGACCAAAATACAGCTTTAACAATTCACAATTTTCTGCACTGATAAATAGATTCATTTCTTATACGTTTGTGTCAAATTTGGCTCCTTAATGTGTAAAGTTTGCCAACACGTGTAGCACACTACTGAAAAAAAAACACAGCCATTCAAAATATTTCGACGTGATCCCACACCTAAGTCTACGCGCGCGCACACACGCGCGCACAGAGCAACTTCGCATGCCAAGTCCACCATCCATCCATCCGTTTGCTTATCAACGGCACAAACATAGCGCACAGCAACAATGACGATGACCTGAATGAAGAGCAGTGTCGGGCTGAAAGAAAACAGCAGCGTTTGACCGTGTAGGAGATTGTTGTAATTCCACACACTAGAGCAGGCGGAGATCAGAAAAATACTAGACAAGTGATGGGTCCTCAGAGGCTGTGCATGTGGGCCTGTGAGGCAAATTAAGCGTCACTATTACGTTTTATTCTAAATAATAATAATGATAGATTCTATAATCTCTATTATCCCCTTGGCCTAATGTCACAAAGGAAACGTGCGTAAAGCTGTCACACATGCCATCAGAGAAAGACAGGAAACCAGAGAGTCTTCCATGCCAACAGTAACCCAGAGGTCATAAGCAGAGCAATGTCAAAACATTTACCATGTCCTGGTTCAGACGTCCTGAGTTGGACATGTCTTACCTGGTCCCGCGGAATGCAAGGCAGCGAAGTCCTGCGGTGGGACTTGTTGTTGCTCTGACTATGAGCCATCATTTCCGAGGCCGCTATGGAGCTGGACCTCCGTCTCCTTTTGAAGACAGGGATGTCCTCCTCCTTCGCCCCGGTCACAGAGCCACAGCACCCCGTCCCGCTGGTCCCTGAGGCCGGCAGGAGCCGGTCAGCATACCTCGCAAGCAAAACCCCCAGCAGCCCCAGCAGGTAGGCCAGGTAGGGTCTCCAGCTGGCCCGGACTCTGTTCAGGGAGACGAGGGAGACGGCCCTGATGACGCTAATGAAAACGAGAATCGACACTCCCTGACCCAGCCGGACGACCAGCAGAGCCCCGCTGCCCAGGCAGCCGAGGACTACCAGGGTTGCGGGGAGGGACAGCAGCTGCTCCTCGGCACCGCGCAGGAGGGACTGTGCCGCAGCTTCGCCCAAGTGGCACACTGCTAACAAAAAAAACGCGGTACGGATAAGCACCCCGCAGCGAATCAGATACAGCCCGACCCAGAAGAAGGCACATACGAGCGTAAAAACCGGAGAGACGCTGTAACACGCAGTGAAAAGCAGCTCCACAGCGCAGCCCGCAGCGAAATGAATACGAGAGCCGGAGCCGCTGCTATTTCCGTTACTGCTGCTGCTGCTGCTGCTGTTACCTGCATCCCAGTCAACCAATCTGAGCAGCAGAGCGAGGATAACGGAGACAGAGGCAACGCAGACCGCAGACGACACTCCTCGGCAAGTCCATGTCACGGCGAGTCTCAACCACGACTGGCTCTCTGCGTCCTGGTGCAACGGGGTGACACATGTCTTAACGTAGCCGTTGCGCTCCAACGCTGCCCGGGGATATTTTTCATGAGCGCCTCTTGATGAACCTCTGTCGCTGTCTGCCCCCAAGGCCATCGCTATCAGTCAAGCAGAAAAAAGCTGCGCTGACCAGTTCGAGGAAAATAAAAAAAAATTATAAAAAAGAATGAAAAAAGAATGATCCTTTTTGTGAATATCTGCACGTTCCACCTTTAATCCCCATGATAATACATGTTGTCTGTGCGCAAAACCAAAATACTGATAAGTGATGCTCCAAAACCAAAGTTCAAGAAGTTTGCATGTTTATAAAAAACAGCCAAATTGTGGGATTCATACTTTTTCTTTTAGTTTTCCTGTTCAGAACTTCCACATTTCATTTAGATCCACTGTTGAGTTACCCCTGGTAGTCAACCAGTGAACCAAAAAAACAACTCCTGGCGTTTCACACATCTAGGCCACTGCCTCCACGCCTTCACATAGTCTCTCTCTCTCTGTCTCTCTCAACCTCTCTCTCTCCCCTCCCACTAGACACTATCCCCCTTTTTTCGTGCCGCTCCGGTGATTCCTCCGTCACTTTTTTTTTAGCTCTTCTCAGTGTTTCTGTTCATTCTAGCCCTGAATGTGACTCAGTTGGCCGCGGATGGATGCCATGTTTATATGAAGATTTCCTGCCTTGTTCTGGAAGATGGAGCAGCCCATTATGAGAATTAACTACAGTGGTGCTTTTTTTCTCTAGATACACTGTATATGACATGAGATCAACAAGGGATATCACAGCAACCTTAAACAATTTCATTTATTAATCTGAGGTCACTGAAATCTCATATGTTAAAGGTATATTACCAGAAGGAGAACGTATATGAGTTTATATCATCCTGTAGTAGTCAGGTATTTCACTTTCCTTTAGCCAGTTTCAGTTCAAACAGACACACAATAAAAAAAAGAGTAAAGAAAAGTACAATCCAACAAACAACAAAAAGTAGAATTTAGCTTTATTAATAATCATCCTGCTACCCATGTTTTTCTTTTTTTCCCATTTTTTTCTGGATTAAAATCCCAAATCACATCATCCTCCTGTGTCTCCCATGTGGCAGACTGCATGGCTCAGTACAAGTTTGCAGCCTCCACCTGTTTGCCCTACATTTCATCATGAGAGGATTTCCATGAAAAGGATGTGATGCGGTCACATGAAGCAATTTCAAGTCTGTCATCTCTTTGCGTTGTTGTACTAATTCAACTAAATGATATTGTTTTGTTCTTTGGAAGAAAAGCAAATTACAAATCTGTTATATGAATGCCTGACAAGGTGACGAAGAAGCCCGAAACATCTGCGTACTAGATTAGCTACAATTACTTGTGAGTGTGTGTGTGTGTGTGTGTGTGTGTGTATACACATCATAAATTTATGACGGGCCTCCTTTTTCCCAGATGGGTAGTTTGAGTTATGATGTAAGGTTGTTTTACCTGTGTTGTTTTATTACACTGGTGTTATATAACATGAGTCAGTGCAATCAGCCAAATACAATCAAAGCATAAATCTCATGCTTTAGACAGAGGATATTTGCGAACATGAATTGTTCTTTTTTTATCATCTAAGCTCTGTTGAAACCTTTGGACGTCAGGAATACTGATACTGTTCTTTTGTCCTGTACTGTACTATTTTGTACAATACATAAAATCACAGAAGTGTGACACGCTACAGCATGTGGCAATGCAGCACAGGTGCTCTACAGGAGTAGACTCACTGCTGGCTCTGGCACGGTTCAGCCCTGTCTTTGATGTATATCAACACTAACAGCCTATAAATCTCATTTGGTGAAGGTAGCCATGATAATAACATTCTTTGCCCTTTGCCCTCAGAGACGTTGTCCAGACACCCTCCTCCAGTTGTACTGAGGAAGTGTTGTAACAGTGTCATCTATCATTGTGAGGTGCTTCAAGAGAACTGTGTGTGTGTGAGCATGCTTTCATCAGGTTATCTGTATGAGGTTGCTTATACATCCGCACTTATATATCCCGGTAGTATACATCTGTACTGTCATGCTGTATAAATGTTCTGCTTTATGCTCTGACCTGTCAAAACGGATGACGGGAAGGAATGTTCCTGTAATGCTCTTGTGATGTCTGCGGCCTATAACAGGTTGTATTGTAACAGTGCAGCTGTACAATCTGCCACTGTGTTGTCAAGCATTCACTGTCACGTTTTTCACCAATAAACATCTGTTTTAACTCTCTTGATTGCGGCGCAGTGGCCACTCAACCCATATGAAGTTACAAAAAAACCTAAGATGGCGTCCATGTATTAACTCTTCACGCATGATGTGTTACCTTTGCTTTTTTCACATAAACGTTTGAATTTTTGATTCAGCGACTTGAATATCGATAGTGAAGCATTTACCACCGTGTCGTGTTACCATTCCTTTACACAACACCGATGACAGCAGCAAATACTTATGTGTTTCCAGATGGAATTTTGCCCCTGTTCTTCCAGTAAATAGCATTTAAGGTGTGCGAGTCTTTCAATCTCTCAGCATGTGCTTCACATTCTCTACAGGGAAGCAGGTCAGAACTGCACCATTTACTCAGCTGTTATAAATATGTACAGTATTACTGTGAACGGTTCATCGAAACTGCCTCTGACTCTACGTACATAAATCAATGCTTCTGAACAGTTTCTCCTTTTGACACAGTAAGGTTTCAGCTGGCATTTGCGGATATAACTGTACTGTAAAGCCTTTCAAAGTAACTGAGCTCATGTAGATATAAGTTATAGATCAGGATTAATGCAGTGTTGTTTCAGGAATCAGCTTACGTTTGTTCCCTTTATGAGCTGAAATTCCTCCACATTCTATGTCGTATCATGCAAATGCCTTCAGATCTTTTATTGAGATTTGTTGGCAAACAAATCATGATGACAATCATCTGTTTCAAATCACACAACCGTTGCATTCTGAACTCCGAATGTTACAAACTTCTTCTTTTTTAACATGTTGCAGGCCTGAATAGCAGATATTGATGTACATTTACAATGTAAACGAAGCTGACTCAAATATGATGTCTGTAAATGTTCTCAGTCACCCAGGTTGTTAAAATCCATGACTGCTAAAGAAGGAATGCAATGCAAGTGGAGTCAAAATAAATTTGACTCTTTTCTTAAATCTTAAAGTCTACTAAATAAATATCTGTCCCAATGACATAGCATTGATATAATACATTAAAGCTATAGACCCTCCCCAATACAGAGCTTTAAATTCTTTTAGTCATGTGATGTGGCCACTATCAGATATGCATTAAAAGTACACCAGGTGCAATCATGAACACAAATATGAAAAAGTCTGCAAGTTCCTCGGTGACTCATGAAGATAACAGTTTTAAATTTTTTGTTAGGGTGGACTAAATTAGCTTTGTCTGGGCTCTGAAGATTTGGAGACGTGCGTAGAGAAGCACGAGATACAGTACATTTTTAATAACTTAAAAATATCCACCACATCACACAGAGGGACACCAAGAGGGACCAGTTCTAATCAACTGAGGGTTTCATTTCTCTTCTCTTTTCTTCTCTTCTCTTCTCAAAAAATGTCAACAATGTATGGTTACACATTTCACTGACACATCAATATGCTTTATTTTTGGGGTTGTGAAACTGTTGACCAAAAACCAAACATGCCACTAAATTCAGTTTATCGCCAAGTCATACACGTGTGCAGTTTATGGCCTCATCCAGCTGTAAGTGCTTTTGAATAAACTTCTGCTTTTTAGACATCATAGAATGTATTCGTGTTGTCATAACCTTTTTTGATAATGGCACATAAAACTATCCGTCATGTTCTGTCACAATGAGAGACGTCATCAGCCAGTTGTTTGGCTGCCAGAGACAACAGTCTGCCTGCGCTTGTGCCCATTAAAGGAGTATACACACACACACACACACACACACACACACACACACGAGGTTACTGCCTGTGTGTGTCTGTGTGTTTATAAAGTGTGTGAATAGCCCTCAGAGACACACTTCTTCCCTCTGCCTCTCAGTGTTTTGCTAAACACTAGACATGTTATTTGAAGGTGCTGCACTGACCCTTTTCCTGCTCTGAGGGGGGAAAGCTCTTTACGTGCGCCCGTGGCACGCTACAGTTTTGGGTGCAGTGTCACACTCTAACAGTGACTGAGGAGAAGCCTCCATTCCAAGGACAAATGACTCACCACTCTGAACAACGTACAGCATATTAACGATGCCTGTGGATGTCACAGAAAAAAAGCTGATTTTGATTACGCAAGAGGCTCATAAAGAAGCAGAGGGATGTAAATATCTCACAGGGAGGGGGCAGGGTGTGATTATTATTTCAGTTTGTTTTTGTATGCAATGTAGAGTCATTAAAGACCAGTGGAAGTGGAAGCAAATCTTGCATCTTTGCAGACTGTGTACAATTCACATTCACATCGACAAATATGCAAATTTAAAGTCCAATAAAGAGTTGAATCAGTGGAACACACATAACCAGTACAGATGAGCAATCCAAAAGAAATATCATACACAGACAATGTTGTCTATTGTTGATGTCATAAGGGAGTAGCTTTGTCAAAAAGACACTAATCGATTCTAAAAATTAGTATCAGATTAAATTACAAAAGTAACAATACTGTGACAAGTGACGTCTTTTCCTCCATCTGACAGACACGTCTTCACACAGCACTGCTGCACAGACATGATCAACATTTCAATTTTAGTTGAAAACAAGAAAAGCAAAAGTGCTTTTTGGAAATAATTTGCATATGAGGCAACCAGGGAAAGCCATAGGATGTCCACAAACTTGTACAAAAAGAAAGCTTCAAAGTGATGGCAATGAAGTTGAGTAGTACAACAAACTTATCCAAGTGGTGGAGTAGGTTGATGCCTTTGACATCAAATAATGAATTCTGTGATATAGTTGGTGAAGTTGATGGTGTTGCTATTTGTAGTAGACAAATGAAGGTAGTTACAAACATTCTGCAAGTTTGAAGAGCTGAGACAAAAAGTGTTACAATCACTTTATTAACCAAAGAAAATTAATCTTAAACCTTTCGGTAGCAGGAAGTAGAAGTGACTACTAATGGATTCATACAGGCAAGAAGTGTAGCAATACATGTCACTTTCTTTTGGTTCAACACAAAAATATTTTGTGATATTGCTCATTGTATTGCTCCATCTGCCAGTTCTCAGCAGCTGAAAATGCACATGATGCTAAACTGTTAGCATGAAGATATTTTCTTGTTCTCAGGGTGTCAGAGGATGAGCTTTACTGAGTTTTACAGTAATCTACCTTAGTAAGAATGAGTAACAGTGGTTACCCAAACAAAAATGATTTTTTTTTTACTAAATCTTTAACCACAATAAAAAAAACAAACCAGCATGTCCAGTGGGAGGTTTCACAATAAAACCTTATCGGCTCTAAAATGTTTAAAAAATGATCTACAATATTGTGATTGTCTTAGATGGCAAAAAATGCTAAATTGATTAATGGGATGGACTTTGAATTATGGACTATTTTTTATTCCATTTCATTTCATTTGATTAAAAAATAGATATCAGTGATATCCACATATACATATCACACACCCCAACCTGCACTCCCACGCATACAAACGTCATGCTCAGTCTAGCTCTGTCTGTCCTTAATTGTTACCATATGATAGATGAGGAGTTGTTTGTGAGTTAGCACAGCAGAAAATCTACCATATCCTGTTTGTTTCTTTCCACCAGGGATAAATCTCCAACAGTGGCCTGTTCGCACCAGTAATGGCTTTGGGACATGTAGCACTAATGATCTTGTCCTTATGGCTTTATACAGTGTGTGTGTGTGTGTGTGTGTGTGTGTGTGGTATCCAAGAAGATAAATTGTGAAATATGCATATAAATGTTCTTGTATATTGCTTCCAAGTTTCACAAGGAGGACAAGCCTTACTAACTTACATCTGTAACACTAACGAATCCACACGATAGTCAGATCAACCTTCTTTTCAAACTGAAACACACGCCCTAATAAGACTAATACGAGCTTGTGCTTGTCCTTGATCTCATCACACCAGATGAAGGAAGAAACGCAACCGAACCAGTGATTTGGTCAAAGTAGAAAGAGTCTACTGGGCAGCAGGATGGCCTTGCGTCAGCAGCTTGATAAGCTGTGTCTGCTAACCCTTCAGGAATCCATGGATAAAAAACCTGCTTATCAGGGCTGTGATAGCGGCCTCAGTGTGTGTGTGAGTGTGTGTGTGAGAGAGAGAGACTTAACCTCAGGTAGTCAAAAGCCTGGGAATGGGAAAAGGGCCACTGTGAAAAATCCTGAGCATTGTACTGAGCACTGAGCCATTGTACATGTACAGACTGTTTGCATGCATGTAGGTATGTATTTTGGTAGTGTGTGTACTTATTACGAGCGTGTGTGCAGTACCTGGAGGATTATAGGTGAAAAGGAAACGTGGTTGGAGTTATGAGTTTTTACCTGCTCCTTTATTTGCATGCATGATATTGCAGTATAAAGAGACAGAAAAAAACAGAAAGGCGTATTATAGGGAGTTGTACCCGTGCTACACCTTTGGTCTCAGTCCAATTTACTTCTATTTGCACATGTTTTTTTCTATTCTTGTGTCTCCATTTCACTTCTGCCAACTCTTGAGTGACCTTCTGTCTCATTTGTTTGTGCATCTAACAACATTCCACAAGCGTACATAAAGAACTGCTACTCATCCTACTGTGTTTTACAAATCCCACATACTCAGTGCAAATATAAAGCCAAAACCTGCATTGGTAGAGACGATTGGATAAAAGCTTTGACTTCCTACGGATGATACCAGGTAGAGTCCTCTGGGAACTCAAGTACTCTGAGCCCAAGCCAAGCTCATCTGAGATGGAATGAAAAACAATGGGAACGTGTCCACACTTCAGCTTGTTTTTGGGGAAAGTGCCCATGGCATCGAAGATATGTACATATGTGAGGGCATCATTGACGCAGAGGCTTATATTGAGAATTTTAGAGACATACAGTATGTTCCGGTTAAGGCGTCATCTTTTCCCAGGAACTCCATGTATATTTCAGTAGGACAATGCCAGGTCTCATTCTACACAAATCACCGTGGCTCCGTAGACATATAGTCCATGTGACTGTCTACCATCCAGATCTGTCTTCTATTGAAAAGGTCTGATGCATCGTGAAACACAGACTATTGTACAGCTCAAGTCTTGTATACAGCAAGAATGGGTGGGGGTGGGGGTGCATTTACACAAGGGCATTTTAGACTTATTTTGTGTAGACACACGTGCAGATGTTTTAAGAGGAAGAAAGTGACAAGCACAGCGTTTTATTTCCTTCCATGTGATTAAGAACAGGGCACCACCAGAGTGCACACTTGTTATTATTGTAACTAGGCTGTGGGTTCTTCTCAAGTTACAAAACACATGTTCTTATGATCTATGTATAAATCATATACAGTGAACACAGACACACACACACAAGCAAAGTTAAATACATGTTTAGTGACTGATACATGTCATTGTAAAGAACACTGAGCATGCAACTGCACAAATCAAACACATGAACAATACTCTGCATCTATACCTCCATTAATATGTAAATACAAATTTTGCATTTGTGTGGAACTTGTGTCCAAGTGGCAAGACACACACAAAAAAACTCAAATTTGGTTAA
Organism: Polydactylus sextarius; assembly: GCA_016801845.1. Lineage (NCBI taxonomy): Eukaryota > Metazoa > Chordata > Actinopteri > Polynemidae > Polydactylus > Polydactylus sextarius. The sequence continues at coordinate 5,545,344 of CM028924.1, forward strand.
TTTGGAAGGAGAGAGCAAGAGACGAGGGACGTTGTGTGATTCACAAGCTACGTGTCTTTGTTTATGTGAGCAACTCCAAGAGCCTCTTGTTGTCCTCGTGACAAGTGTCTCTTCCAGTGTGAGTTGTTCATTGCTTTTGAACCTTATGCTAATACTCTATTTAGACCTGTTTGCCATTCACAATAATGTTTTTGTTGCTGTTGTTGTTTGTCAAACTACAGCATATGAGGCTCTATGTGAGCAGCTGATTGAATAATTATTAGTATTTACCTGATTGTGTGGTTTTAATATAATCAGAGCTTCACATTAAAATAACTACAATGGCTGTCTGGATAATCTTGTAGGTAATAGTTCCCAAGAACAAGTAAGTGAAACATGTATGACAAAACCAAACTTATATATGCCATTAAAAATAAGTCTGGATGACTGGATTATGGATGAATGTGCGAATGTTTTTGTCTTGTCTTTATGTTATCTTGACTATTAAAGGAATAGTTGGATAATTTGGGAAATATTCTTCTCTATATATATATTTTTTGCCTTTAATGATAGATGTAGATTCCTGTAGAGAGACAGGAAACAGGGAGGAGAGTGGGGGAAAGACATGCAGGGAAGTTTGACTTGGTTGGGATTTGAACCGGCAAACAGCTGAATGGCATATACACCAACGTGGTGCGCTGTAACCATTCGGCTGTCCAGGGGTCCTGGAAATATTCTTTATATCGTTTTTTGCAGAGGCTCATGTTAGATGATCCATACCATTGTCATGTGTTTTTGTTCAGTTTTAAGTGAACAGCTTAGCATAAAGTCAGGAAGACTATGCAAACAGCTAGCATGGCTTTGTATGATCACAATGAAATACACATATCTAGAATTCACAAACACTAATAGGCTTGACTGCTGAGTCTTTGTACAAATTAAACAAATCATAACCGGTTGTTTAGAGTTTTTGTGTAATTAGCTGCATATAGTGCTATGCAAAGTTGGCAGTTGCATCACATTTACTGTACAAACATTAGAGTGTTTGATTCTCTTCTCATCCAACTCTCAGCCAGAAACTAAAGATGAGCTTTTCCCCAAAATGTGAACTTTCCTTTAACCTTGAATGTTCAGGTTCATATAATCTTGTTCCTCTGCAATTACTGTACATGGGATACCTCTCCTGTTTATTTCTGTGTCAGCACAGATCATGTGTTGGCAGGTTACCAGTTACTGTAATGTCAAACCTTACATTCCTCAGCCAAACAACCTCCATGATAGAATAATTACCATGTAGCATTTTTCCTCCATTCACAGGAGTGACTGCACTATGTAACTATGTCAAGACTAATTAACTTCAAACCAGCAAACCAGTTTGCCTGATCACCTCCATTATGTTGAGCCCAAGCACCTACATATACACACTGATCAAAAAATTTCAACAAATCATTTTTCATCCGTTGAAATAAACGAGCTAAGACATTTTTTAAATATACAAAGGCCTTGTTTCACTTATTGCGCAGGTGTCACAATAACAGGACATTATTTGGTCAAAATGCTACAGATGTTGTGGACATTCAGCTTTTGGGAGACTTGTCTACAAGTTTCATCTACACATTTCTTGTCTTTATGTCAAATTCATCCCACATGGGGGCCCAGATGAAAGAATTAAAGTAAATGATCAGTATGAATATTGTTTTCCCTTTTTTTCCTAATAAAATTCTGACTCCAAACACCCTAACAAGGTGTAAAAAACACTCATTAAATGTTCACTGTTAATAATCACACCATGTTATTACCTTTCTGTACATGTACTCAGGCTGATATGGAAAGTCACTCATATACAACACACAACCAATGACAAACAGCTTCACACACAGAAAAACTGAGATGCATCATTGATACAAACGGCGCCTGCTCAAAGGTCAGAAACAGCTAAGGGCTTTGACGCCACACATCTGTTTTTCAATCACATTCATCCTTACAGAAAGTGGCAGTGTGTTTCTTTTTGACGGCCTTTGTTTATATATAAGTATATAAAGTGAGAGGTAGGGAAGAGTTGTGTGTGTTTTCATGCAACATTCATCCCCAGTGAGAAGGCTCACAACCCCGCTGATCTTACTGTTAGTGACAGATCCAGTCCATTTAGCACAGTCCACCCATCTTCACAACACAGTGCCCTCCCTCCCTTTCACTATCCTCAGTTGAACTCCGAGCCTTCCTATCCTTTTCTGGGCCTTCCCTGTCTTCATCTGTCCCACCTGACTGACTTAAGCTCTTTTGTTGTCCTCTGGCTCTCACCCACCCACATCATACCCTCCCCTGTGCTGCACCATGGCACTTACAGCATGTTATCTCACACTGCTCTTAATGCACTGACACCACTAATGCACACAAAATGCTGGAATACAAACGACAATGGCTACCAAAAAAGCTGTTATTGCTAATTCAAATAAACCATCCCGCTGGAAGCTTTATAACAACTGTTAATGTGATATGAAGAAATCCTGAGAGGAAAGCATGACACAAAAATGCAATCACGGCTTCACACCACGCTGCCCCAATCCCTCTGTAAATACAGAGGTTGAGATGTTTAACAAGCCTCCTAGGGAAATCTATTCACAGTCACACCAGCTTGTGTTTGCTATGGATTGCATTGATTCAAGTACACACAGGGTCAGTCTCCATATAGAGAAGTAAAGGGATAACATTTTCAAAATTTCATTAACGCAAAAGTAGCGAAAACATTGTACATCAGGAGCAAAAGTAACTTAACCAAAAAGAGAACAAAATATTTTTTGCCTTTACAAGGTTTTCAATGATTCATCTTGTATCGAGTCACATATATTGTATATTTTCCTCAGGTCTAAACTTTCCAAACAAGAATACATGCTATTTCAGCTTTGGCTTTCCCTTTTCCTAGTTTTCCTGCTGTTCTTCCTCCTCTGTGTTTGTGTAGCTGGGCATGGCTTCCTGGTTTGACTCCTTCTCATGAGCACCTGTCTTGCATCAATCCATCAAGATACTGCTGTTGAAAAAGACCAGCTCATGTTTGTCTGTTGGAAATTTTCAACCTCTCCTGGTTACATCAGAATCCCAAAATCCTGCTCAACAACATGCACCAATAATAAACATCTAACAGAATATTAATACTCATTACAACAACACCAGACAATCAAAGCTTAACAGTTAAAAGGACTTGTCAAGCAGGTTCTCTCCAGAATTAAATATTCCTGTCTCTCCTCTACAAATCACCTCCATTCACCTCATCCATATCCACTGTCAGACAGTGTACTTACCCTGAAATAGAAACCATTCCTGAGGGACAGTGTAGTGCTTGAGCTTCTGCAGCACTTTTTCTATTCTGGACACTTACCAATAACACCACTGTGTGACAACACTACGGATGTTTTAGGTGAGTTTATTATAAGGTGAAGGTGTGACACATTGATATGGCAGACTGGACTTTCACTGATATGTCAGTAGTTATAAAAGATAATGTCATTTGTAGTAAGAAAGAAAAAGGATATTCTCTGCGGAAACAAGAAAATAGTGGTTCTGAAGAGGGAGCATTGGTACAGTCTGGTAGAAATTCTTGGTTGCTGCAGGAAACACTAGTATGCTTTTCTTTTGTGTGTATTTATGTCTTAATTTGTCATATTTCCCACATTTGGCCTCAGTGAGAGGTGTCGTGACTTGATATAAATGACCAAATAACTGCAATCTCTACATAGTGGGTACAAGCTGCCCAATTGAGTTTTTGCTGCAGGTTGATTGGTCTGGTAATGTTCTTCAGGGGAATACAGAAGCAACAGAAATTTGGGAAGTAAAAGAGGTACAAAAAGGATGAACTCCAACTGGATTTCCTGTCTGCAATGAACAGGTGATAGATAATTACTTTCTAAAAACACTGATGAGTCAGTATTACATTTGCACAATTTACGCACATATGAATAGAAGCACTAAACAGAAGGGAGAAAAAAAAGCAAGCAAGTGGAGGAGAGGCATAGGGAAAAGCCTGGTCCATTTAGTCATCATCCTTACAGGCTTATTGCCCAGCAGGAGAGCCATTACTGGCCCATTGTACCAGTGTCACACTGGCTCACAGTGGGCAGGCGTACCATTCACATATAATTGGCCATATTTGTAAAGCCAGAAACCCAGCGGTGAGGTGAGGAGAAAGACCCTTGAAAGTTATTTTGAGTTGGGATGTCACATCTTCTAACAAGATGTAATGGAAGGAAAACATACACAAAGCAGCACAATGATGCGCACTAGTGAAATTGATGGCAAGTTGCCTTTGCTGTAGATGTGTGTAAATGAAACGAAAATGAAAATTTCTTTTCAGAATGTCAGGATTGGTTCTGTTTCTTTCTCTCAGGATGCTCAGAAGAAAAAAACACTGAAAATGTATATTCTCTAATAAATCTAAGTTGAATTAGTTGAAATTCACCCAATTAATCAGAAGAACACACCACACAAAATTGACACATTGTATTTTTTACATTATTAACATTAGACATAAAGTAATATTACCATATATCTTCAGCCTCTTCAGCCCTTTTTACCATGTTCACCAGCCGGTTGCAAACATCATCTCCATGCTGTTTGGTGTCTGAGCAGGTGGCGTAGTGTCTAAAGAATAGAAACCAAAGCCAAGCCAGGCCAGTAATATGTTTCTTTTCTTACACAAACAATCTGAGAATGATAAGCAAGAATATTGCAACACCCACCCTACACCCACACACATTGTGTGTAATGCTCTAAAATTTGGAAAGTAGGTGGCGGTAGACAAAAGATACAGCGGAAAAAGCATGAGCAACACTCTCCGTTGTCTCACAGCTACCATCATGATGGCATTGACTAAATGCGAAAAGAATGTGGCAACGCCGGGCAGCTTCCAGGGCATGTAAAAACTTTACACTTTTTGGCTTGGAAAAATAAAGATATTACAAAGCTACAAGTACTATTTCCTGTTTCTCTTTTTCATAATTCGCCTCATTTTTTGCGTCCGAGAAACACAACATGTCAAAGTTATGGAAAAAAAAACAGAACTCGGTGATTTGGCTCTTAAAAGAGTTAGACTGACTAAATGTACACTCAAGAGTATATAGTTACATGTGTCATGTGACTATATATATATATATATATATATATATATATACACACATATATTTGTCGCTCCACTAAATCAGGTTTTTCTTTAAAAAAAACCATCTGGGAATCATAACTAAAAATGAGAATAAAGTACTCAACACAGCTGTAAAGGCCCCACCACTCCACTCCCCCACTCCCCTTCCTGCCTCTCCCTTCTTTCCAGACTGTTTCTTATCGTCCCAACACCTTCCCATAGGAGCTGTGGACTCACAGCAACAGAGAGTGGGAGGTGGGGTGAGAAAGAAAGAAAGCAAGTAGATGGAAATGCTGATTAATGTGCAGAAAAATCCCAGGGGTTTCCTCTATAGGGGGCATTTTAATTTTTTTTTTTTTTTTTTTTTGGGTAACAATCACATGAGCTTTTGTAAATAATTGCTCATGGAACATTCACATCATTATTCGACATATGGAAGTTGGTATGTACTTAATGGACATTGTTTGAACCGGTGTGAGTGCAGGCAGCTGGTCAGTGCCAGCAACTATTTGTTTTCAACACTTAAAGAATACGTTGCGTATTAAAAAACATGTTTTACAATACAGTATTGATATGACATGTTCTATCTGTCAGTATGAGTTATTGTGGTTCATTGTGTGCATTGATAGTAAATGTTTTCATATGTTACACAGTTGTGCGTGTTTCACATTTTTGCATGAAAATAAATAAAAGTAAAAAGTCCAATTTCCACAATGTGGGAACGTAACTGGACAAGTTGGCAGGCCCCTACGATTAAGCCACATCCCGGCTTTACTCTCACTCTATGAATGCCCTTTTGAGAAGAATAGCTGGTTCACAGCAGCTTGTCGTGATGTCATGAATTTCCCACAATCCCCAGAGGTAGAGCTATACTAAGTTTGTGAATTTCTCTATTTCCTGAGTCACACTGGGTCTATAGTAGTATCTTGAGCTGTTCCTATGAGCACTTGCTTTAACCACAATGACTGACAATGTTTTTATGGAACAATAACTAGGGAAAAAAAATTATAATGATGACAGATAACATCATCAAGCATTACTAATTTAATATTAGCATATGCAGGCTACTTTGCTGTTTCCACTTATAGAATGGAATGTCCTGTTAACTGAATTATACAAAATAATTGTTATTACAAAACAATGTCAATCAATTAAAAATATATAATGTAAAATAATCACTGATTTGAAGCAACTTAAAAATAATTCAACAAACCTTCAGTCAATTGTTGCTATTAGTTTCCCAGTTTGTAAAATGGAGATCACCTGAGTTCAGTGAATGTATCTGAAGTGAACTGTATGTGCCTACGTGTGTCTGCAGACAGGAACACATATCAACCAGTGACTGTACCTTCCAGTTGCACCATGAAGACATGAAAAAGATTCATGACAAGCAGAAAAATATGTCATTGAATGTCCTCTGAAGTTCAGTTGTTTTCGTCATTAAAAATATGAAAGGAATATGGCACATGTGTAAAAAGGAAGCTAGACATCTATGACTACTTCAGAATCTGCAGTGGAAGAGCTTTATGGGAGAGTGGCAAGAAAAGGAGCTGAAGAAAGTTCATATTAAATCTCGACTAGAATCAACAAAGAGATTCCATGGTCAACTGGAAGAAGGTTCTTTGGTCTGGTGAGAACAAATTGGAGGTTTTCCATCATCAAATGAAACACCAGCTGTGGCTGTGCCCAATTAAAGGAACGTATCTTTAGAAGAATTATTCCTATGAAGGTTTGGCCTGAGTAGAATATAAAGATTAGACCTGTGGCCAAACCAACTTTAAATGAGATGGTTTAGCCTGTGGGGAGTTTCATCTATACATCCTTCATGTATTTATATTTACATACTACTTGCTGCGCTAAGCCTGTTACTTCAGGTCACATTACTCAAGTTTCTTACCTTGACAAACTACATGTCCACAAATCGTAAATGTAACTTGCGCAATGAAGCTTGGGATTCAATTGTATCCTTCACAGCTTGGGAAAATAAGTTTGCTGCACATCACTACAAAACACACCATCCCCGCTGGCGGTGGTAGCATCATGTTGTGGGAATGCTTCTCAGCATTAGGTTTTGGAAAGCCTGTAAACTTAGAGTCTAAAATAAATACTGCCAAATCATTTTGCAAGTAAACTGTGACTTGGGAGAAGTTTTGATTTTTTTTCGCAAAACAATGACCCCAAAACATACAGCAAAATCTACTACCATATATTGTTTAAAGTCAACAAGGTGACTGCTGCTCTAGAGGGTGGATGTCAAAGACTGTCATTACTGCTCCCTGCATAAGAGGTAAGATTTAAAAATCATTACAACTTGTCAGTGATTTCCATCTCTGTCAGCCATAGATCAATCAGAACTCAATAAAATGTGTGTTTGCGTGTGTGTTTGTGTGACACCTTTCTGTCTGGGATCAATACATTTTCCCATCACCACCAGTGTTGCAACTGTTGATTTACCTTCCACAGAAGACATACTATACGTACACATGATGTGTGTACACGTGTCCATCTATATTCATGAATGATGTATGTGAACACAGTCATGCATTCAGATTTGCATTGCATACAGACTTGCATACATACCTCGGACTCAAGGGTCATTAAGGGGAGCCGGGTCCTCATGAGACAAAATTCTTGCCTTTGAATTTAAATGTTTTTAATGTTACAGCATGTTGCAGGGAATTAAATCAGGAAATCTAACTGCATGTTCTTTTCTCAATAATCAGATGGAGACTGTATCAGTTCCATTGTGTTCTATTTTTACCAAACAGCAGAATCATCAACTACAACATTACTTCTCGTATTGACTCTCGACTGTGGAATATGAAGGTAAACGGCCACTCGATACGTGCTGGAGAGAAAAAGACGGATATAGATAGATATGGAAAGAGAATTCTTTGTTGGGGGAAAGAAATATGATCCGGCTACCTGGGTTCCTCCCTGGTCCTTCATGAGCATGTGTATGTATGTGTGCAAGTGTGTTTTTATGTATATTTAAATGTCTACGTATTTCACAAAGATGTATTATGTTAACTGTATATTTATGAATCTTACCCCGCAATTCTACATAATATGAAAACACACACAAAAAAAACAAAGGAATTATCCTTGTCTCTGCTTTATTCATATGAAAAGTAGTTGCATGTGAAATTTTGATTTGAGTGATTTTACCAAGATTTGCCGCATCAGCACATTTACAAAGCATAACATGTCATATCCTTTGTGTATCACGTTTTGCAGGAGTCATCTGTGGGTGTTTGTCGAGCTCTGTGCGTCTGTGTTCTGTATATAAACACAAGTGTCAATGAAAAAATGGAAACGACTGGTTCAAGTGCCGAACGAGCCAAAGACGGATTCTAAAAGCAGAAAACGTGTGGGCTGTGTTTTTTGTATCGCTGACGAGTGGAGTATCACTGTATGCTCACACCGTCTGTCTACTCATTGGAAAGCTCCCTCATGCAGGCAACTCTCATCCCATGCCAGCGCTGATGTCATAAGTGGCCCCATTTCTCTGCCTCTCATTGGTCCATCCAGCGTGACACAGCTCTCCTGTTTGACGTACAGTTAATTCACGTCACTGTAGTAAGTGGTTTGATCTCTCTCTCTCTCTCTCCCTCACACACCTTTCAGCATTGTCCCCTTTTCTAGTCCTTCATTATTTTTCCCCTCTCCTTCTTCCGTCCCGCTGCAATAAAAGGAAGCACCCAGCGAGCCATTTGCTGATTGGCTCAGACAAAACCAGCCAATGATGCATGTGGCTGTCAGAAAAAGGAATAGACTTCAACACAGCTCAACCAATGCATTGAGTGTGTGTGTGTGTGTTTGTGTACACTCCTGTATTCAGTGGTCAGTTACAGTTCCCATGACTACAGGTGGTGATAAGCTCATACATCATGGCTGATCTTAATGTGTGTATAGGTGTGTAAATTTGTATACGTGATTATTTACATTCTTGATTATAAGTTTAATTTATCAGTATGATTTAATCCAGTTGTTATATCTATAGTTCATGTCATGTGTTCTTGTACTGTGTGAGGGGCCAGCTGAGGTCTTCGTTGCAAAATGGGCAATAAAATAGCTCAACTAGATTTACTGAAAAGCAGATACTATAAAATAAAACATCTGTTCTATAAGAAGGAATCTCTTTATTTTCCAATTGTAGTACATATACGTACATTTGCAATACCTATATTGTATATTAAATACAGCTACTGTGGCCCAGTACATGCTACAATATATTCTTTTAGTAACTGTAAACTACCTGAGTCAGTCCAGACAGGAAGAACACATAGATTTTAGCTATTTATAGTCCAATGGACAACTCAATACTAAAGAATGCAGTGCCTTTGGACGGCATATTGCAGCGGTAGCTGTGAGATGTTTCAGTTAGTTCAGTTTTCCCTTGTGTCTCTAGAATAGCCAATCATTGTCCAGTTGACAACCAGCTAAACACAGACCCTGCGGGCAAACATGTATTGATCATATCGTTCAGACTGAGCGTGACAGCACAATGAAAACATATTTCAGGAACAACACTGAGCTCCCTTGATAAAAGAGGAGTCACGCTTGATTGCTGCAACAGGACATCTGAAAAATTATTGCCAATCAAATAAATTCACCCTGGATGATTCTGAAAAGGGCTGAGGGTTTTTTTTAAAAACTTAAATCTAATGAGGTTGTGATTTCAGTGATTCATATTATCAAGGGATATGAATTCACATCATATAGTCTGAGTCATTGCTGACGAGGGAGACTACATTATTTAGCTTCAGTGCATGGTGATTTATCAGTGATACTGATTTGTGACCGCTGGTACATTTGTGTGTTTTGAATGTTGGAACTTGCACGAGAGGTGCATTGCATGTTGATCTGTTTTAGCGTTCATGCATATGTGATGAGGACATGCTTGAGGCAGCAGTAGCCTGCAACCTGCAGCCTGTGTGCAAATGAGGGCTGGTGACCTTGTCTTTTTTCTTTCTTTAACAGATCCAGAAATCTCATGTTGTACTCTTTAATTTTAATCAGATTAATTCCTCACAGGTGGCAGAACTGACCACATGATGGCACTATTGGTGTCATTGTCAAATATCCATCTGTAAAAGCCCACACAAGATGTTTAATTAAATGTGAATTAAGTTTATAGCTGAATGTGATCAGAAGCAGTTGGCTGACAGAAATAAAGAGAACACGGTGTGATGCTCACGATTAAAAGAATAAAGGGAACGAAGAACAAAGAGTGCTACAATAAATCTCCTTCACGCGGAGGTAAACACTGTCATGTCTGTTTGTTCTTTGTTATATCCATTTGTTTGTTTTCAGATCTAGTTGCTGCCTCAGCCACAGTAACAGTAATGAGCTGCCCCAAGGCTGCTCACTGCTGGAGAGGAAAAACATTACGCTTCCTTCTGATGGCAAAAAGCTGATATTTAAACTCTAAAAAACATAACCAACACATCACTAATTATATTAAAATATTAATAATTATAATTAACACATTTTCAAAAGGTCAGGGTTCTCAAAAATGATAATAAAGAAAGGAAATGTCTGGTTGTGTCGAGTAGTTAGCGATGATCTTTAAAAAGTCATTTTATTCTCGGTTCTACACTTTCATTTCTCCGTTGCCTCCACTCAAAGAGTCGCCCAAGCATGCATTGACATTTTCTTGGGTCAAAGTACATGGAACCTAAGAAAATGTCACTGCATTAATCTTTCACTATTCTCAAAGCACACAAGCCATACATAGTACAGCACCGTTGCGCATAATGACCACTTAAGAGTGCTACGTCAGCTTTTTAACAGCTCGGCTTCTCTGAGACCTTTAAAATCAACTGGCAAATTAACTGTTTGTACCTGTGGTACAACTTTTTTACTGTTGACCACAGGTTGTGACGGATACGTGGAACCAAATCGCCAAGGTAGAAGTATAATACACAGGTATATTTAATATATAGTAACTAAATCCTACAATGTGTCTTAGCATAAAAAAATTAACTTACATCTTTCTTAGAATATCTTAAATTAATTTATATCTGTTTAAATACAAGCAGCTCATCCTCATTCTACATTAAAATCATTGCAGTTTATTTCTGCTGAGATTGCCATGACAACATATATCCACTAGATGGTATTACAGGATATTCAGTGATTTCAACACTGACTCTACAAGGTTCAAATGTTTTTCAACTTCCTGTATTGAGTCCTATGGAAAGAAGAATCAACAGGTGTCAGTCTGATTGCAGTGTCAGTCGGTGACCCAGTTTAAAAGGAGATGCAGTTATTAACAGGGTTGATTGTTGCCGCTTTTTTAAATTACACCACTCCACTGCGAGGTTCACGCTCCCTATTTTAAGCCTCATCATTACTGTTAAAACTGGGGGGAAATTAAAGTGAATGTTGATGTCTTTCACATGCTAATGGGAAGCCATTTTTGAAGAGCTTCTCAGCAGCGAAACTTTAATCAAACTGTTGTTATAGCAACAAATAGGCTGCCTTTCCCTCCTTTTTTCCATTTCAGGGCAGTTAACTACCTGTGCGTGTGTGTGCATTTGTGTTTTTGTGTGTGTTCACAGTGTCCAGATCAATGAGTGCCTTATTTACCCTCACGTTTCCCCAATGAGCACAACTGTTTGACGTCTTGTTCTACTACACAGATGCGAGTACTACAGTCTCCTCTCTCACACTCAAGAAAAGCAAACATTAATGAACAACACATGCAGATAGATGGCTCAGATAGCCATCATAATCATGATAACCGCGATCTTCAACCACCTTTTTATCCGTCATGCCTGAAGCAGGTGGTTGAGACTGTGTGTGTCTAATTGCTTGTGTGGCTGCAGATGGGACCTTCCCTCCTCCCTCGAGTCCCTCAGTTCTCCCCACCTGCTCTCACTCCTGCATAGGGACTCTAATGAAGTTACGCCACCCCTCATTCAGGCCCTTAAAAGCTCTAACAGCCATCCTGATGGCAGGCCAAAGTGCTCCCCGTCGCTGTCGCTTTGGCCTCGACTTGGCCTCAGTAAACAGTCTGTCATTTGACATCAGCAGTCTCACTGTTACTGTGCTTCAACTGTGTCTAATACTCACAGGCTAATCAATCTTTCTTTACTTTCATACATATTTCTACCAACTATTCTTCTCTTCCTTTCTCTTTAAACTTAGTTTCATTCCTTTTTTATTCAATTCTATTCTATTGTATTGGTTTTCCAGGATTTAGCTGTTAGGCAATGTGCCGTATCTGTCTTTACCCAGGGTGGTTGCTGCATTTTAATACAGGACAATCATTTTCACTGAAGGAAACTTAATTTCATTTTGAGTTGGATGGTTCAGTGTTTGCCTCCCAGTGAGACACAGTGTGATTTGGGGGAAAAGCAATTTTGGTTCCAATTCAAGGTCAATGCACTTTTTTTTTTTTTTTTTTTAACGTCACATCTTTTGTGTTCGTGTTCGACTTTTCTCCCTGATGTACTTGGTCAAAGTGAACAGTTTTGCTTAATAAAAAAAAAAAAAAAAAAACAACAACAAAAAAAAACAAACCTTATAAAATAACTCCAATATGTCTCCAAAAAGTGCCCAGTTAATACTGGTTGATACTTTCACGAATTCTTCAACGCCCACACCTAACTGTCTCTGCAGGAACGCTGCCATAAAGTTTTAATTCTGAGATGTTGATATATTGCAGATAGCTCATATGCTGTTAAATAAATTTCACTCTCTCTGAATATATTTAATATGGAAATGAGGCACAAGGGAAAAGATAAATCATGGATTTATACAGCAGCAGCAGCAGCAGCTTCCACTGCAGGGTCATGACTATCTATTTGCCAGTGTTTTAACATTTGTGTGGCAGACTTACAGTTCAATTCTCAGTTCATTTTTCACCACTGAAAAAGTCAATTGTTAATGGTACCAAGTGTTTGCCTGCTATATGCAGATTCTGCTTCTCCACAGGCAAATACTTAATACTTAATACTGTTGTGCTCTCAGGAAAATTATCAATTAAAAATGATTATGCAGTGATGTCAGTGATGATCTGTTCTCAAGGGCAGGACTAAGCCCATATTCCAAATCTTCTTGTTACAAAAATAACAGTTCGAAATTCAGAATCCATTTCAGACTTGCTAGTTGTAACTTGACTTGATGACGTATAGAAAGGAAAGGAGAGTGTTTATTCCATAATGTGTCCCTGACAGCAGTCCACACACAGCCTGGTAATGGATATCTGTTTTGTGAGTCCATTAGTTTTTACAATCTATGGCCTATACTACACCTATCTGTCTTCCTAATTACAGAGCCCTTATCATGCTGTTCAGAGACGCTCAGGAGAGAGGATGTCTGGGCCATTGCCCATGGTGAATAGAGCTCTTAGTGAACTATAGTCCCTTTCCAGCTCATTACCTTGACCTCTGTGTCTCTAACTAACCAGGGGTTTGATTTAGTAGCATTAGCCCAGAGAGGAAGATCCAGAGCTTTCGTGACAGAATTGTTCCAAGGACAACGGAAAGACCTATTTTGTTCTTTCCTACGTATTATTCAATGAATGAGACTTAAATAAACTAGGGAGGTGAATAATAAGACCACATCATTGTGATTGTGAGGCCACTGTTAGAAGAGCCGTACCTATTTTTATCATTGCACAGAGCTCATACCCTTCCCACGTGTCATTCTTGATTAGATCTGTGTCTGCCCGCTGAATGAGTAACAGAGCGTAGCTGTAATAATGTTATGCTATGCTCTGTATGCAGGCTTTCAAGATAACCTGATCCAAAACCATTTTAACGTAAGCTGATTCTTAGAATATGAGGTATTGTGTGTGAGGTTACAGAAAGAAAACACCACAGATAAAGACATAATGAAGTTAATATAAATTAAAAATGCTGTACATTGTTTTGTTTTGATTGTGTGGATTTCCCACACGACGTTGATAGGAAATGTGTATTTTTCTCATGACGCCAAGAGCAACTCCCAACAGTTTGAGACTGTTGTTGAAAGATTAAGACAGAAAGTCAGAGAGGTGAGTGTATTTATGTGATTAGTGTATGTGAGCCATGATTTAACATAACACTGATTGTGTGTGTTTCAGAAACACTAAGCTGATCTGAAACCTCGCGGTAGGTAGATTTGTGTACATTGGGTATATGATTGATTTTCAGTTATTAGCACAGATTATACATTTATTACTGGTGTAGCTTTGCTTTGCAGTAAGCCACAATATTATTAATGAACATCTGTTTCTGTGTTTGGATCACACTTGCATGAATATTGGATTTATAGCAGGTGTCATTGTGATGTTAATATGCAAAACGTTTCCAGTTTCAGCGATAGTAACTTTTTAATTTGGATGAATGTTCTCGGTGTCTCTCACGAGCTCTGTGTTTGTCGTCTTTGCTTTCTCGCTTTCACACTTAACTGCGGCTGACTTCATTTTTCTATTTTAGGAAACTTGGTCTCATAAGCCCGAGATCACCCTCCCTGTAAGATGTTACAAAGTGCATCACTCCGATGGAGACCTAATACGTTTACAGATTGTATGGGTATTTCAAAGGAGGGCTGCGCATTACTGCACTATAAAGCAAATGTTTGTAACTTATTCATAACAAATAAAAAAGATTTATAGAATTTATAAGCTAAATAAAGATTCCCTGCAGTGTTATGCTGCTACAGTCTTGTTTGGTCTATTATGACCAGAAACTTATGATGTCTTGTGTTAGAATACATTTTAAATGATTCCTCACAATGTTGTTTTCATCTCTATACTTTTACTATATTATGTGACATCCATCTGAATCGGCAACTGTACACAGCATGGTCAAGTAACACAGACCCACCTATTCAAAAAAAAAAAAAAAAAAAAAAAAGTTCTATATTTGTAGAATGGCTTTTTTTTTTTTTTTGATTGATAACTTATTATACAAGCTCACCCTGATCCTGACCTTGGCAACAATGTATTCACCTTCATGAAAATGTTAAGAAAATGACATCAAATGTTGAGCTCCAACTAAAACAGACCAACTCCTTTGACTGGCTTATCTTAACCTCAGGCAAATGTTATTAGAATGTTAAACACTGTGAGGAGAAGCAGTTTTCTCCTGAACTGTGGCACAAGGTCAGCCAAAGTAACACAGTTACTTTAGATGGGCACTAATCCTGTTTTTTTTTTTTTTTGTGACATAAATGCGTTTTTGTATCAGATACGCACATGGTTTCGTTTGCCATGTTTTTTGGGGGAACGCCCAGAACACTTAAATAAAACATCAGCTATCACATCTGACAGTTGTTAGTTGTTAGTAGCTGTTCATTATTCAAAGCGTTCACTTGAACTGAATCAGGCTCATCGGGTAAATTAGGAGTTGTTTCCTCCAGAGCTGAACAGTTGATGCTGACGTCCAAATAAGGCTGCGTTTTATCTCTCTTGTCTCTTGGCTTCAGTCTTCAGATCAGAGGAGTTAACCTCATAAATGCATGTGAAATAAAACACCGACCTGGTCGCGTATCCTGGACACACATTTCTTCCTTTGTATTTAAGGCATCACGCGCTGTGCACATGTGTCCATCTGTCACACAATAGCTAACCCAGTTTTAACAAAACCTTGATGTGTCATTTTTTCCATACTGGCTTGTCCTTAATTATATCAAAGCACCCAGAACGAAGGGTGATGTGTAAACACCCACTATGCAGGAGTTGCACTTGGTGCTGTTTGAATTACTGAGTTGTGAGTTGCATGAGAAACAATGAGTACAACATTTTAATCTCATATCATGCACACAGTAGAATTATCTTCTTCTGATGCATAATTACTGTGCATGTGGTCTGTTTACATGTGGGAACTGCAGTGCATGGTGCTCATATCACCACTTCTGAGAAATCCTGCAGTATTTATCCCTCTGGATTCAAATAAACCACCTCATTATCACAACAAGCACTTAATTCCCTCTCTGACCCATGCAGATTTGTGTGGTCTGTGTGTGCTTATGTGCAGCTTAGAGCAGGCTAAAGTTTTAATGGGTGCTAAGCAATATAAACATTGAATCTGTGTGTACATGTGTGTGTAAAAGAAAGTGGAGACAAAATTCGTATTGTGAATATACCAGGAAATATTGTTTACTGAGGCAGGATGCCAACGAGAGCAGTGTCAACCCTCATGACTGTTGTACCAGAGTCAGCCCGTGTTCGTGCGTGTGTGTTTGTTTCCATAACTACACAGTGATTCTGTGATATTTAGATGTTTAGTCTCATGCGAATTCACATGACAAAAACAAATAGGACTTAGTGACAGATAATGTAATTTGGTACAGCACAGAGCCGGGACTGATCATTTAGAGTTGAATGTTTTGATAGATGTGTCCTGAGGAGAAATCCAGAATCACAAAACTGAATCCCTTCAGGAAGTTTGAAAATGTGTATTGTTAGTTTATCTCCTCATTCCCCAGAACTGTCTGGAGATGAATTTTAAAATATGCAGACACCAGACAAGTACTTATTGAGTCAAGTGTTGAATTACAAGTTTGAGGAACATTCATTTTTTTCTGTTTTATATAAATATGTACTTTTTTACATTTCATACTTGTCATATTTGGCACCGAATTCGCTGACAATAATAAGCAGCCTGTACTATTTAATTTGTTGTAATAACCATCTGACAATACATAAAGTAATTAAATACCTCCATGTCAACCATCTCATCAAAACGTGGCACCTTTGACTTAAAATCTAAATACTCCTTCGACCGCTCAAATTGTGTGTGTGCTGCTGTGAAGCAGTCTGGAAAATGAATAAAACATATCATTTTCTCAGACAAATACGTCAAAAAGAAAAAAATACTTGTATTTTTTCCATGTCAGTCATCAAGTAATGGCCTAAAGGTTGGAGGTTTAGCTATAAATGTTTAAGTGGCAGTGAGTCTACTTGCTGTTTTAGTATTCGTATTTTCTCACACTCTTGCTGGTTTGCTTTTTTTTTACCATCAAGATTATTATATAACATCCCAAAGCATTAATTTTATTTAGTACTAATGCATCACTGCTACAGTAGACCTGTTGTTTGAGTTGAAAACTAATCATAAAGGTTCTTTTTAAAGCTTTTCAGCAGCAAAGAAAACCATTTGTTGTTCTTTTTTCTTGAAATCTCGACTGTGAATCAGGTCAACACTGTAAGTTTTTGATTTGCTTCCATTGGCTGCAAAGTGACTGTGGGCTTTATTGTTGTTTTTCCCTCATCACGTCATTATTTGAATGGGATGGGCTCATGTTGCTCTATTGTTGTCGGTGACTCTGTTAAAGGCCATTTTCTATGTGCATTCATCCCTTCTTGCTAGGAACTTCCTTCCTACTATTCACTGTTGATGTCATCGGTGCTATTTCAAGAGTACATCAGAAACTGTCACAAAGCAAATGTTTGATGATGTTCACTGGAGTGCTTAAAACTCCAGGGGCGTCACTAATTTATTAGACGTTACAAAGAAGAGAAATCTGGGGAGAGATAATGAGACAGGATCAACAATAGAAAGATGGTTCGATAGATAAAGTCATTAAAACAATGAAATTAAAACATTATCTATTTTTTTCTTTTTCCCTACAGTGTTTGGAAAATTTTGCGTGACAGAAAGAGAGAACAGAAAGGAATTGCAGTGCAAATAACACCTCTGCCCTTCTTTGTTCACAGCTCCGTTCAAATAATGGACAAATGTTGGGTTAGATAAAATCTCATGTCAGGTTGCTGGAAAGCTACACACGCTCTTATCGTGCCTTTTATTCACCTTCAGAGTTTGTAGACTCAGGACAAATGTCATATTCCTTTAAGTTTGAGATGTTGGATGAGGATTGTTTTCGAAGTTGATAGATTCAAAATGAGCCCAGCACTAAACAGAAGATGTGAACATTTAAACTCACAGCGACACAGGCTAATATGTTCTTTTGATTCTATAATTTCTCCCTTCTCCTTTTTAAGTGACAGGAAGGGACTAAAATGAATATTTAATCAGAAAGTAAATCCATTTTCTACTGCTGTCAATAAATCTGTGTTTCGGGAAAAAAATCATTAAAAGTAGTTTTATTCATCAGTCAAGCAGCAGGGAGACTGATGTTGGAGCACTGCACAAGATGCACAAAAAATGCCTTTACCCCTGACCACCATCTGCTGATTGAAGATCAAACAGAAGACTTGACTTATAGACAAATAAACAGCAACAGCAATAAAATAAAAAAAAAAAAAAAAAAAAAACAGCATTAATTAATCTGTTGATTTCTGTCAAACTTGACAGTTTGAAACATAAATACTATATCATATGTGAATCAAGTTTTGGGTTGTAAATGATGCTGCAGTCGTCAGTTTCCAGTAATAGATCAAGTGAAGATATCATCTGACTTGAAACTCAAGTCTCAGTACCGTACAGTACATTCTCTGCACAATGTATCAGCAGATTGAGGCAACTTTTAACCGAGTTGCTGATCGCACAGGCCTTTCTTCATTGTCAGGCTTCTTCAGCCAGCACTTGGGCTGCAGGGTTATGTTTACTGTACATTCAGTGCTCGCACAAAGGGTACACACATACACTCACAACATATAAACAGAAGACTGAGCTCTCAAAGAGAACCTGCTCGGCTATGTAGCTCAACGAGGTCGACCATCCGTAAAAAACATAAACAAAAGCAGCTTAGATTTTCCGAACTGCCTGAGCTGTAATTGGGTGAGATCCAGTATAAACATATGGGATTGGCTTTCATCTTGTTAACTGCATGTGCTGCAATGACAAAAGTACTCCCTGTGTTTATTAATGCAAATATCATCCATAGCTATAAGCAGGGCAAATATCAGCCTTATCGTCTTGATCCTAACATTGATCTCCATTGTTATGAATTGGATTGAATCACCTGAGAGGTATATTACAACGAATTAGTGTGAGATTAGTGAACGTCCATTGTCAGATAGGTAGCTTTAAGCCTTTAAAGTGTAATACATCACCATGGTAACCTGCTGCTCAGTGAGTTCAAGGTGTTCGATCCAGATGGCCCCTTTACCATTCAACTTTGTGGAAAAAAAATGGAATGGCACCGCAATTCCCGCAGGAGGATGACATGGGAGGCTTGATTGAAATTACCTTCAGTGGAGTTCACATCATGAAGAAACCAGACAAGAAAGACTGAGACGATCAATAAAAAGAAGTGCAGATGGTAGGTAACAGACAATGTGTACAATACTTGGAAGATTTACTTGGCACTTGCCACAAGAATACTTGTAAGTGGCAAACCATTAACTTCTGGTGTAATCTGTCTTTCTGCAAACCTTTGTGTTGGACAGGAACAATGACACAATGAATAGTTACTCATTGTAATGACACTACTATTTAAATAAAGAATAAGAATGCATCTTAATAGTTTAGTTTTACTTTCACACAATATACTGTACTAAATATACTAACACACAAAGACTGATAGAATTGAGTTGAATAGACTAAAATAGAATAGAAGTTAGAATAGAAGCTTTAATCTATTATTCTTATAATAATATTATATTGTATTGTTATTTTATTGCAAAAATTCCAACAAAATTTGGATCAATATGATGCCACAAACTGACATATATATATATTAGTTTTACACACTGTATAAGTGTGTTTCATGTAGCGCTAGTGAGAGAATCAGATCATGATTAACTGAGGCTGACCTTGATCAAAGCTCAGATATATGAAAAGTTAAAAGTCAAGCAGTGAAATCATATCCTTTTCCAACAACCTGAGGTAAATCTCACTGACTTTTATCAAGATTTTGTTGCAGCCGAGTTCATTCAAAATTCAATTTTGAATTCAAATTCAATTCTTCAATTTCAAAATTAACAGAGACGTGTCTGACCTTAACAATCACCTGGCCGCCTGCCTTGCCTGCCTCTTTGCGTCACACCAGAGCTGGATTTAAAAAACATCCACTGTGCTGACAGCTCTTTTACAGGTGTTCAAACATAACTTTCAGATCCTGAGGTCACAGTGCAAAAACACAAAGGCTCACCTGTAGCTCTACAAAATTACAATCCAAATACAAACAAGCAACAGAGTCCAATAAGCTTCCACATCCGGGACATACTTTTTTAAAGTGGCTTGTTATCTCTATTTCCTGATAGTCATGTCTGCAAATCATTGCAATGTAGATACCAAAGAAACTTGTGAACTAAAAGATAAATAAAGAAAATTTTGCCATGTTAGAATTCAACATATTTTGACTAAATGTTAATCTCTTAAAGTCAAGTTTCCCTGTGTTTGTTCTGACATGTAATTTCAACCAGACAATGAAGACAATGTGAAAAAATTGACTTTTTAACAGCAACTTAAAACAGATTTTACAATTAGATTATGTGATTACCGGCCACATTTCTAAAGCTTCTGAAAACTTTATTCTTTATACTTTATTTTTATTTAAAGTAATTTTTAAGTAGTCTGACAAAGATACTATTTGTTAATGATAATCTATTCATCATTTAAGCTAAAACTGACACTGACAAACAAGCAAATTGAAATGAAATATACAACATCCCTTTTCTTTTGGCCATTGCTCATTAGCAAGAAACTAAGATTTGAGAGGTACGTAAAGCCTCTGACTCAGTCACTCAGCTTCCTGATGGTTTAGTAGAGAGAGAAAGTAAGAGACTATGGGAATAGCAGGAGAAAAGAAAGCTCGTTGTACTGACATCCAAGCCTTGCCAAACTTCATCTAATCTGTTTTCCAAAAGGCAAATCACTCAGCTCTACAGAGATAAAGGTCAAGAGGCAAGAAAAGCAGTCAGAAAACATCTGGATAATTCTACGTATTTATTTATTTATTTTTGTTATTATCATTCGCATTACCGCAGCATTTGAGAGATATCTCTAATTGTACTTGTGCACCACTTTTCTGCACAACTTCTATTCATACCCACTGTTGTTTTTCCCTCCTCTTCCTCTGTTTTATTTTATTTTCTATTCTCCTCTTCCTGCTTTGACTCTTTTCCAACAATAATCAGCCTCTCTCATCTTCCTCCTCTAATCTCTTGTCCCATTACTGGAAGGCTAATATGTTTGAGAATAAGTCTCAGACCACCTTCCCTGATGGCTCCATTTAAAATTAGAACAGATTTTTTTTTTTCTTGGGTTGGCATATTTCAGTCAAGTGGGTATTTTGCTTCTGTTAATGTTACTGCCAATATTTCAAGCACTGTTGTATATCAAAATATGCCGTCACAGATGTTAAAACACTGGGCCAAACCTCATTCATCATAAAGTAAGAAAAGGTTTAAAATCCCAGTTGTCCCAATTGGGATTTTAAAGTTTTTTTTTTATATTTTATCAAACTTAAACTACAATAAAATATTTAAAAACTTTAAAATCCCAGTTGTTGTGGTGTTTTAAAGATATCTACTTATCCTTCCTTGGCTTTTACAAGATCTGCCTCTATATATATATATATATATATATATGTGTGTGTGTGTGTGTGTGTGTGTGTGTGTGTGTGTGTGTGTGTGTGTGTTTATACATACATACATAGTACATTGTACAACCTACATATATACATACATATATATATATATATATATTATATATATTTTATGCCTGTGCTGAAATGCTACATGTGACAGGAAGCTGAAATGGGACAAGAAACCCGCCACTGAGGATGTGGTCTGTTATTGACAATGTGCAACAAGGCTGTAATGCAGCGTTGTGGTTGGGTGGTGCTGCATGGGAGTCTAGAAAACTGCAGTTAACTTGATATATATTTTTTTCTTTGGGACAGTTGGTGGAGGACAGTGTTTATGCTTTAAATTCACTTGTGATTTGTTGATGCTACTGAGGTAAGCGTGTGAAAATGGTTCGGAGTCGTCTCTTGTTTGTTCAGCACTCAACGCAGACTGCAGCATGTCAAATATTCACCCAGAGACAGGGGACACATCTGTTTGATCATGCATTTGACTCACGCAACACTCTGTCATAGGGAGTGGTTCAAAGGGAGGATGTGTAATAAATAGACGCTGATGTTTGGAGAAGTTAAAACTGAATTAAACATTAAATATTTCTACACATGGTTGCAGTTTTACAGTTACAGTTAAGTTGGGTGAGAGGTGACTCTGTAAAAACAGTTCTCCTGTAATATCCCAGGTGGGATGTAGAAATAATGTATCATTAAGGATACATTTAGCCCTAAAGCAATCAAACATTGGCTAAAATGGGACTGAGCCAAGATGTTGCTCCAGTTACAGTGAATTACAGCAGTCTGTGTCACTGTTTGTTTTGATGTTAAAGGTCGTGGCTGTGCCATGGTGACAGGACACAAGAAGCTAAGTCTGGAGGGAGGGAGGGAGGAGGAGAGAAGGATACTGTGAGAGGAACTGTGGGAGCAGAGAGTCTCCACTCTTACTGAGACATATGGGGTCAGGCTGTTGAATCTCAATATTAAATCTAAGAGCCTTCCCAAAGGACGGTAGCTGGTTTGCATCCACCCCAAGGAGGCGATGAGAATAAGATTTGAAATGTGGAGGAGGGATATTTGGTTGGGCTCACAAATTAGATCTGAACATAAACCATGAGTCATGAGGCTGCACTGAATGTTCTCTGATTAAGAGAATCTCAGGTAAGCTGGTGCAAGACCATGAAGCTCTTTCAAAACAAACCAGTACAACAAGACAAACACTTTCTGACCTTAAACAAATGTTGTTAAATCCAGACATTAACTTCTAAAATAGATTTCAAAAGAAAACCAATGGATGCAGATTCATCAGCAGACGCAGCAACATAAAGTTGTGTGTCATCAGTGTATTTCAGCACTGTGGCAGGAAGTGTACTGTCTCCTGCTGACAATACCAAAAGGGTAGTGTACAAAGATTAAAAAGAAGTAATCCTAAAATGGACCCACGTGCTATTTCAGGGGGTTTTGGAAAAACTATTTTAACAAAAATTTAGAAAGGAAAGGAAAAGCAATTAAAAAAAACAGTCCCCATAAACTCCCCAATGTGATCCCTCAAAGACTATTGTGTTTCCTAACAGAGCAGGTCTGCTTTCTTCAGGAACCTTTATTAAAAACAGGTACTGGAGAGGCTCATTCGTGGCAAATAGTAGTGAACTTCAAAGGAGCTGGTGGTGGATTTACGGTTCAAAGATGTGATTAATACAATCTTTTTGTTTAATAGAAAGAAAAAAAAAAAAGAAAAAGTGAATTTTCCCCAAAAATTTTGAGTCACTTTTCATGCTGACTCTACCTACACTGTCACAGTGAAGAATCTCAATCATCCATCAAATACCTAGTATGAGAAAGTGCAACCTCAAGGCTGTGTCTTCATTTCCAGTACTTTTCCGATTCTGTCAGCACTCCTGGGAAAAGACTCACAATTCTCTATGTCACGGCATAATGTTTAATTGCACAATAAGTGTGTGTGTGTGTGTGTGTGTGTGTGTGTGTGTGTGTGTGTGTGTGTGTGTGTGTGTGTGTGTATGTTTATGTATATCCAAGTTTATGCCATTGTCATCTGGGCATCAATGACTGGTAAAGAAAAACAAACTGCCAAGCCCTTTTTTCCACTAAAGGAAATAGTTTTACATTCATTTATGTATCTGTTTGAAAATGAAAATGAATATAAAACATCTTCTTCTACTCAGGAAAAGTATGTGTTTCTCTACCATCTATTTCTCTAACCAACTAAATGTTTGCATGCATTTGCTTGGACAGTAGCGACCGTTTTTTGAGGGAAAACTGATATTGTCCAATGACCTTGACAGTGACAAAGGGTCATTAAATGGTATGATTCAGAGCAATAATGTCCCAATAACCTACTCTACAACAGGTCAGTCAGAACCTTATCTAATCTAGTTGGTTCTGCTTCTTGGTCCTAAAGTTCATGTTGATTTGCAAACCCCTTATTTTCTCCTCCTTATCTCCTCTCATCAATACAAAATGTATTATTGTCTTCCATGTTTCTTTACCTCCGGTGACCTTTTGGAAATCATTGACTGAGTTTGAGCAGAGGCCACATCTGGATAACTTGAATGATATTCTGGCACGAATTCTCACAGACATACAGAGACAGACAGAGAACACAGAGATTTGCACAAGTAAAAAAAGAGACATAAATGTCAATGCGAAACTGAAATGGAATCTTTGAAATACACTATCTATAAGCTATGATACGCAAGTATATATGCTGTCAAAGCTAATGCTGCCATTCACCTTTAGCTTTGGCTCAAATTTAAACATATTAAGGCTTATGATAATTAACTAAGAAAATCCTCTTCTGACAGGTTCTCAGATGAACTACAGCAACCAAAAACATTTCTAAAGCATATAAGGACTTAAGGAATCATCATTTAACTTCATGAACCCATGGTTTGCACCGTACATATCTCAAGTAGATAAGTAATAGTTGCTTTTTAGTATAATTGGCAAACATCCCGGAGGTGAAAAAAATATTTTGATTAAAGTTTTCCAGAGGCCTTTAGGGTACATAGCATTTCTAGGAATTAAGTGTACGGATGTGTTATTAGAGTTAATGATCAAACTGTTTTATAGGCCACCATAGAGCCTCTAAGATTATATAGTGAGAGATTATTTTTTCCTTAGACCCGCTAGAGCTGAGAGTGTGAAACACTTCACACACATATGTGGAGCGCCTTGCGATCAGTGCATACTGCACGCTGAACAAATTAACACAACTCCCCCCCACCCTGCTCTGCAGGCACTAGTTATTATAAACTGTTTTACTCTGGCATACAAAGTGTCTCTGAGGTGATAACAAGATCCTTCAAACCCCTCATCTCTCTGTATCCTCTGCTTGTTGGCTTGGTATCTTTCATTTTGTCATTTGTTTTCATTTTCCACTGACTAATCCACAGGAATGGTGCAGCATTGAAACTTGGAAAAAACACACAAAGATCTTCTGTCTTGTCTTTTTCTGTTTGGGGTTGGTGTGCACACTACTTGTTTACACTTGTTATGTTCAGCGCACTGCAGCACTTCACTAATTTGTTATTGGTTAAATGTGTGTCCAAAACAACATGTTCCTCAAAAAAGCTTATAAGCTTGTAGCTTTCCCTGAAATCTATCAACCTTACATGAGCAGTAGCACTAACATATGTTATCGACTAAGTAAGATCTTAATTGAATATGACTGAATTGAATAATGAATCTTTGAATATAACACAATAACAACCACTGGGTTGACCTCAGAGTGTGTGTTTTTTTTCAGCCTGCAGCTCTAATGGCTAGTCCCTTACACACAGAGATAAAAATGATGATTTCTATTTGCTCTACAATGAGTTTCCTGTGACAACACTTGCACTTTCTAATGCTTATGCTTTTATCATAAATTAATATTCCATTTAAAAAGCTATATCATCTCTCTTTTCTATCTATCCTGATAAAGTAAAGGAAGAGCAAAACAGCAGAGAAAAAGGTTATTAAATTAGCCTGAGTCAAACTGGGTGTTACTGGGCATTACATTTCACGTTCCCAAAGAACACTGGCTCCTTCGCGCTCAACAGTTATGGCAAAAGCTGAAGTCATAACAGAAATCTGATTAGGCTCCATTACTTTACTTTATGTTCCCAAAAACAGCCCCTCACTGTGGGTGACTGTGTCCAGAGTACATCCTTTATTACATATAGTTCACTCTCTGCCTATCTGTCTAAATACAAGGTCACACAGGGCCCTTAACCAAATTGATTTAAGAGGGAATTCAATTAGATCTGACAATAACCACGCGCATTACACGTGTAATGTAACGCGTTAACACAATAGTGATAAACACAAAGGTGTACCTCTTTGTACTGGTCTTACTGGTAGTTACTTGAGGAAAGAGGATGTCAGCAGCAGCAAGTATCATGAGTACCTGCTCGCTCTCAGGGGGGCTGGACACAATGAGGAGGCGTTTCCAGCATCTGCGGCTCGTTGTCAACGTACATTTCTTGCGCTCTCAGCTGTTGGGTGAAAGCGCCAGTCGAGTGCGGTCCAGTCTGCAACTGTGCCATCGAACAATGACAGAATCGGAAATGGAAACCTGATGTCGGAGGGTTTAGAATGAACTGGAATGATAGTAACGCTGCGTAACTGAGACCACACGCCTACAACGACCAGAGACTGGTGCGCTTTGGCACCGGAGGGAAGCAACAAACTTCAGTGACGATCTGAGCACTAAAAGACCAAAGCAACTCACTGTGTGGCTGAGCATCTTTCTGTTGTGCTTACAATTTTCTCTGATGTAAATGTATAATTACATTACACAGTTAGGTGTGGAAAACGACCGCGTTGTGCTCCTCTCGCTCCCCACGAACCGCGCCAATGCTAGAATGGCTTGTGGCTTTGTGTATTGTGATCCTGGTGGTCTTAGTGTGGCCAGGCTCCAAATATTTTGGCACCGAGAACCCACCGGATGCTTTGCTTCGCGGATTGAGGATTTCACAACAGACAGCAAAAGACAGGACCGGGAGGTGCATCTCAGACCGGGAGGGGAGCGACCCCCAGGGGACCTGTGCGAGCACCGTGACCGATGAGAAAACACGCACCGTGGCACTAATCTGCAAACCATCTGCGTTGGCCAACTATCTCCTCAAACACTGCCGGACTTTTAGCAATTACTCGCCGTGTGTGGGCTGGACGTGGCGCGCCAGCGCTATTCTCCAGAGTGTTTACGAGGCATGCTGGCCGTACGACAGCCCGGTCCAGTTCGTGAGGGACAACCTGCAGCTGAGTGATGAGGGGCTGGTGGCCTTGGACTGGGCTGTGCCATCCTACCAGAAACGACGCAGGACATCCAGTCACTCCACCAGTCCGGTTCTTATCATCATTCCAAACTCTTTTGGGAAAATCACTAGAAATGTATTAAAGGTAATTCATATCTTCCTTCACAGACTTAACTGAATAAATTTACCTCATTACAGAGGTGATAACAAGCTATTTGAATAACCACATGCAGCCATTTTCATGCATAATTTCTGCAAGTGTGCAGAAAGTTGGTGAAAATTTAGATTATCAACCTAATAACTTCTAAAAAAGTTTGAAATTTCCATATTTTCTGCAAACAGTAACGGTATCACGATGCTTCTTCCCTCCTTACAAAGAGACCATTTGTATCCCCTTCATTTATAAGAATGTCTTCACCAGATCAATATTGAGTTGTGTCATCAACACATCTATTACAAGACAGGATAAAAATAACGGCAGCTGCAAGAAAATGCACAATGTGTCCCATTTTCTTTGTTCATTTCCACTCTTTAGAGAAGTTGAAATGAACATTTTTGAGGCTGATCTGTAAGGCACAAAGTAAAAATATAAAGTAAAATTCATGGAGTAAGAACAATACATATTTAACACATGCACAGACAGATGGGATCTGCATAAAGTATGTTAAAAGGGAGACATGGAGAAAGTTTAAGGGAGATGTGGAAAAATGTCAGCAAATCCTGGAGCAAATGCAGTCGCTTCAATTTATGCAATGGAAACGCTCAGCATAAAGAAAAAAAGGCAGAGTGAGAAAAAAGAGCAGATGCCCAGGCAGCACCAGTCTTTCAACTGCTCTTTCAATACACTGACTGAGGTAATTGAGTGAAGGATTACAAAGCATCGCTTGACTTGAGAGGCCGGGGGAAGCACGGCTCTGCTCCACATGAATGCCTGTTGGCTCTCACATCACTCCGGGCACCTGGCATTGCACTAGCTCATTTCATTTCATTCTGTTAGCTCTGTGTGCAAATTGGTCACAAGCTCACTGACAGCCCCATGTCAGAAATAACAATCCTTCAACAACTGGATCTTAATCTCAGAATGAAGAACTTAGAACTCTTCATTTCTTTGTAAAAGACGATGATAGACAAGAGGAGGAGATGTGGGAAGAAACTGCAACAAGCCAAGAACAGCAGCATTACAGTATTCTAAATATGTTGTTATTCACAGCTTTGCCACTGGGGAAAAAGGCAAATGATGATGAAAAGTATCTGTCACTTTCAAACAGATTTGTGCTTCATGCTTTCTTTTTCTTGGGAGGAAGCCATCATGAGAGCAGAGAGTATTTTTGATGCTGTCAGGCAGTTATGCTTGGGAGAGGGTTGGAAGCTGGAGGCACCACAAGGGATACACACCAATTAAGATTGCCGCTGTCACTGGTGAGATTCACTGTGCATGAACCAGTCAGTGGGTGAGCAAGACAGAGAGAAAATAAATAAGCTCATGTATCCGTGGTTTTATACTATTCACAGGTGGGCCTATATCTGTCACCCAGAGAAGAAACAGAAGGAAATGATGCAATTGTGTGTGTGTGTGTGTGTGGGCTTGTCCCTGTCCCCTTTCTCTTTTACACAGAACGTTTCAGGAACTCATGAATTTATAAATGAGCCATATCCTCTTAAATCATTCATGTTTTTACACCCGGTTTGACTTTGTGGTGAATATTAATCTACAACCAGAGGCTGATTAGCTTAGCATAAAGGCTGGAAACAGTTGAAAGCAACTAGACCCAAAAAAACCCACCTGAAACTGGAATATTGTTGACATTGGGAGGAACGTATTCTACAAAAAAGCCAAAAAGTAGTCCAGTACATAAGCGCATTGCAAGCTAAGCTAACTAGCCTCTACTCCAGCTTGATATTTACAGAAAGATAGTGAAAACAGCTTTTCAATCTACTCATAGCTTTTGGGTTCAACTCTTTAAACCAAATGTTTATCAAAACCAGGGTTTGGCAACCTGTTTTACTGGCTTCCTGCTTTGTCTAAACAATATGGAAACTGATATGATTTGCATTTTATTTTATTTTTTTATTTATAGACCTGAAGTCATAGCTTTACCCCACTCTGTGTGAAACTCAATACTGGTAGCTTTAGTGGATGTTTTCCTCTAGGCTCAAAATTTCCAAAAAAAGAAGAAAACTCATATAAGAAAACAGATCAGTTCACGGTATGTGGAGAGATTAGTTTGTTCTCATTGCAGCTACCGCTGATGTACCAGAATATCTGATCCACGATGAAAAGTTAGCTAACGGCAGTAACAAATGATGTGCTGAAAGACAATTCCAGAACAAGCGCGTTACGTTTGCTGACAAGTATCCAGCTGGGTTTGAAAATCTCTACAGAAAACAGAGAAGTATCATCTATTTTTTTATATTGTCATAGCTTTATAATCTCGAAATGTTGCATTATTGTAATAGTAATGCAAAGCCTAGTTCAGCCACCTTCTGGTAAAATATGGCATATAGATCTAGATCTAGATTTTACATTTATCTGTTAACAATGCATGATCAAAACTCTCGCATCCAAACAACTCCACATCGGCCGCCCATCAATACACTACATCTGCTGAGTTGAACCATCAATAAAGCGAAACTTCAAATCATCCCCAACTTCAAAAAGTGATCACACAAAAAGGTTATTTTAATATGTTAAAAGTGCCTAAAGTTGTTCACTGACCTGTGATCTCTCTCTTTAGAGTCGTGTTCTGAAAGCCCCATAAATATTTCATGTGAGCAGACATCCAGCTGTTACAGACGCCCTGCCTCAACACCACTTTCATTTTCCTGACAGAGCAACATAGATTTGTGTGCATTTTTTGTACTATAATCTTGCGACCTAGTTACAGTGAATCAGAGTGTTTTGATCACTTTACATCAGGCGTTTAAACATTTTTCATCGCTCATACGGGCTGTAACATAATCTACCCATTATGTGTAATTTACTTTTCAGCACCATTCTTTTCTTCTCACATTCTGAGGAGCAATGGAATTTTCTAAAGTCCTGGTTGAATGGGATAATAAGTCAGGGCTTGTGCAGTAAAAGTGTGAAAGGTTCAACGTTAACAGTCACAATTAGATCAAAGAGTGGGAGGGTAATAGAAGTAGATAATCGTCATCATTCACGGTTTTGGAAATTTCTGTTACTTGGAAATTACCAGCGGTATTAGACACGTTCCATTACACATGTAGCATAAATAAATCTGCATCGAACATCTGTGACCATGTCAGAGTTTTTACTGGGCAAGAAGGAAATGGAGCATTCGGTTTGCGTTTTCTGTCCCTCTCATCACCTCGTGAATTTTACAGCTCGGTGTTGATTCGCTGTGGATAAACTTCACATTTTCTGATGATGTTTGGTTTTAAAATGGTGCGACAGTCATGAGTAATAAAAGATGATTTTAAGCTTTAGTTTGACAGTGTTTAGGGTTATTCTGGGTGAATGGTGGAGTAATTATAGCCTGTAGGTGTCCAGCTGCACTAATCTAAATATTGGTGGGATTTTGTAGATGTGGTCACCGAGGGAAACTGAAGCAAAATGCAAATGTATCCTCTTTTTTTAATTTTTCCAGCATCAGTGTATTACCCTACCTGGAATATGCAATCGGGATTTGGCAGTGTTTCTGTCTATGACTCATGCTTAACACCATTAAATACAACCATAATAAGTAATAAACCATCTTGGTGCTGCAAAATAGTTTTCAGTTTGTCATTTTGTCAGACCCTGGTAAGACTTCACAACGCATAAACTTCTATATCTGTCGTTTGTCTCCTGTGACATGAGAGATTAAAGTACAGACAGCTTTTGATTTG
This sequence comes from Polydactylus sextarius, assembly GCA_016801845.1. Lineage (NCBI taxonomy): Eukaryota > Metazoa > Chordata > Actinopteri > Polynemidae > Polydactylus > Polydactylus sextarius. The sequence goes on from CM028924.1 coordinate 5,575,983, forward strand.
AGTTCAGAAAAATACTCGGTCTGAGAACTGCCAACCGTGAATCAATAGTATTGTGTTGAAGATTACATTAGAATATTGAATCATTTAACAAAGTTTGCTTTCAACAACCAACAAACCCTCCTATAATTTGTCAACAGCTGCCGTGTCTTCTGTTTTTATCTAATTCAGAAGAACAAGTTCCTCTCCAACACTTGTATCACAGGCCTGTTGAAAAGTATTTAGGCAAATCACTGACCTGAATAGAAGATATAGCAAAGCAACTGGATGCTTCATTGTCTCATGGAGGCTTTTAATCGAATAACATCCCTAATTTAACCTGATTTCTGGCAATATGCTCCAGTAAAAGCAGCTGATAGCAGCAGCCTCACAGAAAACAGGTCGCAGGTTATTCTCTAGAATTTGAAGGAAATATTGTTGAGATTTAGGAAGCATCTTGTTTCAGTAAAAAGGGAGACATGTTTGTGTGTGTATGTGTGTGTGTGTTGTCCAGTGTCTAGAGTTGCCACTGAAGGAATTTGTCATTGTGCTGACAGTTTATCATCTCTGGCAGAAAACTGCTGGAGAAGCTGCTGTTCATTTCTTTCTCTCTCTCTCTTTCAAGTATTTATCTAGCACAATTAACAAAATATATACAGTCAACACAACCGACACAGACTCAAATTTTATCATACAGCAATGTATGATGTGTTTGTGTTACTATGGGTGACACACAGTAGTTTACACACATTGGAGGTCGTATTAACACCTGAACCGTAACCAGGTCAAAATCATGTCACACTTCATCTGATTTAATCCGGAGCACGAAATTCATCACTCAGCACCAGCTCTCAACTGCACTTTGTGAAAGATCTAATTGTCAGTCTCAATATCTGTGGGAGTTCAAGTGATGCATTATCTTTGTAATGAGTTAGGGAAGAGGCTAATGATTGCGTGAATGAATGATGTTCCGGTGTATTAGCTCTGCTGAGTTAATCCTCCTTACACTGGCAACTGGACAAAAATACGGCCGCAGTCATTCTCAGCTTTGAAGCTTAAATTAGAACTATCTGATTTCTAATCTGACACTTGGTATGTGCAAACCCCAGTAGCCTTACTATTGTTTCTGACCACAAACTGTTGCACAAGAAAAAGACAGACTCGACTCTGCCTCGCTACTTTGGGTTGATGTGAAGCAGAATGACACTGCAAATTCAGAATGAAGACGAATTGTCTTGTTTCCAGTATAATTCAATCTAAAGTTAATATTCAGAGCTTAGACTGTCATTTTCACAGAGAGCTGTTTGGAATTTTACAAGCATGTGTGTGACTAACACTACCATTATGGAGAACAAGGATTTAGACTAAGCTAAGCTATTTAATTTAATTTAATCTGAAGCTTATTTAATTGGCTTATTAAAGTAATTTGTTATGTACATTTGTATCTTGTTTTTCTTATTTTAATAATGCTTCATTAAGTCACTCACTGAATCCTGCTGTTCCCTTTAGGATTTATAATTCTTCTACATTATTAGACACAAACTTTTTTTTAAAAAAAAAAAAACCTATAATAAACTTTTTCTTTGTGCTTGAATAAACAAAAGAAGTCAAATGACTCTACCACCAAAATATCATCACATTCCCACTGCAATAAAGATCATACTAACACCTCACCAGAGGAATCAATGAGAAGTGATATTTCTCTCTACTGTGCTGCTGACTGAGAGGGAAGCGTTCCTGCCAGAGACATGAGATCACACGTTTCCACACTCAAGTCATTTTCTGCTCTCGTGTGCCAATTCTGATCCCAGTCCATTTCAGTGCAGGCTGAGTAGCATCAGAGGCCGTGGTGCTGCATGGACATCATCTCAGCTAATGACATTGTGCATAATGTTGGCCCTCACCATCATCTCTGCAGTGTTTGAGAACTGCTTCAGAAGCCTCAATATATTCTACTTGCAGTCTGCAAATAGAGAACCTGCAGCCAGAGATGAACGTCTCATATTTCAGCAGTTTGTCCAGCTCTTTTGTTTTATTTTTGTCCAAATACGGACTGTTAGAGATGCACGTCAGGACTGGAGTAAATTTAACATGGGTGTTTGTCTTACGAGACATTTACATTGTAAGATTATTTTAGATATAAACAGATTTTTTACAGTTGATGTCAACAAAATAGAATAAATAATAAGAGAAGACTTTCGCCAGTGAATCACAGTTCAGTGAAGTGATGACAGTTAAGCCTCTATAGTGTAACCATGTTAAAGTTCACTGTGTTCCACCTAAACCCTCCAGGAAATGGTTATTTCTTTTTCCATACAATAAAAATCGGTACCGTGCATGTGCAGGTGTTAAGAGACGTAAAGACATTTAGGGGAACAAAATAGAAACTGACTTCTAAAAGGAGCCATTGTTTAATTCTGTTATATTACAGAGTTCACACAGCCATGACAAAAATATAGGTAAGTGTATGTTATGTAGGTAGAACACATAAGCTACTGTAAACCATCAGCCATTTTGTTTTTCTTCTGTGGTCACATATATTGATTAATATCTTTCACACTTTGTCTATAGAGTTCCAATTCAGGATGTATATAGGTTTAACCCTTACTTCTCTCTCCTTTTCTTTACAGTTGTGTGAAACGGCACTATCCCATGGCTACCTGCCTGCCGTCTTCAACCGCCGCAGCCACAACAGCACCCCGCTCACCACCCTCAAGCTGCAGCAGTTTGGTGACCCCGCAGACCTGCGCGAGGCCGTACGTTATATACGCTACAGACAGCCGGCAGGAAGGCTGTACGCAGTGAGCGAGAGCAGCGGCTCGGGCCTCCTCCTGTCTTACCTCGGGGAATGCGGGTCATCGAGCTACGTGACGGCAGCCGTTTGTCTCTCGCCTGTGTTCCGATGCCAGAGCTGGTTCGAGAACGGGGTGTGCTGGCCCCTGCAGTGGCTTTTGGTGATGTACCAGAAGATATGCCTCAGCAGGTAAATGGAGAGGATAGAATCACAAAAGAACAGCTCCTTCTCCTCTTTCAGTTTATTCTGGAGGGGAGTTTATCACAGTGTGTAAACCAAGATGGAAAAAAAAAAAACTTTTTAAAGTTGCTGCATGAGTTATACACGATAAAAAAAAAAACCAAGGAAACTTTTCATTCCCAGTCAGTTTAAAAGAAGACGTGGTTAAAAGGTGAATATATGAAAAAGTGTTCCACATGTGCTCACTAATCACCTATTGGACATGAACAGACACTTCAAAAAAAACAATCAAGTTACTGTAGCAACAGATGGCCTGCTCTGTGTTACATCATTGATTCTTAGAGACGCCGTGACTGAGGTCAAGTTTCTTCAATCAATGCCAAGAGGGAGCATGAGACACATGCAGCTCTTCAAAATAGATTTCCTGGTTTTCTGTTGTTCCTTCAATTAACATGTGTGTGTTTTGTTTGTCTATTTGAATGATATGCAGGTATAGGACAGTGTTGGGTGAGACCATACAAACCGACGCCCTGTTTTCGAGTTGTTCTTTGCGTGGTTTGGAGGAAGCACTGTTCTGTCACACAGGACATGTGGGTCCTACAGCAACAGGAACTAACAGCAGCAGCAATACTTCAGGTGCCTGGGAAGGTTACTGGGAACGTAACGAACCACTGAGAGATGTGGACGAGGTGGCCATTCCTGTTCTGAGCGTGTGCGCTCAGGATGACCCTGTCCGTGGCGACACCCAATCCACCGTGCCCTTGGAACTCTTCGAGACCAACCCTCATTTTTTTCTCCTTCTAACCGACCGTGGAGGTCACTGCGGTTTCTCCACCCAGTCCGAGGGGAGTGCTCCTGGCGCATCTGGTGCAGTGAGTTTTGCAACCGCACTGAACAGTGGGACGGAGAACCGAGGGACCAACTGGAGCCACAGAGCTCTGCTGGAATTCTTCAGGGCGACCACAGACTTTTTCGCTGCCGAGGAAAGAGCAAAACAGCTTGCTGCGAGGAAGAGAGGGATGGGGGGAGGTGCCGGTGGGAGAGTTTTCCGCCACCGCAGCGTCAGTACATGTAAAAGAGTGCCAGCATGTTCCCATAATATCCACGCCATTTACAATTGGCAGAGGTCCTACACGAGATGAAGCAGCTTTAATGGAAGTTAATGGACGGCACTGATACTCTGAAGCTCTCAGGTTGTTCTTTTGCTTGTGCGACACTTAAAGTCAGTAACAAAGTCTTAAGATAACCAAAACTAGAAAAGAGCAGATGTTGTAAAGTAGCGAGATCATGGATCTCTTAGCTTTGACGTGAGCCATAAAACACTAGGACTGAAAAAAAAAAGATCATGACAGGCCACAAAGCTTGCATGCTGTTGTTAGGTTTAACTGCTAAACGGTTGACACTAAACGCTCGTGATAGGTGGCTGTATATTTTTTTATGGACAGATTTAAGTCTTTTCACTGCCAGCTGTTTAAAAAATGAAAAAAAGTCATGATTTATTAACACACTTATACATTTTTTCAATCAATTGCCTCATATTTTACACAGTTTGCTACGTTTGGAACCACAACTGCATCATCAATCGGGACATTTGAAAACTCAACACTTTTTTTTTTCCAACACAGCAAAAGTGGTTGAAAGTCTTGTGCCTAGAGTAGAAGAGGAACAATAATAACTTGTGAATTGATTTGAGCTAAATGTCGATTGAGTTTAATGAACTCATGCAGTGTTATTGTAAAAATTACAGACAGTTTACCATGTATGTGATCATCCAATGTTCTAGTATTGATTGGAAAATGGCCCCAACGCTCCCAGAATAGAGGGAACTCATGTGTGTGTGATTGCCACCCAGTCAGCTTTTTTAGAGGAAACTCTGTGTCATGAAGTTATGATATTTTAATGAGTTGGGAGGTTGGATGCATTTGCAGTTTTTCCTGTCTCATCATTTTAAGGTTTTCTGTGTGGAATCTAAAGCCAGTGAAGCTAGTGATGGTGGAGAATAGTTTTAAAATCTCTTATCTATTTGTAGTCATTTCTTTTTATGTGTTTTTTCTTGAGCATTAAGCTATTAAAACCATATAAAAATCTTTAATAAGATGTAAAAAAAATTAAAATAAATAAAATAACATGTCTGTTTTGGTTCTCAGGATAACTTAAAAACCACAATGTGTCTGTCATTTTTTTTTAAGCTGCAGTTGTTTTTTAAGCATAATATAACCCATTTAACATGTGTGTAGCATGTGATGGAATTTAAAAAAAAAAATGTAAAATAAAGTTTGAGTCATTTTCTGCCACTGGTAAGTGAATTTCTTATGTTACATAACTTATTGTTATTGTTACTTATTAATATGCTCATCTTTTTTTAAAGAACTGTACACTGAAGTCGTGATCTATGTTTTTGTCAAACCACTGCTGAGTCAATGCTCGCAGACACACTTATTATAGTACAGTGCCCACAGCTATTCCATGCCATGTGTATGTGTGTGTGTGAGAGAGACTGTCGCTGCAGTGTTTGTCCACCCACTGAGCCTTATCCACCCAGACAGCTGGAACACAGCAGTGTACACAAAGATGCACACAGATTGTGCGCCTAGTAGACACATCGTCAACACACAACACTCTCTCTCTCACACACACACATATATACAAGCTGTATATTATCATACATTCCCACTATCTACAGAAAGATTTACGGCCTCATACATAGACACACACACATCATGTGACCATCACGTGTAAATCAATGCAGAGAATGAATTCTTCAGTAAAAATGAAACTCAACTGAAAAATAAATTATTGATTTTCCAAAGGTCTAGTTATCAGCACAAATCCTCATTTCATTTCTTATCTGTTGTTTGCTTGTTAAGATGAACAGACTTAATGTTTGCCTTTGCAAATACTAAAAATGGCATCACATGGTTGTGTGAAACAACAGAAACACAACAGTGTGGTATAAATGGGTAAGTCTGTTTGTGGCAAAGTGGAGTCTGCTAATTATTGATATCTTATCAGTGGTGTAATAAACCATGTGCTTTTACTTAATAATGGTCTCACAAACATGTCAACCCAATATAAAATACATGATCATTATACTAGCTTGTGCACAGATTGTGTATATATATATATATATATATATATATATATATATATACACACACACGTAATTTAAAAGGAAGAAAGCAATCACTGTGTCATTAAAACAGTTCTAATGCCATTTTTTCAAATTTCTGCAAATGCTGAAAAAGAGCAAAGATTACAACATACTGTGAGTAGAGTAGATGATTTATACAATCTACCCCTGTTGTGCTGTTGACATTAAGACTTACAATTTATGACCAAAAGTAGACACTGTTGCCTTGCAATAAACTCTGGCTTTCATTGGCTTCCAGCAAATGAAGCAATTAAGATTGAATTGCCCTTTCCCACTTTGCTTATTCAATTCAGAGCCAATAGTCCGCCTCAGTGATCCGAGACTGATTTAATTAAAATGACTGATATTTAATTAACAAAGAACCTGACATTCCCATCTCTTTGATTACAATAAATCATAGGTTTCTCTGAATTAAGGTGCACACATTGTTCAGTATTTGTTGAAGAGGAACAGATAAAAGTATAAAAGATAATCCAATCTTCCTTTGAGGAACAAATCATGATCACAATCATGTGCTAACATCACATTTCAAATCATGCATTTTTTTACTTACTTAATCTCTTTTCCATCTCTCTTTTTTATGGGTGTCGGGCCTGAATAGCAGGAATGGATGTGTTTTTATAATTTAAATGAAGATCAAGCATGCAAGACTACAAATGGATTGGATTTGACGAAGTTGCCTTTTTCAACCAAATATGTTTCTTAATATGTTTCAGTTACAAGTTAGTTTTTACACGTTTCAAACTCATGCAAAGTTACTCTGAGGTCTCAGATTGAAAACATGGAGCTGATAGTGAGAATAGTGAGTCCCCAGATAGCAAAGATTCTGGCTGTAGTCTGGCAAACATTTGGCATTTTTGGATTAATTTTGTCACAGAGGAAGCAGGTTGGCCTTTGGTTTAACTATGTCATAGTTATGGTTTACAACACTACTTTAAAAGTAAAGGTGAGCAAGGTAAAGGCTTTGGGATCGACTGTGGTGGATTTTGGACAATTTTTTAGTTGCAGTTATGTCCATGTATGGAGTTCCATAATTGATTATCAGCATCCTTTTCTTTTTTCTTTTGCACCCCTAATTTGGACCATAAATCCTTCTGAAACTTTGCCAAAATTGGTCCAAATTTGGCCTGTAATGATGTTGCTATCTGGGTCCCTTTCAAGTTCATAACTGATGAATTGTACCCTTTCTAAATCCAAGGAGGTCAGAGTTTTGCTGCTTTCACATAATGTTAGTACGGTTCATACATATATTGTTGTATTATTGTGAAAACCAGCCTTATTGAGTTCGATGAAATGATTGTTTCTTACTTACCCTACTGTTACACTTCAGTGGACTCTGTTTAATATGACCCTGTTGTTGTTTCCACTTGTTTCCACTTTCTCAAAAGAGAAATCATTAGAAGTTCTTACTCGCTGTTTCTCCATGTGTTCAGTCTTAATGCAAAAGTGAGCTGATTGACTTCCAGGCTGGAGACAGGCTTATTACTGAGTTTAAAGAAACAACTGTGACATCACTTTTCTCTTCTAATTTTCCTCAAGAAAGCAAATAAATGAATTTTCATGAAAAACGTTTTCCCCTCGAAGCAACAAAACACTCAGATTGAGCTGCGTAGTAAATAAATCATGAGAAATATCAACCTTGCCAACAGGAACCATCTCCCTATGACTTTAGGATTCTGTGGTTAACATGTTTCCTTCAATACCAAAAAGTAATCTATCATGTGTTTTAGCTGCTGTGGTTTACGCTTTTTCTTGTCTGTTTTGCAGAAAATAGCTGCAATACCTTAGATTTTGCTCCAACATTTTAGAGATTTTTTAGCTAAAAAAAAAAAAAAAAAAAAAAAGTATTACATTATTAAATTGTCTGGGCCAAGACAACTAAATATGATCAGAGTTCCTAGCAACCAGCCGGCCAACAAAAATATAAAACAGATGTTTAGGTTTGGGTCACTGACACTCTAATTGTGCTTGGTTTGGATGATAACCAGTGAGGAATAAGAGTGTTTTGGTGTTTCTTTGTTGGCCCTGCTTCTTTGTAAGTATACAAAAGAATTCTACTGTACAGGGGCAGTGTTTATAGTAGAGACCCACTTGAATATCTGGTGTTTACATGTGTGTACACCTTAAATAAACCAATAGAGATAGTTTAACACAACACAAGCCCTTCTCCTACTTTGTTACTTTAACTTGAGGTAAATTTTTACATGACTCCCAGTTTTCTCCCTGTTTACAGTAAAAAGTTTGATTCACTGTGGTATCTGGATTTTACCTCTTGATTCCAGAGTTCAGCATAAAACACATAATGACCACCCTTGAGGTTCAGGACGGAGCTCGCACTGGCTTTTTTCACATGGGAAAAAAAAAGACGTCAGTCGACCATAAATAGTGCATAAACAATACCTTTTTTGCCCTCTTGTTTTTTAAAAATGAAGTGGAAGTCCATAAAGTACTTTGATTGCACCTGTAGTGTTTCTAATGCTTTATTTGCCACAACGCAATTCAGTGGGATTATCAAGTTAGTATGTGCTATTATTAGCTTACACAGCCAAACACCACTGACTCCATTGGGCTACAATAATCCAGTCAGCTGTTTACAAATGCAGATATATTACACAGAGGACAGATGTATTGCTTCCCATTACCTGAGTACAATTGTGAAGTAAAATAATTCCCATTGCAATTCAGATTTGGGATTTAGTCGGCCACTAAATTTGGATGTGTTTAAGGTCTTTTACTTTCTCTTCTTCATATTTTTCATTTTGTGTTCTTTAAACACAAGTATTTAAAAGTGCAAATAGGTAAAAATAGAAACCTATTGCCACTAAAAGTAGAGAAATCCAGCAGAAAATTACCTTGATCATGGACGCCATCTTGTGGTTGTTTAGAGGAAAAGTGCAGCTCTGTCAAGTTAACTTTTAATGGTACAATTTAGATGTAAAAGCTGAATTAATGTACAATACAGCAACTAGAGTAACAACAATTATAACATTCCCTTTTGTTTTATTCATTATGTGTTTATACAGCAACTTCAACTTGTAAGTGTCCACAGGATTTATGGTCGTTAACAGGGTTTAATAATCACTTTTATCACTTTTAACTACAATACAGAGTCTTATTACCCATTTGTGAAATGTATCATTTTAGTTGTGAGAATGTACAGGGAGTATATAAGTATATCATATTAGCAAGTCTATCATGAGTTCATGGGAAACAATTAAATGTTTAAAAGAGCATTAAAAATTGGTTTATTTAGTCAGCTGTGACAGTAGAGGGAAATAAAGTAGTTGTTTCTGACATTATAAAGTGGTTTTGTGAGTGAATGGTAAAGCTACGGAAAATAAATTCAACGCAATAGTGATGATATGACATACTGTATAACCACTGCTGATTCATATATGTGATTATTAAAGGCAGATGTACATTCACAAGTCTTTAAATGGGTCTGTGTGCATCACTGTGACCTGGTTTTACAATGATGTCTTTATCAAGATCACTTGACCCACTTGCCCATCCAAATTATCAAACCGTGTCGTCTGACATCGCCATGGAGACCTCCTCCTCCTCCTCCTCCTCCTCCTCCTCCTCCTCCTCCTCCTCCTCCTCCTCCTCCTCCTCCTCCTCCTCCTCCTCCTCCTCCTCCTCCTCCGCTGCAGCAGCCAGCAGATGGCAGCAACAACAAGGTTTCTGCCTGGAATGTTCCATCCTCTGACGTCTCCAGGGGTTGACTCTGACTCTGACAGACACAATGACGCAGCTATCTCTGCTTTTGGCTTGGAAACTGTCTGTATATTTAGCATGTCATTTAAAATTAGAGCTCAGCACATGGGGAATAAATTTAGCTGGTAGTTTAAATAGATATCTGCCAAGTCATACAAATTGGACTCAGCACATTTATGTTCATGAAGGCAGTGCACATGTTAAAGGAAGAAGTGAAACTTTTGCATATGGAATTGTTGCATGTTCAACACCGATCTACATTTTCCTAAGGAACAGCCAGTCTCGTACACAGAAATTCTATTTTCAGCAAATGTGTCTCATTACTGTTAATATTTATCACATGACTCCCCGGTGAAGAAACATGGACAAACCAAACTGTCTGTGTTATACTGATTAGTTTTAACTGTGTGCACTGATACAAGCCACATATTGTCGTTTATGTGCCAACTGTTAATTCCTGATTCCATTTTTATTTACCACAGAACCATATAGGACAGCACTTGTGTATAATGACATGAATACGAAGGCAAACAGACTGACTTTCGCCAACCTTGTGTGATGAAATGTGAGTCATTCTTTAATTATCTGTAAACTTCCTGGTTTATTTTCCTTTTCGTGTTCTGTATTTCATCTATTTTCATTAAGAGCTGATGTACTTGTTACCAGGATATAAACTTTTATTTTATTTACATATTCAACTGGCGGTGGACCTTGTACATGTTGGACATGTTAGCATTACTTTCACATCTGCTTTGCATATTAAAGTACCATGGCTGGACTTAAGTTTCTATGTGTGTGCGTGTGTTGGATTGTGACCCACCTGATGGTGACAGAATTATTAAATAACATTATAAAATAACTAATTTTATGTTTCATTCATCACAAACATAATCATCATCAAACATTATCTGAAAAAAAAAGCAATCAATCAAAAACGCATCAATAGGTCACTGATGGCGTGATCATGCCTGACATGATGTGTGTCAGTAGATGCTGCAGGACATTCTGCAGAATCTGAAAATGCACGACCAAGACTGGGTCAATGAGCACTTAAACAGCTCAATCAAACAAAACCAACGTTTCAGTGCAGAGTTCCCATGAGTGTGCAAATGTGAGAGACATAATATCCAACAAATCAGTAACATAATATAAGTATCAGCGCAGGACATAGGAAAAAAATCCTTATTGTATTTGATACTATATTTAATTGTGCTGCACAACAATTAATGTCAGGATAAACTACACTGAAAGTGAATCTGCATTATCACAATTCTTTCTGTTTATGATAATGATAATGAGTCTAGTTTTATAATGAGTGCATTCAGAAACTTCTTTTCTGTTCTATGTGTGCCAGGTTTAAACAAGGGCAGGTTGGTAAGCTTTCAGCTTTAGTAGGTTTAGTAGATTAAATGTTAGTGTAAATCTGAGCTGATCAGCTGGTTAATTCCAAGGTCGTCAGAAAGTATGAGGTAACAAATTTACCAGTGTTGCCATGACACCAAGGAAGTGTACTGGTTTTTTGATAACCATGGTAGTATTCAAATGTAACAACATGCTATGCTACCATTCTCTAAAAGTACTCAAATGAAAACCAGTCCTAATATATAAAAATCATTGTCTGCTTCATTTGTACCATGAATGTCATTAAGTTTGTCCTTACATACAATTGCAGGCATTTAAAAAATCCCAGGCATTTATTTAAGCACCTGCAAAAGTCAAAAACGGAGCCAACATGCTGAAAACCGTTTTCAGCATGCCTCGCTCCCGCTCCACAATTTTCCTGTCAATTACACCACCAGTGACGTGCAAGTATCTCGGACTCAAGCTGCAAGTATTTGTGGCTAACCTGCAGCGAATTCCTCAACTGTCACACTACATGGGTTATACTGGGTGTGGCCACTCTGAGCTGGCGAGGAGCAGTTTAGTTCTGCAATACCCACCAGCTAATGTGCCTGTTTCATTCTCGTCAAGCCTGAAATGGATTGAGGAAAGGGTCAACAGAGACACAAGTGAGGGAAACGAGGGGGAGAAAACAAGAAACAAAGACAATCGTGTTGTTTATTAGCGTGTATTTCTCTGTGAGTGTGTATGTGTGTAACTGGGTCTGCACATGTTGCATGTGTGTACATGTCCTTTTTCTCTGTACGTTTGGAGGTTGCTAGTAGGTAACCACCTCTCCTTCAGGCTAAATTGGAGTCAGCTAACACTGCAAGATCTAATGCGACATGACAGTTAGCCTAGTCTGCCCAACTGTCTCTGCACACAGTCCAAACAGCCCTGGCAACTAAAGCCAAAGCATTTCTCAAGATAAGAGCACAGGACAAGAGTCACCTGCAAACTGGGTTAGCCACGCTTTAAACAGCCAGTTTAAACAAGTTGTGGAAATAAAACACTGTCTCATGTGATGTATTATCTCTGTCTTAAATGACGATCATGTGCTGACAATGATTATTTCCCTTTTTCCGCTTTAAAGTATTAAAGAGAGCTAAAGTGCGTGTTGCCATTGCTCTCTACCTTTGACCAGAATCAGTCACCTCGGCTTTAAATGCAAAAAATAGACAATTTTACAGAATAATTAGGAAACGTAGGACTGGGACTGCAAGATACACAATTGTGAAAAATAATTATACGAAATATTAAGTCGCTGCAGTCAGAGCAGAGTTGAAAAGGCTGAAATTTAAGATTTATGTCAAACTTTACTCTGATTTTTTTTCTAATTTGTTTTCTCTCTCTCATTTTCCCTGCGCTGTAATGCTATCTTCCTCTATGTATCTCTTTCCTTTTCCTTGTGCAGAGTGTACTGTGTGACGGAGCAGAAGTAGACGAGGGCCGTGGGAGCAGCAGGTGGGATACCAGCACGCAGCAGGGTCTCATCTTTCCCCTCATCTACACCACACCAGTCCTGTGCGGTATGACCAAGCAGTGTCTTAATCTCCAGACAATTCAAGCCTCTCATTCTTTCTCTGTCTCTAATTTTCATTTTCTGTCTGTCTCTCTCTCTCTCTGTCATTTTATGTCTCCAAAATGCAGACAGACAGACAGAAAAATACACATGTCTGACAGTGCAACACTGAGGGCAGGGCCTTTGTCCCAGGCAGCCAGTTTGTTCTTGTTCTGCTGTGTTTTACAGTACACGCTTACATAAGCAAACAGCCCGTGAGCAGCTGCTTTCAAAATGGACTCCAGGATGCATGCATTCTTTTCCACGTGCAATAACACGCAAACACATTGGCACACAGGCACTGGATCTGTCTCAAGATACTCATAGAGTGTGTGCACAAAAACAAAAAGTTCCCTTGGACATTTTTTCTTTTTTTTTTTTCTTTTTTCTGTTTCAGTCTAACATTGTCATATCAGCGTGTGATAGCGAGACGTCACCGGAGGATGTTTCCTTGCCCTTGGTGCCTGTCTGGGCTAGACAGGCTCTGAGGAGGACCACAGATGGGGACTGAAAAGGAGGTGCAGAGGAGAAACAGAGCTGCGAAGTGAGGGAGAAAGGGAGAAGGGGAACGTAGGAGACAACAAGGGAAACGAAAGCGGAAAGAGTGAGGAGGCAAGGAACGGAGGGAAAAAAGCAGAAAAGGGAAGAACAAGGAAGGACAAGGAATGAATGAGAAGAAAAGGGAGTGGAGAGAAACGCAGGGAAGGAAGACAGTGAAAAAATAAATACGAGTTTGGATGGAAAAGATAGAGAGTAGGAACAAGAAGTTGCACATGGAGACAAACAAGATAGATTAGAGGAGTGTGTGTGGTTGCAGTGTTTGGTGTAAGAGAAAGCCTCCCTGGAAAAATACCAGCCTTCTTTCTCACTTACTTCACTGAAGTGTCTCATCACAGTCCATTTGGCTGTTCTGCTGCACGCCCACGCACGCCACAACCACCCACCCAACCTGGTGGTGGTGGTGGTGTGGTAGTGGTGGTGGTGGTAGTGATGGTGGCACCCTGCCCCATGTCTTTCATTCCTCACATTCTTCCTTCTCCCTCCAGGTCTCTACTTTCTTTTCTTTCATGCCACATTAAGACATTTAGAGTGTAAGAAACAAGCATGACCTCGGGATGTCACTGTCCTGAATGTGCCTTCAAGTGCATCTTGGCTTTGAGTTGAATTTTGAAAGGTTTTAAACAATTTACTTTATTCATACTCGTTAATTTTTGGTCCGATGAGCAAATGAATTTCATTTGATGTAGTTTACAAACTAACTAACTAAAATCCTCACTTATAGTTGACACATGACTTTACATTCACCCTGAACTGGCTGTTAAAACGTCTGATTAAAGCCCCATATTAGATGTAAAAAGTACACTTTTCTTTTTAATATGAGAGAAACAAGTCATGGATTTATACTTTTGTAGAGAACAATGATAAAAAAGATGGTTCTGTAGTTTCACTGGTACTTCATGTTCAAACTAGTGAATAATTGGCTATTTATAGAAGCAGGAAGCTAGCTTCTGATGAGTCACTGCTACTTCCTAAAGAACTAACTGCTGGCCCAGTGCAATACACAATCTTCTAATTACCCATGTACTGTATCCAAGCAGACAACCGAGAGACAAAATAGACACTCAATTTATCAAGAATTTAGAGTTACAGTATGTCTGTTATGTCAACTTATGGACAATGTTCAAGTAAATGTTTCCATCAGGATGAGTCATGATTAGGCACCAAAAAGTCTCCGATGGATTTTTTGCTAAATTACATTCCCGTCACTGAATGAACAAGGTTGCAGGACAGACATTTCTCAACACAGAGCCAGCTCAGCTGCTGGGTGTCAACTGATTGGCAGAAATATTCTGAGGCACTTTTGTGAAGGAAGTTTTAGTGAAACAAACACTTAAATAGGACACCTGCGGTGACTTAATCAGCTTACTGTAATGCGAAGTCAGACAGGTTAATGTGGCAAGAAACCAGGATGAGGTTCACCTCACTCGAGCTCAGTCTCATACTGTAATACTACCTGATTGTTCACTTGTTCAGAACATCACACAACATTTGCACAGAGAGTCCAGTGTGCAACCTACTGACGTTCAGCAGCTTGTGTGTGTCTGTTGCCCAAACATATAAACACAGTATGATCTACCATCTCTGCTGAAGGTACAACAAGGCTGTGTTGTGTATGGAAATACTAGTTATATCACCAGCACCTTGAACACAACCTCCAAAACAACAAAGAATCAAATTAATATATTGTATTAATTATCATTGGACAAGTTCCTAATAAATTATTATTATTATAATTATTGTTGTTCACAGAGATGAAAAAAGAAAAAAATGATATTAATTTCTTCTTGATGAATAATTACATCAACCCTCAATCAAACTCCTGGAAAGACAGAAAACAAGTTGACCTTCAAAATGTGTAAGTAATGGAGCATTATTGAGATTAGTAACTCTGATGTAATTACCAAATTTTAAATTGTGATTTCAACTAATGGCCATGTGATTTGTTACAGACAAAACCAATCACATTACTGAAGTTAGAGGAAGAACACACACACACGCACGCACACACAAAGTTCCAGCCATAGCATCATACCATCAAGGCATAACACAATATCTGTCAGGAGTACCACACAGTCAGACAATTTCCACGACCACGCCTGTGCACTTATGTCATTTGTCTGAGTAAAAACCTACAGCTCAGCCACCAGCTATTCCCCATGTACGTCTTGTTCTGTCTGTGGTGCGTGTCTGGGCTTGCTGCAGGAAAGTCTGACCCGCCCAAGTCTGGATCTGACTGCCTACATGACTGTTCTCCTGAAGGTTGTGGGTATAGAGAGAGGACATGATAGGAAGAGGAGATGGACAGCACGCGAGACACACAGGGATAGGAGGCGGGAGGGACGGATCTCGAGAGGAAAGGAAAATGTGGGTCAACACAGTCAAAGCCCTGTCACATGTTCCAGTCAGCTGGAATCTGGCCTCCAGTCCAAACCAGAATGTTATGTAAGAGGTTATTGATCTGTGAGAGTGCATGTCGGAAAACGGAGTGCCAGTCGGGGGTGAGGTGGCTCTCTACTCTGTCTGCTGCTCTAGTGTCACATGGCATCACAGCATGCAAAGCAGATATGTCAGAGGATTGCTGGAGGTGCTAAGCGACTGGCACAAACTGATCCGATGACAATGAAATTTTTTTTAGTTAAAATGAAACTAGAGATTTGGATGGCATTTATATCTAACCACTAGTGTGAAAAAACAAGTGCTGGCCCTTTGACACTAAGAAAAAGAAAGTGCCTGAGAGTGGCCTGTCAGCTCTAATAGCTACCACTTGTCACAAACACGTCTTTTCTCAAAGTCTCCCTATCAGAATGATGTCATCACTTTCAGCAGCAATCACTCTGCCATCCTGTCTGCATCTATTAGCTTCAAAAACCCTCACAACTAACAACCTTTTATTTTATTTTTTCAATTACATCTTAGTAAGAGGAAGGTGCATTTAACTTACTATTATCATTAGTAAAACCAAGCTGCATCAGACAAATAAGGTTGTTTGGAAAGAATGGAGGTTGGATCAGACTGTCTGAGGATAATGTGTTCCTTTCCCTCATGAAGGCTAATCATATCAGTAAGTAGGCCTTGGCCCTGCATGTGGCAACCAAGATAAACCTTGCTGAAATGCTGTTCTCCGGGAATTTGGACAGTGCCGCACATTGCTGTGGCCTCCTCACAACTGTGACTATGCATATATATATATAAACCCTCTCCATATATTTAATTATGCCTACATGAATTAATGTGGCTGATGTCACAGCCACAACAAGCTTATGAAACAGCTGGATGTTCATGTGTTCATTTCTTACTTGAACCGTGAAGAAAGTTTTTTTTTTTCTTTAGAGGGTTCAGGGTTCAAGTGAACATATGTCCTGGAGCAAACAATTTCAATATGGAGACATGAAAGGGACCAAGGGTGGATGTTAACAGTTTGCTGACTGCACAAAAGTACAAGAAGCACAGAAAGCACAAGAAATACAGCACTTTGGACCAATGTCTAATCTACTGGAGACAGACTTTTTGTCACGACTGTTGTGCAAATCTTTACCTTTTAGAGTGACGAAAGAAGAAACAGTGGTGTGTTGCTAATCTTTTGAGCAATCCTTAAGTTGACTTTTCACAAAACTCCATGTTCAGCTCACCTTTACCCCAACTGGCTAAAACTCTCACACCTGTTTACAGATTTACAGGTTTAATTAGATTGTAATTCTTTTTTTTTCACTTAAGCTTTTACATAATTTTATACTGATAAGAGTTACGCCACTCTGAACAAATTACAGATGTAAAACTGTACTTTTCATGATGATCAGAACAGTAACTACTCCAAAACTCCAGGGGGCAGTGTACCAAATACTGCAACTTCAGATACTGTCTGATGTGTCAGTGAGCTTTGGAGGTGCTGATAAGTGGATTTTTTAAACTTTTGGACAGAGCGAGGCTTACCTGTTCCCTTTTTTAACAGTCTTTAAGCTAAGTTAAGCTAGCTATATTAGCTTCGTACTAGACAGACAAATAATGGCAGTTATCTTATCATCATCAGTTCTCTGTAAGGATAAGCTGAAAAATAACAAATATTCTTTAAATGACTAAAAAAATGTGAAATTGTGACAATATGCTGACCATCATGAAAGGTGTATACACACACACACACACACACACGCACGCACAGATGCACAGAGAAGTGTGCTGTGCTATGCTGACTGTTGCGGGCCTGACCAGAACAATACTCAGGAGTATACTTCTCCTGTGGCCTAATGGAAGTTTCCACTGCTGCACTCAGACCTGACTTCTTCACAATACTGCTTAGTGTTACAGTACAGAGAGGAAGAAGGGACAGTGTCTGACCAGATCATAATGTGGGTCATTCAATCTATAACAGAGCTGAAAGGGCCAAGTCATTATCTACTTTAAATCTGTGTACCAGTGTCAGGATGTTACAGCTGGTCATTTAGGAAGAAACAGACGATAGAAAAGGGAGGATGAAATAGATTTTTTTTATTGCGACAAATGAAATCTGTCTTTAGAGTGATATTCTCCAGAGAACGACTTAAAAATACTAATCAGGTCAAAACTAAATTAACAATTTTTCATGGCACAGAGTCCATTCATAGCAAACATCACTGCAAGTGAATCAAACTTAAGTTAACACCCACAGGGGCTTATTCTTTGGCTAACTTAATATGCATACATATTCATTCTGTATGAGAAACTGAGTGTATGGGGAAACTGATATGTTGGCCAATCGCTGCACTATCTGCACCATTACTGACAAGCATTGTGTTGCACATAGGTAGTTAAAGAAATGAAATACTGCATTGCAGTATGTTTTTAAAAGGTTTAATTAGTTTCTCATTGTTGCAGAATTTGTAGCACCTTTTGATTTATTTTAGGCATTAAATGTAACACTGTGAGTAAACTTATAAAGCTTTCTTGCTCAGCTGCTATACTCATTTTTACATAATGTGAGAAATTAAATACTATGACCACTAAGTCACTGACTTACCTACCTGACTTACCTAAAATTATAACATTTGTAAGAAAATGTGTTGGTTTTATATATTAAACTATTATTAACAGCTTTAAATGTTCATATTCATGTATATCCCAGTAACCAACACTTAGTCAGGCAGTGTCCCCTGGGTGAAAAAAGAAGGGTGTAGCCCTGTAATGGACTCTGCTCAGCCTTCACCAACAACCCTGAAGAACAACCTGGGCTACATACTTTCATGATCTGCACAAGAGGGAGGGAGTGAACACTTGGCCTGATTTCGGGAAAGCATTTTTCAGCTTCCTTCAGAAAGCTGCAAGCTGGCACACTGGCCCTTTAAATCGCTGCAAAGTGTCATCTCACACGCACCCAACTTTGCTGAGTCATTGGGTTCAGGCTGCTTTTGTAACCTCCACCCAGCAGGGCTTCTCATTGGCTTCAGTCTCCACACAGCACTCCACGTGGTTGGCTGCCAGCACTACTAATCAGTTTCTTTTCGCCAGAGGCATTTCTTAAAGTGACAGAGGTGCCCCCCTCACTCCCATGCGACTGATGTGACAGTCTTGAGAGAACCAGACTCAGAAAGCACCCGGAGGTGTTGAGTTGTGGGGGATTTTTTGAGAGAGAGGTGGGGGGGGGGGCTGTGAGGAAGACAGCTGTAAAAACAAATAGAGGATGGAAGATGAAATGAAGGGGTGGGTGGGAGACA
Source organism: Polydactylus sextarius (assembly GCA_016801845.1). Classification (NCBI taxonomy): domain Eukaryota; kingdom Metazoa; phylum Chordata; class Actinopteri; family Polynemidae; genus Polydactylus; species Polydactylus sextarius. The sequence goes on from CM028924.1 coordinate 5,594,987, forward strand.
AAAATCAGAGACCGAGGAAGAAAGAGTTGATATTCTGAAGTGAAAAGAGTGACAGGGGAACAGGTGTTTGCCAGAGTTTCGATGTCTAACAGGCAAAAACAAAGTCCCTGGAAATCAGTCATTCGAAGTTGTTTTTCTGAGTAAATATAAAAACCTGAAAAGGGAAATGGATACAACTATAGTCTGTGTGACCTATATGAACTATAATACAAAAGAATGCTATGATCATGAACACTGAGTATCTTATTTTAACCTGAGCAGCATATTAGGTTTTCATTGTCAGCATCGATCCATCAACCACTTTAGTTCAGATGGAAATAAAAAAAAAAAAAAAAAAGCTATTGGATGGATTCCCATGATTTTTTTGTATAGTCATTCATATTCACCAGAGGAGGAACTCAGCACTGTTGAATAAAAAGGTTTATTTGTTCGACACTTGTTCAAATAAATCTGAAATTAATGACATTCCATCCGAAGCTACGCTTTGGTATTTGGTGAGAAACAGATAATAGACAATATTTGAATGCTAACAAACTAAACCAATATTTAGCTTAAAACATAACTACAGCCTCAGAGAGCACCAAAACGTCAACATGGCTCATACTGTTTATATTTGCCATGTCATAATCTTCAATATTTCTCAAATATAAAAATGAATGAGCCAAACTGTGATAAATAATAATTTGCCCTGTGTGTCTCAGTGTACTTCGTTCAGCAAAAAGGTGGAAAGTCACACTTCCTAAGTGCTTTACTAAAAACTTGTTCATGATTGAGCTGCACTTTTCATGGACCATAATACCTTGAGCCTCTATGACCAAGATGGTTTTGGTAATATTGTCTGCAGTCTGTCAGGTCTGAACCCTCTGACTCGTGGCTTCAGGCGTTTGGTTTCATCTGTGAGAATCAGTCTCGCTCACTTTCAAGCAGAAAGTCCCCAGCCTGTTGTAGCGTGTGACTTTGCAATGTGTTCTTTCAGTTCAGCTTAGGAGAACTATTACCTGGTTTGAATAGTTTCCAGATTGCTCTTTAAACTGGCAGAGGTCCAGATCACTTCTTGGAATCTATTTAAGATAGGGATTTACGTTTTCTGAGAGGAAGAAGCAAAGCAAAGGAAGAAGATAGACTGGTGAAGAGACATGAAAGAGAAGGATGTATTTAAGATGTATTTAAGGGTGAGACTGTGGGGTTCTAACTAACAGGTTGTATGACTGCACTTAAATCACAGCATTGTTCTTGTGTCTGAACTGTGCGGTTACACGAGACACAGGAAGTAGCAGCACCATGTTTCCACTCATACACTTCAACACGTCACACTGGAGGCTGAGTGTAAAGACTCAGTCTGTTATTCCAGGCTTTTCAAAAGAAAAGGTTTGCAGCATATCATGCTTTCTTCACTTTGAGGTATGCTACCTCAACTACAGTAGAAATAAGTCAGTTTACATGCATTCTACAAGATCTAATTTAAGGTGTTAAAATGTTTGTCCTCAAACTGACCTTTAGGACTTTTTTTCACATTATATACATGCTCTTCAGCCTAGTTGCTGCTGTAACAGAGGTGATACAAACACGTTAAAATATATTTTAGGGGCCAGTGTTTTTTGTGACTAATGTTGTCCTAATCACTGAAAATCTTGCATTTTGAGTAAATTGTGTGGTAGTAACGCTTGGATGGGTTTCCTGAGAAAGTTGCCCAGCAGTTTTTTTTTTCTTTGTTTGTTTGTTTGTTTGTTTTTGGGTTTTTTTTTTTGCATACATGTGGGGTTTTTTTTGCATACATGTGTCATGTATTTAAACCACGCAATTTCTGAAGACTTCCATAGCAATTTTACAATGGTACTGTAAGCAGTAAATTTGGATTCAAGATTTAAAGTAACTGCTGTATGTGTAAAAATTGGATGGATAAAACAAATAACCCTATGCTGGGTCGTGCATACTGAGTTAGAACACTACAGTATGGGTTTCAAACTGTTAGCATGGTGACACATCATTGGGTAAATATAAATGATTATTGTGCAATTGTTCTACTTTAAATCTTCTACATCACAATCCATCACATTGCATTTATTACTACATTTGATCCACATTGCAAGAGCAGGTATGATGCAACTCAGAGGCTGGCTGATTAGCAATTTATGTTACTAAGCACAGCAGTCTAGCCTTCAATTAAGATATGACTCATCTGTCAGTAAAATTATGAACCAGTAAAAATCAGTTGCATTTTCCTTCAGCTTTCTTACTCAGTGGTTTTACCTCACAGGCGCTTTGTCAAAGGTGAGATACCACCGTTAATGAAGAGAAAAGGTTTTAGATGTGGAAAAGAGTGTAATTGTTTTTATGAGCAGCGGTCATTTAGTTAATTCATTTCAATGTGCGTCCAAAACACAGCATGTACTCAAAGTCAATTATTCACTGCAACACAGAATATATCTACAGTCCTGATGCATTTGAATCCTTGAATAACCTTAATTTGTGCAAATAAACATAGCATAGTTTAGCTCAGTTCTTCTACAGTTGCACCAGGTCTTCATCAGTCTTAATATAAACACTTAAACTATTGCTAATGGTAGCCAATGTCCCAAAATAAAACAATGTCCTCACCTGAAGAAATGATGGAAGACTAAACAATAACACGTTCACCTCTCTAAAAGAGGCCTGAGCATGATAAACTCACACAAAAACTTCTGATAGCTCTGTCATTAGCCTTGATATGGCTAGTATGTGGACATGGGGTCACTCATAGTACAAATAAGTAACACAATATAAACAACTAGCTTGAATGTTGCACTTCCCTCGATGTCTGTGTGCTTAAAGACACAAAGCAGTTTCATTAATTCGACAGGAAGAAAATGCACCAGTGTGTGTGTGTGTGTGTGTGTGTGTGTGTGTGTGTGTGTGAGAGAGAGGGAGAGAGAGCGAGCAAGAGAATGCACTATCATTGAGATATAGACCTAATGGTGCATCCTGCCCCAATGGGCTTAAGTCAACAGACGCATGCGTCTGCTCCTGAAGGAAACAGACACTTAACAATGTTGGTTGCGACCAAGCAAGAACGCTGAGGAGGAGGCAGGATTGGTTTCCTGAACGATGTGTGCCTGTGGCGCGTTCCTGCCCAGCTTTGTGAATGCATCAACATAAATTGAGGCATTGAATAAAAAGCTGCGTCACTGTGCTGATGTGGCATTGTGTTACTGGCTGTTTTTAAACGTGCTACGACAAAAAAGGTTTGACGGGTTGTTGCCTTTGATCTACGTGAACTTTAGCGTTGTTGTGTGCTGCAGGCTAAACCACGGGGCTGATACGACACTACTACGTTTCTTAGCTGAACACGCATATCCAAAACTAAACGTGCACCTGATATTTGACAATACGTCTGTGCATCGTACACACTCAAACCTGCTACATTAAAAAGAGATGAGAAAAATTTGGTTCTTCTCATGCATGCACTGCAGTGGCTCGAGAAGACTTCAGATATCTTCAATTATGCAGCAGCGAGCACTGCTTGTCAGTATCAAAGACTTGCCACTGTTTTTCAGGAATAAACCTGCCGTTCTTGTCTTCTCATTACATTCCTGATCCTGTAACTTCTGTTACTACTGTATCCCAACAGTAACACGGCTAATCTTTTTAACAAAGATCTTATCATGTACATTACATCATGTGCATTTTTATATCACCTTGACTTCTCAAGACATATATATATATATATATATATATATATATATATATATATATATATATATATATATATATATATACAGAGAGAGAGAGAGAGAGAGAGAGAGAGAGAGAGAGACAGTTACTTCCACAGCTGGCATACAAATGTTTCATTTTCCTCCGGTGCGAAGGGAAAATGTAGCACACTCCGGGTCTCTTATCCAAATGTGGGATTGTAGTGACTTCAACGAGCAAGCCTCCAATTGAGGTTTCCGTCCACGAGAAGTGCAATCACTTATTTGGTAGTAGAGCCCGATTCCTACTCCACTCCAGACCACAGGAATGCTATGTTTGCCTTAAAAAAAAAAAAAAAAAGATGCTAAACTAAAAACTGAAAAACAATTTCAAATCTTACAGAGTTTTTGTTGTTTATAGTTTAGAGTTGGACACTTTTGGGCTCAATATGGAGACTTCTGTAGGGCACCATGAATAGGAAATGTATATAATAAAAGAAGATGTGGTTTGGGGGGGTGGTGGGGTGGGGAGTGCGGGGGGGCATGTTCCAGCCTGCTGTGTATCTCTAAACGGAGAAGGCATCTGCACTTTCGGCTATAAATTTAATTTACTTTTTTTTGAGGGAGGAAAGTACCATTTTACTGCCTCATTTACTCCAGCAGTTAGGGACATTGTATCAACAGTGCAATAACTGTCAGGATTAAAGACCAATAAGTTCAACTGGTAGTTTTTTAGCCTTTTAGGAATTATTAAAACACCATACTTTATAATAACACTTTAAACCTACTGGTATTTTTCTTTTTTTTTTAAATCACATAGTCAGACTTTATGTTTAAATGTTCGGTTATATAAACTGGCACTAGTACACAGTGAATCGTTAATGTAAACCTAGAATCTTACTGCAACATGCAGAAGACTCGACATATATATGATAAAAGGTTGATACATTATACCTTATATGTGACCTTGACTAGTCTTTTACAAGATTTGAAAAGAGCTGGAGGTTTCCTTTATCTGAATAGGTTGTGTTATAACAAACGATTGTATCAGTTAAATAGATTATATAAAGGGTGAAAAGATTTTGGACGGTATAAATAAAACTGGCTTGACTAGAAAAAAAAACAGGACAATAGACCCAGCATTTGACTTTGCTATTTGTTGTGACACCGAAGATGAAGATTACAGTAATTAGCTGTTGACTTTATGAAGCGTAGACTGATGACCTGTCATTACTTACAGTGACACTAAGTTAAGACATTTAATTACTTCCAACTATCTATAATTTAAATTTCATCTGAAGCTTACTAGTGCTGAAAAAGTTCCCAACACTTCACACAGTAGACTTCCCAACACCTAATAGGTCAGATGATAAAGCGCCTCCCATGGGCGGATGTAATCTCATTGGTCAGCATTAATAAGTCCCGCCTCGTTTCTCACAGAGATCTGTGTTGTGATTGGTCGCTCGATCTGGTCGTTGTTGTACGTAAGCGCAAGGCGTCAGCGGTGGTTTTTCCGGTTTGCGTGTGATTGGTCGGTTGTGTGCGTTGACGTCACAGCCTTGCCAGCTGATCGGAGTCAGAAGCCGGTTTGAAGAGAGGAGTTGGACCGGAGAGAGAGACCGGGGAGGGAGCCCCGAGGAGCAGCGAGCAGCACGGGGTGGGACCGGCCAACCGGATACTCACATTGGACCCGATTTGATTTCCTCATTTTTTTAATTTTTCTTTTTTTTTTTCCTCTCTCTTTTCTCTTTTCTTTTTTTTTTTTTTAGAAAAAAAAGAAAGAACATATTTAAAGCTTAAACACCGGAATTGTAGGAGATACACAAAGCGACAGGGCTTGTCAGGGTGAACTTGCGGCTTCTCGTCTCGTCGAAACCTCTGGAACTGTCAGAAAAAAATTGATTGAGAGTTAAGGTGTGGCTGAGCGTCTGTGTTAAAGCTTCTGCTCTGAAAAATGTTCCAGAGCCGAATGTTTCTGCTCCACAGTGACCAGTCAGGGCCGAGACTCACGTCTACCTTTAAGGGCTTTAACGTTTCTCTTCAGTCATTTTTCGATAAGGGGAGATATTACATAACAAATGTATTGCCATCTTGATGTATCCATCTTTTTCCTTTTTGCTTTTTTTTTTTTAAACTTAAATCCCACGCAGAAGGCTAGATTAATTGGACTATTACGCAGTTAAGAAGTAAGTCGAGTATATATGTATACGTACATATATATGTGTATACGTATATATTTTTATCCCTTATTACCAGCGAGGTCGTTTTGGTTTCATAAGTCTGTGAAATGTAACGGACGTGGCAACTTTACAGTAGCCAGCTCTGCTGAATGCCACAGGCAAACTGGGCGTGTGTGTGTGTGTGTGTGTGTGTGTGTGTGTGTGTGTGTGTGTGTGGGGTGGGGGGGGTGGTGGAGGGAGAGAGAGCGAGAGAGAGAGAGAGAGAGAGAGAGAAAGCCCAATAATTCGCAAATCTTCATCCGAACCGCCGCACAAATTGCGCACATTTGCGCACAGACACTTAACCGCAAGAAGCAAGTGGAGTCAGTGGATTTCATCTAAATCAAAGTAAGTGCGACTGTCAAATAATAAACGTTTAGCAAACTTTTTTTTTTTCCTTTTTCTTTTTCTTTTCTTTTCTTTCTTTTTTTTAGTGGAGGAGACATTTAACAGCAACAGATCAGGACGCGCTACGGTCACATCTCTAATATATTTGATCATATTTTGATCTTTTTTGTTATTATTATTATTATTATTATTAATAAGATGTAAAACTATGGGTGGAAAAGGTTGACGTTGAGGACCGTATAGGCCCTGTACCTATTTATCCGTGATACACTTTTTAAAAAACTATATATATATATATATATATATATATATATTATAGGGAAGGGTGTGTCTTTACCAAACGGTTTTTTGTTGGGGACGTTGAATGGATTTAAAATCCACCAGGGTGAAAGAAGAAGAGAAGGAGCAGTCAGTGTGAGACTACTGGACTTGTCAAACTATACCGAGGAGTCATTACGTTGCGTTGCAATGCGTTTTAACTCAATCATAATTGAGTGCGCGGGCACGCTGACCCCTGTACGGTCTAATTAAGATGAGCTTTAGGTCGAGAGGAAAAGCAGATAGAGTGAATTCCTCAAGGCCCCACCCTTTTGTAGCGCAACATGGATGTAGAGAGATGCCCCCCTCCCTTTCGCCCCCCCCCCCTCCTCCTCCTCCTCTCTCTTTTTCTCTCTCTCCTTCTCTCAGCGTCATTCATTTCCCCATTTAAAGCTTGTCTCATGCTGTTTTACCCCCCAACACCCCCTCCCTCACTATATCTCCAGGTGCCTACAGTTGATCATCGTGTCTTTTAAAGTAACTTCTTTAGGTGTCACACTGTCTCATGAACTACTTCCAGGGATCTACAGGATGTGTCAATTGATGGAGGTAAGGGTTCGTATTTCAACCTGTGGAATGTTTTTACAGCTACCAACGTGTTTTTACTGTTAGAATGAAGAAGCTTTATCCTCTTTTTTTATTTTTTTTTAATATCCGGAAACTTTTTTCTTTCTTTTTTTTTTTTTTTTACCTGTGTTCATCAACCTGTTGCAAGTTTAGACAGTCCATGTCATGTACTGTGCTCATCAACCCACACCCGACCCCATTTTTTATGAATTCTACAGGGGTTATGTAATTTTTTTTAAAAGGCTCTTGAAACTTATTGCTTATGCAATCTCAGTTTAAAGATTTCAACATTAAGGAAGGCGATGGAGTTCACATACGACGACTTATCAACGCTCAGGTTCCAAAGCTCAAATTCTCTGATAGAAAACTGCATCAAGTCGTGGTTATAATTTAGTGAGGACCGGCTGTTGAGCTTTGACCACCCTGTTCGCTTTCTGTTCAGCAACCAGTTGCCCTTTTTTTCTTGTCTTTTTTTTTCACCTGCATCTCATCTAGGTCAGCCAAATGACAACTCAGGCTTTTGTCATCTCAGATCTTTTGAAAGACGTAACAGCTCCTGATGGATAACTTGACCTTGTGCAAATCATGGTCGTTTCTATTGGCCAATACCCCTCCTAACCCCCCAACACACACACACACACATCATAGGTCTAGTTCTGAATGATTCATTAGATGTTCTCTTTGTTGCTTATTTTCCAAGAGCCTCACAAGCTTACTCGTTAAATCACACACACACAAAAACAGAGCTATGTCCTTTTTCCCCCCTCGCTCTCTTTTTGTTCCTCCTTGTCCTTACCCGATGTCTCAGGGACAATGTACTTTTTCAGGCTGGAGATGCTCTGGAAAATGCTTGTTAGTCGCACAGGGTTCACTTCAACTTTCCCCCCTCACTGCCTACCCTTCCCTCAAGAGTGGAGTGCCCTGACTGCTGTAATTATCCCCTCTTTGGCTATGAATAGTGAATTTTGCATGATGCTGCAGGCCGGTCAGAGTCCAGGCCACTGGACACATCTGGATTATCAGGATGTCACAATTTGAATGCCCAGGCCCTGGGCCGTTCTTTTCTTTTAATGAGAATTAACCTCTGTGGTAATAACATCAACATCCCAGACACTCGCTCCACCCACATTCCATGCAGGAAGTGCTGTGTTGGAACTAGTTTCTCATATAGGAGGCTGATAATGTATTTACAAGGCTTCATGGACTTTGGTTACAATGGTACATAATGAGTGTTAAAAGACTCGGACGCAGAAAGGATGTGATTTTTTTTTTTTTTTACTGTTACTGTTAAAAGTATTATAGTTACATAACTTCTGAGGCTTTTGATTGCATTAAATATACAATATAGGTTAGAAATACAGATCAATGTTGTGATTTTTAGTTAATATCCCCCTCATTGCAGAATTTCTACTGTGAGATACTGTACAGAGTAACCCAGGGTTAAGAAGTCATGAGCTCTTTTTCCTCTCCTTCTCCCTTTTGCCGTCTTGTTTGAGTGTTTGCTTTGTCTGGGCTTTTAATTGTTTAACCACGTTGGACTGACCTATGTATGCGTGTGCTAGTGGTTAACCGGCACAGTTGTTATCTCTACGGGGCCAGATATGATTAATACAGCCATGCAGCGGTGACGTCCATTGCGCCACTCCTCAGACACATGCAGAAAGGACATGTAAGAAGGGGGAAATGATTGGAATCTCATGTTTGTTCCAGTAACTTTGTGTCCCTTTATGCTATTATCTGGAGTCAAATGTCAAGTCAGCTTGATTTTTTTTGGTATTTTCAGTGCATATGAATGTGTTCTTCTGTCTATGAATGTGTATCTTTGTATGTGTGTGTGTGTTTGCCATATTGTATGCAAATATGCATAGATTAGTGGGTCTGCAAATTGGAAAGCATTTAGCCTGACAAACAGGCCCTTTACTTTCCAAAATACCCATAAAAGGGATCTGGAACCATTTTACCCTGTCAGTGTTTGCTTACATTAATCATAACCAATAGAATATGAAAAACTGTGTCATTTGATGAGTCATCCTTCCTCTGCTAAGTTAAACTTATGAATGACTAGCCCATGAAATGACTTGGGAGTGACTGGAGCATTGACTGTTATTGATGGCCAATCAGAGAGGGGAGGATCTGCGGTGGAAATGCGGTAGCTGCAGTGAGGTTGCACATTTTTACGGCCACACCCAGACGGCCCTCATAGGACTTACTTTGACTTGGCTTATGCTAATGTTGTATGCGCTTTAGGATAAATGCAGCGTTCTGTGTCAAATATTTAAATGCTGCTGCCAATTTCCATATGCAGCTATAGGACAGCAAGTAACAAGTATGGAATTTGTAAGTGGGTCGAAAAGTGTGTGTGTTTGCGTCTGGTCGAGAGAAGCAAAGCTACATGGCAGGTGTTATCATACAGCACGTAGGTGTGTGTGTGGTATCGTCTGCGTCTTGGTAGCGAGACGGATGTCCTCTCTGTGTTCACATGTGTTCCCGTGCTCGGGACGAAGATGAGTAGGTGTGTGATGCATGACAAAGTCTGTGATATAGTAGTTGGAGATGCAACGCTAATAGTATTCCAATTGTGCCACACTATATTGTATTTGCTTTGTATGGAGAGAGATTGTCACTATTCCTTTTCAGGACTCTATGTGGTTTAAATAGACCAGGCCCCGTATGCATATGGATAACATATGTTGCGGTGTATGTGCTTGTCTGCTGTTCTCCTTTGGCAAGAAAAATGCAAAACTTACATCAAATGAATTGTTTAAATGTGAAATGCTTGCGTAGAGTAAACCTAGAGTAAGACAGATTTAGTTCGTCACATTTTTAACATTAAAGAACATGGGTTATTGTAGCTTGTAAGATTCACAGATAGAGATATTGACCTGGCCAGTAGCCTGAGGGTATAAATATATAGACAAAGAAACTATAGCAATCTCTACGCAAAGTAAAAAAAAAAAAAAAGAGTGAGATGAAATGTCATTGTGGGCTCAGGCTGTGGTTTTTTAGTTTAGAGTTTTCATTGGCGAGTCTTAATAAGGTCTAGCCTCATGCAGGCACTGGCTGAGGTAAACTAAAGCTGTGTTAAGATTATTTTAAGATGAAGCAATGCTGTAGCGCACTTAGCTGTGGGCTGTTCTCTGCAGGGCCAGCGGTGAGGAGCGGTGGGCCTCTCGGCAGACCGGCTGGAATGTGGACCATATGTAGCAGGCATCCCAGGAATGTAACTCGGCCTTGGTGACCTGACCAACCTAAAGACACAGAGAAAGCTGTGCAGGATGAGGAGAGAAAGCGCAAAAAAAAAAAAAGATTAGAGCAAGGACAATGATTATTGAAGGACGAAAGAGATCACGGAAGGTAAAATGGAGATGGAGGGAAATGAAAAGCCTGTGCGGTATGAGAAGATGAGAGGGTGGAGAAGGAGAGAGAAGTGAGAGAAAAGGGGCACTGGACACACGGAAAGATTTGCAGAAAATAAGATGGCTTCTCTAGCGTGAAGTACACTGGCATCATTGTATGGTAGCAATATATTAATATCTTTACGCATTTGTTATTCTGATGAAAAATTAGATTCAGCCAGAGGAGGAAACTGATTGATAAGACTTTACTTGAACAAAAAAAAAAAATTGTCAGTTAATCAAATAGTAGGTGACAGATTAATCAATAATGAAAAGCTGGTTGCTATTTTTGTAGTATTTGCGTGGTCGCCATGGTCAAATAGTGTAAAAAAAAAGGATATTAGGTTGTGACTAATGCAGATCTGTATTATTACGTGTGTCCAGAGATGTGGTTAATAAGGTGAAAGGTGTAAAGTCGGTCTTGTTCTTTCTTGGGTGTCAGGCCACAGTGTTCTTCCAGCTCACTTCACTCAGGGTGAATGTCTCTTTCTCGTCTCTGTTAGCTTAGCACTCTGTGCTCTCAGGCCATCTGGGTACAGCTGGGGCCAGAACAGCGGGAACCACACTAACACACTGATACTCACACTTATACAAACATTCTCTCTCTCTCTCTCTTTTCCTTTAAGGATAACATACTCCGGCCATGCCCCCCCCACACACACATACAAATCATGTTCAGAGAACTGTGATGAGTGTATGGTTGAATGGTCAGTTTTGACCAAACTGTCATCAGATTATCATTTTATCTTCTGTTAGTGTGATTGATGTGCAGTTTTTAATCCTTTTCAATCTAATGAGAAATGTAGCTCATAAAACCAGGAACCTATAAACCAAATTACACTCTCCACGTCGTGTCGGGACTAACTCACATCAGCATGATCGTGATTTAGGGGTACTAAGCAGCAGCTGGAGTTAACAGGCTAAAACCAGTCAGTTTTTGGACTACTTGAAGTAAATCTGAACTGTCCAGTAGAAAACAAACATCAAGCTTTTATTTTTAGATTGGAGTGATACTCAAAAAGAGAATAATATAGGTAGTTGTGTGGACCTCCTTCACTGTAACTCTCCTTTTGGCTCTTTTTTGGTCTCTATCAACTCCTAGGGGACAAATGTGGTTCTTCGGTAGTGAAATTCCCCACTGTGTTCACCGTTTTGGTTGCCAACAGTGTCTGTTGCTTGGTGCTTGGGCAAGTAGTTGGCAGTGGGTGTATAGAGCTGTTTTTTATTATTATTTATTTATTTTTGATGTCTGGTTATTTAGACAGTTAAACTTAACTTAGCAAACTTGTTTTTTAGATTTTTAGAAGTAGCTGTTACATAAAGAGCAGGACACCGATTATTGTCTATGGCACGTTTTAGCTCTCTGCTCCGTGTTTTTTATATATATTTATTCTAAATGTATGTGTATATATAATGGGGGAGGGAGTGTGTTAATGGGGGACTGCATTGGCATGCAGCCAGAGCAAGGGATGGACACAAACGGATACATAGAGAGAAACAATGTAGTCTTTGACACATTTCTTCCCAGTGGTAGGAAGGGGAGATGACAGCCAGATGAAGCACACAAATCTTTTCTTTATGTTGGGCCCCTTTACCCAGTGATCACACCCCTACTTCCACCCCTCTGTTTCTGTATCTCGCTGTCACAGGAGCCGTCTCTCTGCCTCCTCTTCAGTAAGACTTTTTCAAAGGATGATTTGATTCTTCCTCTGTGTTTGTGTGTCTGTAGAAAATATGACACTTGGTGTCCTTAGCAGGGAGATTGCATCAAACAAACACACACACACACACACACACATATGTGCAGATCTACAGTCATGCTGCGCTGTTGTCTCATTTGTGCATGGTGGGAACACCTGGACCAGGTTGCCTGTTTTCTCAACGTATGACATCACCGAGGCAGACGGCATCGTAACGTCCTATTTCTCTCACACACTCCCACACACACACACAGGCTCCATACTGTTCCCATGCATTCCTGGCCCCAGATGCTCAGTATAAAATCCTGTTAGACACTCACAAGCCTTTACTGGAAAGGCCATTTCCTCTTCCTCTTTCCCACCTGCTGAGTTGGTATCACCTCTTCCTAAAGCAAATAACACGACGCACTTAAAGGAAGTCAATGCCTTAACAAGCTGTTCTCTGTGGATCAAAGGGTCTGCAAAACTTCACGTGTGGATAATGACTATAACATAATTGCTGACAGGTTGTTGTAGCGGAACGTGTATTTTTGAAGCATAATGTTTTGTCGAGATACAATGGTATGTTCGCCTGTGGCTGAGTCGCTCATTAATGCCGGAGCTATGGGCTCCACCCAAGCTGCTGTCTTTTAATGCACCTCTCTGCTCCACCCTCAACCCTTTCAGTTTTGACCCCTAATTTAGAATAAAACTTCTTATATCTGCACTTTGAGACATGACTGGATGTTTCCTATACAAGACAAAAACCTCTTCTGATGAATGTTCCTGGTTTCATTGTGAATCTTTAGTTCATATCCAGATAAACAGCGGCCGTGGGCACAAAGGGAGATTATATAATATAGATATAGATGCACAAGGCTCATGCACGTGCACACAATGCTCACTCGCACATAAACACACTCAAGTGGCATTTCGTAATTCTCACGGTGTGTGTGTCTCTCGAGAGGAGAAAACAGCCACTTACAAATGCATGCATACATTTATCTGTACACACATTATCTGCGCTGTCCCACTTGCATGCAGCACCCCGCCCCACCACACGCATGCATACGCATAGACAGACATGCGCACACACGTTGGTCATTTTGAGACGTCCGCAGTACAAATAATAAACCTCCTCTGACAGAGTGCTAGTCTTAGCATGCCCCTCCACCAGAATTACACTTCAGCACTTCGTTTGTGTGTCTGTTTGTGTGTCTACAGTACAAAACTCTCTTGAAATTCATTCCCTTTCTATTCACTAATCCCTTTCAAGGCAGTAGGAGGAAAGCACTGGCAAATGTATTGATCCGCTCTTGACTTGAAAGCAATTTCGTGGCCTTGGGAAAAGGATTATGGGAGTTGGGGGGCGTGTATAGATGATGCACATATGATCAAGTGTGGACCAGTCAAAATTGGGATAATGGTATATGATTCTGTAAGTGTGTGTACCTTATCCACCTATGATATTGTGTGCACGTATACCCACATACTCACTAGGGAGTTTAGAAGTAACCACAGCAATAACAATCACCATTCTTCCAATTATTTTTATCTACTTGTCCACTAATTTAAATATAGTGCAAGCAATTTCAAAGATGAGTCCTTGAATTGAATGCAGCTGACCCAGCTGCCTGATTACTGTCTGGTTTCCTGTCACATCGATTATTCGCTCTTTGTGCACTATTATGTGACAAATCTAACAAGAATGTGAAAGTAAATGAAACATTTTCATAGCTGGAACTTGAGGTAACCTGAATAAGCAGTGGTTACTGATACAGTCATTTTAGGCAAATTCCAAAATAACTGTCAGTGACCACATATTTTGCATTGTTTTTTTTTTAGCCTCCAATGACGTTTTTACTGTTTTCTAGACACTAAATTGTATCCCAACTGCTCCTCTCCAAGAGACGGACAAAAGGTTTTAGGACTTATCCTCGTACCGCCATGATCCAAACTCTGATGAACGTTATGTTTAGGAGAATCTGATGCTTGAGGGATCGTGTGAGGGTGTAAATGAAGCAAATTCATTTTTATTTTGTTGCAACAGAGAGCAGTTTGATATGGAATAAACTGGACTTTTAATATGCGCGATCATTAATGCTGGTATTGAAGTTACTACCCTGGGGTGTGCTGGAAGAGTTGCTGTAACAAAGCTAACATTAACTGTGCTGCCAAGCTCGTGGCTTTCAAGGGAAAATATTTTAGATTACTGCAATACCAAAAAAAAAGAGAAGGGCCGGGTGATGTTGCTCATGAAACAGATATTGTTGATGCCTTTGGAGGACAGATAAGAGACTTGCCTGAATCTGTTGCAATGCTGCTCTCACAGCAAGCACACATGTAAAATAATCTCGCCTGTGGAGAAAACAACTGTGGTCTACTCGACTACAGTAGTGTTAGCCCTAAATTTATATACAGCAGGCAGTCTGGCTTAACCCTTTGTGCGGTGGTTTCCAGGTCTTTCTTGTGAGCTTTTTGCCATCTCATGTTGCAGAAGAAACATTTTTGAGCTCGAAAACTGTACAAATGTCACAATTAAATTTTTTTTTCCTTTTCTTTGTTTTTGTTTTTGATTTTGGACAAGAAATGGCATTCTCGGAATGATTCATGGGGCTTCCCATTCTTTCGTGTTGTCCAAGTCATTCCTTTGCACGCCCTCTGGGATATGTTGATATTGGCAAACATTCATAGATTTAATCCATTCTCCATCCATGTGTTGTTTCTTAGTCATACTTCTACAATTAGATATCGTTCACGTTTTACTAAGAAGAAAAAAGAAAAAGAAAAAGAAAAAAAAGAAAACGTTACGGCTTAAAACCCGAACCCCTTCAAAACGAGTTTGGTTGCATTGGAAACAAACAAGGGTGTTTCCCGTGCCCCAGAGGGATCACTCTCTGTGTGAAGTCAAATGACTTGATAGGTATGTTGACTGTTTTGCAAGGTGTCAGCAGGTTGGATTTTAAAGTTTCACACTAACCTTTGCTCTGATCCTAACCACCAGTTAACCATCACCTTACCTCCATTACCCGCTAAACACACCTTCTGAGTGTGAGTTTGTGTGTTTCAGATACAGATATTTAGCCCATCTGTGTCCTGACAACACTTGCAAATGCAAACATACAGGAAGTGTTTCTTTTTGTGCGTGTTAACCTAAGAGTAAAGACTCAATTTGGGAACAGTAGGACCTGTTCTCCATGACCTAATCTATTATGTGGACACTGCCAACGGTGCTCGAATCGCTCATATACACATCTACCGCTGCTTCTTGTGTGTTTGCATGTTTGTGTGTACACACTCCCGAGGAGCCATTTCCAGCCTGTTGCTCGGGCTCGGGCTGGCTGTAATTGTCCTGGGAATCGTCAGCTCTGTGTAATAAATCACTCCTCTGGTACACTGTGTTCTCCACTGTGGGATGGCTCACTGTGCTCTTGTAGTGTGCATGCTTAAGATATCGTGAGCACAGAAAGAACATAGCTAAGGTATAATAGGGGTTGAAAATTTCATTTAGGGAAGGAGGAAGGGGGAGGGGGGACTGCAGCTCTGTCACAACAGGCTTCTTTAGTTTGCCAGAGGCGAACCTTCATTTTTAATACCATGTGAAAAACAAACTAATGCCTGTCATCGGTATGTCGTATAATCCTTTCTTGTTTCGTACTTTTTGTTGTTCATTCCTTCGTAGCGTTTTTCCTCTCAGCATTACATGTCCAGACAGTATAGAAATATTATTTGAGATTAAAACGTAATTTTCTGATTGACATTTCATTATTAGTTTTTTTTTTTTTTTTTTAAACATAAGCATTTTTGTTTGGGTCAATATTAGAAGAAGTAGAGGGAAGTTCAGCAGCATCAGCATATAATGAGCCGCATAAAACTGATTCCAGATTACGTTGGGGTAAAATAAATCTTATAAAATTTACTCATCATGTACAAAGTAGAGATAAGCAATTGAAATAGATGTTATTACTATTTTTATTTATATTTTCCTCCTGGTTACTGCAGTGTAAGGTCTTGTGTGTGTGCGTGTGTGTGTGTTTTTGTTAGTTTGCTCCATTTCTAGCTAACGCTACAGTTTTGCTGCTGCTTGCTGGGATGAGCAAGCGATTTGATTTAAAAAAAAAAAAAAAAAAGATCTTCTTTTGTTGCATGTCTGTGTTTCAAGCTGAACTGATAACTTCCTTGATTCTGATGTAGTGCCAGAGCGGAGGCTTGTTGTTTCATCCTCCGTCACATCAGGGTTATTAAGCTGTCACCAGCTTGATTTCTTGTAGCAGTGTTGATCTCTGACCTTGTCAGTGTGCACTGCTCTTTTTGCTATCATTTTTTTTTTTTAAAAAAACTTCATTGAGTTTAACCCGTCCTTCATTCTCGTGTAATTGTACTGCCAGTTTAAATACAATCTGCCGGACACTAGAAGAAACAAATCTTCTCACTGTTAACAAAGGCCAATGGAGCTATCAGGTACCTCTTTACAAATTTGTTCAATGAAAACAAAGCAAAGCCTTTGCCCTGGATCACATCTCCAGCATTACACACCCACAATGGATCCCTCTGAATTCAGTACAAGATCAAGGCTCACAGCCCATTCAGAATTCTTTCTCAAACTAGTCTCAGTGGAAGAGGACCATTCAGTCACAGTGTGTGTGTGTGTGTGTGTGTGTGTGTGTGTGTGCACATTTGTGTGTGTTAGCGAGTGCGCGCCCCTGCAATCCAGAGCTTTCCACTGTTGCTCAGAGCAGCGTGGGGTTCGTTGAGTTTCTAAGGGGTTGCTGGGTTCGTGGTGCTGCTGAGAGCTAGTTTGCCCAAAGTCCTGTCCTTGAACTGTGAAAGAAAATGCTGCTAGGGAAAGGCTGACTGACTGCAATAGTTGAAGTCTGTCCAGCTGAATGGAATCCAAGCAAGACAAATCCTGGGCTACTCAGAAGTATTACACAGTGGCCGTCTGACAGGGGATGTTTAAGTGGTACATCACGTCAAGGGTTTTCTTGTCACTTTAAATCTCTAACACTTGATTAGGCCATGGTTAAACTTTCAAAACTATTTCAGAGCGAAGAAGATGATGGACCAAACTGGCCCCGTTTAGTTACTCTTAAGGGCTTCATCCTTCTAACAACATTTCTGAAACTGACATTCACTGCGATCGAAATTTGTGGGGTTTTCTGAAGGTGAAATAACAAAATACTTGACATGTTGGCAAAGCAGTCACACACACACACACACACACACATACCCAAGGGAGTGAAAGTGTCTAAAACTGCAAAGAAAATTCCTCCATTCAGCCCTGTATGGCTGCTGTAAACTAAACTGCCCCACAGGACAAGAGCTGTTTTCTATCAGGAGTTCCAGGCTGTAACCAGAGGCCAAGCTATCTCGCTAGCAAAGACTTCTGTATTCAATTAGGGGCTAAAGCAGAGAGAATGCTAAAACAGTAGGCTGGCATGATGCAGGCTAGCTCTGTGCCGCTACGCACACGCAACTTGTTTGTTTATGCGTGCACGCACGTTTAAACGCTCTGTAAACCGCAGTATTCACAAATAAGGACAAAACAATGTTATAAAGTTTTTCCTCTCTTATATTCCTCTCTCTCCTCACCTCTCTCCCACAACAAGTTCCTCTTAAAGCTAGCACAAGAAAGAAGGAGTGTGTGTGTATGTGTGTGTGTGTGTGTGTGTGTGTGTGTGTGTGTGTGCGCCAAGCAGCCATCGCTATAGCCAAAAGCTGAAGGCAATGTGGAAGCTCCTTAAGATGGAACGCAAGTAAATGGTTGCTAGATGCTGGTTCCAAAAATCTCTCTTACTGCTCAGAATCCCAGTGAAATGGTCTAAATTTCTCTCTGGAAATAGAAAGCCTCTTTCAGAGATGATGTTAGAACGTATAGGAATATGTCCAAGGATGATTGACAGGTGTCTCTTCCTATTAGACTCAGATACAGACAGCACCGAGATTCAAAATGGACGAGCAACTGTCTTTATGTTCGTTTTTCTTCCTTAGGTTCTGCAGCATCACGTATCAGGTGCTCATTGGCTGACCCACAGCAGTTCTTCACTGGCAAGCTTTATGTCCTCATGTACCAACTAAAGCTGCCAGCTGAAGAACTGTTGTGGTCGGCTCTTTCCTGCACTGAAGACGCACGCAAAGAACCGACAGAATCAAACCAAGCCTCTTCAACCGTCGTATGAATTAATGAGCGCAGTTCCTCACTGCTCGGGAAAAAAAAAAAAACTCCTGTCACTTATGCAGCATGTTCATGTGTTGAGGAGTCGTACCATGACACTTGCTGTATCATGTAACAAAAGTATTGCATCATGGAACTCATCTCTGTCATTTAAGGTTCGTTTTTTTTTAAGATAGCTCTGCAGTTTAGTGTTCATTTTTAATGGTATGTTATTATAATGTCGTAAAGCATTGACACAATTGTAAGTTTCACTTGGTTTACATCATCTCGGAAATGCGTTTTTCTGGAAGCATCAGCAGAGTAGCAGTCACATTAAAATAGTTTTTTTTTTTTTTTTTTTTTGTATTTTCAGGTTTGAAACAGCAAAACCGAAACAAACCTTCTAAAGGAATTACATAGCTGTTCAGAATTTTACAATGACATTTAGCTTTCAGAGTTGAAACAGAAACGTCTGAAGGTTGTTGATATTTATAGACTTGTTGGAAAAACCCAACTTGTTATTGGTGACAGTGGATGGCAGTCATGCTATTCCCTAAGACATTTAATCATTAATTAAATGAATAGTAAGAAAACTTAAAAGGTTTAAATAAGAAATAAATAAAAGAACAGACAGCTGTGGTCTCCTGTCATCAACATGCTTCTGTATTTACTCTTTTGTAACAACCCTGAGTGTCATACTGAAGAGCAGACGCAGAAAACAGAGTGACAGACATGTTGTCCGTGGCCGTCAGCACTCATAAATCAAACTTCAAGAGAAAGGGCAATGCCCAGAGCAGGATATGAGTGCGAACGTGTCCCTTTAAAAGCTGCCAGCCAGAGTCGAACAGAGGGAAGGAATGTTCTGGGGCCTTAACAAAACCAGATGCCTCGGCTTACTCCGCCTTTGCACACATGCTCTGGGCTGCCTTCTCTCACTCTTCGAGCTCTTACTTAACGCCACAGATGGAACCAAGAACTGGGCAGAGTCCCTCCTCAGTCTGTCTGAAGTACGCCATCTTTCGTTATCAACTACCTTTAATGTGGTCTGGCTTTCTCTCTGTCTGTGCCCCAATCTCCTTATCTTCTTGTCTGCTCTTCCTTACATCCATCTTCTTATGCTTTGCTTGGCAGACCTTTTCCTCACCCCCACCCGCCTTCTCCTCCATCCCCCTTCTCACTTGACAGACACACACACACACGGGGAACACCAACATGGGATTATTCCTCTGTCTCTCCTGTACATCCTTTTCGAGCAGTGCTGCCAGAATCCTGCATTAATGCGCCATAACAGTGCACATAACGGTCACGCTTTGACCTTATGCGTTCTGTAGATTTGTTTGAGGTCAGTGATTCGCCTGGCTGATCCACTCCCAAGGAATTGGCCTGTGAGTGCATTAAGAGATTGCGGAAGAAGGAGGAGGAGGAGAAGCACCTGCAGTAAGACGAGTCCACCTCACCTATCATCAAGATGCGACCCACTAAGCTTTCTGCTCAAACTGATTAAAAGTATTCCAACATATATGAGTCTACGTTTCCAAACATATCTCTTCCTTACTCTTTTTCCACCCAGATCCACCACACCCATGACGTCCCTACACCAGTGTGGACTGTACCTGTGCTTCTGCCAGCTGCTGTGCCAGCTGTGCAAGATGAGACAGCAGAACAGCATCACAGAAAAAGACGAACAGGCATCTGCTGCAGAAAGAATCATCATATCAGGGCTGAGCCATTATATGAAACATGAGTCATTATGTATTTATTACTTACAGCAAAGACATTATTACTCATCGTGATGCATTTGGAATTTGAATTAAAGCTCTATGATTTCTACTACAGTATAAGAGAAGAAATGTGGTTTTTGTTTAAGCTTCTGTGACTTTTCACAGTAGGTTAATTACAACCCTTAATGTGTTTCCTGGATCTTTCAACAGCATTGTCACAAAGATTAAACCAACATTAAATCATATTTCTATATAAATGCGTAGTATTCGACGTTCCTTAGTCTTCTCACATTCCATCGGAGGTTCAGACTCACATGTTGAGCACTAAACCACAGCACGTTAGTGCTCCAGGTTCCAGGCTTACAGACTTAGCTTACACACTTCCTGTTGGGGACATACATTATACTGCCAGAGGGAACATAAACAATAATCTTCTTAAGGTGAGCTGTCCTGGAAGCAGTAATACAAGGCCTTAGTCAAACAATGAACTGTGTCTGAGCATGAGATTGTGTCTAGCGCTGCATGAAGAGCGGCTATTTTCTCAGTTGGTATTTAACACAGACTGTTTTTGGTTAAGACTAATTTCTGTTAAGACCTGCACAGATATCGCACCAATAACGAGTTCTCTTTTCACAGTTCGCACTTGTGTCCACTCGTGAAACTGTGAAGTGTCACAATAAACTACATCACTCTGTGCAATGACACGATAGAATCTTTACTATTTTTTTTAACCATTCCAACCTTTTTAATCAACATCAGGCAGACATCTGCAGAGGATTAGTTTGAACACAGACAGCCCCGGCAGGCTCAAATCTGTCTCAGCTATTGAGGGTTTGCTTGAACCCAGTAAAAGATAAGATTTTTTTCCAAAAAAAAAAAAAAAAAAGGCAGAGAATAGAAAAGTAGATACCGAGATTTGTCACGTGTGCGAAGACAAAAATACACCAAAGTAACTGACTCAAGGATCGGGATTTTGTAGCTTCTATTCTGGATTTTTTTTTTTGTTTTTGTTTGTTTGTTTGTTTGTTTTTCATCTGTATTTGTTTTTAGATTTTTAATGTGACTTCTCAAGACATCCAAAGTCAATAAAAGTGTAAATTTCACATATTTGAATCTGTTTGGTTTTTATATTAAAAAAAAAACCAAAAAACTATTTATTTATAATTTTGATCTGCAGTGACACCAGTCACATCTTTACACACGCATGAGGCCATTGACCCTGACTTCAAGTTCATCAGACCCTCACGATGAAGGTCAGAGATAAGGTTTATAAATCTTTGTTCTCTATCTTCAGTGGAAATTCTCTCGCTGGACATCTCCATATAATCTCAACTAATGGTCCTTATCTCTCACTCAGAGTGTTAGCTAATGGAGTGATAAGTGATGTGCATCGGGAAAACTTTTAAATAGAAAGTCTGAACAAAGCTCTAATGGATAAGGACATATCTTAGATTTTTAGATAATCACGCATGGGTGTTGTCCGCCGGCGAACAAATAAAAACGAGAAGAGGGTTTTATTTGAAATTGAATTATTTGATGTGGTGTCTACAGCGCAGCTCTCGTTCTTCTCTTAAGTCAAAGCAGGAAGAAGCTCCAAGGCCAGGTCTGAAGAGGTTTACAAACCTTTCCTAAATTCTTCCCTATGGGTAAAATCATGTGAAAGCTGCTTAGGCAGATTATCCCTGCCTCGACGGCAGCTGGCAGTGAGATCCTTGGGAGTGCACCTGACTCAATACTGTCGGTGACGCAACCGCAGCCTGTGGCACGGCGTGCTCCCGCAATCCTCTATGACCTTTAGCCCGAAAGGGAAAAGTGCATCTAGTGTCCTAAAGCACACAGGAAGTGAACCAAGATATCACAGACACATTGAAACTAATGCACGATAAGTAACAATTAATAATCTGTAATATTTGATCTGTTAGAAGCGTGACGATAAGTTCACTGGGTTAATCATGAACATGTTTTTTGATGCCTAGCCTTAAATTTTACTGTACACATAATTTGAATATTGACAGTTTGATTGTGTTGCTACAATACAGTGAAGTGAATTCATAAATTCTCCATTTGCTTTGTTCGCTTGTTGAGGACAGGATGTTAGTTTTCCACATTTTCCCAGGTTTTTACAGGTCCTTGTGTTTATTTATTAAAATTACATTTAGAATGCAAATGTTTACAATGGAATACAGCTTCTTAGAGCCACTTTCTTCTCCCTAATGCACTGTGAGTGTGTAATAAAAGTGTAATTAAATTTGTAATAGTCTAGATTTATGTAATCTCGTGGTTTCAGCTCTGCTACGTGGCACAAGAAGTCTCGGTTTCATCCATATTCTGAATCTAAAGAAGTGAAGCTTATCGGTGCGTTCGCAAATTTGTCAAGCGATGAGAATTTATTTATATGGAAAGTGTCATTTAAAAAAAAAAAAAAAAGGTGTAAGCTGAAGTAGAACAATGGTCTCCCTCCAAGTGTATTTTAATGAGGTCCCAGGTGCACTGTCACCTCATGAAAACACAATGCTCCAATAAAATCCATGGCCTATCACATTCAAGCTACTGAGGCAAGATTTATTACAAATGAAGGGACAGTTTCAGTTTCTCATAATGGAGCCTTTGCCAAGAAAATAAATATCACTGGCAGAGGTGAGAAATACATTTTTTTAATTTTTATTTTTTGACGAAGACGGTAAACTATGCTGTTTGGTGCTGTTGATTTATTCTTGAAAAATTACAATTTCATGCGTCATTACACAGCCGACAAAATGTACTGTCCAGGTGACGGCTGAGGTCTTTGATTTAAAAAGTAAAAAAGTCTGGTTTTCTGTTTTCTGGAATTACATTACTACATATAAAAATGTACAAATCCTTTAGTGATAATCACTCAAACAGAAAAGTCAGCGTATCCCATCATAAATCAATGAAAAGGTTGAGCGTATTTTGTTTTTAAATCGTCATAGTTTACAAAAATGAGTGGTTGAGAAACTATGTGAAAACGTATACACATTAGCACATTCGATTTCCCGTCGTCTCGACATGAAAGACAAATAAAGTTCTATCATTCACAGATGAATGGACAGATGGGTTTCATTGTTTTTTTTCTGGGAACAGAAAGGAGTGTTTTTTTTTTGGTTTTTTTTAAGTAAACACATTGATTTAATGGGCTATTCACTTGCTTATAAAACAAAGAAAAAACTGTGAAATGCACACATTTTACATATATATATATAAATAATAAAACAATGCACAAAAATGTTAGCAACTCACTTATGAGAATTGAGTAATTGAAGAAATGTCAGCAGTTAAAATGTGGCGAGCTCTGGGTTTTCTCGTGCCGTCGTTCTTCACCATTGTTCAGTTTCGCTTCAAATGTTGGGGATTTATCGCCCGTGGTCCTCTGTTTTGTCTCATGCAGCTGTTTTATGGAGCTGCCCCACTTTGATAAATGGACAGTGAATAAAGTAATGTATTGAAACAGTCAATAACTGTCATAGGATTTTTAAAATCATATATCAGTGTATTGTGAAAATGACCATACACCACATCACTGACAGCTATCTCTACCAATATTGTTTAACTAAAACTAATGAATCTAAATAAAACATTTTTAGAGTTTTAGAGTTTGGGAACATTCAAAAGTTACTAGAAAAACTTTGCACCACAAATACTGGCTTTTAACCCTTCCTATTTCTAAATCAAAAATTAAAAACTGTGATTTAATGTTTCCAAAAAAGGATGTAAAATCTGATTTGTAAGCAATGTACAGACAGGGATTGAGAGATTGTACAAAGTATACACCCACTCACCACGGCGCTTAAGCCAGAACACATCCTGTCTCAAAGGGGCTCCTACTCGTGATGTGTTCTACACATTGCAGCCGATATTTGGCCGGCGCTGAGCTCCCAAAATAGACAGCAGTTCCAGATAGGTGGGTTGTGAGGCAAAAGAAAGAGAGAAAAAAAAAAAGTGAGAGATGAAGTGAGAGTGGGACATGGGAAAGAGCGTAACAAAAGAAAGAGGGCTGGTATTGTGTCTGTAAGTGTGTGTGTGTTCGTGTGTGTGTGTCCATCTCAGTCATTTAACGAGATTGTCTGGCCACAAGTGCTAAGACTTTCCAAAGAATTACATAAGAGGAGCGGCAGACCGAGATGAGCACCTGACATCTTTGCACATGCACTGATTCATATAGATACGACGTCACACAACTTTACATTGTAATATAGATGAATACACACACACACATGCACACTCATAAAGACAGCTAGTGTTCCTGTGATGTGTTCCCCTTGATAGTAAGGCTGAACACAGAGGCCCATACATGTCTATGCGCTGAAGTGGGCCATAGAGAGTGGAGGCTTATCCAACAGAGTTATAAATAACCGAACGGCCTGCACCTTAAGACGGTTTCGTCTGGGTGGAGGGCTTCAATGTAACCTGACAACTTAATCCCTTGTAAGAGGGAGAGGCAGAAGGAGACTGGTGAACGTGGGGCTGTCTGGGATTTCTAAACTACTGTGGCTTATTAGCACTTAGAGAGGGACAGCAAACATTGGTTCTTTTTTGGATACAGTTCAGCTTGAAATACATGCGTGCATACCATGGGCACAATTACTTATAAACACACACTGGGCGTTCTGGTATACTTTCCTACTCACATTACCATGATACGCAGCTTCATGTATCTTGAGTAGATTGTCATATGTTAAGCGCAAGCAGCTGAAATTACATTATGAGATTAAAGAAATAGTTTGAACACATAGTGAAATCTAAGAAGTTGAAATATCTAGATGAAATACATGCAATGACATACTGCGACTCAAATTTATTCTTACCATGTGTTTTTATGGCAGCTTTTCTGTTCTCTTAATTATCTTAATGGGATCTTATAACTTCTTACTGAGCTTGTATTAACGCTTCTTAATGTAACTTAATGCTTGAAACTATAATTACAAAGCTGATGCAAAACCTCAGTTCTAAAAATAATGAGACGTGAATTTCTCGTTCTATTCTTTTATCCTTATTATTTTAAATATTGATTTTTTTTTTTCTTCTTGTTTTTGAGAGCTGAGGTGAAAATGGGATTATTATGGAGGAAACTCTTTTCTTTCTTTTCTTTTTTTTTTTTTTTTAGATATACAAATATTCCATTTATTCAAAAAACATGTTTTTGGTGTATTATCCTAAGTTTATATTCCTTTTCTGTAAGTAGTGAATATAGGTCAACAACAGACTTCCTCTTATTTGACTCAAGTGAAAAAGTGGAAGCTAAACTGAATCTCTGGTGTCATCTTTTGGATGCGAGCCCAGGACCACAGGCAGTTTCCTACTGGTTTAAGCAGGAAGGTTCATCTACCAACAACCAAGATATGAATACTATTTCTATTCTTTTTTCATTTTTATAGATAGATAGATAGATAGATAGATAGATAGATAGATAGATAGATAGATAGATAGATAGATAGATAGATAGATAGATAGATAGATAGATAGATAGATAGATAGATAGATAGATAGATAGATAGATAGATAGATAGAAAAAAAAACAGACAGACAGACAGACAGACAGACAGACAGTATATGTGTGCATGCAGTCCATGTGAAAAAGGTCTGACCTTTGATTTCGGCTGCATGTGACAACCTCACTAAGATGGAAAACGTGTGTGTGTGCTTGTGTCTGTGTGTGTGTCTGTGTGTGTGCGTGTGTCTGTGTGTGTGTGTGTGTGCGTGTGTCTGTGTGCATGTCACGAATACTTGAGGAAATTGTCAATAGTTGCTTGTGAAGACCAGGACCAGCTCAGCCGCATCCTGCCCTCTGACAGGACACATGTTCTACATTAAAGCCCATCAGACATTGCAGTCTCCCACAAGGGTGTATTCACCAATCAGGTACTCCAGTAAAACGTCTGGCTATTTCAGTGGTCTCCTTTGGTCAGGAAATGACATTGCATTTGAAAATCTCTCCCAGGACTGTTAGCAGAGGCTTCCAAGTTCACTGGGTTTGTGTACAGTCATGCAGAGTGGATTGTGATACAGTAAGACTGCGATTGATGCATTATTCACATAACTTGGTTTAGCTCCAGAGCTCTAAAGCAATACAGCCTAGTCTCCTTTTACAGATATATAGTGCACCTCAAAGTGCTGAGTAGAAATCGAACTTGAAAGCACAGATGTCAATCTCAAAGTTGCATGTTTCAGAGTACAAGCTGATCATCAGCTGTTTTAACTGTTTAACTCCTATTTCCTATTGAATTTTTCAGGACTACTAGTCTACATTTTGGTTGGTATAAAAAGCAGCATCAAGCCATCCCTTCATCTTTTTTGCAGCTTTATCCATCTGTTTCTAAACAGGTAGATGATTTGTCTTAAGGACTGGGCCAGGTTAAGTATATTGAGGTCAGACAGGATGACCGCAGAACACCACCCATTTAATCCCTTGACCTGGTCCAAAAAACAGATTAGTCCAGCTTGTTGGGGGGACATACTCAGGTCGATCCTGTTGCTCTCTGTTGGCTGCACTTCAATCACATTCAACTTGTTACTTCCCTCCCATACCCCTCTCATATCCCCACTAGCACAGCAGAGAAGTTCAATATAGCACCAAAATACCTGAAACAATGAGGTAAACAATGAAGCACGGTCTGTTTTTTAATGGCACGATGACTTCATGGCATTTAGTACCAGAAAAGGAGAGACAGTGCTGTAAGAGATCATAAAACCATAAGCCACATCAATTCAATTAGTGTAATCAAGCCAGCTAACAACAGAACATTAGTACTTGCAGCAGGTTGAATAACACCTGCAACACATATAATGAAGCTATTTTAAACCTGTGTCACATAGACAGACAGAGATATTACAGTTGATGTTCTGGGGGATTTATTTTTCTAAGTTGTATTTTTTGCCACATGAAAAAATAAAGTTGGATGTCATCTGCTTGATGCAAAGAATGGATGTGATATTTAACGTTTTTACCTTTGTGATCTCTTTGTTCTTTTGCAGTCTAATTTTGTTTGTCTTGCATAAAGTAGAGAGAGAGAGAGAGAGAGAAAGAGAGAGAGAGATGTCTAGATGTCTCAGTAGACGCCTTAATAACGGCATGAGCCGCTGCTGAACATAGACAGTAGGATTAAACCTGCGCAGGTCTGCACAGAGCTGCGGTGTGTATCGGTTCAATTAGCTGCATTAGTTCACAGCATGTCTGTGGGAGGATTTGCCCCGTCTACGTCAGTGTCTCATCAAAACTATACTGTCAATTACCACTGACACCAGTGACCTGTCAAGTCACACCCACCTGGATGTCACTGCCCTTCAGAGGTTGGGAGGTTAAATGTTTATCCTTTAAATAAAATAGTTTAAGGTAGAGTGTTAGTTAGTCACCTCACAGCAAGACAGTAACGGTTTAAAAAAAAAAAAAAATTGATTTCATGATTTCTCTGGGTGCTCCAACTTCTCAGCTTCTTCACTTCAGACTAAATTACCCGTAGGTGTGTATATTTGTTTGTCTCTGTACGTCAGTCCTGTGATGTTTCCAGGGTGTACCCCGCCTTGGGATTGACTCCATTCTTCCCCCTTGAAATCCTTAACAGGATAAGTGGTGTAGATAATGGATGGATAATGGATAGAATTAAGTTTTTTTTTTTCCTGAAGTACTTATGCTCTCTCACATTTTGGTCAAATTCCAAAACGAGACACTCCAGTGATTTTAAATGTTTTACGTCAATGTTCTAGACACAGGGAGAACTACTCAGCCTGTGAAAACAGTTGTGTAATGTCTTCTGTGGTTGTGGAGGAGCTTTGTAAAAAAAAAAAAAAAAAAAAAAACCTGATCCAGTGACATAATGTTAGTCTGTGCTTTTATTCAACAGGGATTCTAGGTTACACACTTGGAAATTATGTGGACAATTCCCAGGCTAATGAAAGAAATGATCAAGTTACATCAAGGAATGTTCACAGTATAGTGGGGATTGTGTGTGTGCGTGTGTGTGTGTGTGTGTGTGTGTGTGTGTGTGTGTGTGTGTGTGTGTTGGAAACTTAAAGTCAGGTTATCTTGGCTTCTGCTGCATTGATTGTAACTTTTTGTTTAAACTATGATCCTGTCTTTTGCAACTTGCACGTAAAATAGTCTTTCTGAATAAACTGACATCATCAATTATGTAATCTGGGGTGGTCGGATCCACTAGTCCACAAAAGCACTGAATTATTTACACATATTATGTGAGATAAGATACTTTTAAGGACAATTTCAGCAGGATGTTTCCAACAATCTTTTATCTACAGACTTCCTGGTTAATCCTATTATATAGACAACTGGTGACTCTGGGTAAAGCAGCTATGTCATTGACCGTACTGTGAGTGTGTGCATATGTGTTTATAGACACTTAAAGTCATCCAGTCCATTCTAATTGCACATCACAGACCTAGATTCCATATTTCCCGTGCCATAGAGGACACCTTTGCATTTGTGTGAGCCTATGAAACAGGGAGCCAGTATGTACTGTATGGTTGTGTTTATGTGTCGTGTGCATTTGCCCTTTGTCCTTGCTGCTATGCGTTCTGGTATGTAGCTAAAGGTCGGGGCCAGACAGAGAGAAGGACGACAGGGGCCCAGTCAGGGGGGAAGCTGTAGCAGTGAAGAGCCACAGAGCCAAAGAGCCAAAGGCCAGCATCTCTGACGCGAGCAGGGATTAGGACGGAGCCGTGATTACCAGAGAAAAACAATACATATCCTTGTTCACCAGTTAAAAGATTAAAGGCTATAGATTGTAAGAGGAAATAGTCAGTTACTGGACCACGTATATTTAATTCACCTCCACCTTTAATACACAGACAACTTTGAGTCAGTCGTGTGTAATTTAAGAGCAGTAACTGATGTGCACACATGGAGAGTCTGAGCTAACGGGTCATTCCAGAAACTTCGTACTCGTCGTTACCCGCTGCATGACTTCACAAGACTTCAGTGCAGGCTGTTCCTGAGAATTTTGCAAGTCAGGACAGCTACAACACACACACACACACACACACACACACACACACACACACACACTTAATGAGCTATACAGCAGTCCTCCTGTTGGTCACAAGACATATTGCAGGGTTAAAAGTCCTCAGCGGTTTAGAGAGCAGTGACTCTGACCTCTGACCTTTTCTGCTCAGGCAAGTAGCCAATGGTCTGTTCCGCACATGTCAGGGAAGTCTTTATGCATGATTAGACTGGATTTACACACGGAACAGAGAATTAAGTTGTTATCACTTGGTGTGCCAGATCCAGGTAACGTAGGGTTAACTATCTTTGGTTATGCTTTTTTGTTTCTGTGTTTATCCAGCCATAGAACAAAAATCATCATTGTCTTATTGACGTGTAGCGTAGAGTTTTGTAAGACACGGTTGGGAATCTGCCATTTGTTATGCAATGTTTTCCGATCTGTGACCTTGTTCTACGATATGTGTGTGGAAATACATTCTAGTGGAACATTACAAAGGTTGGAAACAATATCATAAACACCTGCATCATCTGGTGTTGAATACTATACATATAATGATGATGATATATGGAAATAAGGAACAGAAAAGTCTCATTCAGCCATAAATTAGTACAGATGAGACCCTTAAAAGAGTTAAGCCGAGCGGGTGATTGTTCAAATTCCACAGACATCTGTAATCTATGAATGAGTTGTGTGCACAGCTTTCCTGAATTTTGGTCACTTAAATAAATAAAGCACACTCATAGTTTAAAAAGTTGCATAGAAGATCCAAATATGAAATAGGCTGCGCCCGGAGCAGTTGAGTGGCCTGACTGAACTGTTGCCATCTTATTTATCCTTTTCAAATCTGTGGAGGATATACGAGGTATGGGCTAGAAATCTTAACATTTTCACTCCCTAATCTGGAAAACAAGAAGATAAAACGTAATAACTTTTTAAAAAAATAAAATTCCCATTTATCACTTTTAGTGTCACTTGTCATTATGAATGATACAGTGTGGTGAATTCTGACATTTATTGTGCCTAATTAGCACATGACTGATTAGCAAGCACGTACACTTATACAGCTGATTTGAATGACTTGGGTATTGGATTAATGTTTGAGTAGCAACGTGCTGCCTTTACTTTTCATTACAACAACAACCAATGCAGAACAGAAGCAGAGAACAACGGGACAGTGCTAATATGTGATAATTAATTTGTTCATGGAGACAATAGCAGCTGGTGTGAAGGAATCACTACGCCTGTTTGTCCTAGATGGTCGCCAGGAAGCGAACAAGCTAATTGTCGCTACTGGTACTTTTGCAAGTTCAATATGAATGAAGCTCACACTGATAAACGCTGCCACCAGGGACTCACCATATGCTGCACTGACTGCCAGGCTTTTATATATCTCCAAACTAACTACCAGTCTTAAAAACTGAAGTATATATAATTTTACATACTAAGTACTAAGTACTTAGCATGTAAAAGCTTAACTTTAAAAAGTGTAGTACTAAGTTTAACTCACTTAAAACAGGCTTACCATAGCTCTGTGAACTCACTGTCGAGACCGTTCATTACTATAAACCCATGTCCTCGTCTCAGCAGCAGCTGGTACAAGCTCTCGCCCACTTCCTGTACATGCCAAACTGCAGACAAGACCAACTGGGGACTGGATATTAGTCCTGATCCCTGCTGCCTGTGGAATTTGGGGAGATTCATTGCTGCAGTTTTGGTTGAAGGTATAGTGAGTTATTCTGTTTTTTGTTTTTTTTTTATTGGCAAATTCAATAAATATCTTCTCACAGTCTGCTAACTGTAACATTCTGTGCTGTAGCTGGATCTGTAATCTGTGAACAAACAAAGTGGCTTGTATTAGGCCGTAAAACACTCTTCCAACAAATGGAGACAGTTCTACCGGATACTGGACCTCTCCGATGTCCACACCCTACAGGGAATGAGGAGTTAGACCATGATAGTAATGAAAGGTAAATTGGTAAATTAATTAGAAAGAAACTATTAGACCATCCTGATGAATTTGTTCCAAGCAAACAGCTAATTTAACAGTGAGTTAGCTAGTAGTATAGGTAAAATAAACCTCTCCTCATTTATTATAACATTTATCTAGAAGCTGAGAGTCTAGGGGCAATTTAATATTTTTGAATTTCATCTGTGTCCAAGTATTTTGTCCATGTTACTTTTGGGACCAAAACTGTAAAAAGTGAAAAAAATTAATAAATAAATAAAAGAAATAAAAGTGTGGAATTGCTTTGCAAGACTGTTATGTCCCAAACCAGTAAATCATCGAGAGAGAGAGAGAGAGAGAGAGAGAGAGAGAGAGAGAGAGACAGAGACTGGTTCAATTGAAAAATAAATGACTTTTCAGGCAAAACATGTCAGCGTTATTATAGGGAGTGCTGGAACGCATCTGTAGGTTGGAAGTTTCAGACGATTTCCTTCTAAATTCCAAACAGATGAAACCGCTGGTAAAAATGTAAAATGTGAAGATGTGATGAATTCTGGTATAAACATTAATGATATGTGTGTGTGTGTGTGTGTGTGTGTGTGTGTCCATTGTATCCATACATGTGTTTCTCACAGAATTCTGCAGAACTATAACTATTGACTATCCTATTAACTATATGCCTATATTAATAATAATGATAAAGTCACAGATACTGCACTAATATATACATATATGACTTGGCTCTGGAGTTTATCTCTCTTGTCT
The DNA here is from genome assembly GCA_016801845.1 of Polydactylus sextarius. Taxonomy (NCBI): domain Eukaryota; kingdom Metazoa; phylum Chordata; class Actinopteri; family Polynemidae; genus Polydactylus; species Polydactylus sextarius. Next base: position 5,626,741 of record CM028924.1, read on the forward strand.
GTGGAGTATTTTGAATTGTTTCTGTTTTATGTCTTCCAACTTTACTGCTTGGATTCACTCTAACCGCTCTCGCTAGCGTTGTTTCTAGACGCTGCAGGTATCTGTTTTCAGTAAAAACAGCTCTAGTAAAAACCCTAAATACAATATCACTATTGCACCATTTTCCCCTCAGGAGTCGGTGGAGAAAAAAAAAAAAAAAAAAGGAGTCAATGATATATCTCAAGTGGACTCAAACACATCCACAAATAAATATTTGCTGAATATGTTAATAAGGGAAGAGGGATTAAAAAGATTAAATAAAAACACAACATTATCAGTAATTACTATATTACATATTTTTAAGTGCTTCAGTATGGTGTATAACAATGCAGTGTCTTTCATCGTCCTAATTGTAGGCTTTAAACACTTCGATCTGTCGTCATCTGACAAATAAATGTGTGTGTAATGTATTCCATACTGATTCCCATGCTGTTCTTATTGGCTGTCTCTCTTTCTTTTGCATCTGCTGGGTCAGCTCTACATGTCAATCAGACGGGCAAACCAAAGATTTTCTGTCTCTCTCCTGCACTCACTCTCCTTGTGCTTTATTCCCATGAGTAAGAGAACAAAAAGGTTTACACATTCATAAACATTATGCTATTTGCGTGTACATTGTGCGTCATGGAAGAAGCCTTCCCCTGGGTGTCATGTATATGAATGAACAGCTTTTACATAGGGAATGACTCCTACCCAGGAAATCCATGACTGTACTTTCCAGAAATAGAGTATGACTTGCTTAAAGTGGAACTAATGCATCAGTGACGAGTTTCCAGCAGAGCTCAGTATGATGGAGACGGGGTTGTACCTCTTGTGGGCAGTAGCGGTTTTGTAGCCGAACCTGTTCTCAAAGCTTTGTGTGTGTGTGTGTGTGTGTGTGTGTGTCTATGTCCAAATGCGCTTCAGCAGACTGGCACATTAAATTACTCACTCTGCACTGCGCTTTGGCAAATTCAGATACGCATGTATACACAAACACAAACGCACCTAGACACGCAAAAGGCAGAGAGCGGTGGACAAAGGTGTAGGTGGTATGACGCAAGCGATATGAGTCACTGTGACACAAATCCTGAGACACAATACACACCATTGTCAAAGTATTACCTCTCCAACAGGTTGGATGGATTGCTGCTATGCCTCCTCTCACTGGCAGAAAAAAAAGACACAGAAGTGAGGACAAAGATATGAACTCAATACCCTCTACATTACAAGACAGGGGGGGGGCAAGCAAAGAAGATTAATGTTTTTTTCTCTCTCTCTCTCTTTTTTCATATTATGATGATGATAATGATGATGCAAAAGGCTGTAACTATAGCAACACAAATGTGTCATCCAACAGAAGCACCCGTTCCATACGCCCAAACTGTATTTTCAGCTTTTCCAAAAAAAAAACTTAAATAAAAGATAAAAAATACAATGAGGAGATAAAAAAGAAAGAAGGATTCAATTATTTGTCTTTTTCTTTCTTAAATGTAAGTTTAATGTTAATTATGATATCATGTTACTGCTCATGAATCAACCTCCCCCTCTATGTCAACTACTGTATCTATGGGGCCACGATTTTTTATCTGTGTCTGTGACTGTTAAATAAATTATGAAGATGTGTGTTACAACTAACTCAGTCAGTTACTGTGTTACTCAGAATCCCGTATTCATGTCTAAAGGAGTTGTACATGTCCACATTAGCAACACATCAGACCAGGCCCAATGTGATGGAGACGAGGATCAACTCCTACAAACTGCTCTACCAGCATCCTCCACAAGAGGGTGCAGAACCTGTTCTTTTCTCTATCTCTGCCTATCTTGTAGACAGCCACCAAGTACATACCAAACAGTTGCCCAAAAAGTCACATAAGTTAAAAAAGGATATCCTTTCATATCCAAGGATATGGAAGGCTTATTGGGAAACACATACGAAAAAAGCCTTGCCTGATAATTCATGGTGAAATACCCATTCCTTCATGTTTCTCCACAGAGGAAACACAAAGCCGTAAAGTTATACAATTGTGAGCACTGCCAAGATGCAGTTATGGGGGTTTCTATTTGTGCAATTAGTATGGAATAAGGCATTAACACTGGGTAATGTTTGAGAATAATTGCTCCTCTCAAACTGCTTGCAGACTTTGTTAGCAAACACTACAGGAGCTTTGGATTACCCTCTCTCTCTCTCTCTCTTACTCACACACACACACACACACACACTCTACCCAGATGGGAGACAGATGTTTAATAGACAAGGTCAAGGAGTCCATATAGTAATTGTCTGCTTCACCATTTCTCAGTATTCTCGGCCTTGTTCAGATCACCACATCCACGTAAATCCAGGAAATTTCCTCGAGAATGGAAACCATGTCCTCTTCTCTCAGACCTGTTTGTGTTTCTTATTTTTTCTCTCTCGCATACACATATAGTATATGCACACGCACACACACTGCAGTTGCATTCTTGTGTTACGTTCAACAGATTTACACTCTCCTTCCCTCGTACATATAAGGCGCCCATTGCTTCTCCTCCTTTCTGGAAGTTTCTCAATTTCCAGAGAAGGCGTTAATCACGGCCGACTAATACAAGAGGCAGCAGATAAATGATGAAACATACGGCGAGGTGGAGAAGTTTCTAATCTCATTATCCGTACCTAAACTAATCCATTAGGAACAACCCCTCTGAGTCATACACACATAACACATGTATGATACACGCCTGGCAATATCATTTGAACCATACTGATAAACAATAAAGATGTCGGACATGCAGGAGACAATGCTGCTGGGAACTGAGGGAATCAAGAAAACAATCCTGTATGGAGGGACTGGAGATATCCCAAAATTGTCAACTGGGGCAAAGGTACTGTATTGTAGCTCTATAATACTTTATTTATACTTAACATCACCAGTGGAAATGTTCCAAATATGTGTGTATTTAATTTTGTCTTTCCAACAATGTAGTTGTCATCTGGTTACAGACTAGAATGAGATTTTTCACTGAACTGTGAGCAAATTTAATTAAACTACATGTCAGATAAATGCTGGTTATGTAGAGTATAGCACTGGATGAATGAAACATAATTAATTATGGTATAACTCAAAGATTAATAAAAAGCTGGTTTTGGTTCTCTAATTCCAATTAGAGCTACTAATGAAATTCAGCATATGTGTTTAAAAAATTGTAACACTCACTGGGTCACATGACCATGACGAAGAAGAACTGCATTTTCTGGATCAAGCTATTCTCTAACACTGGTGTTAAAAAGAAAGAAGATTTATTTTATTTTATTTTTTAAAGTAAGACAAGAACAAGTCAGAACAGAACAGACCATAATATATTCATAAAGGTTTGAAAGGATCGCAGTTATTCAATATGGTTTGCTTCATTGATTGTGATTTATAGATTTCATTTTACTGACTTGTGCCAATTTTATGCTATTGCGTTTCAACAGGATGAGTTAAGGGGGAAGGGATGTTGATGTTGTTAGAAATACAAATTACCACTAGCAGCCCAATAGATGTTGACAGAGGACGTATATCAGTCAACGCCCCTTTAATGAGAACAATATTTTTGCAGGATACACTTTAAACCAACTGCATTAGGACTGACAAAATCAGTCCAACCCAGTGATTCGTCTTGACTTGCACTGGTGCTGTTTATGGGGACAGTAGCAAATTTGTGGACTCTGTTGAACGGGGTTGTGTTAAACCTATGACATAACATTTTATTGCGACTGGCGCTCAGTTGTGTTTAGAGCGCCCTTGCTTTAACAAAACATGTTTTGTTTTTTTGTCACTTAAGCTGCTTTGTTGCACATTTTTATACCTGAAACAATCTTTATTATCCCAATTTTTGTTCACATTGTATTAAAAAAAAATTCTAATTCTTTCTGTCAATATAATTCTTTTCTTTCTTTCCAGGTAACGTTCCATTTCCGCACACAGTTGTGCGATGATGAACGTACAGTGATAGATGACAGCAAAGTGGTGGGGACACCAATGGAGATTGTGATCGGCAACATGTTTAAACTGGACATCTGGGAGACGCTGTTGTCATCCATGAGGATTGGAGAGGTGGCCGAGTTCTGGTGTGACACCACTGTAAGTACTTAAAAAAAATCTGTTTTTCTGTGAGAACAGAAAATAAACGCAGCCAGAATTAATAAATAGAAAATGTATCACTCTAAGGCTGTTTGGAGCTGCACAACTTTTCACTCGTGAAATACACATTCTGTTCTTCACATGTAATCTATAATTCATGTAATTAAGTTATGTCATGTGGTGTCCGTGTGTGTGGCGCGCTGCCACGGGCGGATTGAGGCACGCTGTCATTAATCTGCAGCAGCTTCACTTTCTCCTAATCGGCTCTGATTCCTGCTGACTCAGCACTACCGACTCCCCTTCCACTCTGATTAGATTTGATTGGGTTTAAAGCCTTTATTCACCTCTCTGAACAACATGGCTGCTCCGCACAACTCCACTGGAAATGTTCTGCACCATCCACCTGTTCCAGTGAAGGACAAAGTTAACACGTGCCGAGGAAACAGGCCATTGTGTGAAACACTTCAAAAAAGACCTATTAAATTTATCAGTTTACTGTGAAATTAATACAGAACTCTCAAATTTTGGACAAGGTCTACTAGTTTCCCATTACTGCAGTTGAACAAGCACCTGCAGAAATGATGAGGGATTCTGGAAACCAGGACTAGACAAGCAGCGACTTGGCCAAAACTGCTGCAGAGTACACATACGATCACAACAGAACAGGTGTATATCACAAAGAAAGACATACACAATTTTTAAGTTTTTCAGCAGTGCACTGTATATAAAGTAAGAGACAGTCAACATAATTGACAAGATTGGTATCTGAAGGTCACAGTGACACCTTCAGGGGACACACTGCAAAGCCTGGATTTAACATACTCATGTTCAACTCATGTTAACTAAGTAACTAAGTAACTATCCCTTTTCTCCAGCACACTGGTGCGTATCCACTTGTGGCAAAGGGTATGAGACGCATCGCAGAAGGCAAAGACCCAGTCGACTGGCACATCCACACATGTGGCATGGCCAACATGTTCGCCTACCACACTCTGGGCTACGACGACCTGGATGATCTGATGAAAGAGCCAAAACCCCTCTACTTTGTCCTTGAGCTGATCCGGGTGAGAGATAGTGACGATCAGGAAAAAAAACAGATCAAATCTGAAGAAACCACATTAGTTTAAAAATATTTTGTGCGTGTTTTATAGGTGCACCACCCCAATGAGTACAACAGGGAGTCATGGGCGCTGAGTGATGAGGAGAGGCTGAAGGTGGTGCCTGTGCTGCATGGTCAAGGGAACAAGCTCTACAAACAAGGACGTTACCAAGAGGCCACACTAAAGTACAAAGAAGCCATCATATGCATCAAAAATGTTCAGTCAAAGGTGAATAAATTTCTCAAAAAAAAATATAATATAATTTAGTTCTATTGCCCAAATTTCTAGTATGTTTTGACATTGATCTGAATTATTTCCACCATGTAGGAGAAAGCATGGGAGGTCCCATGGATGAAGCTGGAGAAGATGGCAAACACCCTGACGCTCAACTACTGCCAGTGTTTACTACGCATGGAGGAGTATTACGAGGTCATAGAGCACACCAGCGACATCATCAATCAGCACCCAGGTTTGGCACCGACAAATGAAATGTGATCGACCCCCTTTGGCGATACGGGAGTTACAGTGACATCTTTAAGCAGAGGGAAAAAAAATAAAGTTTTCTTTTGCAAAGTACAGTATTACATTCCAGCTAGCTGATTTATGGGTGTGAAAGACAGCCATGCTGCGTAAGCACTAACTACATCCTCACGGTTTATTCAGCCTTTAACAAGATGGGTATGTTTATAACAGTGTATGAGTGTGTGTGTGTGTGTGTGTTCATGTATATGTGGTTTTATAGGAGCTGTAAATGTATGTCTCACGTGTACATAAAATTCTGACAATGTGAAAGGTCTAGTGCCTCTAGATTTCAACAAAAACATGTTCAGCATGTACCACAGTGAACTCTACAACCGAAGATCTCCCTGAGATGGAGCAGGACGCTGCTGTGTTTGTGTTTGTCCCTCAGGTGTAATGAAAGCTTTCTACCTGCGAGGGAAGGCCCACGTGGAAGTGTGGAACGAGGCGGAGGCTCGACAGGATTTCAGCAGGGTGCTGGACCTCGACCCCGGCATGAAGAAGGCCGTCAAGAAGGAGCTGGCTGTGCTTAACATGCGCATGGAAGAGAAGAACCAAGAAGACAAGAACAAGTACAAGGGCATGTTTTGAAGAGGACGGACTAAAAGAGGAGCAAAGTTATTGAATCAGAAAAAATCTCTGTGCTTATTTTGCCCCTTTAACCATAATGGACGTTGTATAAATCATTCATTTTTTTTAATCAAACATAATTCAGACAGTGTATATAAGTGAAATTATAGGCTTTCACCATTACAATCTTATGTGTGGTGGTTTGGTGTTTTCATGGTCTGTTTGTGTTGGTCTAAACATGATATACCTTTAAACACTAAGACTGAGGTTGTGATTGATTTAAGGTTTGTTTAAAAGTAAAGTATATCTGTTAAATATACTGTTCAACTAATACTACTACTTACTCAACACAATATATCTCATTTGTTTAATCAAGGGGAAGGGAAGGAGTTTATGTATTGTACTGGATCAGACAGTCAAAATAACAAATTAATGAATAAATGAGGACTCAAAGTGCTGAATTTTATTTTGGGTAGATCCTTCCTTATCATTGTGTTATATATCATGTTTCCTAACATGTTGAACTATTCTTTAAAATCAACTGTTCTGATTTGTAATATTGTTTTTGGGAACATGTGTAGAAGAAATTCATCTAACCATTCATTCATCTCTCTGTTGTTCCTGGATCTATGACCAGTTAGTCATCATTTAGTGTCACATTAAATCCAAGTCACTTCTGTGGGTCTTCCACAAGGTGGGGCTCTGACCACAATTATCCACCTGGTTTCAACCTGAAACCCTGTTGGAGAAAAAACCCTGAACCTGAAGCAGCAGTGGTATCTTCATCTGGAGAATAGGGGGGTTGTTTAAAAAACAACAGAAAGAAAAAAAAGAAGATCTGGCTCTTATCTGCTGCTTGTCTCCTCCACATCTGTCCACTATGCTGGAGTTTACTGCAGAGTGATGTTACAAATAAATATAAAAGATGTAAAGAAACAGAGGTGATCTCCTCTCAGAACATAAAAAATAAACTCATCCGAATGTACATGGATAAAATTATCACATCAGCAGTATTACATCACAGTAAGCTCAGTTTCATTGAGGGAATCACTGTCTGCACTGCCCCCACCTCCCCACTACCACGGGTCACAGTGAATCAGTCCCCCCCACCCCCGAGGACTGAGGCTGATGCTAATACACCACTCAAAGGAAGAGGAAAATCAATTGGTGCAGATCCTTTTCAAATGCAGTTCATGCTGCTGTGTCTCCTCTGGTCTGAGGCAAGAGAGTGAAGAGACTGAAAAAGATTGACGTTCAAAAAAAGAAAAAACAGCACTCATTAAAGATCATGTCCAGTTTACCTGCAAGGGAACTATCAGATTTAAACAAAATAAATAGATAAAAATAAAAAAAAATAAGGAAAAAAAAGAACATTTTATAAATCTAGACACTTGAATTTCCTCAGTTCCATTTAGAAAATTGACCAACACATAGTTGATTTATGATGTTGGGCTTTGCCATTTGGAAACCTTTCCCCCGGACTAAAACACAAGGCTACAGTAAATTCTGCATAGCAGCACAATCCTCCGCTGGCTTTCCTCCATAAACCACTGGTGCTGATGTTGGGAGGAGGAGGAGGAGGAGGAGGGAGAAAGGGAGGAGGAGGAGGAGGAGGTGAGGGCTTTAGCACCGGACTGCTCTCCTCCAACATGGGATGCGTCAAGTTAGCCGGAGGAAGTCATTTCGTACCGGAAGTATAAAAAAATAAAAGTTTAAAAAGTAAAAGATACAAATGTCAAATTTTGGAAAAGGGGAAACATCTAAAGTTACAAATATCTATCACGTGCTTTTATGTTGTAATGATGATAATCATCATCATCATAAATAGCTTATAAATAGAATTTGCTACATTTGTATATTTTGAAGCCTCTTGTTGGCAAATGAAGCTTTTATTTTGTAATCAGCAACCGGAAGTGTATCGTACACATCTGGTAGCTTGACACTGATCCCAACTTGAGTACAGTGGCTGTGGCTGCTGCGGCGTGGAGACAGTAGATGAGAGGAGGAGAAAGTAGCTCATTTCCACAGAGTCTGTCGACAGAGAGACAGAGAGACGCTCCATCCTTATCAGCCTTTCTTCTGAAAAGGAAAAAACAAGAAAAAAACGTTTAGGTTTATTCTCACTGAACAAGAGAGACTCAAAGGAAAGTAGTTTGACTGGGATCGAGACGTGTGACAGGAGTTTCTCCGACTGATTTTGGATGTATGAGAGAGAGAGGGAGAGGAGGGGAGGAGGTGTTTTTTCCTGATCCGATTCCTTCTCTTGGAAATGAGTCAAAAAAAGGCGAATTTGAAGGAAAGTGAATGAATCACAGTGATTCAAGAGGAAGAATGAGATCTAGAGGAATCACGCTTTTTACAGCTCCTTTCTGATTTTATCCATTTATTTCCCTTTTTCCTTGTCTTTCTTTTCTTTTCTTTTAAAGGAGGGTTTACATTTGAGATATTTCAAAGCTCATCAGTTGAGATCCGCCACACCTCAGCTGGTGATCATCCTCCTGGTTCATCTCAAGTTGATCCCAGCTTGAAACATTAGTTGTAAAAACTTGTAACTCAATCTAAATCTGTTATGGAAAGCCAGCACCTCCTGACTTTTCATACATTTTAAACCTATTTTATTTTTATTTTATTATTATTTTTTTTTAACAAAAATTAATTCATTAATTTAATTGCATATTAGTAAGAATATAAATATGGCCATCAAATCGGACGCCGAGTTCCAGAAGTCTAATTTGGGTGAAGGTGGAGGAGGACACCCTCAACCCGCCGACTCCCAGGAGACGGAGAAACTCCTGGCGGTGACCACCGAGCCCGGAGGGAACGGGATGAAGATGTCCACCTCCTTCACGGTCAACATGGGCACCGACAAGGGCCTGGATGTGGATCACAACGGTCACAGCGTCTCGGTGAGATCGGGCTCCGTGGGGCAGCTGGCGGCCGCCGCCCCCTTGTCTCCATCTAAAGCCAGTCTGAGTCGCTCCTCCACCGGGAACGCTACGGTCCAGGAGACCCCGAAGCCCCGGGATTATCTCATTCTGGTCATCATCTCCTGCTTCTGCCCCGTGTGGCCCGTCAGCATCGTCGCACTGGTGTACTCCATCATGGTGAGTAGCTATTCACTAAAACCAAACAATATAGTCTACTTCTTCTATAATCAAACATCAACAAAGGGTCACTATTAGGAGATATGATTGAAACAAAAAATAATCTGTTCCAGATATGTCAAATATTGACAAGATAGTTAAAACAGCTACACAGTAATTATTAGAAGTGATCTATCAATCTATCTATCTATCTATCTATCTATCTAGATACTATATAAATACTTTTATATACTAAAAACTGCCTGTCACAAGTTTCTTCCCCAGAGATTTCCAGCAGTTTACGTAAATCTCAACAGAAAAGTTGACTTTACCTCCCCAAAAAATCTTCTAAACGTTTCATTCATTGATCAATTAATGAATATTTCCCATTACTTATACACATAGTCTACCTCCTCTCTTTGCGAGTCTCTAATTCACACCCGCATCTCAGAAATTCAACAGCTTTCTGAGACTTTAAATGATCTAAAGTCTGCTGGTGCTGCTGCTGCTCAGACTCTGGTGCTGACAGGTAATTAATCAGGATGCTGGAAACACTGATACATGATGCAGCTCAGCCACCTAAGGCCCATAAGGCACCTACAGATGTTCGACACTACGCTGGTACTGTTGAGTACTCTGCATTTAGTAAATGTTTCTTTTTTTTCTTCTGGAGACACAATCCTCAGATGGTCTACAACAATATTTCCAACTAAGAATCATGAAATCTTTACTCATAAGCTTCCAAAGATCCACGTCAATGTGGTTCTCTAGATCTTAAAAAAAAAAAAAAGTGACACTTTCTCATTGTCACCCTCTGCAGAGGTCTGCAGTAAAAAATGGTGGAGCGGTTATTAAAGGCTGTTAGAGCTCAGAGCGTATTTCAATCAGACAGTTTAGGGTGATGTCGGCGATATTAAAACGACAAGTTAAATGTGCCTGCGCTTGAAAAATATAAATATAATATGAAGGTCAAGAAAAGAAGTGTATTTGATCATTCTTTATGGCAGAGGTGATTTTATTTATGATTTTCCAATAAGAAAAAACAAACTACAGTCCCTTTGCAGATGTAATAAAATGGTCTCTACACAAAGTGGTCACTTTGCAATCTATTGGTGATATTGCAGCCTATGTGAAGAACAAGCTCATACAAAAGCTGCAGTGGGTGTTTAAAAACAGACCAATGACCAATCCCAGTCTAGTAGCACTGTGTTTCACTGTCAGAGTTTCAAAGTCCTCCATCTTGAGACTTAATTAAAGATTTGATGGGATGTTTTCTGGAAAATGCTAATGGCTCGTGTTCTAAGGAATTGTTGAGATTATTTCCCAGACATGAATTCACATAATGTAACAGATCATAACATCCTACTCAGCTGTCGGCCTGGAAGCATCTTAATGTCCAGAAGGAAAAAGACTTTATCAGACTGACAGCACTAATGACAAAAACCTCGGCTGTGTTCTTGTGTAGCTGGGCACCGAAACCATCAGGGCCACTGTAACTAGGCTCTACAGTTATGTTAACATGCAGTTGAGCTTCACTCCATGTCAGTGCTGTATGATGTATTGTAGTTTAGAAACAAGAGAATTTTGTTAATTCAGATTTTTGGGGCAGAATATTTTTGAATCTCACCCAACCTAATGGACACTGTTAAATCAAACTAATTTTAAATTCACTGAATGTTTACTGAACGTTCTGAGTTGTTGAAGAAGAAAAGAAGCATTGTTAAAACGGTTGTCTAAAAACTTGAATAACCAGCCCAACAACCAACATTTCTAATTTCTAATTTCTTTATGTTGGGATGATCTTTATCTCTTGATAATTCTTGTGCCAGCATCACTAATTGATGAGCTGTGTTATTATAAAGTTATAGTCTTTCAGCAAGACTCTTCATCAGAAAGTTCTACGTATTTACATTTGATTAGCTCAAGAAATGAATTCAGTTTCACTAAAACATTTAAACCTTAGGATTAATTCATCACTCTGCTTGAAGAGACACAAAGAAGAAAAAAAAGACACTGCCACCATTAGTGCAGCAGGTCAAGTGTGAATGGATGAAGGAGGTGGTGTTAAATGTGTAGGAAGACTGCTGCCGTATAGCTGTTATATAGTTTTAAAAGTTGAGAGCAGGAAAAGCCAGAGTAAATTTACGAGTTGTAAATTACAAAACTTTTTTAGTACAACACAATAAAAGCTGCTGGATGCACATAAAAATGACAAATCAGTTTCTTCTTTTCGGCAAAAAACAGTGGATCATTAAGTTCTATAGAAAGCGAACAAAGTGTCCTGTCATGTGCGGCCTCTTCCTGCATCACAATGTATAGAACTAGAAAACTTTGACATAAAATACTTGGCAGTATTCAACTAGGAGTCTTAACGCCCAGTTATACTCTACGTAGGATACGCATACACATGCAGACGGAGCCTTTCGTTCTTCTTCTGCGTTGATTACGTGCATTTTTACTGATGTGTCGCAGTTCGCAGCAAACAGAGTAATACCTCCAGAAATCAATGGCGCAATGTTGTGCAGTATAGCTCACGTGCGACCAGAGAGAGGAACAAAGAAGTAGACAACAAAAACCTGCGTCCACCTGCCACGATGTATTTAACAGTCACACAGACGCTGGCGTCTACTGCACAGCCTTTTTTTTATTGATTTATAAGAATGTGATCTCCTTCACCGTCGCAGCGTTTGTTATTGTTTGAAACTTACGTTGTAGTTTATAACTCTGCATTTGGCAGTGCCCTCTAGTGGATACATTGCTTAACAACGATGCCAATGTAAAGTACGCATGGGAAGTATAAAGGCCATGATGTTTGACAACATTTGAAACAGACTTTACGTACGTGTTTATATACATAAATGGGACATAAATAGGCCTGTACAGGGTTAGAGTTGCGGTAGTCAGTTGTGTCAGGGTTTTAACTCCTGATGGTTAATGGCAGCTTAGTTGCTATTAAAACAGCCATTTTTTTTTTTTTAATTTTTATTATTTCTTTTTTTTTTAGTGCACTTTACTTCTAACTGTACAGCAGCCAATACAGAGAAACAAAACAAAGGCAATGCAGTGAACCAATTAGTTCTGTAATATCACTCCTGTGGGCTCTATACACCAAAGGGAATATCAGGAAGTGTCCATGAGACAGGCTGTACTTCACTGAGCCGTCAACATGAACCCACTGACATTCACAAGGCAGCCACTTGCTAATGGCACTGTGACAGTGTGTGTGTTGTGTGTATGTGTGCGGGTACGAGTGAGAGAGAAATAGAGAGAGTAGCTTTGACAGAGGGCAGAAGAAAGAAGAGTGAAGGAGGTAGAAACTGGAGATGGCCACTAACTCAATAGAAGGCGAGAGAAGTCAATTTAGTTTCTCTGCAGAGGGCAGATTGCAGCAGTTAGCCAGTTCTGTGGCAGCGCTCAACATCCTTTCCTTTTTCCTGGAGGTATCGAAAGGGGATACCAGCCTCACAAAGAAGATCAAAACATCATTCGCTACAAGGGCAGATGAGTGTGAGAAACAGCAAATGGCCATAAAGTAGTTCCTATCACTGGATTAGAAAGGAATTGAATCAGATACCACGGGCAGTGATGTCAGATAAGTGCAAGTAAATCAGAGCAGCAAAACAGAAGTTTACACCTGCTTTGGAACAAATGAATCAAAAGTAATGTGGTTGATAACCACACCATGAAACTCTGCAGTACAAGCTCACATCTAAGTGCTAATATTCTCCTCTGCAATGTGAAAAGGATACGTCTTGACTAGAGGAGAAAAAATAACCCAAATAAAGAAACTGCTCATCTGATGATAAATTGGCTGAAAGTCGGACATAAAAGTGTTTATTTTTATTTTTGTTTCATAGTAGTGTATAATATGTCGTTCTGAGCTGTTAACGTCAATTAACCAGGGTTCTGGTGTACTTTTCTGTATTAAGAACTACATTATGTGTTAGGTATTCATTTAAAACCTAATGTAAACCATGATCTCAGCATAAGTTACGTAATACCCCACTGTTTTGGATTTTCAGCCCTCAGCTCGCTGCTAATTTTGTTAGCAGCGAGCTGCTGTGTAAGCATTTAGCAGCTCAGGAGTCAGATATTTCCCAATAGGTTGGCAAAAAAAAAAAAAAAAAAACGTTATCACATTCATTATTACAACTAAGGTGATAATATCAACTTCATCCGCCACAGCAAGGCCAAAAATTTTTTTAGTTTATGTCCACAGTACAAATCTGTATTTCAGAATTCCTGCATACACCAAAATTTAACTAACTTTTCCAGGGAATCATGGTTACATTTGACAATTTATTTATAATGCATCAAAACGAAATTTACATTTTCAGTGTAATTAAGCAAAAATCCTTCGAGGCCTCATTTAGCCATATAAAAGTCAGCATCTTTGTGTACTGGCGCATGGTGCACTGCTAACAACAGCACTGCCAGAAAGTTACATCCATCATCATCATCCAGCACCAACACTTTTAGCAGCAGGACCACACTAAAAGCCAACCAGCCAGCTGGCTGCCGCCATGGATTTCTGACAGATGCTCTGGTAGCGAAGGTTTGTGGCTGGCAAATACAGAAGATGTGCAGTCAATTATGGGGATTGGAGAGGCAAGGGTAATAGGTTTTTACTGCCCTCACCAGCCTATCACAGTAATGGGGGAAGGCCCAAACTGCAGAGGCGTTATTGCACGCTCTGCAGATTTGCCTGTGAAATATGGACTCGCAAATGTGTATGTGTGTGAATATGTGTGTGCGTGTAGGTAAATGACTTCTTATTAGCAATCTAATACTGCAGATATACCAGGAGAACACTCCATATTGCTTTTGCCACATAGAAGCCTATCGCAACCAAACAGCCAGGAAACCGGAGACCAACAAAAGAACTGTAATTATTTATCTGAAAGTAATGGTGTTATTATTCAGTGGTGGAGAAAAATACAGATATTGAAAGAAATATAATATATAATAGCTATATTATATATAATGTAATATAGATATTAACACTCTCATGTTGTGGATACAAAAGCAACCAATAGCTTTATGAAGCATGAGAGGGAGGGTTCTTTCAGCCATAGCAGAGCTGTTTTGATAATATGAAATGAAATTAAACTGTACTGTGAAATAATATACATTTACTGCCGCATGTTCAGTGCAGATTTTTATATTATTAGCATTGTTGTTACCGTAATTTACAATACAATAAGAAATAAGAACGAATTCAACAAAAACAGGAAACCCTATGTGTTACTTTCCTTTAGGGATTATAATATTCAAAATACATTGGTCACCATTGACTTTGGTTCACATATTTACTGTATGACTCATGTCATGATGAAGTTCCATCATCATAATTTGAATTTGTCCAGCACAATGACTGATGATTGAACACCTGCAAAACTAGTGACATTTCCATTAACCTCAGTTGATTTATGCAATTTAGTGTTTAGTGCCAATTACCAAATGTTAGCGTGCTAACGTTGGAAGCATGTTAACAGGCCAGATTTAGCTTTTAGCTCAGAGAACCACAGTTAAATTGGTGCATGTTATTTTATTTTTTTTGTCATTTTTTTAAAATCTTAAATCTTGAATGTAGCCTGCATGGCTCTCAACTTATTTTCCAACATAATGATAGTAAGGAACTATATATATTCGCCAAATGTTATACAGTAAGTAAACTCTCATGTTCTCAGCGTTTAAAATCTCCTGATCGATCAAGACAAACCTTCACTTGATTGGTAATTAGCACTTCCTTTCCCTGTCCGATACCAATTTAGTTACAAATGTGTTTGCTCCATTCTGGACAGTACAGCCGCCACTTTGGAGAAGTTCTGTATAATGATAATCTAATTACGTTTGAACAAACACATCCTCAATAGCAGAATGCCTTGTGTACACTGTCTATTGTTGTGATTTAGAACCACATTGTGAAACTTGACCCCGGATAATCTAAATAAGCCTGCCTGGTTCACTTATCAGAGATTCCCTAAGTAGAACGAGGCATTACCATTACGGCTCCATGTTTTTTGTGTTGCTAACGCGTACAGTATTTGGCTTATCTGAACTTTGCTTCCAGTTCACAAACCAACCGTGATAAAAAAAACAATTAAAATTTATGATCTGAAATGCATTTTACAGTTCAAAGAATGAGAGCGATGCCATCACGACTCACGACTCTGACAGATTTGATCAGCTGAGCACATTGAGTGGTTTGCAATTTTAATGGAGATTGAAGTGTAACAAAACCGAGTCTAAAAGCTCTGCTAGCGTCCTCTAAAGGCTGTGATCTCCCTTACACCCAAACACACCCAAAGAGTTTTAAACGAACAGACGGAGAGAACGACTTACAACCATGTTCTCTCTCTTTTACGGTAGGAGCTATGAATTTTGAAACACGTTTTATTAGATTAAGGCTTAGTTACTAAGGAAACAATGTTCAAAAATTAAATAGGAATGCATATGAAAATGAAAAGGAAAAAATTAAGACTAAAATATTAATGTTTCTGTTGAAGTAATGGATTTGAGTGCAAATAAATCATTTAAATTTGATCAAAATTGCCAGTATCACAGACATAGCTACACACCGGTTCGTGGTTGTACACTGTCCCTCTCCTCCAGGCTGCTGCCGTCTCTCCATTATTAATGACAAGAGAGAAAGGAAGCACTTACTGACTTAGTAGCTTCCACCTTCCTCTACTGGACAAAGAGAGAGAGAGTGGAGGGTGTATGGCTGTGTTTGGTTGTGCATTTATGTGTCTTTATGTGTGTGTGTGTGTGTGTGTGTGGTAGAGCAATGAATGCCGGACAAGACACTTTGAGGGTAGAATTTCCCATTCAGAAAACAAATATGACCAGGCTTACTCTCGCTGTGAATCAATATAGACATTCATCAGCCAAGCGTAGGGTGCCTCCCACTAACCACACACACACACACACACATACAAACAAACACTAAATCTCTTGCAGCCCCTGAGGCAAACATCTAACAGCACTAGGTATACTAAACAAGGTGCTGGTATAAAAGTCAGGACTTATTTCTTTCTTGATTTGATTTTATGATGGCAGGAAATTGTTATAATTCTTTTAAAATGACCTTTTTTTAACAATAATAATAATAATAATAATAATATTCTGTTTCTCTTAGCAGCCTAAATAGGTAGTGTTTTCTAAAAGACGCTTTCATTGATTTGAGGTGCTGATATTGCTTTTCTCTGTGATGTGAGTCCAGATCAATAAATGACTCCAGCGGGACTGTCTTTGCACCATCATTGCAGCTCTGGAAGTAAGAAAAAAATCCTTTGATTGACTGTTGGAAGCCCACGTTGACACGTGCATCAGTTTAGCTTTTGTGCCAGGGTTTGAAAATGGTAATCAGGTTATGAAGCTTTGAATTACATTCCAATTAATATGAGTGAAGGCAAGCTGGATGAAAAATGTAAGCTAATTGTTCATACATACCAGATACTGTATATAACTAACCCTCTCACACCTGACATTAAAAAAACATTTCTCTCTTTTTAACAAACAAATAAGGTTGTACACCACCGAGCCCCTAATTAGGACACTGTGCAAAAACTGGGTAGGGCCTCTTTTTCATGTCAAAACAATCTCAGTTCTTTGGGCACGGAGCCCATATCCCTCTGAGATTTTGGTCCATGATGACTACATGATTGCATCACATCATGTCTCTGGATTTGTACGCTGCACATAGACACTGATTACAATTTGGTGGCTGGGGAGGTCACTGAAGTACACTGAAATCATTGTGATGTTCGTAAAACCAGGGACAACTTCTGCTTTATGATTTGGTGCATTATTGCATTACGAGAAGATGGTAATGGGATGTACATGGTTAACAACAATACTGAGATAGGCTGAGCCATTTCCAATTATGATTGACTGCTATTAAAGGGCCTGAGGAGTGCTAATAAAACATTTGCCACACGTTTACACCACCATCAGTCTGGGACTTAGCAGGTTGGGTCCATGAATTAATGCAGCTGACGTCCAATTCTGACTCCACCATCTGGTATTTCAGAGATCCAGCTACAGTTTTTTTTCCAGTTCCAGTTGTCCAGATTTGTTGGGTTTGCGCCCCCTGCGTACTCTAGAGTTCTATTTTTGGCTGACTGAAGAGAATTGGGACATGTTTTTTTGCTGTTGTAGCCCATCCATGTCAAAGTCAAACGTGTTGTGCATCCTGAGCTAATCTCCTGGCTTTTCTGGTCACCACAGTTATAATGAATAGTTGTTCTAGTAACTGTAGCTTTCCTTTCAGCTTCTGACAGCCTGGCCATTAGCCCTGCACAGCCTCTCTCATCATCAAGGCGTTTTTAGGGACCTGTCATGCATTAAAATCCCAGAAATTCAGCAGTTTCAGAAATATTTAAACAAGCCTGATCACATTTTGTTCTCACTTCTAATGCTTATTAGGAACAATGAATGCACCTCCAGACCTGTAGTTATAGGACTGTATGCACCGCACATTCAGGGCTCTAAGTGTCCCCCAGATTAAGTTTACATATGATTTTAAATCAACTATAAACAAACAAAAAACTACATCACAATATTAGTATATCCATTGCTCTTATTGTTGTGTAAAAGTAGCTACCCAGCTTGCAGAACCTGGGATCACCCCAGGGAATCACTGTCCCCACCCAGCTGCACCAAGTAGTCAGTCCAGAGACAGCCTGGAGGCAGAGAGGCTCATGGGAGTGAAATGATGAAGTAAATAGTAGGAGATCAGTGAGGATGGAGGGAGGGCTCTCTGTCTCTCTTTCTCTCTGTGGTGTAATCTTATCTGATACTGTGGCAATCCCAGCCCTGAACTCTTAGTATTGACTGATTGAGTGAGGCATGAAGACCGGACAAGGTCTTCTGTGATTTAATATACAATGTTTTGGATTTTGTTTTTATAATTAATTGATGCAAGGGAGTCCTGTTCACCTCTGTGTTGCAATCTTCAGCAACATAAAACCTACAGTAGAAACACCATACGATGAAATTTTTATTACAAAAAAAAAAAAAAAAAGTGAGTTTCTGAGACTAGGTAAATTGAACATACTAAATTGCCCAAAGGTATGGGTGTGAGTGCGAATGGTTGTTCATCTAAGTGTTGTTTTTTATATGTGGTCCTGTGATGAGCTGGCAACAGTCCAGGATGTAACCTGCCTTCACCCGTAAGCAGCTGGGATAGGCTTCAGTCCCCCCCGACCCCGAGTACGGCATAAAGGGGTAGAAAATGGATGGATGGATGGAGTTTCTGAGACATTTTTCTACCATTACATTACATTTAGTCATTTAGCAGATGCTTTTATCTCAAAGCAAATTACAAGTACGGAACAACACTAAAGTTCCAACGCAGTGACATTTAGGAAGTAAACAAGTGCTGGGCTACTTGATCAGGCAAAGTACAAGAAAATCGAGAAAGAAGTGCCCCAGTGCATCCTGAGTGCTAGTTAGGGATATTAGGGTGCTGGAGGAGTTTTCAGAGTTCTTGGAAGAGATTATTCAAGATAGAAAGGGACTCCCTTGCTTTGTTAGCACTTAGTAGCTTGTTCTACTATCGGTGTGGAAGAATGGCAAAGGATGGCAACCAAGAAGGATGCAGACCAAGAAGTCACTGCAAATGAACAGGAGTGGTTTGAACTTGATTGGAGCGGCCGTGCGTAGCTGGTGGAAGTCAGGGAGCAGCAGACTGATATGTGCCCTTTTAGGCTGGTCAAAGACCAGACTGTGCTGCTGCATTCTGGACCATCTTTAGAGGTTTCACTGTGCACAAAGGGCAGCCTATCAGAGGGGCTGCAATAGTCAAGAACTACGGCCTCTACCAAACGGGTCATACTGAGCCAGGTAAACCCAGACGTTTCTTGTGTTGTGGCACAACCTGGTGACAGATGCAATATGATCAGAGAAGAATAGCTGGTCATCACACATGACACCCAGTTTTCTTGCAACGTAGGCTGAGTTGAGGGACAAAGAGGTAATGTTGATGTCAGTGTTAAAGAGTGGTTGCCTGTGATAACACTACCAACTCAGAGAAGTTAGGTTGGAGACAAGGATATGCCAGGAAGACTGCATGTCACATCCACATCGTTTGAAAGATATGTTTAGTTTTGTTGTGATTTAGTTAGTTGTCAAACCTTAACTGATTATGCTATGTTCTGCTGTCTTCATAATTCTTCATTTCCTCCATTTTATCTAATCTTATTGGCGATAATCATGGAAGCATTTTCCCTTTCTGGTAAAACATAAGAAACATCTTCCATTTGCTACTCATCGTGTGCATTGCTTCTACAGCCTTTATTTCTCCTCTATCTTTCTCCATGTTTGACATTCACCCGCTCTGGCACGAGTATGTGACTCCTAGTTCGCATCCAGATGGTTCTAGCTGTGGGATCCTCATTTGGGTTGGTGCCCCATACTCTTCACTATCTACACTGCTGTGATGAAGTTCTGAACGATCCAACAACTCTTCAGCTGGGTACAACTTAAAGTTCACATAGCGCTGGCTGTTAAGCTCTTTGCTGTCTTCAGAGCAGAATGAGTGTACAGAATAAAGCAATTCAATAAATACTTATTTATTGATCTTTTTTCACATGTAATAAAAACTCTGAATATAGTCACATAGATTAGATCCACACCACCTGTGTTGTCACTGTACGGTCTGATCACTGTTGGTCTTTTCATCTGGCCCTTGACTTTTTCTTTTTAGAGCATTTAGTATCTATGTCTCAGAAGATGTCTAGTATCATACCCTTTAAATATGAGACAGGTCAAAATGCTGCTAAATCATCAAAAACTTTGTTGTTGTTATATTGGGGAACGTACTGAATTGGACTCCAGGGTCATCCTGATAGTTAGGAACCTGAGGTAGCAATATGATCAGCTAAATTTTTGAGAACAAACTTTAACATTACAGCAGTCCTTCACTGATATATAGCAGTACATCTGCATTCTGGATGTTACATGGGATTACCTACTTTCTACAATGTCTTTTTTTTCCTGTAAATATCATCCATCCATTATTTTGCCACTTATGTCATTGAGGATAACATTGGAGCCTGGATCCAATCCCAGTTGACTGTGAGACAGGGCAGGGTACACCCCTGGACCAGTTGCCAGTCTATAACAGGTCTGACAGATACTGTATATATAGAAACTACCCAGGACCTTCTTGCTGTGAAGTGATAGTGCTAAACACTGCACTGTGCTACCCATGGTGAATATCAATAGCTGCTCATTTCTGAAAGTCAATATAGGATCCTGGAAACTAAATAAAACATACATGCTACTCCTGGTCTGTAGAGGACAACATCATCGCCGGTTCTGCATCTGTATCTTTTTCTTCTTTTTCCCCATTGTGTATCACAGGTCCAAGTTGAATCTTGGATCTATTAAAAACAATTTGGATTCATGAAGTAAGTTAAATTTTGGTGTCAAAGAATGTCAGGTGATATTCACAATAGGGCTTTTATTTCAAAACACACATAACCAAACTGCTTTCAGAACTATATATAGCATTCCTGACCTTTTAATAACATTTCAAGCAACTTAGCCCATTGCCATGAAATATCACTATGCAAAAGGAACTGCATGCAAAAGAAATGTCCACTCATAAGTCAATGGGCTGAGGTCCCATGAAAATCTTTATAGGGAAAAGTGTCACACAAAAGTATAGCTGTGTAATTTAATATAGAAGAGAAGATAAGGAGATCTATTTCCTGTTACACAGCGCTGTATCCTCTGGTTTAACACGTTCGGCGCCACAATCATTTTCTTCAGTTTTCATCAGGTTTAAAATGCACAAGAAATTGGAAATTTCTAAATTGGGGATTTAGAGTGCAAGCTTTGTTACATGGTTTTTATTCACCTCTGCTCCTTTGCTGTAGTCCTTGGTTTAACACAGAGTATGAGTGACACTTTGCTAATAATATCTCCCTCCTGGGTCTGACCTTCAAACAATATCAGATTGTCAGGGCATGCACCCAAAAGCAGTTAAAACCACCACAAAGTTGCTGACTTCATTTTTTCATGCGACCTGTAAGTGTGTATCTACTGACAAGTAACTGTGGATTAAAAGTTAGCCCACTGCATAACCTGGTTTCATAGTTTTGCTTCAGGACAGTTTCTAATATGGTGCATTATCTCATTAAAAAAAAACAAAAAAAAAAACAGATACAGTTCTATGGCATTTAATGTACATTATCAGGTGGCTGAATAATTTCTATAATATACAAACACAGACAGCACCACCACCACCAGACTGTGATGTCTTCATGCTGCATAATGGAAATTTTGGAGTTTTACAGTGCGAGGCAGCAGGAACTGGCACTAATTAGACAAGGTCATCCTTTTCCTACTAACTACAGACTTTGTGATGCTCTCCACACTTCCTGTTGGCCCATTTTAAACTAAACTGACAACTAATTTGATGATCCATTAATCATTAAGGCTGTTATCATGCAAAACTGCCAAATATTATCAGGTTCCAGCTGCTCAGATATGAGTTGGCAGAGGACAAAATAAACGACATGGACACCTTAGGTTCTGAGATCTTAGGCACAGATTATTTTCTGCAATTTCATAGACTTAATATGGAATCATTGTTTACATAAAATAATGGTTACCTGCAACCCTATCTTGTCAGTCAGAGAAGAAATTGTCAGTGTTTTCAAACACTGATGGACTAGGTGTCCTCAGCTTGAACTTGATGAAACATAGCAGCACCTGCATACATCACACACTATTGTATTAAATTTAACCAGCCAGTTTAAACAGGAATTATAGCTGTGATCCTAATTCATGTAGTCAGTCAGTTTATTTCAAGCAAAGACCAGTCATCCCAAATATCTTCTACACATTTCATATATTATTAGATACAGCCATTGCAGTAGTAATATTACAAAAGTAATATTTATAAAATTAGCAAATATTTTGTAAAAAAAATTAAGTCAGGATACCGAAGACAAGTAAACAGGAATATTTTCAGACTTTAATTTAGGAATATATGTCATGTGTGTACATGATTTGTGCACACACACACACACACACACACACACACATAAATATCTCAGCATTTGAAGAACAAATTAAAAACAAAGCACAGCTGACAGTAATTTAAACAACTATGTGAGACTGGTCGATTTGGGGATTCAAAGACATAAAAGCTGTGCACAAGGATTTAGGATTCCCATCCATCATGCCACACACACACACACACCATCATCCCGTCTCTATATCTGCAGCCTACACAAAGCAATATATATTTAACATTAAGTTGATGTACAACCCCTTCACACCACTGCACTCACCTTCTCCACCCCGTTGGCTCACATCAAGTCACATCCTTCTCTCAATCACAAACTGCCAATCTGAAAATGACAATTTCACTCGTTCACAGCGGGAAATAAATTATCACTGGCATTTTAACTCATAGGACTCTACGGCACCAAGCTGACAACTCAATATTACTGTACTGCATCTATGTCCTTCCCTGTTTTAAAATGACTTGGCAGCCTATTTAATGAAAAACCACCTGATAAATATTTTACAAGTGTTATTTTAAGAAAGCTACTAGGGAGTCAAGTCGAACTTGTATCTGTAAATTCTGTTCATGTTCCTTCTGTACAAGTATCAGGGGCAATTTTTTTTCTGCTGATTCAGTTATAGCAGTGTTTACATAGAACTACCGTATGCCCATAGTTTAAAAAAAAAATTCCCCCATTAAAAAGCCTCTCTTGGTCTTACAGATATGGTGGTAAAGGAAATTACAAAATAAAAGGTTTTTCAATATTAACCGATATCATCAGCCAATTACGACCTCATTAATTAAAATCTGATTGGTTAGAAAATGCTTAGTTTTGCTATCCTGTGTTTTATATTTGTGTCTTATATTTGTGAGAAACAGCTGTTTCTTAGTGCACTCTGACTTACTTCTCCACCTGGAGCTAAATTCGATTTCCCTTAAATGGCAACGATAACAACATTATCATTGAAGTCAGGAACGTGAAGGTTAGGACATCATTCCCCGATGGTATCCTTGTTACTGGCTGGAGTAAATGAAATGAACTTATGAGGTCACTGTTGATGTTGATTCTTTCAAAAACTGATAAACACAGAGGGTTTTTTACACACCTTGCTTACCATTTTTCATCAGAATTTTTTCCTCGTTGTAATATCCCCCTTGTTTTTCTGCGTCCGCAGTCCAGAAACAGTCTCCAGGCGGGGGATATGGACGGGGCGAGGAGGCTGGGTCGACTGGCTCGTCTGCTAAGTATCGTCTCCATTGTTCTGGGCGTGGTCATCATCGCAGTCTACACCACAATCGCAGGTACGGAAACAAAGACAGATTTCAAAATAAAGCCTCATAGACTGATGATATTAGTGACAATACAATACACTCCATATCTAGCTTACTACTGAGCAAAATAATGATATGCTTACAGTGTAGGTTATGAACATGAAATAATAGACGATACTAGTGTGTGTATGCTCACACATACACAGGACTTTAACAACAAGTGTTCAACACCAAAGAACAGCTACTGCATTACGATTACATGGTGATATATGACACTACCACACAAGCATAAGATGTGTGTATTTCTATGTCCAAAGTCAGCACATTTCCGAACCGTCTCTATATGCGCGTCCAGATTGATTTAGCACTGCAGTGACTGAAGTTGGCTGACAGTGCAACAAGGATGGCTATCCTACAGCTTTGGAGCTGAAAAAAAATGTGAATTTAACTATAGTCTTTTTGTCTGACCTGATTTTTTTCTTCCGTCGTTCTCCTTTTCTCTGTTCTACAGTCACAAGCAAATGACATGGAGGATCCGAGGGGCGTACGAAACCTGTGAAACCATGAAAAACAAACCGTGGATGCAACAAGAAAAAAAAAAAAATCCATCATAACCCTGCCTCTCCAAATAAATAAATAAAATACGTAACTTTATTCCATATTATAATTACATCATGACCACCCTCAGAACGCAAGAAAAAAAGAAACTCATGAGAGTAGGTATTGCAGCAAGTAAACAAATGAAAAATAAAATAATCCAGAGATGCATGCATTTAGAATCCAGTAACAATTGCTTGACAAAAAATGAATAAATAAATAAAATAAAATAACCAAAACGCGATGTTAAATTGTTCAGGTTAAAACAAGAAATTTGCAGAGTTGTATGTAGTCAACAGAATTCAAAAATTCCTTGTTTTTCTTTTATTTTTTTGAATAATGGACTTCTTAAAATGAAGAGGATGATCGACGTATGAGGAGAGATTGAACAATAGACTTTTTCTATGTCTGGAATGGGGCTCCTTTTGGAAAAAAGAAGAAACAAATTCATGAAAAAAAACAGATTCTGTGTGTGGACTTTGACCATTGGACGGCTGCATATAATCCTCTATATATTCCTTACTGAACCTCTTGCATTCGAAAGCATATACAGTTACAAAATATATTTGAAATCTAAATATATATATAGGTGTACATTTTATAAAAACGTTTGTATGCCAAGTGGCGCTGGGTTTGTTAAGACTGTCACACAATGGCTGCTTTGTCAGCACTTGGATTCTCTGTGGAAATTCAACGGTTTGTGGGGAAAAAAAACAAAACCAACAAAAAAAAAAAAATGGGGGTCAGGGAACACATTTTTTTTTTTTAGTTTTATTTCTATTTTTTAATTTATTATAATTTTTTTCAACTAAAAAAACAAAACAAAACAAAAACAAAAAAAAAATCAAAAACAAAGTGAGACCAATTGCATGCCTGAATGTAGATAACCAAAATTCTGCCTTCGTTTTTTGACTGTTATCAGTTGTCTCTTTTATCACTGGGAGGAGTCAAAGAGGCTAACAGATTTGCACATGGAAGAGTGATTTGTGTACATTATGTGAGTCCAGCCACTGAATGGAGAATGTGTGAGGACTGTGATCTAACCCTCTTAACCCCTCTTTACCACCAAACCTG
Source organism: Polydactylus sextarius (assembly GCA_016801845.1). Classification (NCBI taxonomy): domain Eukaryota; kingdom Metazoa; phylum Chordata; class Actinopteri; family Polynemidae; genus Polydactylus; species Polydactylus sextarius. The sequence continues at coordinate 5,652,104 of CM028924.1, forward strand.
TCGAAAAGTGGCTGCTATCCTTCAGTTTCATCTCGTAGCTCGTTTTAACATTTCACCTTTTACTGCCTTTCTACACCGTAGCTTCCCGTTCTTACATTGTTATACATTGACTATTTATTACCATTCTTTCTTGCACTGAACAGTTTTTTTTTCTGCTCCTTGTATTGGTATGAAATGTATTTATATGGGAAAAATATATATATGCAATATGTATGCATGCTACGGGCCAAACTGGCTTACACACATTTATGTTTGTTTTGTAAATGAACGAGCCTATGAGTGAGTCTTTCTTTAAAAATCCAAGCACGACAGATTGTCTGTATTTGTCACTTTATCGGAGAAAAATCACTGTACCAAGTAGCTTTTTTGGTGGATAAACAGGACTGTTGTATTGACATATTTCAGGCTTATGCTACAAGCACAGTTTAACATCACTGTAAAACCACGAAGCATCATTTAAAGGTTTTCTTTGAGAATCAAGAATCAGTAGTTATTTCTACTTTTTTGTTATTATAAAATATAAATCAGGAATCATTTGGACAAAGTCCCTTTAAAGTGTAAAAAAAAAAAAGTGATGCTGTTTGTTGAGTATCAGTTGTTCTCCGTTTAAGGGCTCATAAAGATCAAACAAGAGAAACACCAGCAAATTATTTACTAATGAGAAATTAAATTTTATCAGACTATGCAGTTATAGTGACCAACTTTCTAACCCGAACATCATCAACGTAAAGCTGAATAACTGCAATCTGTTAAGTATTAATAATAATGACAATAATGACAAAAATACAGCACAATCTTGTGCAAAATGAGTTTACATCGACTCCATTCCGATTCATAATTGTACATAAAAATCAGTCTCTTTCCAGACATCTGAAAGCAGCAAAATCCAAAGAATCCTCATGTTTACTGCCAAACGTAAGAGAAAATATTACATTAGATTGCTGCCAAATGGCAAACACATCCGTCATTTCCCGTCATCACGCCAAGTGCAGGATACTGAGCTAGTGTTATTCTCTAACATCCAAAAATTCCATTTGCAACTACTGGTTATCAACTGTCTAGCACATAAGCTCTGCTCTGTCAGTAAAACAGTTCAATGTGTCTTCATTTCATTTCTCTATAGCACTGTTTTTCTTTTTCTTTTCTTTTTTTTGCAGTATATTGTATGTGCCAGTTTTCATCTCTGTGGTGTACATTTTGCATGTCTGGAATAAATGTTACCATGCATGGTCCAAGTGGTGCCTGTTGATTTTTTTTTTTTTTTTTTGGTTTTATGCGTTGAAAATCGGAAATGCTTTGAAATAAATGCTAACATTTATCCAATTAGCACTACATCCAAAATACAGCTAAAGATCATTAACTTAGCCAGTATCTCATCATGAACCAAATGATTGGATAAATTAAAAATTTACCCAATGACAATAAAAAAGCCAAGAGATTTGTAAACCTTGATAGCAACTCAATAGATAGATGTAAAGAAATAGTCACCTAGACATTGTAGAATCACCACAGTCTGCAGACTAATCGTAAATGTACATACGAAATTTCACAGTCATCCATTCACTGAGATGCATCAGGATCGTGGACGGACCGACAGACTGATCTGTGGGTAAGTATGAAGTGCACTTCTGGAACCGCTGGTTAAAGAAAACATGAAGAACGTCAATGAGACAAAATGCTAACGGCCCAGTCACGAGGCAGAAACTTCAAAAACAAGCAAGAACAAATTATCTCACTTACCTCAGACAAAATGAGAGCTACACATGTAAAATGTGATGATGAATACGTTTCACTGAGACCGACTCCACAAGTACCAATTAAACTGTATGTTGAGGCTGAGGTTAAGTGTCTGAAACACTGTTGGAACGCACTCTTAGCTGTTGCTATTATTATTTATAAACCCTGTACATACAAAGCGCAGAAACACCATTTATCACGGCTACCACAAGAAGAGCCTGCAGATGGATGAGGATGAGGAGAAATAGGAAAATTAAGATTCCACAGAGGTTTTCTCCTTTTAAAGTTAGTACTTTCACACACTGCAAAGCCCAATGGAAGGACAAAAACACAACAACCCTGACATAAAGATACAATGGGGTGATCTGCTTCCATTCCCCAAAAGCACTAAAGATGAGGTCTGATTTGGGGTTTCTTGTACAAATGGTCTAATTTCTTCTTAAAGCCCATCCTATGTTTCACTTTAACTCTTCTGTGAATATTTCCGAATCTATTTAGATGGTGAAAAAAACGGTTCGTCTGAGGTCTTCGGATTTTTCAACTGGTTTTTGACTTCAGCAAAGGCTCTTCCTCCAAAACAAAGTTAAGAAATACAGGGAAAGCTAGCTGTTGTATTGTAGTAAACCAGGGTTAAGCATAGTTAAAATCTGAACAAAGGTCGTGGTGAAACTTTACCATTAGGGATCAATTAGCATCTGCTAAAGAGTCAAAAACAATGTTGCTCATGATGCCTACGTGAAGTGCACCTAAAACAAAGCATCAGATCACAACTATGACGGCCTAGAGGAAGGTTCAGATTTTACTGTTACATAAGAAACATGACAGAAATATGAGAGGGGTTGGGATTTACAACTGATCTTCGGGGTATAGAACTGGGATCCCAGTAGCTCCAATTTCCATCAATCCCAGTGTCAGCTCAGGTTTATTGACCACATTCTCTGACTGACCATAATAAACTTTACTGCAACCCACTCAGCTCTCATCCATTGGTCATCTCTGAGTAGTTCTCTGAAGACTGAGGAACAGTTGTAGGAAGTGTTAGAGCACCTTCCTGGCTCTGCTCGGATACTCTGCAACCTGACAGTTTGACTGGTGTAAAAACGGAAACAACACAAAAAAAAAAAAAAACAAAACAACAGATGAGCATTAAACCATTCCACAAAAACCTCAGGTTATATAAGTTCAGTCTTTCTGAGGAGGAAGAAACCAAATTTATCTTCTCATGTCTATTGAAGTGAGACAGTTTTATTTGCATTCCAGTCGAGTAAGAGCCCGAAGGTGTGAGACAGAAATGGATTGATGTTTCTCACACAGCTCCCTCACTCACACTTTCCTAGACCCCGACAAAGTAAGACTTTAATCTGATGGGCTTCCTCCTCGGGTGAATACTTTTGTTCCTGCTGTCAAATGGACACCGCTGTGCTAAATTTCAGATTGATTAAAAAGAGGTCTGGTGCATACTACTGACATGTACGATGTTTGAAATATGTTATAACTGATTGACTGAAGATGTACTTGGAACAAAAAATCCCATTTGGTTACTGAGAAGTCTAATAAAATTAGGCATTTCCAGTAGAAGTTACTGGAAATGCTAATATGACTGAACAAGACTCGACTGTAATGTAATTTTGAAATTCATCGTCTCCTTGTCTGTTTAATTGCTGCAGTGAAAAACGCCCATCACATTATCCCAGACTCCCTTGTGACAAGCAATGTTTTTTTAACTAGTCTGAAATTCTAAAAATATTCAGTTTAGCGTCATACAGCATGTTTTTTTTTTTTTTTCATTTTTTTTTTGGGGGGCTACTTGAAATTTGACTTTGAACTTAAAATTATTTTAATTCAGCAAAACCTTGGTATCCTTGACTTTTAAGGTGCTGCTGCCCATGAGCCACAAAATACAAAATACATGGTTCAAATCCAGTCCAAAACAACTCAAAAGTAAGGGGGAAAAAAGTGGCTTCAGGAAATATTTTTTTACAACCCTGTAGTAGCATCCATCTAGTAAAGCTAATCTGATAGAATTCAGAAGATATATTTTGAAATATAAAATATTTTTAATGTTGAGTATCTAGTAGTGTCACACACTTTGCACATAATGGTATGAATAATTTATTAATTCACATTTTACAACCCACAATGAATTATCCATCCCACTCCATCAATTAAAAAGGACAATTCAACTAAAAATCCTTCCACCTGTGACAAAGACTTATGCATCACGTGGTCTCTTCATATTTCCACGTCACAGAGTTTCTCTCCAAATGAATTACCAATATAATTGCTGTTTTTTTTTTTTTTTTTTTTTTAAATCTAGTCTTATTTGTACTTTTGGTCTCCATTTCCTTGTTGGCAGAAGAGCACCCAACCACCAGCCCTCCATCTGTCCCACTGCTAAATACAAGTTCAGTAGTTCATGTTGGCCAAAATTGGTTCCTGTCCCAGAACCGGACCAACTGAATATCCTTCCGCTCAGGGGCCTCCTGGCTCCTGCTATAGCTGAGCTCAGTCTCCCATGGTTCACACCAACACAACGAGCAAAATCACCTCCTGCTTCCTTCCAGATTTCACTGGGCCTGGTTTTTCAGTGAAAAGCATAGAGGAGCAGGAGAATGGTGCAGACGCCAATCACTGTGCCGAGGATGAGAGAGTCCCGTCTCTTCCGCAGGTTGATTCGCTGGATGAGATTGTTGATGGTGGGGAAACGATCTGGTTAAGTCAAAAGTTAAGGAAGGATTTTAAATCATTTTAAATCCTGAATTATAAAAGAATTAAACACAACAACTCTGTTGACATCTGCCCGTTTGACATTTAAATCCACAGAACAAAGCAGCTTTTACTAAGTGACAAGAGCAGTGGGGATCAGTATGATTGACAACCCAAGCAGCTGAACCTTGATGATAAAGAACATTATAGAAAAGCGACGTGTGGGCTTTAATTTGTGAAGGACCAGTAGTGATTTCACACCAGGAACCGTTCATCTTAACAACACAACATAAAGGATACTGGCCAGCGTGTTGACCCGGCTCTGTATGGATTTCAGCACGCCCCTTTGGGAGGTCATGTTCTCCTTGGTTGCCATGGCAATACTAAAGAGACAGAACAGAATGAGTTGAGAAGCGACGATACTCGACGCCGTTAAAGTCATTAGTATTGTAAAGTGCTTTTGGTTGTAAACGAGACAACTTTTGATCAGAAAGTCAATGGGCCAAAAAGTCACCGGGGGATGTTTTTGGACAAATGAACATCCAATACAACAGGTGGAGGTTGAACATTTCAAAGCAACCAAAGAGGGAAACACAATCACTTAAATTTTATGTTTTTCTGGGCTGAAAAAAATACACAAAACATAAGAAAATATCATATCATATAAAATCGATCCCTTATTTCTTCTTGCAGGATAAGCACATACCAAAAGGTACGATAAGACAAAAATGACATAAAGGCAACATCAGATGATGAACACAATTATATAATAAACTTTCATGCATATTTAACATATGCAGGTTGTGAAATAAAACCAGAAAAAAAACTTCATATCCTCTTGTGATGATTCAAAATGAGCATTTAATGACTACGTGCTTGTGAGTACATCCAAGCTATAAGAAGGAGAATCACTACAGGCTGCTCATTAGTCATCATATCACATTCTCCCTCAGTTTGGTGCAGGTGGGGGCCGGTGGTTTGAGTTAGTCACCTGGGCTTGTAGAAGGAAGGTATAGAATTGCTGTGATATTGTACCTCTCCTTCTCGAAATTGGGCCTCAGCAACTCTCAGAGCAGAAAAGTGCAGCTGGGCAGTTGTTCCAGGAGAAAGTTTCAGACTCTCTTTGCCTTCTGTGGCATCTGTTACACACAGTAATCAATAGCAGCTACAGATCCCTCCACTTTTGAGCCCTTCAGCCCTCAACGGAGGGATCAGAGCATTTCAGTTGAAGGAAATTAACTCCCACAACCTTCATCTATCTCATCTGCACGATGCAAATAAAAATGTAAAGATATATCCAAGTTTTCACAGATTTTACATAGATTGTAATTGTAGCTCTATTGATGGAGGATTTTGGAATTTTTTTTTTTACTAGTATTAATATTTGGCAACATGTGTAATCCTTGTAATGTTTCCCTTTGTTGAGACAATAGTTAACTTCCTTTAAATTTGTTGCAAAACTGTAAAATAAACATGTCACATCCACCAAGACGCTAAAACTTCTGACTTAAATATAATGTCAAAATGCTCATTAAACACTGCAAGAGGCATTACGTAATTCTTTGAGCATCAGGGTGACAAACAGTAAGAACCGGTCACAGGGGACAAACTCCACCCATCCCAGTGTTACACGGCCCCATGGGAGGCAGATCAAAACAAATTAAATGAAATCGCTGTTGTTTACTCTTTTGGCAGTTAAACTAGATGAGTCGCAGGTTGAGTGTGTGTGTGTGTGTGTGTGTGTGTGTGTGTGTGTGTGTGTGTGTGCGCGTGCGCAACTGAATGAAGGTTTTGAGCAAGTGAAGTCAGAACTTGGACTGAGTAAGTTTGAGAGTGTGTGTGTGCGTGAGGTCATAGTATCTCCTGCGGGTGGAGGTTGCTGAGGGGACAAGTCTGTATTCTTGGCCTGGACCAGTGTTTTGGAGATCATGTTCTCCTCAGTCAGGAAGAAACACTTTGCTGACTTCTGCAGCCTCGACGAGCCTTTTATTTCAATGTTAACCAGCTCATGAGAATCAGAGCTGGAGGTAAAAGATTCAGCTCATACTCTTTCTATGATGATAGAATCTGTATGTCAGTGAACGCTGTTAAAAAGTGAAAGTCAATTTGATCTGTCAATTTAACTCTATATAACCCCCAAATCACAAAATAATAAATCTATTATTTTCTAAGAACAGGGCCCAATTAGATCACTTATTAAATCAATGTAGACAAAATTAAGAACATTTTTTGAAAAATGGTTTCTGTATGACAGCACAGCACAGCTTTTGTGTTTGCGGTGGTAAATGGTTTGGACTCTAGTGGTGAAATAATATGAAAAAGGACCAAATAAACAGATTTCTTCAATGTTGACTGGAAATCAAAGCACTTGGAAAAAGTATCAAGTCACATGATAAAGCACAAATATGAAATGTGTGTTCATGTGACACTGAACACACCCTTGGCCACGACATCTGTCTTTTTTACTCATGTACCAATAAATAAGCACAACCAATTTCTGTTTTATTAGGGAAAAAAATGTCACTTCAGAGTGCACAGGGGCCGATGGCGGGGGAGAATAAATCTATGGTTTGGAGAAAAATGAGCAAGAAAAAACGAAAAGAGAAAAAAAAAAAAAAAAAAAAAAAAAAAAAAAAATCACAGCATCGTGTGGCATTTTAGTGATAAAATGGTGGCCCCATTCAGACAACTGCTCAGGGAACCATTAGTTACAAAGACTGGAAATGGAAAAGGCAGTGGTTCGGAGAGGACTGAGGGGAGGACAGTGAAAAAAACAAACTTGAATGAAGGAGGGTAAATCCCGAGCAACACATTTTCGATGTGTGTAGAGCGGAAGGGAGAAAAAAGGAGGTGTGAGCAATGGATAACACCTATAAATCAGGGAAGTTGGGGTGGGGAAGGGGGGAGTTACTGCCATCTAGGGCTGAGCAACTGTTAATTTTATGCACATAATATATTAAGTCACCGGCGGTTGCACACCTCCAATCCTTCGATGCGTTTCAGGTTGAATTTAGGGTGGATGGGTGGATGTTTAATTGGGGGTCTGAATATATTAAAAACAGTGAATGGATTCACTTTCATATTCTGGATTCACTCTATGAACACAGTTAAATACACTATCCTGACTGTGATAATGAAACTTTTTGATTTTTTTTACAGTTCTGATTAACAAATGTAGTAAATTTCCATAACAATAGTTTCCTATAGATACAGAGGTATATGTAAACATTGGCCAAAAGATAAGACTCTATTATGATTATACTGTACTGGAATTATCTGTAAATGTACACTGATCTTATGTTGTTCAAGAGGTATATTTATTTTCTTATACTGCAGTTCTAAGGGAGAGAGTGGTTATTTAAGGATTAGGTGAAAATCATTTCTCCACACGTGTCCATCCCCAGCGTAACGTAACCTATTATTCTTGACTTTTTTTTAGCCTTTTGATCAGATACATACAGACGGTTTTGAGCCAGGTTCGGCAGGTAAACAATAACGGGGATGAATAGGCGGACGAGGGCTGTCACGTGTCTCTTTAGTATGCAAGACAGAGAGGGGGTCTTACCTTATTGTGTCATCCATCAGTCGGTCTGAACTAGAGACAGTGAGGGAGGGGGGGACAGGAAAAGATTGATTACTTAAACGAGTCACCGCAGCAAAAAAAAAAAAAACAACAACAACAACACAGAAATAGTAATAACTAACAATAATAATAACTAAACAAGTTCCTGGTATCAGTTTCACACTGGCGGCGAATGATACACAACAAGCCAACGCACAATTATGATCATGTTACTTGAGCCGGACACAAGTTAACTTGTTTATATGTTGCTTGGGACCGGATTTCTATTTTTTTTTTCCTCCCTCATAATATCAATCTCATCAACTCCCACATAGTAACTGACTAACCAGTCTGGCAGAACACAACATACTGTGATCTGTATCTTCCTAACATCAGTGTGGTCGTTTCTGTGCGTTTTATATCCTTTGAGAACACAAACAAGAAAATGTCTCCATATAGATTTATAAGTGTTACTGGTGCTAATGTGTACATTGAAAAATACTGTGTCTGCAATGAAGTCATTTTGGTGATATGACACAAGACTTCATTATATTACTAATTAAGCAATTAGAAACACGATTAGGGTCTTGGATTAGATTCTATAGGTGGATCTGATTAAATGTCCACTGATATTTACATTTACACCAGAGTATTTATCTATTTGTTTAGCTCTTCTTCACCTCATGGTTGAATCTGGACTAAGTAGACCCGGAGGGATTTCCACCTCAGAGATCCTGCATCAAATATTTTGCACAACTATTAAAGAGGGAGTGTCAGTGTTTGCTTTTGACCAACAGAGAATACTAGACGGGACACACACACACACACACACAAACAAACCTCTTATGTTGCAACACTAGTTTTGTGTCTCAGGTTGCTCCTAAACAACAATGCTCTCAGCGGTTTATACCCTAATTGGAATCAATTTGGATAATGTTCCAGAGAATTAAAGTAAACCTTAAAAAACAGAGTATGCAGAGGATTGTATTTCATTATTCAACACCCACTCAATAGCCCAACATTCTCACTGTCATCCTCAATGAGAACCCTTCAGTTCAGTTTTATATGTTGTTGACAAAAGACTACAGACAGAGACTTTATCTGCACCAAACTTACCACACTACAATCATCTACTACTTTTACCTAAACATCCTCTTCATACAATTACTTGAAAATCTCAAGGCTCATTTAGATAATATCCTACACACACCCTTCTGGTTTGATGGTCATTGACAGTAATTATACCCAGAAGCCGCAAGACATGATTTTGCATCTATTCATGAGGATGTGTACAGTTCCTGAGTGGTATCTAATTAGACATGGAAGCTATTTTACCACATACAATTGTAGACCTTGTCCAACTTCTCTTTTTTTTTTGTTTATTGCAAATCAAAGGAGCAATTGGGACAAAGCCAAGCTAAAAGAGCCATGCAAATACCATCAGGAGGTGAGACGGGTCCTGCTAATGACCTGTTATGTTAAGTTCCTTCTCTCTGTTCTTGGGAAAAACAGGACTGACCTCAACCAGTAAATGTGGGCGAGTTTAACTACTGTACTTCATTGCTTTATCTCAATCTCTATTTTCATTTTGAACTTAATATAGATTGACAATTATGAAATTAAATTATCAGTCAAATTCAAAATTACATCTTGATACTTGGAACTCCACCTACATGTGACACGTGACATATATTACGTCTTAATATATTGTTCTACGGATCTTATAAAAGACATGTTTATGTTGTTACACGTGTATACATTTGAAGTGGGCAAGTAAATGACCGACAGAAAACGAAACCTTTAACTGTCTGTCTGCTGAGGGGTTCACCTAATAAATCATGAGCCAAGAGGCAAAAGAGAGAGTGGCCGTCAGCCGAGGTGAGATTGATTCATGGAGGTTTTATATGCTGGGAAAAGATTTATTTCTTTATTCTCTACCATCAAATCGCAGCAGTGGAGGTGAGCTTTTGAGATTATGCCATCACGTTCATGTATATGTGGACTGTTGTGGTTTCAGCCTTGAGTGGGTTTCTTCCATTTCCCCTGCACTGTGGTGTTTTGCTGCAGTCATTAAATTGCTCATTAGCTCCAAGCTAATTGCCTCTCCCAGAGTGATGAATAAGCCCACCCTGCCCACATGTTTCTTTGCTCTCTGTTGCCATTCACACGCACATGAACATAGAGTACACTGAGACAAGCAGTTTACTGCTCATGTGTCCATTTTATGCTTGCATTAAAAACTACTGTGACCAGAAAAAAAAAGCTACTTGAACTCTTTGGCATCATTATGTTGCATATAGCATTCAAAGTGACAGATGACTTCTTTGTTTTCTGTTGTTTCAGCAGTTATTAGACTATATAAGAGGTGTTCTGAAAGAAAATACTTAACTACAGAGTAATGTTTCTACAGAGTAATGCTCTGTCAGGTTGGCTACTGGAGCGATATGAGGCAACTAATAAAACCTGCCAGGTAAACTGAAACATTAATTACTTTGCCTCGAAAATAGTCTTGCAATTCTTGGCAAAAGTTGTAGAAAGCAAACAGCATCAGCAAAGAGGAAATGGTGTCACAAATCAAACTCGGAGCCGATTCAAAATCCACTGACAGTCAATACAGCTTCACAGACGTGAACTTTATAGTGAAGATTTGCTTTTAACCAACCTTTATGGATAACCAGTATGTTCAAAAAAACAAGTACAAGACACAGGATATTGACCTTTGAGACACAAAAGTCAATTGTGTCAATTGTTGTTATATGAAATCTGTAGTGACTGATGAACTGGAATTATCTTAATTTGAACACAACATTTTGAAAGAAGAAAATCGGGTATTTTAATTATTCATTAGCTCCAAACTAATTGCAATTAGCATGGTCACCTGTCTGGTATGTTTATGGTTTTATTTGCATATTTGTAATGTATGTAATATAGTTGAATGTTTGAATACTGTTAATATTAATCCCAGTGAGAAGTTGCTACCCCTTAATAAAGAGCCTGATTCAGTCAGTGTTGATTTGATTTCAGAGATTATGATTAAATTATAAATTTAGAAACAAAAAAAGACTATGTTGTTGTTTTTCAACAATATTTCAAGAGCTTATAGTTGAATCTTGGGTCACAAAAATCTATTCTCTTGGCAAATACAATTATTGGATCAGGACTATGTGTTGGCAGATGATCAATATTTTAGAAACAAATGGATCGGGGGTCAAAAAAGCTGAATGGGACATCCCTATTTGAAAAGATAATGAATGGCACAAGGACAAAAAGGGTGCTGTCCTTTACAGCTTAGAAACTAATTGTACATAATCCTAATTTTGATGATGTCTTTGTCTGGAAAATGCACTTTAGAAGATCAGAACAGACCACTACATATTAACTAGACTGTTCAAATAGTTAATATCAAGTCCAAACCTTGACTAAAGCAAAGAAATAAAACTCCTTAAGCACTGCAGACATTTTGACACTGGTACATTACTTACTGAGACTGATTGTACACTGAACTGCATGGATCCCCTAAGCTTTGTTCAGCCAGAAAGCACACGCTTGCACTGTACCATGAATCCTCAGTTCCCTCCTGCACTGATTACATTAGCATATCAGGCAGCTGGCGGCTCGTATCAAACTTTGTGAGAAGGGCAACGGGCCAGACAGACTGAGACCAGGGACTCACGAGTTGGGGACAACAAAAAAAGAGACAAGAAAACAGGAGAGACCAAAAGACAAAAAGAGTAAGAGATAGACAGAGGTAGTAGAAGGTGGTTTATTTACACTGGGACAACAACTTCCTTTTTTCCTAGACCACACTTTGCAATGGTTTGCAATGACACTGTATTTAAAGTGTACTACATTGCCTTACAAGTAAGAACTTGCAGATCGTAGGATTATAGTAGCTGACAGGGTTCTGGAGGTGACAGTCTCAAATATTTTTCACACAAATATCTCCTGTTAAGTGTCTCGAAAGGCCAGTTAACCAGGCAGAGATGGGCAATAAAATGTCCTGGTTTAATCAAAGCTGCTGCACTGAAAAAGTTCTGGTTTATTGGGGAGAAAAGATAAGTGCACCAAAGTCCTGCCAGGCAAGTCGGGCCACTCCGTAGCCACCTGAAAATGCCCCCAAACCGTTATTTCGAGCTGTCAAGACCATGAGAAACCTGTAACTTCCCTCTCAACAAGACCCCAAGATACTTGAACTCCTCCACTTGAGGGAGCAACTCCTCCCCGACCAGAGTGGGCACTCCAACCTTTTCCGGTCGAGAACCATGGCCTCGGACTTGGAGGTGCTGATTCTAATCCCAGCCGCTTAACAACTGGTTGCGAACTGCACCAGTGCACCCTGAAGGTTGGTGCTTAATGATGCCAACAAAACCACTCAGACTCTCCTCTCTAGTACCCTGGTGTAGACTTTCCCAGGGAGGCTGAGGAGTGTGATTCCTCTGTAACTGGAACACACCCTCTGGTCCCCCTTCTTAAAGATGGGAACCACCACCATCCATTCCAGAGCTGATTCCCGTGTCCTTTCAAGAGACGTGTCACCCAAGACAGCCCTAGAACATCCAAAGCTGATTCTGCCTTTCAATATGTGGTTTAACACGTTTGCACAGCTTCAGTTTTCCTAAAACAACCTACAGTTTAAAGTTCTAGTGCTGACTTGAGCATCTGAAGGATAATTAAAGAAATAAACTTTTACAGAACTTCCAAACTAAGCAAAGCTGTTGATGGCAAACAAACACAGACAGTAAACACACGGCAAATTCAAGCTAATGCACATCAATGCGAATGCAAGTGTAAAATTTCCTCCACTTCACTGTATCAAAACCACTGTTTGTTTTGACAGGAAGTCCTTATCAGTTTGACCACTGCCATTACAGCTGGTCCACCAACGAACTTTTAATGGTCCTGCCCCTCCCTCCCTGCTTCTAGTTTATTCATGAACGCTGACCTTTACCGTCTAAAGAGATGAAACAACAGATACAATACATGAGGTGATGATGAAATAGACGACAGATGGGAAACAAAGAAGATCAACAATAATGATAAAAGCTCCGATAAATAAACAGCTTCAACTCGCAGTTTATACACGCTAAATGTATTGTCACTCTTGTTTTGTCATCACTTGCGATGGCTGCTTTCAAACTTAATACGTAGACAGGTCTGACTTATGTGGAACCACACAAGGTTCATTACCAACAACAAAACTAGAGAAGAGGCCATCTTAAAAATGAATCTGGGCATGTCAGTCTCATTAGTCACAGAATGAATGCAGGCTGGCAAGCACTCCACCCACCACAGTAATTTGTAGATTAACTGGCAAGGATCTCTTGTTTTTATTTATTTATTTATTTTTTGTTTAGGAGTGATTAGTCTTAGCTGATCAGTTTGGCGATGTCAGTACAATCACTTGCCAATACATTATAGACACACACAAATTTCTTAATGGTCATGCAATACACCATCTAATATAAAACCATTGTACGTATAGTAAATTTGTATTCCTCATGTGAGCTCACATGCCTGAAAAAGCTGAGGGCACAAAACAAAACAGGATTTTTATCACAAGCTGAGTTGCAAAAATCACATCTCCGCAACCATCTCTTTATCAAAAAACATCTCGAAATTCTTTCTACATTGCAAGAATTCATATAAGGGACTTCATAGCACATGTCCTTACAACTTTCTTTGTACAGAGAGAACAACACAGACCGAGAAAGATAAAGCACATTTGAACTCATATCACTCATCTTTACTGAGAAGCCAAGCTCTACCCTAAGTGAGACTTCAGAGCATTTCTCTGGCCGCTAACACATTTTAGCCCTTTTCTCCTCAGGCCCTCTTTCCTGTTTTTATGGCTCTAATAGGATCAATCAAGCGTAACTTGATCCCCATTTCCAATCGTCTCTTTTCCCTCACATCTTTGTCATTGGTCTGGGGGAAGCCCTATAAAATGGGCTGTGGTTTAATAAGATAATTTCATTATCAGTATCCTGATCAGTAATGCTGGACTCACAGATGAACTTCACTTCTGTGATTGCAACTGGCTGCAACGATTATTATCACTTATTCATTATTATTTTATCATCAGTATTCAGCTTAGCTATTTGGAGGACGGTTTGAATAAATGAGGGAAGACAGGGTGATTCTTGAAGAAATACATTAGCTAGAAAAATTCCTCCCTTCCTCTCTCAAGCCAATATACAAGGTACAAGGACTGATTTTTCATGGCTGTTCCCCACAGAGACAGGAAGAATGAGTCTGTCTATGCTTCAGTGCATAAATCCATTAGTGTTCAAAGGGGCTTTCCTACTAGTGTTATAGACAGTATCACAATGTAACTTGATACAACATTGGACTATTTGTGAGATGACTGAAAACCTTTGTGATCCCACACTGACAGAACAGTAAACCTCTTTCCTCTGAGACCCCATCTACTACCTACTAACCTACTACCAATTTTACTGGTGTTGGGTTTTCTCACGTTTACTGTCATAGGTTTGTGGAACTTATTGGAATCATTTTCATTGGATGTAACAGAAGTGGGCCCATTGTCCACTTCGACCTAATGAATGCAACTCAGGTGTATTGGTACTGGGGAACTAAAATGGAACTTAACAAGGTCGAGTTACACTTCATTCAAATGACAATGTTGATTAATGCAACTTTCATTAAAAACCAAATTCACTGAGTACAAAGTAATTTGAATGTAGATCAGCATTTTCTTTTAGACACACTACTGAAACTTTTGATTTGTTCCCAAAAACCCATTAGCCAATATCACAATAGTGTTCATGAATAGTTTTCAAATATTATTATAGGGCTGCAGGGTTATTTTATTGCACTGCAATGTATTGTATTGTTGTGTTTTACAGGCATTCATATTGTTGAGTCATTCTACAAACCCCCTTTTTATTCTATAAAATGAAAGATAAACATTAGCTGTGCTTTGTGAAAGCAGGTAAAGCCTGTTGTTTAAGTGCTATAGTAGAGCCATAATGGGGAATAACTAGGGCATTATTCCTTTTGAGAGCTTGACACAGGAAACAAACAATGAGATGAATCAGACTGGTCTATGTTTACTTGGCTGTGTCCAAACTATCAGATGGGATTCTCAAACCTGGGCAACATTAAAAGCTGTTTTGTGTGTGTGTGTGGATGCGTATATGCTGCTGACATGCAATTTTACTTTCCACACAGGGTGCCTCTCACACACAGGTACACACACACACACACACACAGGTTTCACAAACTTTATGACATCATGCTGTTCTGCAGTGCTTTAGAGTCAGCCAAATGATAGAAGGACACTAATTAGGGTGCTGGCAGGTTGTGGTTTAACCTACTGTGTCAGAATGACACAGGCATGCCTAACTTTTTTTCAGTTCTAACATACAAAGCAACAGAAAATGTCTCTCTCTTTTTTTTTTTTTTTTTTTTTTTTAAACAGTATAACCCATCATCCATTGTTATCCCGACAACTGAATCTAAAACTATTCCTGCCAAATACTGTCTTCAACAAATTACGTAATGCAAAAAAAGGGTTTTCTCTCAACTGGCCAGGAAAGCACTCAAATACCTTCTACTCTATTTACTCTATCCTGAATTATACATCAAACTTCAGATTAATGAATGCAACATAATGAAAACTCCCCATCTGTTAGAAAGCAAAAGCATAAAGAGTTAGAGCACTGACTGCTGCCAGAGTATAACAAGCAAGCCACAGCAACAGTAATGATATCTCGTGTTTTTCCAAATGAATGTGCAGCACCAGCAAGATGAGTTATCTTAGCTTTGATCCTTAAGTGAATTACAAAGTTGGATGTTTAATAGCTGGTGCTGGAAACTTACTTTCTCAGGTGTTCATGCTCCTTTAAAAACATCTCTGTTCTTCTGTTGTTGACTCCGGAGCCACTTTTGTATGTTCTGAAAAAAAGACATGTAGATACATATTGGTAAAAACAATACTGACAGAAATGAAAGACAGAGGTGTAAGCATAAACATTTGAAAAACAATGGCAGACATCTGGGAAATGACAAAGTCCTGTTATGTCATCTAAGTAGAACACATCACATCGAGTCAGACAACAACATGTCTGGTGAGATTTAATGTCAGTAAGCCTCAGAATCCACTGATTGAAGAAAGAGCTGGTGGAGTGGTCATCCATTTAGTGAGGGTTGACATCACCACCATCTTTTCTTCTTCCACTCATAAGACCACAGAGGGAAAGTGATTGACTAGTTTGCAAAGTAAGGAAACTGTCAGAGTCTTCGCTCAGGCAAACTCTTCATGAGGTTGTAAAGATGTCAAGGCCTTTCATGTTCATCCCACTGAACATTAGATAACTACTGAGATGATTATAAAGCGCCATTCACCATAATAATGTGGTGGAACTTTACTGATTCACATAAACTGTAAACAAATATATCTTATAGCTCTGTATCTAACTAGCTCACTGCAAGGATATTTTCATTTTACTATTCGTTTAAATTATTAATCTGATCCACTGACAAAAAGCACTGATGTAACTATTGTAAGAGCAGCTGCAGTAATATTCAGTTTACATTAGCGATAACTTAACAAAACGATTATAATACCAGTGTGGTGGCAGGAGTGAAAAAACCATATGTTGAAAGCTGAACAGAGCAAAGCCCCGAGTCACTTGCATGACCACATGTTGACTCAATTAGCTTACTGCAAAGATACGACATGGGTAGACAGGAATGGTCATCCTGCTGCCAGGCAGGACCATATGTGGCGAGTCATCCTGGTTACCTCCTGCTTTGTAGCACAATTAGAAATACCTAAAAATCACAGCTCAGCGTGCTGCAACCGAGGTAAATGTGCCATACTGAGAGAGCGTGACCTGACCTCAACCACCACTTCGGTTGTCAACAAGCTGGGTTAGGCTTTGACCCAAAATTATTCATATTCTTGCCAAATTTTGACTTATAGTCCATTTTTATTTGATAAATAAGCTTCTCCTGGCTGGAAGCAGGTGACAATATTTTATATTTGACTACAATGTGTGTCTTAGCCCTAAAACTTAGTCCTAGCCCTCATTAAAAAGGTATCAGAGAGAGTGTTTGGATGAGAATTTAAAACGACTAATACAATCATTTATTTTGTCAGCATTATTCATCTAATCCACATAATAACAACAACAATAATCTCAAAGTTAATAAGAAACCAGAACGGGAAGATGGCATGTTTTCATAATGAGCTATGTGGACGCACAGCAGTCAGAGTTGACTCTCACAGAACGAGCACATCACACCACCCATTCTCTTTTTCTTCATGTAAGAATCACGAACAGCTGACTTCCAGTTCTCTCCCTGATTTTCTGGTCATCAAACAGCCCCACCCTAATGCTGGGGGAGAACAAGATAAAGAGCAGGGGAGGACGAGGAACTGTGCACACACGCACACACACACGTACATACCATAAACATTCAACCCCACCCAGCCGACTGTAAGCAGTCCAAGAACAAATGTGCCTACTTCATCCTCATCGAACACCATTGAAAAGGCACTGAATGGAAATACTATATTCGGTGCGCACACAGCACACTCTACAATGGCTGCACTGAGCATGGGCTGGCTGCTCCACCAGCGGGGCTGACGACTTTGTGGGGCTAGAATTGCCTGTACTGACAGCCTGCTTCATCACTCCAGCAAGGATTTTTAAAAGGGCACCAATGTAAATCACAGACTGGCTGTCATTTTTGTTGCTGACATTTAAAATCAAACCAGGAGCAAGGGGAGTGTTAAGTCTGAGCTCAGCTCTGCCTCCACGCTGCCGTTATGAATGGCAGCTGCAAATAACAAATGTGTGTGTGCGTGTTTGTGTGGAGGGGCTTACCGCTGTTGACACAGTCTATGACAACTCTGCAAGATATTGATACAGCGTTTGATCAAATGCCGTACTGCCCGTTTAGCTTCTTGCATAACTAAGACAGTGTGCGCTATTTTGTTTAATTAGTATGGATTTTTTTTTTTTTTTTTTTTGTGTGCACCATAAACAACCTTGATACCCATAAAAATCTACAGTAATCAGCATCCTCGCTCTGCCCAGTTCATGTCCAAGATCTCTAGTGCCCTCTACCTGACAAAAGGGACAAGAGGCTCAGATGTTGGTGAGATCTAGATTTACAAATCTCTACAGAACGACCTTAACCATAACCTAATCCTCATTAGATTACACACACACACACACACACACATATATATATAAAAAAACTATAATATGACTAAAATTAATACTAGTATGACTTTTATTGTTAAGATGCTAAATTACACTTATTATGCCATACTCAGTCTTTTACTCTTAGGAAGCTACATTAACGGAAAAAATGAGAAAAGATAAATAATTATCAAGCATTCTGTTTTTTTTCCCACTTTATTTAAAAAGAAAAGAAAACCACTGCCGATGCCTTCCTCATTTGTCCAGTGCCCCACAAATGTCAAATGTCAATGATTGACTTATATTGCTTGTCAATAGAGACTTTATCGTGTAAAACATGACGTATCGTTGCACTGAGCCGCAACAGCAGCAGCTCCACTTCCCCCACCTGTGAGCTCAGAAGGTCCCTTCATTGTTAGTCTCTGATCAGATTAGTCACCATTAGGCCGAACAACAGGTCAACAACACTGGTTCATTTTTATGCATTACATTCATCAGCACTGAGCCTATTAGTAGGGCTGGTGGCACCCCTTAGCAATGTGATTTAATGAGGAGATGGAGTGAACTGTTACATAGTAGTGCTGACCTCATGGGATGTTACTGTGTCCGTGTAGTTAAAAATTGATTTGCTTATGTGCAGTGTGACTTCTCATTATCATTAGGCGATAATGACTTAGTGGTTAATTGGCAAAAAGAAAGTTTAAAATACCTCAACTTAAAGCACATAATTAAAGTATAAGGAACAATGTGACTACCACAACAAGTAAAAGTAAACAGTTTTACTTTTTTCATTTATGTAGAAAAAAATTAAAACTGTGACACGAAAAGTGACTCTGATTCTGATTAAAAACATCATCAGTCTATAAGCTTATCACATAATAATAATCTCTCTATGAGCGTATGCTTTTTGGATTTGGTAACACGGTTAAATAGAGTGAATCAATACAGTGATGACATAACAAGCTAATGAGCTAAATGGGAGCTAATTGCAGCTTTCAGAATCTATTATACGAGCCAACACCTCAGGTGCACCAACAGGTGCTCCCCTTGCATTAAGCAGCAATCCAATTATTTCTAAATACTCCTTGTAAAATATAAAGACAACATGTATAAAACTCAGTGATCGTATATTAATAATGTATTTCTTATAGTAAAAACAATGAGAAGACATCAAACTATTAGGTAATTAAGAAACATTGTGGAACGAACATGCCAGGGCCTTAGTTCTGTATAAACACTGCATCATGAGAACTTAATGAAAGAGTTATTACATGAAGTGATCATGAGGCCAGAACATGAAGCAGCCGCAGACTATCTGCATACTGGATAGATGGAGGGGGATCGATAGGAATCCTGCAGTGCTCACCGTATGCTCACTGCCGTGTCTTATAGATCAATAAGCCATTACAAAAAAAAAAAAAAAAAACGACAAGCGTCATGGTCTGAGGGAGCTTCCATCTCATTACAATACACTGACTCACAACTGAGCCAATCTCAGGACAGGACACACTTTTTCAATACAAGGCCAAAGAGGCCATGAATCTTCTTAGGCTTTAATGGCCGACATTCTTCAAGACTGTGCCAAGTGGAAGTCAATGTTCAACTATCCCTCTAAGGTATAAGTTCTAAAACACACCAGCACCATGAATAATGCTTAGTGGTTTTTATTCCACCAGAGCCACTTACATCAAATGTAAGCAATACACCACATGACAATACTATTTGTTCTGTATGTACTACCATGAACCATTTCCCATTACCTTCAAGGGCTGATACATTTAATGACACATCAATACTTCTTGGCATTTGAATTACATTAACAGTGTAAATAATTAATATTTACAACAATAAATAAGAAATATCAAACTCACTATTCCACAACTATGACACATACTGTTGTGACTGTGTACTCACTCGATGTCTTTCCTGACGGACCCTAGCAGATCTTCCCTCTCTCGGATGGCCAAGAAGTTGCCTTTGGTTTTGTGGAATTCGTGTGTGTAGTCCTCAAAAAGGAAAAACAAATACAAGTTAAACTAAAGCAGGAGCAAGATGATGAAACTGAAACACAGATACTTTTAGATGTAGTGTTCTTCACTGAATTTAACTCATGGAAAACAGTCCCTGTCCATCTTCAAAATAACGCCTCTAACACCCCTAACTAGCACATACGCACTAGTTGCATTTCTGACATTATCTCTTTTCCATTCTGTTTTATCAAACTGATCCAGCACTTGTTTATGTCCTTAAATGTCTCCTAATGCACTGAAGCTTTATTGCTGGAATCATTTTTAATGTAATGTAGTACAGCCACATTAACTGACAACTTTTATAGAAAGTAAGAGGTGTAAAATACCATACATAAAGATACTATCTGAAATATACTGGCTGCAAATGTAGGAGAGAAACTGAGAAGAAAATGTGAACTAACCTGTAGAATGTCTCTGTGTCTCTGAAGCGTGTGCATGAGCGCAGCGTTAAGAGAAGCTGTTCCTGGGGCATTGGTGTATTCTGCCATCTTGTCGTTCACAGCAGTTAACTAATAAAGTGATCGGAAAATGAATCAATGGACATATGGGCAGAGAAGACATCACAGAAAACACTAGATCTGGATTTAGAAATGACCACAAACACACACGCTGTACACAATCACAGTGAAGCTATATGCATATGCAAAAATAATCTTAGTGTTTTGAATAAACAACACTGCAAGGATGTATTTTATGCCGGGTAGTCCAGCAAGGCATCAAGTTATAGGGACATGTGTACCTTTGCATGGCCAAAAATTTTAACTACAAGAATATAGCCAAAAAAAAAGTTCCATCTTCGAGGTGAACTGAATCAAATTCATGCCACGTGAAAAAGTGGAGTCTGCTCTGTGCTTCGATTACAGTCTTTTTGCTGACCTTTCAGAAGCCACTGGACCATGAGAATTTACTTACTTTGGCTAGCAGTTGTTCAATCTCCACTGACATGGTGTCAAACATCCTGTCCTGAGTAGAATTGTTTAGCAGCGGGGTAGTGTCTGACCTTGAGGAGTAAAAAAAAACAAAGAAAAAAGAAGAAGAATTAAAGTTGACTAAAAGCGTTTTTAAAGTTGTCGCAACAGGAAATCTCAGGTTTCTCATGTCAACACAGGAAAAATATGAAATACACTGAAATTTAGCATCAAACCTTGATTTGATTATCATTGCTGAGCAGAGGTGGTGAATGAACCTTTTGAAGTTTTGAAGTGATTGAATGAGTTTCTTTCCTTTGTTTGAACTATGCAAGAATCTGTTTAAATGTCCCAGAATTAAGATGTGCTTTCACTGTACGACTGTAATGTGCTACTGTGCATAAATTCTTGAACTCAGATAAAATAGTCTGGGCTCGTGCCCGAATGTCCTCAAGTGTTGAAAACGCTCCTGTGCTGTGGCTGTTTTTGTGAAGCATCAAACCACCGCAACAACAAGAATAACAATAATAAGATGTCCATAGGAAACTGCTTGTTTATTTTCCTTCCTCCAGGAACATTATAGCTAGTGAACAATGTCCATGGAGTTGGTATGGATTTGAGGTATTGTTCAGACACTTCCTTCCTAAGACTTTCCCGTCTTAGTATGTAGGTGGCAAGCTCCCACCTGCACATGAAGGCCCTCTCAACACACACTTACCACGATACTTTTGCACTTATTATCCTTGATTCTGTTACATTAATATTAGGATGGTTTTTGAAGTTTGATCCTAACTGTAAACACTTCCTCTACTGTACAGACTTTAGCTTTAGACACTTTAGACAGTCGTAACAGCTGTAAGAGCTGATCTTACGTGTCTCCTCGACGTCCATCCCTGGAGCTGCTGTAGCTGGTGCACAGTTTACTGAAGGAGACTAGCTTCAGGTCGAGTTCGTTCTCCAACTGTCTGGCCTGCTTTCGCAGATCTGGCATAGACACACATGCACATACAGGCACAGACACACACAAGACATTTTAACTTTCAATGGTGTCAAGCAACTAATTTCATGTTATGGAGTATCGCTATCTTTGCTATTGGAAGAATCAGACAGGGATTTTTACTGTTTTACTGATTTCCTGGTTAAATATAATGATAGTTAAATTCATTGCAGGAGCCTTACTTTTTCTTTGAATCTCTACTGTATGTGTCCAGATTTGATTTGTTAAATTTTCACACTTTAAATCATCAATAATAATGATTGATAAAGGATATAGACAATTTTCGCTCATATTTTTATTCTATTTTACAATTTTAGAGCATTATTTTTTTTCCCCACTTGAAGCAAAGGATGGTTTTGGTACTGCATACTTTAATAAAAAATGTTTTTTTTTTTTTTCACCATTATTCACTTTATTGTCAAATTCACAGCAACGCAATACTTATTACAAGCAAAACCCGAGCGAGTTCACTTTTTCAACCTCATGTCAACGGAGGGAAAAATAAAGAAAACATTTTCTCCTTATTGGCATCAACGCAGTGCAACAGTTGGTACACATGAATCGACTTCCTAAACAGTTTAGAGGCGACACAGATTTGACAGCTTAAAGAATAACGTTAACTTACACGGCGTCGTGTTAGCAACTGTTAGCATGTAGCCAGGCGTTGTAGAGCCGTACGCTCTTAAACCAGAAACGTTTACGCTAAAGTCGCCGGCAGCTACATTGACAAACTAGCTGTTGACGTTATGAACGCCTTTCTAGATGTTGTTTTACGAAGTGCGTAGCTGAAATCGAGTCAAAAATATATGCTCCTTTACCTTCCCAGTAGTTGCTGCTTCCTATTCCGGCCATCTTTGTTGTCCTGCGACGTCACCAAGTTCCGCGTTGAGTCACGTGACAGTAAAAGACGCTTTACCTTTAAAGAAGAAGAAGAAGAAGAAGAAGAGACTCTGTCGCCCTCAGCTGAGCCTCACAGGCAACACAATGACTTTTCCCAACTCCACAGGAAGTGTTTATTTGTTCAGTTGTTTCATTGTTCAGTTGAAGCAGCACAATAACTTAAACCTAGAGAGGTTTATGTTATATATTATTATATTATTATGGATGGATGGATGGATGGATGGATGGATGGATGGATGGATGGATGGATGGATGGATGGATGGATGGATAGATGGATAGATGGATAGATAGATAGATAGATAGATAGATAGATAGATAGATAGATAGATAGATAGATAGATAGATAGATAGATAGATACTTCATTCATCCCCACAATAAAAATAGAAATAAGGCACAGTCCATTTGTTGTGTGGTGGTGGGGGGGCATGATTATCATACATGTTAATAAGAACAATAAGCATAAAGCTCAATAAACAAAAAGGACAAGTTGTGAATAAAGGAAAAAAAAAAACCTAAACAAAAACAAAAAGAGTTTTGTAAATCTGTTTATTAAATTCCTACTGTCTTCACCGGGTACAATCTCCTGGGCAAAATGAACATAACAGTGAAACTTTATAGACTTTCCCAAAAAATTGATGGTGAAAAAAAAAAAAAAAAAGAAAGACTGATGTTCCCCTTGAAACAGATTCGACTTCCCTGATTTCATCTTTAAATGTTACGAGCTCTTGAAAAGGCACGAGGGGGGTAAAACAATAAAGGGTAAAATTTCCTCAGCTGTTCTGATTTTCATCTTCTGTAAAAGTCTAACATGAATTATTCAACTATAATCACACTCATTTATAATGAACAAACTCTGTTCTGGTGATATTTCCTCTTCTTTCTTCGCTGCTGAACAATCACACAAATATAAACGACACAGAAGAAAGAGGCGTATTGTCAGAGGTTTTATTTCATTGTGTTGTATGAGCTTTTGTGCATGTTAACATGTCATGATCACACAGAGGTTTTTATGTTTCATTGTGTGTCTCGAGACTCCCGTTTAATATGAATTGCATTTACCCCCCCATTCACAATTGGCAAACATTATTTACAGTCGATTGCAGTTCATATATAAAATCTTCACACTAACACCAGCGCGTGACCCTGACACACATTCAACTTTCAAAATTCATTCACACACACTCACACAAACACACACAGACACAATATAGGAAAGAAAAATAATATACAAAACTGTCTCTCTATACAGATATCAGGTTTTACTGTTGAATTCTGTAAAGAGAGTAATGTCTTCTCAAATATAAACTGGAAATCAAGGCAGATTCTTTAATGAACAAGTGTGTATTCATTCAAACCACAGTATGTGACCAAAAACATGCATGCATAGCAATCCCAGTTAAGAGACACCGGATGAGTTTTTATGATACTGTGCAACATTTAAAAAAAAAAAAAATAATAATCAGGAATAGTTGAGACACATATTTCTAGTTAACGATAAACCACAATCTTTTGGGTTTTTGTTTTTTTGTTTGTTTTTTGGCTGTTTGTATGATTTACTATAAGATTCACACTTTTTTGTGAAATTCTATTGACAACCCAGAGGTCTGACTTTTTTTTTCTTTTTTTTACTTCAGTTTATTTGCATGTCTGCACTCTCTCATTTGTCTGCATATACCCACTCACGTTTCATTTGGTCCGATGACCGGTGAGCTTCTTTAAGTGTAAGAGAATTGAAACATTCTCATTTCATTGTGCGTTAGCATTTCACACCACACTACACTGCTCCCAAAAGCCACTATTAAGGCAAACCTACCAAACCAAAACACCCCTTTCTCCAATTCCCTCCCCCCTGACATCTGTCTGAAGGACTCTGAATTGAATATTAAACTTGATCTATTAAGTCCATCGTGCAATATATTTAAAAAATATGAGAGCGACCTTCAGACACTGATCATTAATGGACGGACAAAGCTGGTATGATTTTTGGTGTGTGTGTGGGGGTGCAAGACTGATATATAGGTGAAAAATGCACATTCTTCATCAAAAACAAGAGCACAAATTCATGTGTGACGTGTGTGAAACGCAGCATTAATTTCCCATGTACAGATACTGAAAATATCTTAAAATAAAATCAAAAAGGAGAAAGAAAAATATATATATAGTCTTCCCAAAGTTACCTATTTAGAGATTCATACTTTTTCTTTTACTCTTGGCCAGTGATATGGGATGATCCTCCTCAAAGTAAGTGACTGCGCATTCATCAGAGCGCTCTGCGCTTAAACAAAGGGTTTCATTCAAGCTTGTTGTAATGGATTCTCCCTGACGCTTTAAAGCTTTTGAAAAGCTCGCATTCATATTTTTTCCCCAAAACACAGTGACTCCCTGGTTTAAAAAAAAAAAAAAGAAAAATATGTAAAAGAAAGAAAGAAAAAAAAAAAAAAAAAAAAAACCTACTGAATCTAGGTCAGCCAGCCTAGAGTCATCTCTGCAGAAACAGTGCAACACTGCAATTCAAAAATCCTTAAATCATAGATTCTCTCTTTTCCTGCCACCTGAGTATAGGATGAATCATGGACTATGGATTATCTATTCACTATGTTGCTGCTTTCTATCACATACTGCAGCCAGACCGAACTGTAAACTTTACAGGAGCCAAGGCACAGTATTGGATTCAGTATCTCGAAAGGCTTGGACACTTTAACGTGGCGATGCTGCTGTGTCAAATGAAATGCAGACTTTCCCAATTTTCCTGTATCCTTTAAGTAGCACTGAAAGAAATAGGTGGTGATGGCGAGATATTTTTGTGAGGATTCAGATTAATCGCTTCCGTCTGTTGCTCCTTACACATCCACCAAGGACTGATCAGCTCGACCCCCATCGACCGGGCAGGACAGGTAGCGGGTCTTCGGTGGCTCGGAAAACAAAGAGCTGCCGGGCTCAAAAACCTGTGGAGAAAAAAAAAAGGGACGGATGAGAGCCACAGTGGACCGTCACCGCCCCACCCACCACCTCCTGTATCACCTTCTCCCTCTGTCCTTTTGTTGAACCAGTCAAGCACAGATGCAGCACAAACAAAAAAAAAAACAAAACAAAGCAAGCCCTTCAGTCCAGACGCCAGCACGATGTTCTTTTAAAAGATCAATTTAGTTGCACTAATAACTGCTAAGAGCTTGTTGGTATAACAGAAGTGTCTTTTTTTTGCCCCAAAATCTCAGTCATAAAGAGAAACAGAAATGCTGCCCAAAGTTCAACTTGTTCCTTGTTGGCCACGGGTTTAATGCAACGGGGTAGGAGATCAAACATAAAAAAAAAAAAAAAAAAAATACTGAGCCAACAGCAAAACTGGTCCGATTGTTCTCAGATTTTGTTGGCGTACAGAGTCTCCTCGTCACTTTCACTCTCATCCTGAAACTCGTGGGCGAGCAGGGACTTCTTGGAGCCCATGGACGTGAGCCGGATCTCGTCGTCGTAATCGTCTCGGTGCTGCCGCAAACGGTGGAAGCCGTCCTTCTGGTGATTGGACTTGGCTGCGCACACACACCAGATGATACACGCCGTCACCACCAATGCTGTCATGGAGGCTGCTGCGGTGAGGAGTAAAGACACACATCCTCAGCATGTTGGTAAACACAACACTTAAAATAATTCACACATAAATATACATAAACAACAGAGCACAACAACCGCAACACTGTACTCTTTTTAAATGTCAATAGCAAAGATCCCAGGGGAAGACAAGGACTACAGTGTTGGGAAAAATGTTATTTCTTTTGGCCAAAATTGTTTTTTAAGGTCACAAGTGTCTGTGTGAAACATCACAGGACATAACATACTAGATGGAGTCTAGCAGAGATACAGAATCTCATGTTCACTGCTAAAGAGCTTTTTAGCAACATTAACTCGAAACATCAAACTACAGGTTGAACAGGTTGTGGACATGATGCCTACAGTCAACGCTGGTTATAAAATGCTGCCTCGAAGTCAAACTTACCTGCACTGGCCACCACGAACTCTCTGGGCAGACCTAAGATGCTGTTGTCCATGTCGAACTCGATGATGATGGAGCTGGCGGCTTCAATGGAGGAAACAACCACCTGGAACACACCAGCAAGACAATGAGCCTGTTGATGTCGGGATGCTGATTTCTAATATCACGTTTTCTGTGCTTGGGTGTAGTGAATGTAAATTTAAAGTTAAAGCACATTCGTTTTAAAAACTGTGTCCATGTTAATCAAGGTAATTCAATATTTGTATCAAGAAAATGTGTTAATTACATAAAGAATTCAAATCATCATCATGAGGTTTCCCTTATTACAGTTCTATTTCTATTAATTCTTATTATTTTACTAATTTTGACAAGTCAAAATGGAAAAACTGAAGCTCTACCACATCATCTTGTCCATCCTGACTGTTTCTCCACATAAGAGGTAAGAAGCTACAGCTCCAATCAGAAGTGGCTTGTTAATGACTTAATTAACATCCTCATCAACAGGTGTGACTGCTTAGTTTAACCTGGTGCAGCTTTGAACACACAGGCTCTTTAAAAGACTAAAATTACTCAGCTGTTTTCTGAGAGATAAAGTTACAAGATCCTCAGATACATCTGCTTTAAAACATGTTTAATATATTCAGTGTCATCATCTAAAATGTATCTTATAATATGGGGAATGTGAACTCTAAACTCAGGAAAGACTGGGAAAGGACTTTGAACCACGTGGTTTCAGACCTGAGTCAGGAATGTGGTCTGAACACACATCCAAAGAGTAAGTGAACTTTCTTATCCAAATAATTTTTTTTTTTTTTTTTTGATTATTGGTTGTTTTCTTTTAACAGAGTCGTCAACAATCAACTGAAACTAATGTTGCTTTTATTTACAGGTGTATGAGATGCGTCCCTATGGGCTGAGACAGAGTATTCGATGTCCCAAGAAATATGGAGAAGTTACTAAGAAGAGGACACACAAGTCAGTCCCAAGTCCTGATCTGGACTTTGTTTGTGAGCAGAGTGAAGCACATCCCCAGAAACCTCTGGATGACAGATATATAAGAAACGCTGCCGTTCTTCCAGATTTCCGACTGTCACATAGTGACAGCGTCCTCTCTAGTGAAGAGAAGACCTCCAGTAATGCGTCCACCAGCCAACCCGGGCCTCTGATGATCCACGGTTTCACGGTATCGGAGTATCAGCAGATGTATCATTCAGTGGTAGATCCTCTGCTCTTTAGTCCTTGTGGGAACCTGAACGTCTACAGTCTGGAGCTGGGGCGTAACATTAAGGAGCGTCTATTTAAAGAGCTGGCCTACCCTACGCTTCAAATTTCACCGCAGCCAAACGGAAAGGTGGAGGTGATGGAGAGATTTTGCGTCCTCCGCCCAACACCTTTCATAGACGTTGACATTAAAGGGGAACCCTGGTGATATTTCCCCACAGACCTTCAGTGATATGAATGTGTTTGTTTGCTTGTTTTATTTAGTGATTTTTTTTTTTTCTTATTTCAAATATTTTGAACAAAATATGGGAAAAGGGGGAAAAAAAAAAAGTCAAATTTAACATTTTGAAAAGCGTTTGAATCTGCTCAAACTGTCCATCGCGCCTTGTGAACTGCTGTAGCGTACTGTATGATGAACACCTGTATAACAGACTGCATGTGTTTCTAACAGACCAAGCTGATTTTCAACTTTTCATCAGCTCCTGTCATAAAAATCTACTCAAAACCAGAATCTTTAAGTCGTGTTTTCCTCAACACGTCGTCCCTGCTGAACTAACGCTTCATGTTATGATGTTATGATCAAACTAAACACAATGGGTCATGATCTGGATCACATGTATAATTAATTTTTGCTTTTTTTTTTTTTTTTTTTTAAACACATCAGACAGCTTTAGACTTATTGTTTGATGTGTCTCGTGTTGTAATATGAGCCATATCCCATAGACGCGGCTGCTAATGAAATAACTGGTGTTACTACATCATTACTCTCTTAATCTTCTCATCATTCCTGAGGAATGATTAAACCCTAGCTCGTAGTACATATTATTCAGTATTGTTCACCTCTTGACGTTGTTTTTGGTAGCCTTCAGCGAGCGCTTCGATGTTGTGGCTGCCAGGAGCCAGCAGCACATGGAAGTAGCCTCCCTCTGCAGTAGAGACCCTCACACTCTCATTCACCACAATGATTTCCCCAACGATAGGTTTTCCATTCTTGTCCCTCACCACACCACGCACCCCTTTGTGAACCTGGATGGAAATTTAAAGAACAGAAATGGAGATGATGGAAATTAACAAGTGAGTGGCAGTAAAAACCATATCTATCAGTTCTAAACTTCTTCTGTGTTAGATCATACCTCCACCAACATCCTGAGGAGAGCCTTTTTGTTCTCAGCCCAGAGTGTGGACAGCTGCTCAGCAGGTGGGAACAAACAGCAGCCGGTGTACACTGTGATTTCTGGACAGTGCCCAAAGTCCATGCTGAAATCCTGAAATGACATGTAAGACCATACTTAGGCAACAACTTTCTTCCCAGATGATATCTTGATTAAACCCAAAATGCAATAGACACTGAGTGAACAGGAGTAATCGGTGCGGCGGACACCGTGGTGGAAACACCCACCTTCATACTCCCCATGTGACTTTGTCTCTCTGCTGCTCTCATAACACCGTCAGGGACGCTGCCTGCTGAGTGACCAAAAAAAGTTTCATTAGTCATTGCTGACAGAAGTCAACATGAGGACTTATTCACAGCACTTCAACAACTTACTCTGCCCATTATTTGAACATGCAGGGTCCCCGAGGTGCATCTTGGGATGGTTTTTGGCATAAACTTTTGCCAAGTACTTCAATGTGCCCTCGTTTTCAACTGTAGCCATAAAAATAAACATATCACAAATAAATGATTCCATAAAAGCATTGAGACAAATTATAAACTATACTTTAATTATACTAAATTGCTGTTGTTTGTATGACTGAATATAATCTGCATTAGTGATGTAACTATATTTTAAATCAACATCCTTGGAGTCTTCTCCTAAACGAGCAATCTTAAATATGTCCGATCTTAGAAATGATTCCATTACAAACAAATATTCTTGATGAATTGTGTGTAACTTTTCTGTGTTGTGTATTTACCAGACTGGACGGGCTTGTCGTAAGGGTAGGTAGCCACAAGGGCGCCTCCATCGAGCGCTACAGAGAGTGTGTAGCTCTTGTCTAGAATCAAGTCCATCATGGCTCTGGTCTCAGGCTGAGCCTCCACCATACGCTGGGATGCATTGCCTAAAATCAGAAAACAAACCAAAAAAAAAAAAAAAAACAGATGGTGGGAAGAAAGAAAGTTATTAGAGTACACTGAATAAGTAGTGAATTAGCTTGTCTACTTGTCTGAGTTGCTCATACACATGTCTGACTGACCGAAGAAGTCCATGTCCAGATCTGTGCCATGAGTGTTGGTCAAACCCTGGGTGGAAGTGCACTGCTTCTCTACAGCCTGTTCTCGTCCGTCTGGGTTGATAGAGGGGACGATGACGATCCGGGTCTCGTTGATCAACTGCAAAATTGAAACAGAGCGAGAACAAATTCAGATATTGCAGTGACAAATATTTATTAAGACTATTTACTATATTTACACTATTAAAGGTCAAATTTGCTGGAGTCTGAACACAGTTGATAGAAACACAGTCGCCTCTAAAACTCACTCTGGTGATGGCTGGATTCTTGCCATAGTTAATACACAGGAAAGCAGCAAACTCCAGCAGCAGCTCTGTGCCCACTGGTGCATTGCCATGTATCCCTGCTACAAAACGGATCTTTGGCTCAGAGGGTTCTGCTTCCCCTGGTTTGTTTGAGATTTCCAGAGCCCAAATGGTTCGGAACTCTACACTTTGTCCCAGGCTGGAGACATAAGAGAGGAAAAAAAAACTTACATAAGTTACAGAGCACTGACAGCAGTGATATAAAGGGATTGGGGGAACATGAAACCGTATTTACCTGCGTAAAGATGTAATGTTGGGAAAGTTGAGAGTGAGGCCTCTCATGAATGCAGACAATTCTTTGTGGCGTCGGTAGCTGAAGCTGTTTTCTGTGGCTGTGCTCCTGACCAACTGTTCCAAACCCTGGCCTGAGAGGTCTTTGATTAAACTCTGAAACTCTTTCTCAGATGGCGTCTGTGTGGGTTGAGCCAATGTGAGCCGGAAGTCCACCACCTCCACTCTGTCTTTCGAGACTGTGGCATATGTTCTCACAGGCACATACCTAGATGACAGAGAAAGTTACTTACAGTTAATAGAATTAAATCATGACACATAACAGCTCACAAATCTAGTCCGTATTTAATTGCTCCCCAACTCTTCTTCTTCCTGATATTCAACTCTTACCCTGGAGCAGAGGCTGTGACAGAGTAAGTGTCAGGGGTCAGAAGTCTCCAGTAGTCACCGGTCTCAGCTGTGGTCACGTTGTGATCGATCTCCGCCACAGTAATTGTGGCGTTGGGAATTCCTGTGCCATCATGGCTGTCAGAGACTGTGCCTTTTATGCCAGTGTGGACCTAAAGAAAACACACGCAACCACATACACAAGAAGACGTTAAGATTGAGTGAAAATGTAGACGAAGGTTTGAAATAATAAAAGATTAAGATTTGAGTTCATTACCTGGTGTATAAACTGAAGCAAGGCTCTTCGGTTTTGTTCCCAGTATTTAGGCAAATCCTTGGCCCAGGGATACTTTACACAACCCAACTCAATGGTCACCTCAAAACAGTTGGTATTTAAGTAGTTCCAGTCCTGCATGCCACCTGAAAAAAAAACATTCATTTTAACTCCAGTTCCATTTAAAGTAGTTCCCAGTGGAGTTCGTGCATGTCTTGCTTTCTTCACTTGAATATTATGGCTTACATCTGTACATAGACAACAAAAAATGTGCCTTCACCGCTTTTATAGCTCAACTGGATGCATCTTTTGAAGATAAACCAAACGATGAACGATCTTTGGTGCACTTGTAAGGATATAAAAAGAAGTTTAAACTGGCAAAACAAAATTAGCTGGAAGTGGAGCTTGTTTTTTTACATCTGGGTGGGTCTCATACATGGTTGTAAAGTTAAAATGTCAAACATAAAAGGCTGCTTTGCCTGGTCTCATGTAGAAAAAACCAATGTGGTAGACAGGCAGATGAGAAGATGTGGCCTTACCAGGAACGTTGTACCAGTTGGCACCATTGGTGATGCCATCATCGAAATATTCATCAGGATACAGGTCCTCACAAGGGTGCCCTTTGTGCATTAGTGGATTCTCCTACGCACACACACACAAAAAACAAACCAACGAGAACCAAACAATAAGCACTCTTGTGATTTTAATACCCTCGTCTGTTGGCTGATTTAAAAAAAAAAAAAAAAAATCTAACAGCTTTCATCAGCGCTCCGGCTCCTTGTTTTGTTTTCAGTTTTCTCAACATGAAAACCGCAACCACAAGACATTATCTCAGCTGTGAAACCGATCCATCAGCAGTATCCGGTTACCTGCGAGTACGCTCTAGACACCTGCTGAAAGACCTTGTCGTCAGGCGACTGGCTGTACTGAACTGTCCCTTCTCTGTCGTCATCATAGGGGTAGTTGACCACCAGGGACCCTGAAATGCAAACCACAAAGACAGAAAATAAGTAAATCTAATTTTGTTACTTAAATATAGAAGCCAACTATTACAAATAAAATGTGGCTAAACAAACCTCCATGGAGGTTGGCTGACAGGACGAAGGGAATGCTCTTCACCCAGTTCATCACAGCGATGGTCTCTGGTTGTCTGGGTTCTGTGATGGTGGTGAACTGGTCTGGGAAGTTGCGGTTCAGGTCAAAATTGTTGCTATTGTTGCGGCCTCTGTAGCCCTTGACATCACCTGTGAGAAGGATGAATGTAACAATCATCATTCATAATTATCATCATAATCATAATTATCTTTAACCATCGACATCAGTAACCGCAGCATTTATCTGCAAACACTTTGCTCCAACACCTTCTCTGTACTTCCTGTTACACGTAAGCAGCGACTAACACACAGGAAGTGCTCTGTGGAACTTTTTACCCCAAATTTTTAAAATGTTTCAAAGAAACATGACGGTAGTTTATTAAAAACACGACATGAACAGAGAACACACCTGTTCCTTTGTGGTGTCTTTGCTTGTGCTGTTTCATTTACAGTAGCTGTAAATTTGATAGCAGTTTGTGACATACACTAAAGATCAAATTACTATTCAAGTGGTGTAATGTTAAACCTTTGCTCTAATAAATCTAGCTCATGTGTTACCTGAACTTTAAATTATTTTCCATAATGTGACTAGTATTACATTGTTACTTCATTGCACACTTCTTATTACATGTCCACCCATCTGGTCTTTTTTTTTTTTTTACCTTCAGTGGCATTCTCATAGCCATCAGGGTTCATAGAAGGCATGATGTGAATGCGGGTGTTGTTGACCAACTGAGTGACCTCTGGGTCGGTACCATAGTTACGGCACAGGTACTCGATGAGGTTGAGCATCAGCTCGCGGCCCACCACTTCATTACCGTGCATGTTGGCCACATACTTAAACTCTGGCTCACCTGGCATGGAAACAGAGAGGCAAAATGACAATCCATATCATCGTAACACTAAAGAATGTGCACATTACTACATTACTAAAAGAGCACAGTCTTCATCATCGTGTGAAAAAAAGAAACTGGCCTTTAATAATTTAGTTGTGCTGCAGTCTAATACGTACCGTGCTCATGAATGGTAGGATTGTCCGAGATAATCATCACATAGAGCTGGAAGCCATCCACAGACTTGCCAACAGAGTAAAGATGGGTAATAGAGGAGAATTCTGTGTTGTACTTTCTTAAGAAGAGCTCCATGTCTGCGTAGTTATGGTGACGAAACTCCTGGGGCTGTATGGGCTGGTGTTCAGGCGGACTCAAAGGAAGGCTGCCGCTGTTGTTGTCGTTTCCCTCAGAGGAAGGGGTTGGCCTCTTGGTGGAGTGAGAGGGAATGGTTGTGGTGGTGGCGGTGGTGGTGATTTTGGGTTGACTGGTGGGCGGCGCAGAGGATGTAGGAACAGCACCGCTGCCTGCATCAACGACGACAGGCGCCAAGGTAAAGTTAAGTTCTGTGGCTTCGTCTTTTACGACTTGGACATTGTGGACTGTCATTGATGTGTACCTGTGTACAGAAAAAAAACAAGAATTACCACCTCTGCAAGAAGTAAAGTCACATCATTCTCTTCCGTTACTGAGTCACGGTGCTAAATAAAGACTAAAAAACATTATGATGACCAATGACGTGACCAAAAACCTTTGACCACTCACAAGAATCTAATCTGTTTATTTCTCAATCCAAGTGAATGATTGTACCAAATCTGAATAACTTCCCTGAAGG
This sequence comes from Polydactylus sextarius, assembly GCA_016801845.1. Lineage (NCBI taxonomy): Eukaryota > Metazoa > Chordata > Actinopteri > Polynemidae > Polydactylus > Polydactylus sextarius. Next base: position 5,686,518 of record CM028924.1, read on the forward strand.
ATTAAGGCAGATAAATGGCCTAAGCGGAGGTATAAACATGTGGATGGAATACATAATGCTTCCTCCTCCGTTGCAAGAGACATAAAAAACTAAACAACAAACTAAGCACTAAAATTATATGTCACAGTTGAGTTTCCGGGACCCAAAAAAAAATAATCTTTGCATTTCTTTTTAATCTGACAGGAAGTTTTTCTTTTGCTGAAGGACAAATACTTGCTCTCTCATTCTAAAAGGGAAGTAACTAAAATTAAGTGTGCAGCAGCGCCTGCGGGTGACCCCAGCTGCGACGCTGTGACTGAGCTTCATTGTTTGAACGTCTGGAGGAGTCCGATTACAAATTTTTGCTTCGTTCTTTGTGAACTGGCAACAGGCATCGAGAGCCTATGAACAATTGCACTAGCTCGCTGGCTGATGATGATAACAGTTGATGACTAGTTGATCATTTATTTCCGAAACTTCTGTTTTTGAAAACAAGCTGTGCCAAGTTTGGTTTAGTAATGCTATGACTCACCCTGCGGCCACAGCTGTGATGTTGTATGTTCCTGGGAGAAGAAGGCGGTAATAGTCGCCGTATATTCCAGTGGTCAGGTTGTGGCGGATGCTCGCCACCACGATGCTGATGTTGGGCAGACCAGCTCCAGTGACGGCATCTTTCACATAACCACGAACACCGATATGTACCTGGAATACAGCAGAATTATAAGCTGAAGAAACGATAAGTCAGATGTATCGCACAGGGTTTAAAATTATGGTATTATCCTTTAAAAAAAATGGAGGGTACATTATAATAAATGCTGATGTATCACCACTCATTTTAGTTATGAATTCTTACCTGTTCAATGTAGGCTATAAGAGATTCCCTGTTCAGATCCCATTCCTTGTGGAGCTCACTAACAGGAGGATATTTACAGCAGCTCAGCTCCATGGTGATCTCTAGACAGTTCCCATACAGGTAGTTGTAGTCCTGCATCCCTCCTGAATAACAAGGCGACAAAAATCATACAACTCTGCTGGAAAAGGTCTAATACGTCAAATTATGTTGTTATATAAAAGACAAGAATTTGTGGAACGCCAATACACATGTAAAGATGTGAAACAGTAGTGGTAAAGTAACCTCCAGACACTCTGCTTCCCCAAATTTGACACCTGCTGGTACAAGGCCAGGGTCCATCTTTGTCCCTTCAGTGCTACAATTTGCTCATGGAGTTTAGTGTGGCAATAATCCACGGCATCTAAAGCCTGCCAGCCAACCCACCCTCTGAGTAAGGCAAACAGAAAGAATCACAGGAGGGTAAGCAGCTGTTCAGCTGGCCGGCCATCCCTCCGGAGCCACAGGCTCCACAGCTGGAGGGTTGCCATGACTGCCTGCTGGGTGGCCACAGGAACCCAATAAAAACACAGAGTGTTTGCCTCCTTGCAACGGTCAAGGTGAAAGGGCACGCACAAACAAACACTGACAAATAACTTCAGCAAATGAAAAAGCCTCCCACCAGTTTCCATGGCGAAGAGATCACCACCACAACTTGCTCTAACGATTTGGGTTTAAACATCCACAAGTCCACTGTTAAACTGATCTGCTACATCAGTGATAAAATGTTCATGGAAGTCATATTGTTTCCTGACTAAGGAAATTGGTAGAAATCCAGTTGAAAGGAAATAACCATTCATCCCTTACAAGCCAAGAGTAAAAGCCACAGGCTGTGATGTGGTACGAGCCTTGGCTCTGAGAGCAGACGTACCAAAATATACACCACAAATGTAAGATACTCGGAGTCATTCTGGGTCAAGCGACAACTGTTCAGCTGTCTGACACTTGGCAGGGATGATCGGCTACTGGGTCATTCATTGAAACCTGCAAAGAGGCACATCGGGAGACATAATAAACACTTGATAGCTCAGGTTTCAGATGTGTTTCCCTACAGTCTGTCTCTCCCTGGCCCAACAGAACAGACATTTCTAACTGTCATAAAGTGCTAAACCAACAGTTTGTGCCTGGTGTGAACAAACATTTGGATTTAGGATTTAAAGATCAGGCCTCGTGACTTTAGTTTTAATATCAGTGGTATGTACAGATGTGTCAGAGTGATTCTTCAGAGTATTTGCCCACAGAGGTGCAGCCTAAACAGCAGGATGCTATGTTAACCAAACCCAAACTTCCTTAAGAGTGTCACAACTGCTAATGATGAGCAAATAACAGTCGGTCTACGGTTTAAACAAATACTACTCCTGTCTGTGACGGCATGACGCGACATAAAAGCATCTTCTCTGCTCACAGAATGCTGCTTCTTACTTTGTATCGTTAAAACTTAATCAAACACCATTGTCTTTGAAGGGAAAAGGGCTTAAAGTAAACATCCTTCATATGCTGATAGGGTATGACAAACATACAGTCAGACATCTACAGCTTTAAATGTACCGGATCTAGCGACACACCCTGAATTTAGCAGGAAACCACTGCCAAGACAATGGAGCAAAGCAGGCAAATGAACTTTCTATCTGGAGCACGGAGGCACTGAGGTACTAACAGTATTACATTTAACATTTCAAATGATAATCCAGGAGGCAAACAATTCAAAAAAAGGACTACAGCATGTGACTGTAAAATCACAATTTGGAAAAAGGAAAAAAAAATTTAAGGCAGTAATATGCATATTTCAATATATACTGTTAAAGAATGATTAAAATTGTTCACGGAAGGTAAAAACAATACAGTTCAAAAGGTAAAGAACACCCTCTACTGCTAGAATGTGCCAAACAATCATGGGTCAAGATAACATGTTACGGTGAACTTTCGTTTCAAGCTCTGACAAACACCTGTTCTTGACTTCTGGTCCTGGATGTTTGCCTGGTCCACACAATTTCCTGACCATTCCCATCAACTCCCAATAGCCCTTTTGGTTTTAGCAGCAACATTTCATCCACTGATATAAGGAAAACTTTAGTCACGAGATACAATCATCACCCCGCTGCCGAGAGCTTTAGTACCTGCATCGTGTTAACAGCCTTGAACTTGGCACTGACATAAAGACACACTTTAAGAAACTGCAAACTCTTGCTGATTTTTGCTGGTTTTAGGGAAAATGACCTGCTGCTCAACTTCCCTGTTGCAGGAAACACAGTTTTTTTTAGGAATCCTGAAAATTGCCATCAGTATGCTTTTAATCTGCGCACACTCGTACAACATGCTTAAAAAGTAGGGTTGATTTAAATATTGTCCTGATAGGTTAATCAAGTGAAAAGCTGAATCATGATATGTAAATGTAGATTTAACTGCGAACTGAGTAGCTGCCTCAACAGTGAAGAAGCAAGAAAAGGAGTTTAAAAAAAAAAAAAAAAAAACTACAGTTAACTCCGTCTGTGGGAAACCACACACTGCAAGACGCACTTCCCTGCTACCTTTACTAGACATTTTACAACAACAAAGAATATCTGAACAGGAACAAAGCAGCATAGTAACTGTTATATCAGCACCTCCCTACCCCACAGATAAACCAGCAAAACAAAAGCAGAGCGTAGACTGATCCAAGAACTACTGTTTTTGAACCCTGAAGCAAATAGATCCCTGTAAAAGTGTCATATGAGCAACAGTGTGATGGCAAGACTATCTACTGCTCAAGTACTTTCAGTAATTACAGGCTCTGGGAGAAAAACATGAGTAGAGCAGTCTGGGCCTCAGCACTTACAATTATTCAGTGTTTTGACACCTGGAAAACCTAAAAACCAAGCTACAAGTACTCAACGCTGCACTGACTGAAAAAAAAAAAAAACATCAATCAATTAATTCTCTTCAGCAGTATACAGCTCCAAAAAGACTGTCTGTTAAGAATTACACAATGAGATTACAGTCACAATAAACTCTGCTTTGTCTTTTAACTGAGTATGTGAGAATAAAGCTGGAAACTGTGTGTAAGCAGCTCTGGGGGGGAAACTAGTTCAAGTGTTTCTGGAATGAAACAGCATTGCCCAGAAATGTGAAATATGATATTTTGGTTTGAGAAAAAAAATAGCTGTTATAGTTATACTACGCCAAGTGGACAAGTAAATATGATAATTTGTTTCTGAAAGTCATTAAACAGGTTGTTACTTGTGAATGCCGCTTGTCCAAACGCTCATATGCTACAAAAAACACAATGAAACAACACGTCGTTGAAGTTTTGATGAGAAGATATCAAGCCGCAAAACATCTCCAGACACTTTTAAATGAGTTTTTTTATGCATTTATATAAAAAAGACAGCAAATTATAGAGCAATGAAAGAACACTTGATGAACTAGCTAACTAACGAATGACAAACAACTCGTCTTACCAGGAACATCATACCACTGCGCTCCATTCGTGATGCCATCTTTAAAAGTTTCATCCATGGCATCGGGACAGTTGGGTTCACCAGTCTTCATCACAGGGTGGTTCTTGGAGTACGTCAAGGCCAAGTAACGAAACAGACCGTCATCTGCTGACTGGCTGTAGTGACCCTGTCGCTGGTGCAGAGCTGAGTCATCAAAAGGATAACTGGCAACCACGGTGCCACCATGCAGGTTCCCTGACAACACAAATCTAAAGAGACAACAGCAGATTTTAGCAACACAACATCTTTTTTTTCTTTACATAGAAGGAGACCCAAATAAAATTTAATTTTATAGTAGCAAGTGATCATTTACTGCATCAAATGAACTTCTGAAACCTTTACAAAGCTATGCGGCAATACTAACGCAACAGGTAAACAATGAAATCCAAACTATAATGAGGTATGCACTTTCTTTTAGGGGTATTTCCCCTTTAGCAGGGTTGCCTGGAGGAAGTTTTACAGCTGAACAATCATGGGTTGGAGTCTAATCTTCTACATAAATCTCAAGTCTTACACATTATAACATTATGGTGTCCCAGGAAAGCAGTTTTTTGCTGACTCTGTTATGAGTCAAACTATTGCCCCAAGGCTCGAATTCATAGGGAAAAAAAGTTACTCATTGGCATTAATGTTTCTCATTTTCCATATTCTTATTCTTATTGCAAGTAACTTTTTTTTTATTTTATTTTATTATTCTGAATTTTAGAAAAGGTCACCAGCTGGAATTAAAACACAGATATTGTATTTCATAAAGTATAATCTCTTGAATTAATCAATTAAAATCAATTAATCATGTAATTTGTGGCATGACAAGGAAAAAAAAAAAGGCAAAAAAAATAACTTCCTCAATTTGAAACTCTTGGTCAACAGTGTGCAAGTTAATCATAGATACTTAGTAACTAAGTCATCAGCAAACAAAAGGTTGCAGATTAATTTTCTAATCATTTGACAAAATCGATACGAACTAAATCGCTGAACTTCAGGTCATAATGAACCAACAACAACAAGAAAAATAAACGAGTTGCTCATTAACAGGAAAGTTTGTCCCTGACCAAATTTACTTAAATCCTCGCACTTAGATACTAAAACATGTCATTTGTTGCTCGCGTGTGTTTCACAATATCTCACTTTTTCTTCAGGATCCATCTGATCACAGCCATGACTTCGGGTATTTCCTCCGAGTTGACACTCGTCCCATCGTATTGATCAGGAAAACTTCTGTTCAGATCCATGTTTTTTGCGTTATTTCGACCCCCGTTGTCGCCGTTACAGTCCCCCTCTACCGACGACTCAAAGCCGTCCGGGTTCATGCTGGGCATAATGTAAATATCCGTGGTGTTTATTAGTTTTGTTATGCGCTGGTCCTCTCCATATTTACTCAGCAGGTACTCTATAAGATACACCAACACCTGTCTGGACACGGTTTCGTCTCCGTGCATGTTACCGACGTATTTAAATTTCGGTTTTCCCGGTGAGTCCACATCGGGGTCTGTTGTAATCCGCATCACCCAGAGCTCCCTGCCCTCCACAGACTGGCCTATGCTCGACAGGTTGGTTATGTGAGGGTATTTCTGAGCTTGAGACCGTAAAAGTCCGGTTAGATTAACATAATTGTAGTATTTGTCGTAAGTTTCTATCGTTTCCTCCGAGTGGGAGATGAGGCTTCGTGTCCGGCGAAGCCTCGCGTCACCGGGGGAGATAACAAAACCGAGAAGAAAGACGAAAAGTGACAGCCGTAGTTTCAGTATCGTCGAGAGATGCTCCCAAGTGTACACCATGTTGATGTTTAATCCTCTTCTACACCATCCGGAATTAAAAAATACAGAACAATTTGCCAGAGTCTGATGTTTTTTCAATGCTCCTCTCCCGGAGAGTAACGTATTCTGCTAGCCTCCTCCTTGTTTCCGTTCGCTTCCTCTTACGTCAGAAGGGGGCGGAGCCATTAGCGGGCACGTTTACGCGACGCATTTAAGGTGGACCGCGGAGTTCGAACTTCTGCCTTGTTTTGTTTTTGTATGTCCAACGTTAAATACCACAAACGACCCCGTCATTTTAAATATACATATTATCAGTGTTGTATAAAGCACACAGAGTCACACTTGAGTAGTAGCACAGATACAAGACCAGAAAATGACTTTGGTCGAGGGCAAATTCAGTCAGAACATTTAATATGTTGAAGTTTATCCAGGACTCTGGATCTTCATAGTCAACGTCTTGAGTCTGAACAAAAGCACAAAAACTGTTTTTTCCCAAGAAATTCTGCTTGATATTGATGTTTTGATGTTCTTTAAGATGGATCAACATCTACATCATCAAACATGGTTTTGATAGTTTATCAGTCACACGTAAACAACACATCTAATAACACTGAAGATGCACAGTATGATGCAAATGTATTAGATTAATCAGAATCAGAATCAGCTTTATTAGCCAAGTATGAGAACACATACAAGGAATTTGGCTACGATTCTTTTCCTTTGCTCCAGTGTAATTTAAACATACAACCATAAAATGTAGAATAAACATTATATACACAAAATATATAAACATTATATGGACATTGAGCTGGAGGACTGCAGTATAGAATAAATATAAACGAATGTGAATAGTGAATAGAAGTATATTGATCTGTCCGGTCTATTTAGATATTAAATATATATTTATGTATATGTATATAAATATTAAATATTATTTACAGTGTGTTGTTTTTTATGTATATAGTGCAAACTGCAGATCAGACAATCAGAATGGCAGAGTTAGTAAATATGGAAGTTGACAGAATAATAACAATAATAAGAAAAACTCAAGTAAAGAACAAATATTTCTTGTTCTTCTATTGTCCCTTGATACTTGTTAAATGATAAAACCCATTTTACAAATAGTTTGATATTTATCATATAATTATTAAAATCATAACTGTTATAATAAAGAGTAGTGCGAGTAAAATGTTGCTGTTTTAGTTTAAAATTTGACTTTTTGGACTTTCATAACAATAATATAATAATGGTAATAATAAGAATAACCAGACAACATAATTTCATCTAATCATTTCAGATTTACACTACAAATTTGTTTGAAATGATTCAATTATAATGCATTTCATATATGTTTCATGACTATAACTCCCTTTAGGCTTTTCCTGTAGCTTCACGGCACACAGCACTTTGATTTATTTTTGTAATTTTCTGTTGCATTCTCACTGGTCTGTATGAAGATAGTAAAGTAAAATAAGCAAACCTCAGGGCAATGTCTGTAGTTATATGGACCTGAATTTTGAGCCTATTCCATTCAATCTTACCCTGAAACTTTAATAACCACGGCCACCTTATATAGTTTCTTTTTTTTTTTTTAATTCTCATGTGAACCCTGGTGTGCAAAAGAAGGACATAGTACATAAGCAAACTAAACTCTCCTTTGGGGAGTTGAGTTTGTTCAGTTTAAAGAGTAATGAGGTAGTTACCGGGTCGACAGACTGATTGGTCCGTGTTTGCTCAGATTAAACATTAAGCGTTTAAGTTAAAAATGGTTTTATTATTTGGTTTCCTTATTGTTCCCATTATGTTATTCCATTATCTATTAAACAAGAAACCTTAATACTGTGTATATAAAGGCTTTTATTGTGTTAAAACCACTTTGCATTCAACTTCTTTCCATTTAGAATATTACACTTGTTAACTTAAGTATTTGGTGTTTATCTTATGTTTAGATTATTAGAGATGTTATTGTCACAAACTATTAGTTTAATATCTCTTTATCTTTAAAGTGTTTTATTAAGTCTACTGCAACGTAAAACTTAAATGTATTAAAATAATCACAACTGAACACCATAGAGGTTGGCAGCAGACTCTTTATTTGCGTTTATTTATTTCAAGTTGTCCATTCATTTTTGAATTTCATTTTTCAACGTTCACATGTTTGACTTACGAGTGACATCATCACCCTGCTGCCACCATGAGGCCTTTTAGTCCTCCTCTTCCCTCCTCAGTGGGGCATAAGTCAGGCGCTTCTCTTCAGTAGCTGTGTTTTTCTTTTTCTTATTTTTTTTTTCTTCTTGTAACTCTTTCTATCGTTTTTTTAATCATTATTATTATTTTCATTTATCAACAAAACAAAATAATTTTGGTGTGAGCACCCCGATGGTAAAGAGCACCAGAAGGCACTGGAATGATTGGGTGAAGGGAGGAGGAGGAAGAGGAGGAGGTGGAGGAGGTAAAGTGTCAGAGGTTAGGAGATGAGGCTGCAGGTCTCACTGCTGGATGCGACGCAGGGACTGCACCTGGAAAGACTGAGCATGGGAGCCCCACTCTCTGTAATGTTTGTACTCGCCACCATGACGATCACACTCCATGATGTACTGGTAACCACGATAACCTGGATACTGGTAGCACACCCAGCTGGAGGAGGAGAGAGGAAGTTAATGATTTGTGATAAACACAAACTATTTATATAATTGCCTACAATATGAAATATAACCAGATTTTAAAACTATGTGAGAAGAAGACAGCAATTTTAAATGGATGCCTTTAAACCAGAAGTACCATTGGTTTTGTGGCAGCCTTCATCAGTGTTATAAATCAGCTCATAATGAAATCAAAATCCTTTTTGTATTATTTGTATCTATTGTATAAAGTAAATGACACTGAAAAGAGGGACTTCGATCCTGATTTTTTCCAGTGACATTAATGTAAACAAAAGTTTATGTTAATATTTTCAATTTGAAGACTTACGCGCCAGCCTGGACCTGCATAGATCCGATCTCACTGTTGCCCCAGCCCATGGCCTGAAGAGAGGGGTAGTCATCACAGACCTCCCACTGGCGTCCAATGAAGTTCTCCTTCTCGAACACCACCATCTTGGACTCCTTGTGGTTCTGTGTCCAGATGATGCAATGTAAAGTTATATTAAGACCACAAAAGCACTGATAGTTATTCTGTGATAGTTTTATAAAAAATAACAAGACTACCCAGATAGCAAAATTATTACAGGCCAAATTTGGCCCAATTTTGGCAAGGTTTTGGAAAGATGTACGGCTCCTATATGGCCCAGATTAGGGGTTCAAAAGGAAAAACAAAAGGACACTAAAACTCACCCAAAACCGATTATGGAACTCCAAAACATAAACATAACTGCCCCAAAAAGAGTCCAAAATCTAAGCTAAAGCCCTTTACCTTGCTTAACTTTACTATTTAAGTAGTTTGGTAAACCAAAACTACTTAACTAAACATCTGCCAGACTACAGCCAGACTCTTTGCTATCTGAGTACAAATACTTTCCTAAGCAATTAATTAAATAATCACACATATCAGTCAAAAGAAAAGTTTGTCATCAGGAAAAAAAAAATGTTTTTCAACCATTAACATTGGTCATTTGGTGATTTGACTCTGCTTCAGATTGAGTCTATTTTTGTCTGCACCATCAGCAGCTGGTATAAATCACACTTGTCTTGTCACACAAGAAACCAATGTTTTAATCCCAAGGGAGTCGAGTTAATGAGTCAAATTTAGTGTTTTTTTTTTTTTTTTAAATGCAGAAAAAAAACAGAAGCTACTGAGTTGTGACAGGCACTTACGGCAGAGCAGATGGGGCGGAAAGACATCATCCGCTCAATGTGGTAGGCGTTGCTGCCACTCCACGAATCCCAGTGAGGATACTCTCCTCTCTCCAGTACAAACTGCTGTCCACAGAAGCTGGAGTGCTCATATCCTGCCCAGCTGTCACCAGTAAGCAAACATATATAATGTATATACACAGGTATATAACACGGTTGGATCATTCTATAGTCTCCTATGTCTTAGGGGAATATTTCATTACTTCGTTAGCCAAACACAGGCAGTTTTAGAAACACGTTACCACTAAGAGTTTTGTCTAAGCCACACAGGTAATTTCTGCTCTTTGTTTGACTTACGCTCCACATTCAACCTTCAGGGAGCGGATGTTGTCAACGCCACACTCCATGATGTTCTGGCAGGCTGACGTAAACTCCAGACGCTTGCCCTGGAAGTTCTCCTGGTCATAAACTGTGATCTGGAGAGAACACAAATGCATACATGTAGCGTGCACATGACTCACACACACGTTGATGTGTGCGCGGAAACAAAACACACATCAATGGCAACATCAGGCCAGGCATGAAATTAAAAAATGTAATCTGCTTTTGTTAATCATCCATGACACACTCACCTTCCATGGTCCCATTGGGTTGGGATTATTCAGAGCCATGCTACTGTTTATATCAGTGCTGATTTACCTTCGGAGTAGAGAGCAAGGGGAGAATTATATTTATTTTAATACCGAAAGGCAAATGAGAAAAAAAACATTGCACAGTTCAAACACAATCTATCATCTCCTCCGCTCTAACCAAGTATCTGTCATAAAATATTCATTATTTCTCGCCCTGTGAGGCAGGATGTGAGATCATTGTCACTTTCATATGTTTTTTAACTGTTTATTTGAAAATGCATCACATGATTTTGCAGCATTACTTCACAATTCATTAATCACAAAGAATCTTGGCCTATAACACAGAGCACATGATTTTGTGTCATCTGTTTGGGTTTGAAACTTTTCCCGACACCGACCGCTTGCTCACTCTTGGCACAAGCTACATTTGTTCTCTGAGTGCATGTACAAGCATTTGCAAGTCTGATCTCAGTTTTTACATCATACGTACATTGTCTGATCTGAGTTTGGGATGAATAGATTAGGATAGAGGACTTACCTGACCGGCCCCAGAAAAAAAAATAGCTGCTCTGTGCTCACAGGGGGGCTCCACAAAAACTTTGTCTCGACCCAGGAGTAAATGGACCTATTTATACATGTTGGTGCTGAGGAGCAGCTGGACCCATGGGTCGGACCAGGAGTCAGCACATTGCTGGTCCCGTCATTGTTCATCACTGAGCTGCTGGGCTTTAGTTCGATGTACTGGGACCAGCCACAGGGCACTGTGCCCAGTGCAAATAAGCACAAGTCCCAAATGGTCCGTGACCAAGTCCTGGCACTGTCCAGGAAACAGATCATCACAGACGTGGATTTTCTCGCCAGAGAGTCTGGTGTCGAAGATAAAACATCCAGTGTTTGTGTGAGGCAACAAAACAGAGCATTTCACTCCTAATGACAAACATGTGTAATAAACAAACTGGATCTGTATTTGTAAAATGTACTCACCAGGTTCTCTCCACATTGTGTTACGTTCTATTTCTGAATTCATGTCCGGCTATACTGACACCACATCGCTGGTCCTTTCACTGTTTCATTCACTCCAATGTACACACAGGACAGGCCCAGTCATGCACGCACACACACAAACACACACACACACACACACACAATCACAGACACGCAAAGGAATGCATACATTGAAATCTACACAAAGAAACCCACACACCGATGCACATCCATTTAAATGATGACACATGACCTTGTAATTGAGAGAGTTGAATAAAAGACTTTCTATTCTTCTTCTCTGTATTAAACAGCACAACTGTATCTATCATTTCATAAGTAACTGCTGCTTAAAACAGTCGAGGTAAAAAAAAACATTTAAAAAATCATAATTTATATAAATTTCTCTACAAGTGAGTCTTATAAAAGCATTTCAATTTACTTTCTTAACTGCAGACTTTTGGACATCTAATAACAAAATTTAACAAAGAAAACCTTACATACATTTAACCTGACATATAACATTATGATTAGGATTAATGTCATTTTCTGAGAGGATTGTTTTGAGGGAGACTGTGCAGTTTTTCAAACTAAAAATATTCAGTATGTCATTGGTACTGTTTTCCTTAAAAAAAAATGCTGTCTTGTACATGTGAAATAATAATTAATAAAGTTTTTATTAGAAAACTTTGTTTAACAGTTTCAGATAAAATTCCACAAGGTTATAAATAAAGTACAGTACAATACTGCAAAAACTCAGATGATTCTAATATAATGATCTCTTCAATTTTAATATGATTCTGGTGCTATAATAGAAGATTATCTGCAGTTTATAGGGTTGTTATGTCTACTTGCCTTTATTTCACAAATTTTTGATGTATATGAACCATATGGTTAAATCACATAACATTAACATTCTATGTTAGGTTTCATGGCATTTACTATGATCAGCAGCACTAAACATTATCGTTCTTGTCACTGGAAATGTAGTATGATGAACATGTCACAATGTTTCAGAAGCAAATGAATTGGTGGTACTAAAAAAAACTGAATAGATCTTGTAGAACTGAAGTGTTCAGCTATTTTCAATTTTTAGCATAAAACACTACAGGCCTATATCCCGTTTTGGTGCTTTGAAGTCACATTGAATAGTGAGATTGTTTTTTTTTTTTTTTTTTTAGGTAATGTACTGCATTTACTCCCTAAGGGAATTTTCAGAATCAGAGAGTAATTGATCTAATTTTCTCTGTAAATGTTTAACGTCAATCAGATATGATTAACTTTAAATGGATATTTTACATTTCTTTCAGTTTGCTTTAATGACACATTTAAAATATTTACCCGCAGCTGTGTTCACATCACTAAACTCATGGTTTTGCATTCAAAAGATCATACTGATGTAAAAGATCCACTGACAAATATCTGTGTACATGTCTGTGAAGCTGGTCAAATTTGTGTTAATGCAGATGGATTTAAAATTTTTGAAGAATTTTAATCATTTGTAGAGAGAGAATCACATAATATACATGCAACATGCTACATTGAAATTGATTTGAGAAAACAGTCAGACAATATCTTTTATTTCACTTTCAGGAACTTGTGGACTCATTGTATTTACCTCATGTTAACAGAGGATGTGCATATGCATATGATATGAGAGCATAAGCATGTGATGTGTATGTATGATGGATAAAGCCTAGCAATAAGCAAAAGTGTCCAAAGCTTGTCTAAACAATAGAGAGATGGCCATGCCTGCAGTCAGCACATTACACACAGAGGGATCAAAGGCTTTGACCTGCTGCATCAAAGATCAGGAGACAAAGAGACAGAATATGAAGAATAAAATGGATCACATCAAAACTGGAGATACAACAAGAAAAAAAAAAAAACGAGAGGAGTTCAGAGTAAATTTAAGGAAAAGACAATGAGAATGATGGCTGTGTGTGTGTGTGTGTCTGTGTGTGTGTGTGTGTGTGTGTGTGTGTGTGTGTGTGTGTGTGTGTGTGTCTGTGTGTGTGTGTGTGTGTGTGTGTGTGTGTGTGTATGTAGGGGGGCGGAGTCCTGGTGTAAATGCAAGCAAACTTTCTGCTGATGACAGTGACTGTGCCTCAGTCCCCCACAATGGTGCCGGACAACAAAACAGGCAGCCGAGTCAGCATGGCTCGCGCACAGATAAGCGGCATGACCTTTGACACCCCACCCCCCCACCCCACATCACTCTCTTCCAAAGAGCTCATAGCCAATGAGAAGTCAGGATTCTTTTCTCTATAGACTTGGTTCGGATGTGAATGTATATATATATCCCCGCTGACAACACTTGCGTCCATCACTTTCTACAAACGTCGGTCGGTTTCAACCTGCATATTGTAAGTGTAAGTTTCCACTCTAAGGTCTTCTAACGTTTTAATAACCGCTAGAATCATTGGATTCTTTTTAAGGGCAATATTGTGGTTTTCCTGTCTTACTCACTTTGGATTGAAACTTGACTTGACTGGACTAAATAGATAGAGTCTTGACACAAAATGCAGCAGGGTATGATTTTATATTTTACAGCTGTTCTTATGATCAGTTGTTCACCCTGTGTTAGTGAGAAAGATGAGTCAGATGCCTGTGTCTAATCTTTTTTTTTTTTTTTTAAACTAAACAAGGGGGATTTGAACATATTAACTATTTCATTCCTACGGGCAAGAAGTCTGGGGATGTACTGGGGGAAAACAATAACTTTTACTGCAAACACATTTTACACAATTAAAGAATAATATTAAAGTGCGTTCATTAATTGCTTATACTCATCCTCGAAGCTTTAAGCTTGGTACGTTATATATGGAAAACAACAAAATAGAATATTTATAGAAAACTTTTAAACTTAAACTCTTGAGTGTGACAGTGGATCGACATTGTTGATTTGATTTGATTTGATACATTGTCTCTCAACCTGGTGTTAATTAACTCTTTAAAGCCTCAGACTGTCCGTTCAAGTGTAATTAAAGACCACTTTCATTGTAAATGCATGATATAATGTCAAGAACTGAAGAACTTTCCCTTGCAAAAAGCTGATTTAGCTTTTTAAAGATGTGAATTTCTTCACATTGACATTCATTACATTTAAATGTCAAGGGGGTATCGCAGTTCTTGACATTTGCTGAGGGCTTTCTGGACAGCTGTGATGTTAATGAATGAATATGAATGTTGGCTTGGACAAATGAACAGTCCCTCCAGTGATTCTTATCCACAAGTTGAATCTTTGTGCTCACACGCCTGTCACTGTTCACCGCACTTGTGTTAGAGTGCATGTTGTATTCCAGAAGTAAAGAAACAGTAATTACACCCTTCACAACCCTACACTGATTGCAGGAAAATGTCTGTCTAACTTATATTTTTTATTCTCTTTAGATCTGATCATGTCTCACTCAGGTGCCCAGGGCAGTATTGGCAGCCACCCCGCCGTGGGGCTGCGCAATTACAAGGTACCACTACTTTTTTTTGTATTGTTTTTAAATCAACAGATCCGAAAAGCTGCAGAAACTAATTATGAATTGGCCATACGTGCCTCCAGAAATAAATCAATTCACCTCATTTTATTTGTTTTAGATTTACCTCTACGAGTACGAGAACTTCCAGGGCCGTAGGATGGACCTGTTCGGAGAGTGCCGTAACCTGTGTGAGAAGGGATTCGACAGGGTTGGCTCCATCAGGGTTGAGTGTGGACCGTAAGTAGTCACCAAACCATCCATCCATACATGCGTTACAACACTGTCTTCTACTTTTACCAATCATTACAAATCAAACGTCTATCTGTGTGTATGCTCCTTCAGCTGGGTGGGTTACGAGCAGCAGAACATGACCGGTGAGATGTTCATGCTGGAGAAGGGAGAGTACCCCCGCTGGGACACTTGGTCCAACAGCTACAGGTGTGATCGCTTCATGTCCCTCAGACCCGTCCAGATGGTGAGTAGAGGTTGGATTGTATTTCCATTGTACCTTGCATTCGTCTATGTTCTCATCAATCTTTTATAGACACAGGGAATTTTGTTTTTATAGACTTTCCATTGCCAACATTTTTTAGATTTAGGATTGAAGTGACAGTACTGATACGAACAATCATTCAGTGTTTCCCCACAAAGTTTTGACCCAGTTTCTAAATCAACATTTTTATCCAAACTCATATTCAGTTTACATAACAATAACTATTTTAAATCTCTTTGTCAGGTAATATCTGAGAGACAGTATCTGTGCTAAAAGTAGAAACTGTAACTTACTGACGATCATTTTATGTTGTTTTTTTAAAGGACCCCCAGGACCACAAGATTTGCCTGTATGAATGTGCCAACTTCGAGGGTCGTAAAATGGAGGTTTGCGATGAGGATATTCCCAGCCTGTGGTCTTACGGTTTCCAGGACCGTGTTGGCAGCATTCAGGTCACTGGTGGAACGTGAGTCACTTCTTGTTGTCTCTGTATCTGGGGTTGTTTTAGATCAGAAACTGGTCTACTGTTAGGAAGAGATTATTTGGAAATGTAAGAAATAGTAAAACATGAGATCATCCAAAGCTTCACCCGCATAATATTGATACAGTCAAGCTCATGAGAATTAAATGAAAACTTGAAAACTAAATCTTTTTGATTCACATTTTTTTTTCTCTTCTTCCATATAAATAGCTGGGTGGGCTACCAGTACCCTGGCTACCGTGGCTACCAGTATGTGTTCGAGATGGGCCCTTACAAGCACTGGAATGAGTGGGGAGCCCACCATCCCCAGATCCAGTCCATCCGTAGGGTGATGGACATGCAGACACACCGCAGGGGCTGCTTTGAGATGACCGCCTAAAGAGGGAGCCTGGCAGACTGTGTGGGCTAACAGGAGGAAATAGCGAGGGGTTTGTTTTATCATGCTGCTAAAAATCCCTTGGTACTTCTTCAACAGCCACTTGGCCACAGAAGCCGACGGCGTTTGAATATCGTTATTGTTTTTACTGGTAGGATTTGAGCGTATGTACTATCATCTGGATGCAATTAGAAGTTGTGCTTGTCAGCAACTTGCAAAGTAATTGTTATACCAGTAAAAACAGTAGCGATGCTCTCTGTTTACAGACCTCATAGAAAATTTAATGATTTATTATATTTCAAAGGGGAATATAGAGGGTTAGTAGGTAATAGTTTGTATTTCTTAGTTTGTTTCAATACTATTTGCAACAATACCTGCAAACCTTTGATTTCATTTTTATTTTTATTTACCTGCCTATGTGTTTCAAGATGAAATGATGCCAATCAGCCTGTTCATCAGAGCACTCTGCCTCTTCTGTGATCTTCACAGATTCTTTAGAGAGTTAAGGGATAGACAACCATTTCACTCCTCACAATGTACTACCATGGACAGCTCTCTGCTCTGCACATGCCCTGCAGTAAGTTTGCCAGGCAGAGGGAGGCACTATCTCGTCATCGAGGAGCAAAAATGCTCACCTCAGTGACTGGAGGAGGATACCGGATAGTTAAGTTTAGAGAAAGGTGGCTGTGCAGGGTTGTGTTCAGATGTGAATATCTTCTGGCTGGCCTGTTTCAGCTCATTGATGGGGCTTGTCCAGAAGATGTGTATTTTACACTTTCTCAGGGATGCTGGCATCTGGAAAGCAACTTTCCAATGGAAAAAAAAATGAAATAAAAATATTATACCTGAAAGATAGTCTCATCTCTATCTTATTGTTTCGTTGTGTTTTCCTTAAAGAGTGTAATTTTTTTTTTCCCAGATAGTGAAATAATTTGGCTAAAATTTGGCCAAATTTGGGCAAAGTTTCAGACGGATGTACGGCCACTCTATGGCCCAAATTAAAGGTTCAAAAGAAAAAAACAACAAAAGGATGCCAAAATTCACCCAAAACCCATTATAGAACTCTAAAACATGAACATGACTGCCTGAAAAACGAGTTCATAATTCACCACAGGCATATATATATAAACCAAATAAATAATCACAAATAATGTGAAATAAACTGCTTTGCTTGCATTAATAAAATCTCTAATTCATGGAGAATTTTAGGTTCTTTCTGCTTATTATTTTTGTTTTCCCAACAATTTAACAGCTATGCCACCTGCTCAGTGCCAAAAAAAAAAAAAAATTAAAAAATTAGACAGACAGTAGTGATAGATGTCAAAGTAGTGATGGTGAAGCTGGTGTAAAATAAAACCAGGGGAGAAAACATCAGACGTACATCCACCAGGAGGCCAGAAATATCAAATGACTTAATTCACCCTCTGGTAAATGTGTAACCTGGTAATCAGTTTCACATCCAGAATTAGGTTTGAGGAAAAAATGAAATACACAGTGTAGTAACACATGTTCATAAAAGACAGGAAGAGTCACACAGTCCACTGAGCCTCTTCCACAGAAGCAGCAGTTCACCTGGACAACATATCACCTCAAGTGATTGTATCTGACACCAGGTGAGCTTTTATAGGTTCACCTCAGAGGTGAGAGAGTATTGAGTAATGAATTGGCCTGCTGCTCCTGAGTCAAGCCATGCCATGCCACCACCACTGGTGTCAACGAGCAGACGAGGAGGCGCGCAGACTTGTCAGCCACGCACCACTGGTCGCTTTAAAGCCACAGGATTTGGATTAAATAGCTTGTGAGTGAGCCGATGAGCCTTAAGGGAAGAGGAGGGGAGGGAGGAAGCTGAGGGCTGATTTTTATCTTTTACCGGATCGAGAGAGAGAGAGAGAGAGAGAGAGAGAGAGGGAGGGAGGGAGGGAGGAGGAGGCATGGAGAATGAGTTATTCTTGTAGCAGCACAGAGGCTGTTTGCAGCGCGGTGTATTAGCCAGCGCGTCACCAGAGGCTCCGACGCAAGTAAATCGGTTTCCTGCGGCGGCGGCGGCGGCGGCGGCGGCGACGACGACGCCGAGAGCATTAAGAAAGAAAGAAAGAAAGAAAGAAAGAAAGCCTCAGTTCCTGTCAGGTTGAGCACCGAACAGAAACCACCTCTGCTGGACATGAAAGTGCAGCAAGGCTGCAACTCATCAGACATGGGGATCCCGGTTAGAACCGAAGAAGAATTGCGCAGAAATACCGTAATAACGCCTGAGGATGTGCTCGGGCTACAGAAGATCACCAAGAGTGAGTAACCTGCTGCTGTAAATTGGCACAATGGGAAGAGTAGTTAAAGCCTTACAGTTGGAGGAGATTAGAGCAACCCATCTGCTGTCGCTTCCTCTTAGTGTACTGTCATATAACATATCGTCTGCTGTTGATTGACTGTTTTTATTGGCTGTTAGTCGAGATACCATGGACAGCTACACAATGTGAAAATAATCACTTTAATCAGTGTTTTATCACATAAACAGTGAACAGATCCAGGTTTAATATCTTACCTAAAAAGCAGTCATTGGACCTTAAGTAGCTGTAAATAAAAGGGAAACATATTGCTGAATTTACCACTCTGACTCTCCTGTGTGTTACAGTTTTACATGTGTCTTTACACCACTCTGTATCTGAGTGTGTAAACCCCGAAAGACACTGACTGTAAGTACTTCCCGGTGAGCTTCTCAAATCCTGCGCAAAAGAAAAAGGAGAGAAAAAAAATCTGGCTCTTACTACATCCTCACCTTAAGGCACCTGTGGCTCTGAGGTAACAGGTGGCCAGAGATGCGATCTGCTGATTATAGCCCTTCACAGACAGTAGTCAAGCTGGACAAAACACAAGAGAAGAATACTATCAGCCTGCTCGCTGTAAGACAGGACATTGTAAGCTGTTAAAAAGCTTCTGAGAGAGACTTTAAGTCAGCAAGAGCAGGCCTGTTTCTTATGTATTATCTAGAGTAGAGCCTGAGAGAAAATTTCACACACTTTGCAAATCTATTTAATGAATCCTACTTATCATACACTGTCACATTGATGTTCTTTTTTCTATTATTATTTTATTGACTTAATTAGGCTTCTGCTGAGCGAGATATTTTATGACGGTGGTTCAGACTTTCTTCTAGTTAAGTGAGTTTCTTCTGAAATATTGTGGAAGAATCCCAGTCCAGTCAAAGAATAGATGTACGTTATAAAGTTTGTGGACTTGTTTAATTTACTGTCAAGCCTCTACGGACACCTGAGGAACATATAGAACACAATTTGTTTTGAGAGAGAAGTGTAATTCTTCGAAGAGTGATTCATCCACTCGTTCATGTGAGAAATATTAGTTTGACAAAAACTAGAATAAATTAAAAAAAGTCATAAAGTCTTGAAATGTGAGCAAACTCTTTATCAGTGACAGTGACAGGAGATTGAAAACACAAGTATACTACTAGTTCTTAGAGTGTGTGTGTGTGTGTGTGTGTGTGTGTGTGTGTATTTATTGTTATGATGAATTAGGGTAGGTCCTATTTCTTACTTACATTGAATTTGTATAAATTGTATATATATATATATATATATACACACACAAACACAAAGGGTGTTAAGTTAAAGTTGATCAGTATATCATCACTGACTGGTCTACCATACTGACAACTGACAGACAACAAAGGGAAATTATCATTGTTTTCTGATTTGTTTGCATGTGTTTTCATTCATGAATGTTTACAGCAGTGATCAACGGTGGCGTCCAGAGTCAGAACTGAACCTCTTCAAACACAAAACCAAACAATTTTTAACACCTACTCATCCTCTCTGAGAACCATCACATCTGTTTTCATTTTGGTACCGTCTCAACAGAGAAGCAATACTAGGGCTGCATCAGTGCGATAATACCTAAATCACTCATGATGGTTCAGTAATCTCTGCTCTCCGCTGACATGTAATCTGGATTATGTCATGAGGGCTGTAACACATCATTCTGCAAAGACGCGATGCACCTTAGGTAATTAATGATCCTGCAGTCGTAAGTGAGAGTGTTTACGTTGGCACTATCAGGTTAGAAATGTAGTTGTTGTGTCCAGTAACCATTTATTTACTGGATTGTCACTGCAAACTGTAAGAGAAAGATACAATTTGTGTAATATCCACTAAAAAATGTAATCATTTGGTAACCTGTAACCTGTCAGTAATGACATTTGTAGTTATGTGAGCTACAGCTGGATGATATTTGGATCTAGATGTTGAATTTACTGCCATGTTTCCTGTTAAAAAATTCTCCCCTAAGGCTCAACCTTTTTAAATGGCAGACTATACAAAAGACCCCACATGACAGAGATAAGCATAATGCCGCAAAGTCATTTTCCACGGTAAGAGAAAGAAGAAAATCACAGTTGGAAAATGGGGGGTGGGTGAGGGAAAACAGAAAACACCTCACCCTGCGGTGTAAATGACTTTTCCCGTTGTGCTTTTGGGAGGTAAATGCCACCATTTTGGGGCAGCCCGGCTCCAGTCTGTCACGGTGGTTCAGCGCTGATAAGCGAAGCACAGCACCTCATTGTCACACATGCAGAGAGAGAGAGAGACCGAGAGAAGAAATATAATCCACGCAGACAAGAACGCTGCTGGGATATGAAAAAAGGCACTTATCGGTTTACTGTTTACATGATGGATGATTTATGATATGCGAGCTGACAGACATAAACACAAACTCCGACGCTGCCAAATAAATCGTATGTTTGCCACTGTCATTTTGTGACCTTGTACTAACAAGAATCACAGTAATTACCAACGGCCAGCAGAAGTGTGAAATAGAATTATCCTTGGTTACAATCATCAATTGGAATATGTTCTATTATAATTGTTTCATCATGAGTTGGGTGCATTTCTGGAATCATTTTTGTGTTAAAATTGTTATTTATTCCTCTGTTGGGGCCACTTTTCCCATCATCCATCATCTGATTGTGTTTTAGTCAGTACAGTCAAAATTTCCTGTTCATAAAAAGCACAAAACCAAACCCATCTCTTATACTAAAAATGTTCTCCAGTCTTTCAGTTTGACTACAAAAAATAATTAAATGTTCAGATAAATTGCTCTCAATTGTGGTCTAACTCACTGTTAAAGTGATGGTCCAGAGTAATTTTAATACAGGGTCTATTTCACCACAGAGTTGAACACCCAACATTCAAGAGCTATTTAACATTGATTGAAATAATATCGAATTTTTCCGTCACGACCAAATAGCTAACAATGAAAGTAAGTGGGGCAGTCAGCCAAAAATATCACTTCACTTCGGCAGAACCATGAATAGCGCACCTACTCATGAAATGAAGTACCAATGACTTAGTAAGTCTACAGACAGTTTATTAAAAAGATTGTTCTACAAGACTTACCAAACGCTTTGTTTCCATAACAACTGGCAATTAAGGGTGTTCCAGATCAGCAGATTCGTCATTTTCTTGAACAACTGGCCGATGTGTCCGTAAAGACAAATTTACTGGTCTGGAACCATGAAGGGCGTTCCAGATCAGCAGACTCATCATTTTCTTCACTCTTCATGGACACATCAGCCCGTTGTTGAGGAAAATGATGAATCTGCTGATCTGGAACACGCTTGTAAAGTCTTGTAAAACAGTGTTTTTAAGTTATGTGTAGTTGTGTACTATTCATACTATTCATATTATTGCTGAAGTGAAGGGCTATTTTGAGCCTTATTGGTGGTTAAAAATGGCAATTCAGATACATTTGGCTGACTGCCCCATTTACTTTCATTTTTTACGATTTGGCTGTGAAAACAAAAAACAGTCAAACTTGAAAATTCTTCGACTAACGTAAAATAGCTCTTGAGGGGATGTTCAACTCGTATGAATGGTGAAACAGAACCTGGGTTCAAATTACTCCAGACCCTCACTTTAAATATCATTTAGGGATTTGAATAAACTCTTAAGTTTCACATTAATTTTAAATTGATACAGCAATAAGGCAACAATGCTTTAAATTGTGAAGATTGTCCTGTGAGTTCCTTCACCTTTATAGCTTTATTCACAGCCGCCTTTAAGCACTTTGACTGAGCAGTTTACTAAGTTGTTAAGCCGTAGCCACTTCACTGATTCTGTTTTAGACGATGCTGCATTTAGATGTTGCGTCATAGAGCCATGAGAGGAAATGAGACAAGCTCATTCGTATAAAAATGGGAACAGCAAAACACTTTTTACAATTTGTGCTCAGAGGCACAAAAACCAAAATAGACAGAAGTAGTGTGATTACAGAGAATGAAAAAAAGAGTTGTCCTTTAATTTTACGATTTCCCACCTCTTCACAATGTGAGCGAGGACATTTCTAAAACGCTTTCCAAGAACAGATACAAACAAACGGAGGAGATATACAGTCACAACATAAAAATAATATGATGTATTATGTAACGGGATGAGAGAAGCTCTACCATGCGTGATCCTCTGTTGCTCCGTAGGTATTTTTGACTCAAAGGATTTACGCCGGTGTGTAATTTTGTTTCATCCGAATGATTTACTCAGAACAGACTGGTTCCTTTCACACTAATGGGTGATCAATTATTTGGCTTTAATAAGTGGGTGGGTGGGGTGGTGGGGACACAGAGCAGCACCTTTTCTGTGTCGGGCAGGATTTCCACTCTGTGATGTCTGCCAACACAATAGATACAGCTTTAATTAAAATTGATTGCTGCAGCTGGTTCTTAATCTCTCATGCACACCTGTCACGTGGTGTCTCTTTTGGAGTGATTTGACATTGAGAGAGACAGCGCGTTGTATCCACATCAGTAATCAAAACAATCTCAATCAATCAACTGTCTTTTTTTCTGTCTTTAAATCAGCCAGTTGTTGTCAAACACAGAATCACATCAGCTTAATATTAAACTGATCTATTAACTGAAAATACAGACAGGTAGTGTACATTTCTCCACAGTCAGATGTTCCCATGGTTTCCTGCCGCTTTGTTCCAGATCACTGTGTCAACAGCTTTCCTTAAGTACATAATGATCCAAACTGAACAGTGTGCCCTGATTGTGGCATTTTCAACAGCTTGAAGGCATGTTCACATCACGAAACTTTTTGAAATGATACATTTATTTGTGACCCGTCTTTACTGGTCCTGTACTTCCTCAAGATCCTGCTCAAATCAGAGAATCGTTCTCTCTGTTTTGTTTGAAGAAATGCCTTCAAAAACATACTGAAGATATATATCATAAACAAGCATCAAAACACACAAAAACTACTATATATTAAACATTTTGTGTGACAGTGGTAACTTAGGTGAGACGGTGACTGCCCCATCTTCTCCTGATTGATAAAGGATACAGGAATCGACCAAACCAAAAAAACATTACCTTTTTGAGCAATTTTTGTAATACTATCTGCACATGCATTATGGGTAAAATCATATACCAGCTATTTACCGTAAACATAATAAAACACACGGTTGTTTTATTTTGAAATTAATAGATTTTGATAGAAATTAAACTATGTGAAATTTTGTAGAAATGACCTTCAAAAAGTCATCCAAAATGTGATTACACTTTTCTGTCTGATATCACTAAAAGGCTGAAAAACATTGGTTTAATCTTTTAAATTAAGTGAAATCTCCATCTTTAAAGTAACTAAAGCTGTCAAATAAAGCACAAACTCAAGTATCTTCTTTAAAAATATAGTGAGTGGGAAAATAAAGTGTCACGAAATGGAAATACACAAGCAAAGTACTAGTGCCACAACACACACAAGTACAGCGTGTATTGATAACATGAATAAGTAAATTATTTATTAAATGAATTAATATGTTGCAGACATGCCCTGTTGTTTTGCATCAAACACTTCTTTTACAACATCTTTCTTGGTACAAACTGTTCTTGTCCAGAGGTTTTTTTTTTTTTCTTCTCTTTTTTAGATCACATCCATAGAGATGAGGGAAAGCTGGAGGGAGTAAGACAGGCAAATCATTAGCGTCCCCCCCAGCTCACAGCCTGACTCTTAATGTGACAGAGTGGTCGTGTGTGTGTTTATGCCTAGGGAGACACGGATTAGATCATACTCTATAATGAAGTGGAGCCTTGTGCTACACCTGAAGAACAGACACTCACTACCGCGATTTCAGGCCTTCGTCAGTTTGTCTTTTTTATCCTTTTGCAAACATTAATTCACAATTCGTCAGATTTAATTCTCTGAAGAAGAAAAAATGAATAGTTTAACAGATTTAATTAAATGAGTATTGATTTGAATTTGAACCGTAGCTGGTTAGCTTAGTTTAGCTTAGCTTAATGTGACGAGTTGAAGCAGAGTTGAAAAGCAGGAAATCTGCCTCTGTTTAAAGATAATAAAATACGCCTACAAGTACTTCACAAATGATTAAACAAATAAGAGAGTATGTTAATTAGTGAGACAAGAGGCACAAGCCAGATATTTTTACCTCTCGGTTGTTTGTAGCCTTTATATTTAGACAGATGCAACAGTGCTGTTAAGGTTGAAGGAAGCAAAAGGCCTTTTGTCTTTTCCATGAATGCCCTTATGTTTCAGAGCTAAGATCACAATATATTCCCTTCATAAAGACCTCCTACTGCAGTATGGTTTTTTTTTTTTCTCCACTTGGCGATGCAGGCCTGGGAAAGATAAGAGGAAAGAATCTCATCTAAATTCAGCTGCTCAGAATGCAACCTCTCCATGAACCTGACCGTTTGCCAGTTTGCCTACAGGTGCTATTAACCGAGAGACATGAAACAGCCTGCCATACACAGGTGCACTGTACATCATGATGTGAACATCAGTGTTTAATGCTAATGTCACTAGCTGCCCTTGGCTGTGAATTATTTTAATGCGAAGACAAGTAAACATGTCAGTGTTTCCTCGTGTCGTTGGATTAATTCACCACATCACTGATTGAAGACCACAGGAAGGAATGAGGCATGTGAAGTCAATCCCTGCGGCTGAAAGTCTGTAACTCTGGGCTAATCTTGGGGATTAAGGCGCTAAAAGTGGCAGCTCCCTTGTTCTTCATGAATGCCACTTTGGTGTCTGACATTCTGTGCACATTTGAATGAAGGAACATAGCATGACATTACTCTCCTTCAGGATTGCTGCTCAAGGGATCTTTTTCAGGATTATTGTTTGGGTTTCTTTAGTAACGTGTGCTCACACCAGTGAAATCAGCTATTTGAAACCACACAACAAAATGCTTCGTAACGCTAAAAACCAAAAATCAGATTCACAGAAATCGCATTAAGGCATGAAAAGTAAATCCAGAATTACTTTGCTCGTCTACGATATACGATAATAACATATATTGTAATCTATGACGTAATTGAAATCACTATTTAAATATGTCCTACTAATATTCTGCATCAAATCTGCACAACAGTTCTTCAGAGCTTCAGGGTTTAGGCAAAAAAAAAAAAAGCCAGGAGTCCTCAGGTATACATTCACCAGATCCCCCAGAAGTGGAACAGTTTATTTTTATTTGCATCATAGCATTGATGCCAAAACCTGAGATACTCTGCTTTGATTCACTGCTGCACCTTGTTGTTGTGGAGCAGCCAGGTGGATGAGGAGAAGGAAAAAGACAGACTAATCGAGCTGGCACGCTATCAGAAGGAGTGTTGCTAGGTGACAGTGTTGAAGGAAGTCAAGTGGAGCATTGGAGTGTGAGTTTGTGTGTGTGTGTGTGTGTGTGTGTGTGTGTGGGTGATAGAAAGAACAAAAAAAAAACCAAAAAAAAAAAACCAGACAAAACTGGGATATGAGCATATATCAGCTCCTTGTTGTGTTTATGTTATAGCGTACTGCAATCACTCTACTCTCTAGACTATGTTGTTCATTTTACTACCACTCTGTAGTTTTCTTAATTCTTATAATTCTTAAAAAGAACAGTTTGTTTTTGTTTTTGTTTGTTTTGTTTTTTTTTGTTTTTTTTTTTTTTTTTTTCCGTAAATACACCATTAGCTTGGAACCAGTTAGCTTAGCTTAGCATAAAGACTGGATAGATTTTGCTAACTAGTTGTTGGCCATAGCCCATTAATCACAACAACATACATGAAAAGTGCCATCTGTCCTCTAATCTAACAACATGTCCATCTAGATTTTAACACTTATTCATATTTGTGCCATCCAACTTTCTTTTTTTTCACCCAAGTTCCTAATGAAAAGTCTGCATATGGAAGTCCATTAATCGAGACAGTCTTTAAGGAATAATTTGCATTTAACATATTCATCTTCAGAAGTGCGTGAGTAATGCTATGAAGTATATAATATAATAACTATGCTTACACTTTGCATGTGTAAATGAACAGTGATAGCTTGGTTTCTAAACCCCCAAGAAACCAGAATTTGAATTCTACAACTTGACAAATGAGAATATATTTTCACCCCCAAAAAAACACAGATGTGGTTGGTAACAACCTTACGTATTCCCAAGGTGACACAGAGGCATCTGTTATTACTATAAAAACTATAAAACAGGGTCGTAAAAGCAGTCTGTGACAAACAGCAGCATATAAAAGAGGCTATATTCATCAGATATGGTAGTAAAGATGGTTTACAACTTCTTTCTTCAAATATACACTCTCCTCATTCTCTCTTTGTCCTCCAGGGTTCCTCTCTCTCCCTCGCTCTCATCCTCTCTTTCTCTTCCTTCTCTATGTTTTTCACCAAATGAAAATGTCTCGCATCAGTCATTTTGTGTATTTTGTTTCCGTTCTCTCTCAACAGCTCGTAAATAATTTTATTGTCACCAACCAAAGAGACGAGATTTAAATCAATGAAAGTCCCCCGACAGACAGACAGTGCAGCTAAATGCTTTGCCGTTGTTATGAGGTAAATCTAATATGAGAATATGATTGAATTGGAAGGAATTCTTTTAGTAATGGGGGGGAATCCTTGCACAGGATTGGGTGAATTGGCGTCGTTCTCAGATGAAACGCTCCATCTGTCTTGCTCAGTTTGGCGCGTAGCCATCTCTGATTCACAAAATACATAAACTGGTCATCTGTTCACAAAGAGAGTGAGCTCAATGATTGCTACAGAAGATGCACTCAAAAAAAAAACAAAAACATTGTAATTTTGCAGAAAGAGACATTTTACCCTTTGGAAGGCTGTATCTTTACCAGATCTCTTACTTTAGATTTCTTACCTCTTGTGACATTGTTATGTCAGTATTAATTTTCTATTTATGCAGTAGCTGTGATGTTTTTTGTCATAAAAGAGCAGGTAATTATGTATTATAATTTGTCATTTTGTCATTTTGTCAAATTTTTTTGTCATTTCAGTAAGTAAATAGCTACATGACTATATCCAGACCCACATAGCACATAGGCACCTCTATTAATAGTCTGTGAAATGTGTTTTTTCTTGCTGTTTCTGAAGAAGAAGAAAGAGAGTCCCAGACCAGCAGGAGGCTTACAGTAATATTCTCAGAAGAAATAAGTGCCTCACATTAAAAAGAAAACTGGCACTAGAGGGCACTGCATCAAACAGCAACTCTCTAAACCTCTTACTGTAGTTTGGAAAGCAACACATTAAAAGACTTTGCATATTTGAGCCAGAGCAGCTTTACATGGAAATTAAATCTCTTTTCTACCCATGTGACATCCATTAAAACACACCACTCACATCTACAGTATGTTAACGTCAAATCATCACCAGAGCTGCTTGTACTTGTTTGTACAGGAAGACACAACAGTTCATGTGTACTTTACTTTCATTATATAAAACAATATTATCTTAAGTTAAGCACTAAACATCTCTCTTCGTCAGCCATATCTGCTTCTCTACAGTGACTTCTAATTGGTCCATTAGTTTTTGCCATGCTTTTATGAAGTTAATCACCCAACACGTGGTTTTAACTGTTATGAACTTGCGCTATCGAATTAATCTTTTCATGACACATATGTCCGTCAGTCCGCTCCTTCTCTTCACTTACACCTGCACTCCCAGCCACAGCTCCAATGCCATATTGAGTCGGTTCAGATGCTGATTTCTTGGTGTGAGGTCAATGACCTGGTCCTGAACACACACACACACACACACACACACACACACACAAAGACAAAGAAAGTGGTTATTGACTTAAAGGAAAAAGGACAAAAAGACTGTGTCAATAGGAATGATATACCCTGCGGTGAAAACACTTAAAGAAGAAAGAAGGCCCAACAACACCTCTTCCTCTGTGAACTTCGAGAGGAATTAAACCGCCTGAGGATCTCGTGATAATTTTCCGCCACTTTACAACTGAGAATATTCTGGCGTTGTGCTGCACTGTGTGATTACTTCAGCTGCACTGCAGAGGAGAGAAAGAGCTTAGACCGGACAGTGAAGATGGATCAGGTGGATTATCATCACCCCCTCTTCCAAGCCTGGAAGATGTTCACTCAAAGCCAATGTACTTAGGCGAGCAAACACTATCAAGAGGAATCCATCACATCCTGGTCAATGACTGTCCCTCTGGTGGGCTCAAGGTCACGGACCAACCAGCTGAACAACTGAAGTCTTTATTTCCACTTTTATCTCCACATTTATACATCTATCTGCCTTGAAGCTAATGTTGTCTGTCGTTTTTATTATTATGAAGCCGTTTGTGATGTTCTTGCTGGTGAAAGTTGCAATATAAATAAACTAGATTTCACAAGATTTGTGTTTTCAAAGTGAAGCGTTGTTGTTGCTGCTGATGTTTTAAAAAGGTGATTGAGTTTATCAAGTCATGCCTCAGCATTGACAGTGGCGCAGTGTCACTTCATCACATCTTTAAATAATATATTTGCATTTTAAATGATCTAATTAGCCACACTGGGTGTTTTATTTTGTTGTTTCTACAAAAGAACGTGATCGAGGATTTCAGCTTAAATTAGACTGTGACAACATAGTTCAAATTGTATTAAATAGAAAGCTCTAAATAGTGTTGTTTCATAAGAGGGCTACTTTTAGCCAAGGTGTCAGGTATAGTGTACTGAGCTTTATGAAAAGGTCTATAAATACCTTCAAGCAGGTGGCTAAAGCCTGTGTGGTCCATCTGCTCCCTAACGCTCAGAAATAGTAGAGTATGCAACTGTGTGTGTGTGTGCGTGTGTGTGTACAAGTACGCATTTGAATGTGTGTAAATAATAAAGTCAATGTAACTTTTGACCTACGTTATCGTTCTCTGATGATCTGTACAAAAGATTCTTCGACACTTATGCAACATAGACGGCCAATAATATCTGCCCTCACTATAACCCTAATGAGAAAGCAGGTGTGTGTGTGTGTGTTTGTGTGTATGTGAGTCCATGTGATGGTAAAACACAATAAGCCTCTTAGGTTTAATCTGGCCACATTGGGAGAGGAGTCTCTCTCTCTCACTCACACACACACACACACACACACACACACACACACACACACACACACACACACACACACACACACACACACACACACACACACACACACACACACACACACACACACAGTGCCAGTGTGGCCAAATCTGTGACCCTGCTCAGGATACTTGGGCTACTCTGCTCCACCGGACTTGTCAGTCCTGTTGATTATTGCAAACAAAGTCTGTTTGAGGAATGTAACAACAAGTGAAAATAATAATAATAATAATAATCACCTTGAATCACAGCTAGAAAGCAAACTATCTAGTCAGGAGATAGATAGATGCTTTGTTGTATTTCTTGTATTTCTTGTTGTAGTTTCTTTTTGTGTATGTGTGTGTGTGTATGTTACAGTACTTTGAAGTTAATGATAATGTAACAATATATGCTCTAAGTAGTTACGAAAAATCTTCTTTCTGAGCATTTTGTTTGTTTGGTAGAAAAGTACCACAGCACAGGAAACACAGAAGATTAATAACTTGACAACATGTCAGAAAACTGCAGTGTGTGAGTGTGTGTGTGTGTGTGTGTGTGCGCGCGCGCGTGTGTATTTTGTACTGTGTTTGTCCGTCAACTTGAATGGACCTGACAGTTCACAGTTGTGTGATGTGGTTTTTATCTCTGTTTTTAAAGAGTTTGTTGTCATAGCTGTGTTATTATCGTGTTAAAAAAAAAAGATTATTTGCCATTACTGTGATTTCGCAATGAAGAGAATCCAAAAAAAATAAAATAATAATCTGGACGTGTCTATCACAGCTGGCTTCAGTTAAACTCCTTAGTCATCAGTTCAGTCCAGACATGCATTCACAGTCATATCAGAAACAAAGAAGAAACACATTGTTTGGAGAAGTGTGTGTGTGTGTGTGTGTGTGTGTGAATTCTGCCTAAAAACTCTTATTTCTCTCTTTATCCAGATTATCTTTGTTCTCCAGAAGAAAATGTCCACATGATCGACTTCACCAGGTTTAAAATCCGTGACATGGAAACAGGAACAGTCCTGTTTGAGATTACCAAACCTCCAACACCAGGTCAGCTCCAAAACTCAGGACAAATTATGCAACACATTACCAAAGCCAGTTACATTTTCTTTGCTATTTTTTCCTCAAATTTTATTGTATGATTATCCTTGTCTCTTTGAACTGCTGAGGATAGTACTAATAGTGATAGAGAACATAATAATGGAGCCTAATGATTCCTTTCATTTCCATAACATTGTAAAAGATTAAGACAGTTGGTAGAGTGAGCAGTAAGTTGGATTTCAAAGTCTAAACTACTGCTTTAAAAAAAAATTCTTTTAACTTTTCTCTTCAGCGGGAGGTAAAAAGCATTGTGACCCCAACGCCGGCCGTTTTGTCCGATACCAGTTCACCCCAGCCTTCTTGCAGTTGCGGCAGGTCGGAGCCACGTAAGTTCAGTTCATTGTATTTGTTTACTGCAAATAACAAGTGTAAGACATATCTAGAGAACTTCAACAGGCTTCATTGAAGGCAACTCCGATCCTTTACCCAATCCTGCTGCTCTGACGGAGGATACTCCCCAGATGTAGGAGGCGCATGCTGACGGGCTGACGATAATGAGCGTGAACGTACAGAGCAGTCCAGCCCACCTGCTGAGTCAGGCACCAAATATAGCAGGTGTCAGCGGCAATGAGTAGCATTCATGATCAGACTCCGAATCTGAATACAGATTTCTCTGCAACCTGCCAACTGGCTCATCTACATAATGCAAGTTTAATGGAAATGCTTAATTAATGTCTATAGTATATATTTTGATCACCATATAATCATATAGACTACAGAAAAAGGATTATTTTATATACAGATAAATGTACATACATGTTTGAGGTCATTCTTTTCTATAATAAATATACCGTCCATCTGTTCTGACAAATCAGTGACGTCGTGAACCCTATCCTAACCTAAACTAATAAACTAATCAGCATATTCATGATGTCATTGCATCATGTTTACATTCTCCCTTGTGTGAGCCACTTTCAGCCCTTTATCTTCTTGTGTCATTTGTTTTCTTTGTGCTTACATACGGTACCGAAACACAATGAAACCCCAACAGTGATTGAAACACAGCTTGTGATTTTATATTAACTGTCATCTGACAAAATCAACAGAAACAAGATTGAAAGACAATGGCTTCGCTGTGATTTTGGCTATGTTTATATCAAAAATGATCTCTAGTTAGCAGCTCATTTACATTGATCAGCTGGTGTATTGTCAGCTGAATAAAAGGCACAGAGAGCCATCAGTATTGTCTTTCAATGGAACCTGTCTTGCAGTTACTAGATGTGTTGCTAGGTGCTTTTTTGTTTTGTTTTCAAACGCATGAAGTTGGCAACATTTCCAGTTTGCTTCCGGATTGGTAAATTGGTAAAAAGTTTTCCTCTGTGCAGGGTGGAATTCACAGTTGGTGACACTCCCATCAACAACTTCCGCATGATTGAGAGACACTACTTCCGTGATCAGCTTCTCAAGAGTTTTGATTTTGAGTTTGGCTTCTGCATGCCCAGTAGCAAGAACACATGTGAGCACATCTACGAGTTCCCCGCGCTGTCTGAGGACATAAGTGAGTGCCGCAAACGATCACACGTGTGCATGAACAATACTCCCATGTGCACGTAATCACACAAGACAAATACACCCACGTGTATTATGAGATGTTTTAAGAGCTCTAGTAGGAATTTATGTGTGTTCTCTTCTCTCTCAGTGCGTGAGATGATCCTGCATCCTTACGAGACGCAGTCCGACAGCTTCTACTTTGTGGACAACAAGCTGGTGATGCACAACAAGGCGGATTATTCCTACAGTGGAGGACCGTAGGAAGACGTCCACCTTCCAAACCTTTAAACCCCCCTGCTCTCTAGACATTTTCCATGATCCAGGTACCTATCCAGGACCAGAAACAAATGAACTGATGGACAAATTGCCGGCATTTTAACACTCTTGTCTCACTCCCGTATACAACTCTGTGTATTTCCATTCAAAGTATTTAGTCGCCCGACCAGTCTGATTTCTCCCTCTGCCTCTTTGCAGGAACATTGAATTCTGCCAGTTTTATCATTGGTTTGCATCAGCGTGCGTGAATGAGTGTGTGGGCAGTAAACACATGCAGTGTCTGTACATACTGTTGATTTCAGTCTGTATATGTGGGTTCCACTCGATCATCAGTAAAAAAAAAAAACACTGATTAATTTACATTTTGTGCGTCCACATAGCTGTTCAAACGAAGAGGAAATGGAGAAAGGGAGTCTTGTTTGTACTGAAACACACCATGAAGGTCACCCTGAAAAATTTCCATAACAACTGATCCACTTGGATGTATATTTATATAGTTTGTATATGAATCTCATTACATGGTTTCTCCTCGAGGTTCTTAAATTTGTAGTAGCACAAATCTGAATGAATCAGTTCCGTCCTCCAATCATCTGTTGTCGTTCAGCTGAACGACAAACAGACATATGTACTTTGTCTATGTGAATGTGTCATTTGTTCTATGTTTTCATGTTCATAGTACTACTACTACTACTACTACATCAGGAGTATTTTTTAAATAAATAGCCATTTTGAAGTGTCAGAAAACATACATTAGCCAAGTGTCAAAAGTCAGATACCAATTTTGATATCCAGTATTCTCTGTAGTACTGAACACTGTGTATACTTTATGATAAATGTTTTAAGTATGAAATTAAAAAGTATGTTTTGACAGGCGGAATTCCATCACTGCCGTAAATATGGGATTTGCTTTTTTTTTCTTGATATACATTTTGTGTTTTGTTTTTTTTTTCTCCCCATAAAAGATGAAACATTAAATTGAATAAGAAAAATGATCCGTGTGGTTTAGCAGACATTAGATTACCAAACCCCTCCCCTCCCCATAAAAAACAATGAAGATTCATTAATTAGAATCAGTACAAAGTTAATCTCATAAACAGTTCATCCGCTCAAAATGAGATGAATGAAAATCAAACACGGTTTGAGCATTTTGTCAGCTTAGTTTCAGTGACTGGTGACAAGGAATGGATTGAATCTATTAAACTCAAAAACTCAAGGCAGTTGTTTGAATCTAATACTTAATCTTCCAGATGCAGATCTGAAAATGTATCTCATTCTAACAATAGCTGTGTTTCCACCAATAAGTTTGGGGTAAAATTTATAGTCTGGGAACTTTTTACTCGGCCTTTGTAGCCTCTGTGTCTTCACTGAGGGTAAGACCCTGATCACTGACGGGACGGGGGTGGGACGGACTTTACCGATCACCTTCCTGCAAACGCTTCATCGCATTATTATTAATTAACTACACGCTGCAGTGTGTGGTGTGTATGCGAGAGAACTGAACCGTCCGTTTGTTTCTAACGTGTTTCACATTGGAAAAAATAAATTAAGTAATTTGTGGCAGCCAGTGTTGATTTTGTGGTGGTCGGCCACACATTGATCATTAAATGGGAAATCCTGCGATCTTTTGCGAAGGTTTTGACTGTGTTGCTTTGTTCACTTCTTAGATACTATTTATAAAAACCATTTATTGATATGCCGCTGGGTTTTAAAAAATGGCACTTCTTTATTGATTGTATCATGTACCGCCTTGAATTACAACCAATAAACCAAAAGCCCAAGAATTTTCAGGGACGAACAGAGCACCTACTACTAAGCAGGGATTTTTTTTTCCTCCACTGAAAAGGTTCCTGTGTTTTGCCTCACATGAACCTTCCTTCTGGTGGAGACGCGCCAACAGCCGAGTTCCTGTGAATTTACCTGATGTCTCCTATGGTGAAAACGCAACTAATCACTTAAAGGACACTGATTGAAGACTCATTGTCCTTGTTATGTTTAGGATGAATATACTTTACTTGGATTAATAATTTGCATCTAATACAGTTTTTATCCATTATTCATTGTAAATTTCCTGCATTAAAAACATCATCTATAAATATGCAATTATAATGGATTATATAATGTGAGATTCAATCGCTGTATGAGCAGGTCTCCAGAGATATATTGTCTCTCATCATTTCATGGTTTGTTTTATATAGAAATTTGTTTTAAGTTAAGCAACAATATACAAGAATATAAATAAATGAACATCATGTTAGGACACCTGCCAAACACTTTCCCACTTCAGCTGTCTGTTAGTGTCGAATTCTGGAGGAGTGGAGGTCAAAGATCAACCCAAAATGAAACATCAATGAGCAGAAGACATACGAGCTGACTGTTCATACAAGTTGATTGTTCGTCTTTAATTAAAAATAACACTAACAATTAGTTTCATGACATTACTTATGGAAAAAAGTGATTGTTGAGTCTGTGAAATTTATAGTTTGAAAAAAAATAAAGTCTGCAGGTGATCAGTACACTGAATTTCTCCTCGTGATTATCAGTGTACTTATTGTACAAACACTTACAAAGATCAAAACACAGAAAGTTAGGAAGTTAGATGTGACTGTTTTGTGTCTTTGCTGCCATCTTGTGTAACAACAGTGTTAATGCACTGTTGCCATGACACCACCCACTGTATCATCATTCATCAGGCATCAGTGTAAACAAATCCCTTTTCTCGGTTTGTTTGTTTGTTTTTGTTGACTGCTGTTACAGCTGATGTGTTTTAAGTTGTAACCACTTCACAGTAAGGTGCTTTAACAGAGGACATCCTCCCTCTAGTATCAGTATAAACTCTATATAAGAATAATGTAAGAATTAAGCCCTTGGAAGTAGATAATGATACAATATTCAAAAAAAAAAAAACAACTAAAAAATGAATTAAGAATAGTAACAAATGGGGAGTATATACAAATATATTAACATATATATATATAAAAAGTGACAACTTACTTAAGAAATTCACATTTACTAGGATAGGAAAATTGATTTACAAATTCCTAAAAAAGCAATTATGCTTTAAAAATGATTCAAAAATCTGACGCAATAAAGTAAAGTCTGTAAATCAATATGACAGTACGGTCTAGAAAGATTTAAATAAATAGCTAAATTCACAAATAAATTGAATATTTTCAATAAGGATTTGAAATATAGTTTTTGTATACTATATATTATTTGAGTTATAGTGGTTGGGGGGCAAAAATATCTAACAAGAGCTTAAGTGTTTTTTAAACAAAAATGTCAAAATGAGTAACTGGCAAGTTAATACTTTACGTATATAATTTGGCATCGAGCTGCTTGTTACAAAGTTTCCCATTTGGGTTAATATGTTAATATGGTACATCAGGGAAGGTGATCAACTGTGTGGTCTTTACATTAAAGAGATGGATGTGGTACAAGAAGTCAGATACCCAGCCAAGCTCTCCACCCCCGAATAAACCATTGGATGCAGTCCATTCAAACAGCCGTGCTGTTCGAAGTGTCGTCCACTACCTGAATCGTTATCCTCATACTCTGCTTTACATCGAGCGACAGCGATCACTTCTGACGTGTGACTGACGGGAGCTGTGACCTGCAGGCAGCCGGTCCGGACGTGGGAGTCCTGCAGGGAGTGGGAAGTGGACAGCATCGCCGTGGTAACTTGTGGATATGATGCCAGGCTTTCCTCTCTTAACTCGTCCCACATGTTACCTAAAAGCAGATAGAGAAGCAGACAGTTTGTTTTGGAAAGTACCACTAATAAGTACACAAACAGTCTAAAAAATATTAATAAATCAGTCATTTCACTTTTGGAAAATATAAGATAAAATTAGCTCATGTTCCAAATCGATCCCCTTTCACTTTCTTCATGCACAGACAATTTTTTGATCTTAAGCGCTACACTACTGCATGTTCTGAGATCAAGACAAAACAAAAAACAACAGAGTTAATGATGGGCTATAATGGAATGTGTAAGGCAAGTCAAACAAACAAGATAGGCAATGGAACAAAGGTGTGGCAGGCACAAGCCATGCAGCCAAAAAAAAAAAAAAAAAAAGACATGGGCAAATTCTTGTTCATGTGGGTATGCAAATCAAGGTCGGGAAACTTTGCCAGTCAGTACAAAGACATCCAGAAGCCTGAAGAGTGGAAACTTTTTTTGCTCTGTAGTACACGGGCTGGTTTTTAATTTTATTCTTACAGTTGAAAGCATGACTGAGTGTTTGGTTTTCTCTGGTACAGTCATACCTTGCAGTTGCAGATCAGTTAAACTGGGGTTGAGCGTGTCAATGTCATAAATGACTTCTGCGTCTGACAGAAAGTCCTGCATGCTCCTGGGGCCAACGCTGTAATCAGTCTCAACGACCGACTCATAAACCGGTGGCATTTTTCCAGCCACAGGTGAATTCAAGCCTCCGGCTGATGGGATTCCAGCTGTAGGCTGCTGTCCACAGGGTGAATACAGGGCAAAGGCATTGCCGTGGTGAGCTGCGGGATTAGGAAGGTAGCAGGGCTGCTGAGGTTGAATGTAGTGTGGATGCCGAATGGGTTGGCAGGGAGGTTGAAGCTGCGGTGGGCTGCAAGGTGGTGATGTCGGCCCACTGATAGGAGGCACTCTGGGTATGAGGGCTGTGCCTGGGTACGGTGGCAAAGATCTGAGCTTTTCTGGTCTCTCTCCCAGTAGACAATCAAGGTCCTCTGTAGAAAAAGAGTGCTGTCATTTCTCATCATTTCATCTTTATTCCGTTTTTCTGTAATCAGTGCCCTTTGATACATTAAGGGGACCTACCTGGTTTCGCCATGCTCCTACGGACAGTGATGGGGTCTTTGCGACGCCACTTTCGTAGCTCCTCCTGCATCTTCTCCACCTTGGCTGGATTGAGAGCCCATAGACAACCTTTGCGGGATGAGTTTCCATTTTTGTTCTCCACCTTCTCAAAGCACTTGTTCAGGGAGAGGTTGTGACGCACTGAGTTCTTCCATCCATCGGGAGCTGTCTGAATGCATGAGAGAATGTGAGTGGGTGATGTTGCCATGTGAAGGCAGTTCAAGATTGATATTAAGGACCACAACGCTACCGAGTGACCACAATCAACATCAAATGATTTTCTATATAAAATCTATGAAAACAGTTCAAATATCTTTCAGTTCTGTCCTCACATTGCTAGCGTTGTTCGACCAGTTCAACCAGTTCAAACCAGAACAAACAGTCAACAGCCTTAATCTATTTTGTGCCCATTGATTAAGAGATAAATCAAGTAATAATTAATGAATAGTCCTATTATAAAGTCACTATTCTACAGTTACCAGGCTCTCCCTGGGGGGAGTATTATTCATTTTCCACCATCTGCATTGATTCATTTTTACATGCCAGTGCAAGCGTCCACTGTACTGAAATGAACTCTGTTTTCTGAACTGCTCAAAGATATTTGAAAATATTCAGGAAAGTTATTCTGATGTGTCTCAAAAGTATAAGCTTTTGCAAAATGCACCTGACTTTCCTCCAAGTATCACATCACATCACCTGTCTCATATTTTCTTGCCCTGCAGCCTGTGTTTAATGATACAGGCAGCTGTTTGGAAAGCAGCCATCTATAAGGTGTCTTATTGAATATAAATGGTAGCAAGTCTTTGAGCTCTTTCCAGAGGTGAGCCTGAACTTATTTGATTTGTAGATATCTCGGAAAACTACAGTAATTGTGACAACTAAAGGTTCAAACAGAGGTCCAGTCCTGCAGCTGCCTCATTTCATCAATATTAAATCACTGGAATGTGAATTCATAATGTCTTTTAATATACAATGAATATATCTGTGGTTGTCTGATAGTCTAACTCTACCTATCTAATTTTGATTTTCTGAATTGTTCAATGTCCACATAACCCACCTACATGAACTTACACACAAACATATGCTGGTTATATTAAAGAGATACAAAAGATCATTTAATTTTACTCCCTGTGCCAGCCTCATGTCTTAACAGATTCCTGGTGCAAATACAATCTTTTACTTGAGATCAAACACTGGGAAAACTCTTCAGCTACAGAAGCAAAATTGCCAACTGAACAAGAGAAAAATAATTACTACTATTGAATTATATTCTATGTTTCTATATTTAAAGCAAAAAATGACTTATTGTGGTACCTTGAAGTATGGGAAGTGTTCAGTCATGAAGCTGTAGATCTCACTGACTGGAAGACTTCCTGTTTTACTGCTCTTCAGAGCCATGAAGATCAAGATACTGTAGTGATGGAGACATTTTAGTTGACACTTCATTTTAAGTTACACCACCATATTCACTTGACCAGGCTGATTTTAAAATGGTGATCACATAAGAATTCAACACATTGTTGCTTTAAATGACTACACGATAAAGTATGATGAAAGTGTGTTGCAGTATCACCTGTATGAGTAGATGGGTTTTGGAAAGGGAGTCTGTGCAATGCTCTCCTGGCGAGACTGTGCAGAGAGACTTTGGAGAGAACATTTTGAGGTGATGGACTGGTCATTATTAAGGTAGAGTCTAGATGAGACCTGTAGAGAACAAACACATACATACAAACACAAAAATCATGATCTGAACACAGATAAAACACTTTGCTTTGCTGGGTCATCCATTGATCAATAAACTGGTATGAAGACACCTTCTCTGACTGTGTGCCACTCACTCACCTGTTGTTGAGGCCTCACTGAGCTGTGGGGTGGATACCCCTGAGACAGGAAGCAGGAAGACTCCACTGGACCTGCAGGTGGCTCTGAATATGATTTCTGAAAATATGAGAAAACTGAAAGGTAAATGTTTGGGTGTGTTCAGGTGTGTGTGTGTGTGTGTGTGTGTGTGTAAGAGTCCATCTATTGTTCTTTCCAGTATAGTCATGTGAGTCAAACTTCTCTGTATCAACTTTTTAGACAGCATTAGAAAGCATTGTGTGAAATGACAGGTGAGGATAAAATGAGACAATTGTAAGAGTAGAAACCTGAATGTTATTGTTGTATTGGTCCCAAGATGGTGGTGGCTCACTGAAACAAGTGTTTGGACTAAATCCCTCCTGCACACGACTGAAGGAGGGAGAGCACTGCTGGACATGGCCTGTAGACTTTTCTCCGTCGCTGAATTGTCTGTGGTACGGGTGGAAACGGTTCGACTCAACAGGACCTTGTCCTGGTGGTGATCCTGTTGTTGAACTGATGGTCCCATCGATGTTGTGTTGACCGTTTACTGCTCCAGTTCTCATGCTGAAGCCATTGGTCTTATGCTGGATGAAGGATACATCCCTACTTTCTTTCCCCTGTTATTTGATCATGAGCACAGTGGACACAAATTAGTTGATTTATTTAAATCTAACCAACTAGAGTTTGTTCTTTGCATGCCTCCATGCGAAGAACCAGATGTAAAGATGTCCCCATATTGTTTTCTGGTAATGTCCTGAATTCCACAGACTTAAGGCAGATTTTATTATCTTTAGAAAGACCCAAACAATATTGTCCCCAGTATTTATGCTAAGTTAGGCTAAGTCTTTGCTAGCTGTGGCTCAATATTTACCCCACAAACATGAGAGTGGTATCAAACTTCTCTTCTAACTTGCTGCAAGAAATTGGATAATATTTCTCAAAATGCCAAACTATTGTATATATGTGACTTGTGGCAGAGTCAGATAAGATTTTCATTAACAGTGCTACACGGAGGTCTTTATTGGGGGGCTCACAACAGAAAAGCCTGAAGCGCCTCAGTACCTGTGATTCTGCCATCTGCTGGCAGGAAGTCCCAGAGGGTTCACAGGTGTGTGGGTTACCCTGGGGGGTTGATGTCTGAGACTTGCTGCTGCTGCTGGGAGAAAA
Organism: Polydactylus sextarius; assembly: GCA_016801845.1. Taxonomy (NCBI): domain Eukaryota; kingdom Metazoa; phylum Chordata; class Actinopteri; family Polynemidae; genus Polydactylus; species Polydactylus sextarius. Next base: position 5,726,925 of record CM028924.1, read on the forward strand.
TCTCGAAGAGTCTGACATTCTGCACCAAAATCTGCTTCTATGAAGAGATTTAAAACAGATGAAAAAAACAGGCTTTGTTAAAGAAAATCGTATTCATTTTTGGCATTTTTCATGGCCAGATGTTACATCTTGTCTTGGTTGCCCAAACTTTATGCCATATGTTGTGAAATGCTGTGCGCAGTAGTTTCATAGTTTTTATTGACTTTTTATTTTAATTCAAGAAAAAGAAAAAAAAACATATCTCTCCAAATCTGCCATTGTCAAACTAATCAGATGAGAGAAGAAAAAAAACTGTCAAAAACAGTTGCTCTTTACTATTCTATAAGATTTATGACTGTTGCCACATAACAAGAAACACATCTTGAGTGTTGAGACAAAGTTGTTATTGTCACTGATCCGCTGAGATCTTATCTACTGAGCTATTTTTCTACTGTGAAATCGCTGACAGCATGAGTGTAAGCATGAGAACAGCTGAGTTCATTTTCAGTACCAGTGTATTAAAATGTTCAAAGTTTTGACATTAGTGGACCAACACGGGACGGGGGTTTATCTGACTGAGTGTGAAGAGGTGTTATCTGATCCCAGCGGAGGTGAAAGACACGTGGCCCAGGTTCCAGTAAAGGTAATCTCAACCCCGACATAAACCAAGCTCATTAAAACTGCCAACAAACCATGGCTGTTAGGTGACATAAAGCCAAATAATGCTGAGGCAGACGAAGTGAGCTTGACCTCTCATGAAATGTGTATGTGCATGAGTGAGTTGAGAGAAGTAGCAATCGTATCTCTTTCTGTTCAGATCAAAGAAGACTTAAGTGTCAAGGTGAAAACTGAGAGATTTGCCTTTTCACCACTGTGGCAACAAACCCTCTCATCTACTTGACAGACACAGTGACACCAGCCAGAACGGATGCACTTACAGTAAGAAAAGTAGAAACTTCAGCAGTAGAGATGGTGTGTGTGTGTGTGTGTGTGTGTGTGTGTGTGTGTGTGTGTGTGTGTGTGTGTGTGTGTGTTAAAAGACACTGTGGCTGTTTTAGTTTCTAAGATGAGCAGATAGTTTGCTGAGCTAAGTTAAATAACTTACTGCCTGAGTCTATTCACTACTCAAACCATCTAGATAAAATAATATCCTATACATTATCTTATCCTAATGTAAATCATATGTCAAGACAAACATCTGCGCTACGTTGGAAAAACACAAAACTAGTTTTTTTCTTTCCAATAAGAATAATCTTAATGTTCTGAACGTGTTTTCCATAAAGTACTCCAGTAAAATCATGGTGTCATACAAGGGCCAAGTTTTTTTTATGGATCTTTTTTTTTTTTTTTTATAACATATCTTTGAGAATAGACCTTTGCCCTCAGACTTATACCGATGTTCAGTGTTGTTAAATGACGGTCTGGGTTTTTCAAAAGTTGACTGTATTTACTTTTTTTTTTTTTTTTTTTTTAATGTAAAAAGTTTCAGTTTAAATACAGGAAAGCAACATAATTTTTAATATTCATTAACATTCACGTTGGTTGCATATAGTCTACCTAAACCTCTTAAAATTATAGATTATTATGAGGTAAAAATAAATGCATGTTACATAATAACATCCAAGTCAAACTAAAAGAGTGACCTTTGTCCTAAAAATCACTGTAACTTTGATTTGATTTGAACTGATCTGAACTGTTTAAGTCTAAGTTCATCCTCAGATGCACTGAAGGGAGGCTGGAAGGCTGTAAACTTTGCAACCTGTAATTTACCCTGGAAACACATTTGAATTGGTCTTTAAATGAACAATTACAGCAAGTAAAACCTGTTTTCATTGTTCAGATGAGCACCTGATACAATTGCCCATGAAAGACTTTGCTTAGCATAACTCATGTCAGAGGGATATACAGTACTTAAATGCATTTAACAACGTAATAACAGCTGAGTACATTTACTACATTTACAACACAGTGTAGTGTATTGTTGTTTGCATGTTAATGGTATTGATTGTATAATGTCTAACAATGACGTGGACTATTCTGCTGCCTAAACTTTCATCATTGATACATAAGTTAATTTTTCTTACTATAACTGTATTTTGTAAGTTAAAACATTTTTTTTTCATTAAAATGGTAAATTACAAAGCCAACAGCAACTCCAGGAGAAAAAAGTCTGTTATTACCTTTAGCAATCATGTCAATCAAGTCCTCTATAATTATCATCCGCAGTTTATAAAAACTGTATTTGGTTTTAAGTGATGGTGACCAATTATGTTTCACTTATAACCTCAATATATATAAGGATTGATATGTAAAGAGTACCACCCTTCAAATGTCATATGTGTTGATATCACTCTCTCCTCATGCAGAAATGTGATAAAATCCTAATATGCAAATCATTGTGAGTCAGAAGCAGTTACTGCCAAGCCTTGAATGAAAGCCACCAAATAAACACCGCAGGGGAATGCCAAGAAGCTGTAGGCAAGACGGCTCATTCAGGCATGTAACTTAAATTTGTTGTGATGTTATCTTCTTTAGAGGAAATAGTTAAAAGTGAAAAAAGATTCACTTTTTAGTCAAAAAAGAGATTCAAACATCTGCATGATGTGTCAGGGGGTTTGAAGCATTAAGTGTTTGAACAAGTTGTGTGATGTGAGTTTCAGTTTAGTTGCATTAGTCATTTGTAAGTAAACACAATGGGGAGCGTCCAAAACATGCAAGGAAATGTGCTGCACAAGAGAGCGGGTCTATTCAATGGGGAAGAGAAGCTGGTACATCCTGGACAAGTCGCAGTCACAGTCTGTCACAGGGCCGACGAACAACCAGTCACACTCGCATTCATACTTGTGGACAATTGTGATCAATTGTGAAAAGTGATCAATTAACCTATCCCCCAGTGTTTGTCTTTGGACTGTGGGAGAAAACCAGAGCTCCTGAAGAAAACCTACGCAAACAAAAGGAAAACATACAAACACTACACAGAAAGAGTCTAACCCAGGACCTTCTTCCTGTGAGCCAGTACTAACCTCTACTCTGCCGTTTCATTCACACAGTAATGTTATATTCTTCAAAAATAAACTGAAGTGCAGTACATTACAGACAAATTTTACACTTTGGTGTGAAAATCGTATGAAACTATGTTAGCACATCTTCAAAAGTCTAATGTATAATATATATTATTTGTTCTGAATCCAAGTTAAAGCAAAAGGCCAAAATGTACTTCAACTTCTTATGAACTATTTTCACGACTAGCACCGTAGCTGGACTGACGGAAGCAAATGTGAAATTACCTCAAGTCTTATTTATACAGTGTTTTGTGAATCTTTAGAACCATTAAATTAGATGAATGGAGATCCAACAAAATTGATATGAAAACAATAAAGTTGCAGGTTTTTGTGAAGAACTGCTCTAATTGGACGTGTTTGCAAGCTTACAGTATATTTGTTGTGAGGTTGATTGATTGCTTAATATTGCGTCCCCAAACTTAATTTAACTCTGACTCTCCATTAATTCTTGTTTTGCTGATCGGTGGAAATATGCTCTGTCTCTTGAAGACATACGGAAATAACCTGACTTTTTCTTTTCATTGTAATAAACACAATGACAACGATGATGGAGACTTGTGTCAGATTCAGTCGCTACACCTGTTCACATTTGTCACTGGCGTCTTTCAGAATGACTAAATATTTATTAACTGAATTTTATCTAATGATGCATCCAAAGTTAAACTGTCTCACATTTTTCAGTCAGTCAATTTACAGTGACTATGCACATAAATCTTGTATCTATATAATTGTCAAGTAGTTTTGTATGTAAACAAGTTAAAACGTTTACTGCAAAAGTCTAAATACAACCATATATAATTTATAGTCAACGAAACCTTTACATTCTACTTAATGTCTTAAGTTTTGCAAAATTGCAGAATAATTTTCTCTGCGGAACCATGACATTTGTTTATTTTCAAGGTGCAGAGTTGAGTCAGCGCACACCTAATAAAGTGATAAAAATCATTATCACACACATCAACACATTATCTCACATTATCTGTGATTTTCATCAGACTTTAGCTTTATACTAATGATATGCTGCTGCTGTTAAAATTTCGTTTTGAAGAATTATGAGGTTACAAGATGTCAATGACCTTAAGCATAGCAAACTGACAGTGACGTGAGAAGGCTGTCACTCACTGAGGTGAAACAACAGTCAGCAGCTTCAATGCTGAGCAGCAGAGTGCTGCAGCATGGCTAAACTCCTATACAAACACAAAGTACAAAAATATAAATCAAAAAAGAGGGTAAACCAATAAATAAGTGTATATCATCGGGACTCTATTGTTTTAAAGGAACTCACCTAAACTTCCACTCAGGAGTGAGCTCTTTCTTCTTGAATTGGGATAATTTCAATCAAATTTTCTCACTGAGACCTGTAACCTCTGTCCAAAAATGCTGAGCCAGTTTTCCTCATGAATGTGTGCTCCTCCTCTAGCCTCCTACACCCTCACACTGAGCCACTTCAGGTAAATTGACTGTCTAAATATGGACCGAAGTGGTTGATGGGCTGGTTTCAGATTTTGGCAGCTTAGAATATCATCCTCATTGTGTGTGTGTTAGTGAGTGAGTGTGTGTGTGTGTGTGTGTGTGTGTGCATGTGCATGACTGTTTTCTGGCACTTGTCCAGACAAGCAAAGCAGCAAGATATACAGAAAGAAAAACCTGCTGCAACAGGTTCCAAAAGATCTACCGGTGCAGTCAATGGCAGCTGGCAGTGCACTCTTCCTCCCTCCATCAGCTTTTCTCTGCCTGACAGAAAGAGTACTTGTCTGAATGGGTCATAAGATACACTAGTGATCACAGCCAGTGGCAGAGAGCAAGTGGGCGCAGTGCCCCCATTTCTAAACTCTCCCATGGCGGTAGCGCTCTTTAGCTGTAAGTTCTATTGAACTGATGTGCATTTACATACATACATACATGTGCAACAAACACATGTATGTGAGTTAATACGGATAGTGAAGCATGCAAGTATACATGCAACATTATACATTAATAACTGTTTCCAGAAACAGTTTGGAAAGTTAATGTCAGAACTAAACACGACATAAACACGGGTCAGTTGTTGTGACTTTGCAGGATGTGATGTTACACTGATCTCAGGACCATCAGGTGGCTCCTACGATGCTCTGACGTGATGCCTCTGAAGGAATTTTCAAAGCGTAAACTTGTATTGTTCTCTGCAAACATTGACAGCAACAGCGTGAGGCTCAGTGAGTTAAGGGAAGTCAAGAAATAAGGCTTAAAGTGAGAGAGGGAGAGGGAGCAGAGGTATGTCAATACAGGCAGAGTCCTATCCTATCCTTCCAATGAACCACAAAAACATCATCACACTTCGCTAGTAGCTATACCTTAAACAAAACCTGTCCACAGCGAGAGGGCGAGGCAGAATGACAGAGAGACAGAGGATTAATTACACATTGAATAAACTCTTGTGTTACAGTATAAGGCCTCTGCAGAGCAGGACTATTGCTCAAGGCTGTTTCTGCCAAAGATGGAGTTTTTGAGGAGGGTGTACTGTGGGAACAAATTTCATTCAAGGGGCATTTTGGTTGAAAGTCTCATTGTTTTCGGAGAAATAATTGCTCTGGTGTTGGGGCACTCTCAGCTGCAATATCATGTTTTATAACACTTATATTGACCCTTTTATAATCTACAAACACTGAAGCCATGTTTCTCTGCTCACTAATGGTCAGCAGGGTAAACCATTAGTTAAGTCACCCACAATATATTCACTATGTTTTTTTAGTGTTTTCAAGAATAAAACATCACTACATTAAAACATGACATTGTTACAACAAGACACGACACTTAATCATGTCACCATAACTATAGACTTGGATCGCTTACACATATCTGAGCATGTGCTTTACTCTACACTTCCAATATGCAAATCAGCATCCTGTCATTTAAGAGGAATTTGGACAACACTGACTCATCCCATTTCATCATTGGCTCACCAATCAGGATCTCCTTCGCTAAATTATATTTAGAACCAGCAATGCACACAAAGTTACTTTAAAACTGCCGTTACATCACAACGAGAAGTAGCTAATTCATCTCATACAAATGACATGCCATCGCCAAATGACATTGTATACACACAAAGTTAAATCATTCGTATGTGCTGCAGTACAGGAATTGCGTGTATATATTGTTTTATCGTATTAACGGTACAGACAGAATGTGTTTTGGAGGCCTCACTGGACTCGAAATATTCTCATTAGATTAGTAAAAATTTGAAAAATTTTCTCTGATAAGAATATTCATAAAGCTGAAGATATATACAAGATATGATACCATATTTTTATGCATCAGATTGAGTGATTTACGAGTATCTTTAGGGAAACTGTGAGGGAAGAGTCCCAGAGACAAGTGAGATTTATCACACAGTACCTCACTAGTTGGCTGAGAGTGAGATTTATATAAATCTGTCTCTGAGATGTATCACATAAAATGCACAGCTGTCTCCCTAAATCACTGTTCTCTGTACATTAGATTCACAATTCCCTTTTAATCACAGAATGAAAAACCATGTTTAGAAATGCTAATACAGATTAGTGGTTAAGGTCCATGGGCTATGATAATTACAAAATGAACACATCGCACACGCACACACATGCTCAGATCAAACACCAACAAACCACCTGAACTTTCAAACTCACAATTTACGACAGCATCACAATATTACAAGAAGATATTTTTGTTTTTTGTTTTTTTAACGGTTTGCTCATTTGGCTTCTGTAGACTGTGATTCTTTGTTATTATTTTGTTAAAATTCCTTTTTCTCAATGCTCTCACATAAAGTTGCTACACAGACTTTTGCCAGAGACTCAAATTTAATATTTTCTCTACTTCTAATCATTTTTGAATTCCTCCCTCATTGACCACCTCTGGAAGATTTTCTGTCTCCTTAAAAACCACACTTCCATACCCTCAAAGCTGCAGTAACTCCATTGCAAATTTGTATTTTCTCTGACGCAGAAAACTCTGACACTGACAAACAACTCAAATTAGCTTTAGACTATCTCCAGCTACATAGATGTGTGTAGTGTGAGTGGAGGTCCTATCTTAGAAGGAGATTTTTTTTTTTTGTTTTTTTTATTATGATTTTATTTCAGGTTCAATCCAAAATTGCAGCAATTGGGAAGTGAACCATGAGTGAGATTTAGGTAATAAAATAAAACAAATAAAAAACGGATAATAAAACCTTAACTTAAATTTATGCTTTGCGGTTATTTTTAATCATCTAGATAAGATGTGAATATAAAATCATGAAACTATTTGTTCTTTTTTTTTGGCAAGGTGAGAAGTGGACTTTGGCACCTCGAAGTCTGCGAGTGTGTTGATCATCGTGTCACTTCGGTGTGTACAAAACACTTTCCCCCCTTTTTTTTTTTTTTAGAGGAGGAACATTGAGCTTTTTGCTAATAGGCAAGAGTTTTACATGCTCAACTTAAGTTACCACGGGGGCTGGGGGGGAATAATCATTGATACAAAAGTAGAATGGCACAGCACGTGCTGTTGCACAGGCTTGACCTTGGAGCTATCAGGCTACAACTCAGGAAGGAGCACTGAATCAGCGAGATGACTTGTCACGGGTGGTAAAAAGTTATTGACTGTATCTTTCTCCTTTTGTCTTTCTGTATCTTGAATAGGACAGACGCGGCTATAAAATCACGCACTTATCTTCATGCGACAGACTTAACATGAATATAAAAACTTAAAAACACGACACAACGAGTGAATGAAAACCTCCTACGACTTGTCCAGACGTGAACTTATACTGCTGAGTGATATCAACAGTGTTATCAACAAATCAGTTATGATCAAAACACGTTAACAGAGAAGAATAAAATAAATGAGACATTGTGCGTTCTGATTTGTGCATTTTCGGGTTCACATTTGTGCATCGTTGGTCTTTTTTCTTTATCTTTCTTCCATTTATTTATTCCATTTATTTATTTATTCATTGTCATCATTGTGTTCTTATATCAATGCATCTCTTGTATAAATAAAATAAAACTACTTTAGGAACTTTTAAGCCGACCACCTACCGTCCACGTACCTCCAAAAACATCTGGGCAGAATAAGACAAACCTGTACCTGTTGGGAAACATGAAATATGAAAATATTTAAAATATTAGCATCAACGGACAAGCCGACAACCGACAACACCCGACAAGAAATGAAATATAAAAAACATAAAAAAGTTATAAAATTATCAACTTTGCTTGCAAGTGAAAACAAGAAAATCACACTTTTTTCTTTTTTGTGTGTGTGTGTTTTTTTCTTTGGTATTTTATTACATTAGGATAATGCAACACTTACGTTTATTTCACATACACAAGTTTTGCCACTATATAGATAGATAGATAGATAGATAGATAGATAGATAGATAGATAGATAGATAGATAGATAGATAGATAGATAGATAGATAGATAGATATAATATAATATAATCAGTCTTATTTAAAAAAAAAACAAACAAAAAAAAAACATTATGTCTTGTACATTATGTCTTGACATAAAAAAAAAAAAAAGATGCCGTTAATCTGGCCAGATATAAATACATAAATGTTGCCCGTCCAGAAGATGATTTAACTAAATAAACACAACTTATTTTAGTCAAACAAGACCAACGGCTGCAGAGAAAAACCTGTATCAACACTCAAGGACAAGCCTCCGCACTCAAGTGGTTAAAATGGCAATATACAAGAAAGCTTTGCATAAAAATGCAGAGACGCCCTCTGGCTCTATCTTCCAACTGTGGAATCCTAATAAATAAGTATATGTGCCCTCATTTGCTCTCTGTTTCCACTTTCCCCAAGTTCACATTTAAGGAGTTTTGGTGCTATTAGCCCAACTGGGAAAGGTATTGAGATTGAACATCGCCACACCCCATGTGTTAATGGCAAGGTTGATGGACATGACGCCGAGAAAGTTCAGAATGAATCCAGCCTTGGCCTGAAAAATAATACAAGATGAAGAAGAAATTATATTTGGACCATTGTTCTGTGTGTTTTTAACACCATCAGAATACAGGTGTTATAGTAATCTAATGAGATTTATTGTAAATAAATTAGATATGAGCTTTAATCCAAAACACCTCATGTATGTATTTCGTGAAAGGTCTTACCATATCAATAACTTTCAGGTTGCCGTAGGAGAAGGCTATAGCGTTGGGTGGAGTGGCCACAGGCAACATGAAAGCCAGCGAGGCAGCGATTGTGCAGGGAAACATGACGTAAAGCGGGTGTATCTTAATGGCAGTGGCCTGGACGCAAGGATATACACACAGATGGTAACTCGGCTGGTGTCATCATTAGCAGGTGATTTACACAAGTTCAAACATGTAAAGGCTTTCATTACTAAAAGTTGTGTGTTATATATCATCTGATCCCATTGCTGTCGAAAAGAACATTAAGGTGACTGCAAACCAAACCCCAAACCCCTGGTTTTATAATGTGATTAGGCTACGTTGATCAGTAGACAACGAAAACTAGGGCTGACCTGAAGAGAGGCATTAAGAGAGTAAAATGAAATACAACCAACACATGGAGGATGATTTTTAAGAACAATAACTACTGGAATATGTGGCAAAGTATCAGAAACATCAGGAACCTCCACATACTCCACCAGTATCAGTATCAATGCTTTTTCACACTATCATACATATGTTATATTTTCATTTTTACTCACTAAATGTAACAAAATAAATCAGTGTCTGTTTATGTCTCACCATGGAAGCTAGGATTGGCAGGAAGAGCGTGGTGGTGGCGGTGTTACTGGAGCATTCGGTGAACATGGCGATCAGCAGACACAGCAGGATGGAAATGGCAAAAGGAGGAATGTTCTGCAGAGGCACCAGACTTTCTCCCAACCATGAAGAAAGTCCAGATTTCTGTACCAAAATATAGAAAAAAAAAAAAAACAGATCAGCATAACTTTTACAAAGAGGATTATCTTCAGAAAAAGTCTAAACATAATCAACTGTATTAACCTCACTGCCGTGAGCCAATGCAAAACCTCCACCCAGAAGCAAAAGGATGTTCCATGGCATCTTTTCATGGACAATGTCCCAGTTAAGCAGAGGTGTAGGTGCTTCAGCAGGAGCCCCTATTAGGACAAAGAGACAAGGAAGTTGAAATGTTTACTACTGTTCCAGAACATTTATAATGTACACACACACAATCACATTTATAAAACATATCCTCCAACCTAGTCATTACTTCTGACCAACTTATTGTTTCTTATCTAAAGATCATAAAAACCTAACTTTTATTATCAGTGATATAGATTAGATTATGTGACTATAAAGGTTTAGAGACGGAGTGCGGCAGCTCAAAGTCGGTATTGCACTTTTTAACAGGTCTGACCTTGACTATCAGGCCACAACTGAGGAAGAAGCACTCAGTCAGTGAGATAGGTCGTCACACACTGTAAGTTATTGACTCTATCTTCGTCTGTATCTTTAAAGAGACAGACAAAGCTATAAAGCTCTACCCTTATCTTCATGTGACAGACTCAACTCGAACGTAAACATAAAATGTTATGCAACAAGTGAATGAACACTTTCCATTTCTTTACCAGATATGCACATATAAAGTTTATAAAGTTATAAAGTTATACACTTGTTATCATTTCATCTCGATTTTAATCCCGTATATCGATGCATTTGTTGTGCAAATTAAATCTTTAGGAACTTGTAAGCTGACCTACCGTCCTCAGACCTCCTAAAGCATCTGGGGATTTGGGACGGGATGCAGAATAAGAGCGATGACATTAATATGGCCACAGTGCCATCTGTGACGTACCTGTGGGGAAACAATATTGAAAATACCCGTTTCAAATATTAGCATGACAAAAATTAATTTTCTGATTAAACATCTGATTCTAGACCAGAAAACATTCATGGAGACCAATATTTGGAACTAAGGAATCATTATAAAGATATGTAAAGTTATTGTACTCACGTCTTCTCTTTATTAAAGAGCACAGTGGCCCAGCCGGGTATGAACCCAGGCTCCCTGGTAAACCACAGAAGAACTAGTAACGTGAAGATAACCAGCACACAGATCTCGGCGAAGCTCATCCTGCCCAACTTTTTGTACTCATCTTTGATTACCTGGTACGCTTCCTTGTCACTATCATTTTTTGTGCCACATCCAAAGGACTGTTTAAAGCTGGAAACACAATATAGCAATAAATGACCGATTTCACAATATGGAAACTTTGGTTGTTAAAAAGAAAAACAATAAAAACATCAGCACAGAGAACAAATCCTTATCATCCAATCATAAAACTTACTTGAAACCCAAAAACATGAACTGTAGCCACAACCAAGCCAGTGCGAGCATCAGCACCATGTTAGGAAAAGCGAAGCCGAACCAACTTGCAAAGTTGATTATGCCTCCATTATTGGGGTAGAGCCTGTTGAATGAAAATAAGACAGGGATTAGAAGATATATGACAGGTAATTACAACCATTACGAGTAATTGTGAGCAAAGGATTAAATCCTAAAAATTAAGAGCATTAGTCAAAACCACAAATAGTTAAATGACGTGTTTATGATTAAACAGTCACAGAGTCTCGATGTAAATTAGTCAAGAAAGAGATTAGGTCATACTCATCAATCTGGCCTTTCAGGATGACGTTGGGTGTTGTTCCAGTGAGAGTGGCAGTTCCTCCAATGCTGGCGGCGTAACAAACACTCAGGCTCATGCCTTTTGTCAGTTTCAAATACTTCTGCTCTCTCTTCAGTCTTCGTTCCTCCGCCTCTGGACTCCTCTCATAAACGTCTTGAAGAGAAAAGTTGAAAATGAGCAAATGACCTCAAGACTGTTTCATTGTCTTGTATGTAAAATGTAAATTGAACTGTTTGATCTTTCAACCAAGAAAATATCCTCACAGAGACAGCAGCTCATTTTTTTTCACGTTATGGGTGACTTAACCAGATCACAAGTGATTATTTACAGAATCAAACAGGAGCACAACTTTTCAACCGCATCTGGCCTCTAATGTTACACTTTCATTCCTCCGTCTTTTACTTAAACCTTCTTTTAGCTCAAAGATAAAGTTAGAACATTTTCTTGGAAGTAACATTTTCTTTAATTTCCTTCATGTCTTTGGTGTTATCTCTGTCTGCATCTGAAAAACACACCAGTAAAACAATTTAGAGAAGAAACCAAAAAAAACACACACACCCATGTCAATGCTGCTGTCCTTTGGTTTGATTTTCTTGTTGCTTTCTTCAAGACCGCCCATCTCAAACGCCCGGTTTTCATGACCGTCTTTTTCTGCAGCGAGGCGATATTCATTCTCCTCAGCGTTGGCCTCCGTGTCACACAACTGCTGCAGCACAGCGTTGGCAATGGGCAGCATCATGGCCGTGGAGGCCGTGTTACTGATCCACATGGACAGAAATGCTGTGGTGCTCATGAAACCGATCATCAGCCTGTAGAAGGCACAAAGAAAATTATTATAACGTGAAAAAAAAATCCAAAAGGGATTTCAGCAGCAAAGATAATGAGCGCATATCTCAAATATTACGCCCATATTTGATTGCTTAACTGTCATTATAAAACTATGCACAACCTCCACATTTCTGAAAAAGCTAACAAAAACAAAAAAACCTTTGATCATGGCTCCAGAGACTCCCTCCCATTTTGCCCCAGATGGTGAGTGATTTGGCTGGGTTTGACGTTTTGCACTTCAATTCATCACAAAGGTGTGGCATTGAGATCAAGTTACGTGCAGGTTGGTTAAGTTTTTCCACCCACACATTCACACATTTAAAATAATTTTTTGGTGAAATTATCGGCCTTGGATTTCACGCTAAAGAAGAAGACATTTTACATTTTGCTAAATTATAAAGTTTCTTACAGCGATGGCTTCACCCCTACAATAAGCAGAACTTGAAGGGCGATCCTTTTATGCAGGTTCCAGTGTTCAACAGCGATGGCCACCAGCAGTCCACCAATAAAGAGCATGTTGGAGTCTTTAAGATACTGGATACAAACCTAAATGAAGAAACCACATGAGGAAACCCAAAATGACTCATGTTGGAACATTAAACAAATTCTTTAAAACCAATTTGAATGATTTTCAAACAATAGCTAATCAACAAACATGTGATTAATCATTTGGAAATACCTCGCCTGCCTCCATGATGCCCATCATGGGGAAGAGAATGACAGGCATCAGAGCCGTCACAGCCAGAGGGATACACTCTGTACACCAGTACAGAGCCATGAGGATTATCGCATAGCCACATTTCGCTTGCTGTAATGGCAAACACAGACCACGTTACATGACGTACTTAATGCAATACACATGACAATATACAGCCGACATGCTTCACATTTGAGTTGAGTCTACTTGACTTAACTCACACACGTCAAAGTCTGGTAACGTGGTTTCACATCATTGTAGTTAGTTTCTGATAACTGTGGTAATCTTTTGGGATTAAAGGTGCACATAAAAAGTAAAGATTGATTGATTTCAGGTTGATATTGCCATTGAATTGTGAAGTTCTTGCAGTGCTCTCACAAAATGTGGCTAAAAATGTGATCTAGTGAATGTGAGCTACACCAAGGCTTTCTGGTTTAATTTACACGAAAACGTTTTGGGAAGACGTATTGATAATTTACATATGTCAATTAAAAAAAAATACACATTTAAGCAACAATTGATCTAATGTACATCAAATAATTAGAGGTACAGGTTTAAAATACATCTCCAGATGTGTCATACAATAATTCTTAATTTTAAAAAAAAAAAATATATGTTCCAGTTCTTACCGTCGATGGGAAAACCAGAGGCAGAGGGAGAATCAACAAAGGTGTTAGTAATATGACGATGTAGTTCCTGTACCTCCACAACCATTTAAGACATCCAGCCATGATTCACAAAGAGTGGTGGACATCCAACGGATCCAACAGCCAAGAGAGGGACAAATATAATTAGCGACAACACCGTTCTATCTAAAAAGACAGAAATTCACAGTTTATATACTGGTGTGTACAGAAAACAGATTAAAAATTAACTTTTGTCTCAAGGGGCCTGCATGAAGAAGGTGTGTCCATGTGTTTAAGAAGGGGTTAGATAACAAAAGCGACCAGGAACACCGATCAATAAAAAAAAAAAAATCTTTTTGACTTGACTGCAATGATAATTTAAGATGTAATGGATAAAAATGGGGGGTTAAAAGGTCAATCACATCACAGGCCTTTCCACATGGGAAGATCACATCAATTCAAAGTGATTACATAGCATCAAGTAGCACGACTCATGTCTTTATATTTTACTCCAAAATAAACCAAATAAAAAAACATGACGTGTCACTATGACTGATAGATTAGGTTGCTGTCAGTGTCTTGTGGAAGAAGCAAAAAGTCAAAGAACAAAAACAAAAAACCTTTGATAACAGTGAAAGGCCTCGTGCATAGCTAAAGAGGGTGTGACTCATAAACAACAATGCTGTGATTCCAGTGAAAGAGGCCTCCCACTGCGGCTGACATGTAGACAAACCAGAACATCCTCCAGGTTTCGTGTGTGTATGTGTGCAAGTGTTGAATGAAATGTGCGTCTCACTTAAGACTGGCTGATTTGCATTTTATCACATAAGTGAGTCTTGTCTCAGTATTTAAATTATTGTAAAAGGACAAAGGCTGTTACTGTTACCACACAGAGGAAATCATTAGGGTCAGAAACAATCCCCTTGAATTCAAATCTAACTGAAAAAAGACTGAAAACTATAGAAAACAAAATGGCAAAATAATGGCAACAATGTGAGTGTTGAGACATGAACTCTATATAGAGATTAGTAGTAAAGGATTACCAAGGGTTAAAGTAACATTATCAATACATCAAAGAGTTTTATAATGCACAATAGATAAGATTCAAGCAGTTAATAGTGAATGAGACAATATAAAGATACAAGTTGAACATTTCTGCCTGCGTTAACTTTTCTGGTAGATCATTTATTGCTACCACTTGAGACTGAACACTCATTTTATGCATGGATGGAAAAGATAAGACAAAAAAATGTTACCGCCATTATTTATTTGTTTATTTACTACCTCATGGATTATTACAAAAAAAAAAGGGAAATACTTAAATAAACTCCAGCTTTAAAAACAAAAGTGTTTGCCAAGCATCACATATCAGTCACCGCCTGTTTTCATTTTCAACTCTGTTCTGTAATGTAACTGACAGGAAAGGTTGTGGGTTATATTCAGGTTAACGGTACACGTCAGTCAGAAGATTTAAGATTTATAGCGCTTCTCTGTTTGTGTTGGCAAAATATGTCTCAATCTAAACTTGCTTAATTTAAAAAAAAAAAAAAAAACAATCCCTCCCTAATGCCTCATTAAAAT
The DNA here is from genome assembly GCA_016801845.1 of Polydactylus sextarius. Lineage (NCBI taxonomy): Eukaryota > Metazoa > Chordata > Actinopteri > Polynemidae > Polydactylus > Polydactylus sextarius. Next base: position 5,742,330 of record CM028924.1, read on the forward strand.
CATTTAAGTTATTATTTGATCAAATAACAAAATTAAGGTTATAGTTTAGATTTGTGATCTTGGCTGTCAGAGCAAAAGAAAGAAAAGATAATAATTTTACATGTAATTAATATTAGAAAACTAGTATCACTTCTGTGGATAGTACCTGTGCTGATTTCTGTGTTTTTTATGACTAAACTGGACGTGTAAAGGTAATATTTAACTGTTTTATCAACATATGGCAACACTCACTTTTTATAGAAATTAAACTCACTTGGTAAATCATTCTCGGCCTTATCTCGAAATTGTTTTGATTTTTTCCCCCCAATAGTTTTACTGTAAGTGATCCAAGTACATCTTGACCACCATCCATTTGAGACATGGTTACGGGATCTCTGTTGCATGATTGATCTGATTTTTATATGACATTATTAGGTTGTTAATGTTGATAACTTTATATGCAACACAATCGTAGCTGTGGCAGGTGGTGATAAGTCGCAGACTACTGTGTAGTTTCCTGCACTAGGCCTCATTCTCTAATGGGGAAAACAATTGTATTTATACTTAAAAAAAAACTTAGACATTTGGGTTTCTGACAATTATCAAACTAAAATTATTAGGTTTTAATGAATTTGCATATTTCTGACACTAACAAATTGTTTTATTAGAGCTAGATAGCCAGCCAGACAGACAGACAGACAGATAGACAGATATATAGATAGATAAATCATACTCTCATTGTGGACTGTTCACACTTCTTCACGGAACATGCTGTTCAGGAAAATGACGAATCTGCGGATGCAACATTAGGAGCACCAGATAACCTTGAACACCGATATTGTATTTTGGCAAGAAATTTAATAAACAAAAACATCATTCATTTGTTTTCTCCTGTGGTCAGGATTAGAGTCATGCATGACAAAACTACGGAAGTTTGTTTGTTTGTTTGTTTGTTTTCCTGTTGATATACAATCATTAATGTCGACTTTATTATCGACAGGTAAACTTTAATGAGGCTCCGTCATTGTACCAACGCTAATACGTTGAATTTGATGTAGTTCATCTCTTCGTCCAGGTGACGTCGCTGCGTCCCCGCTTTAAACTTACAGCAGTGTCAGTTCCTTTATTTTTCTGGGCTGGTATATCACTTAGTCAGGCTCTTTTCATTTCACAGAAACATTAACAACGTAAACAAACTGGCTTTAGCATGATTAGCACGTTAGCTACTCGGCTAAACCAGAAACCCGAACAAGGCAGGTGAATGTTTGTTTCAGCGTCCTCTGTGAATACCACGGTAGTAAGTAAGTAAGTAAGTCCCAGTAAACTGAAGTTAATTGTTTACACTTATCCCGGTTAAACATGGACGAGTCGGACACCGCAGCGATCCTTCCTGGAGATGTCCTCAACGAGACATCAGCCGGCGATCAAATGTCCAAAGACGAGACTGAAGTAGCGACCACCGGATCTGCGCGACCATGGTTTAAATGTTCGCTGCCGGTGACGGTGGAGCCGGTGTTGTTTCTCTCCATGTTCTCTCTGGCCCTGCAGGCGCCTTTGTCCACTCAGTATTTGTGGGACCGCATCAGCGAGGACCTGGGCTACAACGGCTCCAAGAGGTCGGAGTGCGGCAACGGCTCCGTGATCCCTGACCCTCTCCAGAAGGTAACGGTCATGGGACGTCATTATTAATCGCCCTTAAATCAAAATAAACAACGTGCCCATAAACAGTCTGCTTCTGTTGCTTAGAAACAGCAGTAGCTATATAGAATATTAGGTTTATTAATAAACCTAAAATTAAATAATAATAATAATAATAATAAATGATTTTTTAAAAAAAAACTCCCACTGTTGCTTGGTTTTGTCAGGAAGTGGAAACATCAACAGCCCACTGGAACCTGTATATCAGCCTGGCGGGCTTCTCTGTAGGCCTGGTGGTGGTTCCTCTCCTGGGTTCGTGGAGTGATCTTGGAGGTCGCAGGCCAGTCCTCATCCTCCCCAACCTTGGCTTGGCACTACAGGCTATTGTTTATCTTGTGGTGATGTACCTCAAGCTACCTGTGGCCTATTTTCTGTTGGGCAGACTACTCAGTGGCCTTTCAGGTGATTTCAATGCCATACTGGCTGGCTGCTTTGCGTACATAGCTGATGCCAGTGACAGACGGTCCCGTACCTTCAGAGTGGCAGTGCTGGAGGCCTGTTTGGGTTTTTCAGGGATGATGGCCAGCATTATTGGAGGGCAGTGGCGGCAGGCGCAAGGGTAAGAAACATGTATCACTGAGGTGTCATCCCCTCCAGTGCACTTTGCTCAAAATCACAATTTTTACCATGTGAGATGTTAACCATTACCATTTATGTGTATTCTTATATTCAGGTACATCAACCCATTCTGGCTAGTGCTGGCCACCAACTTGGCTTCAGCTCTGTATGCTTACTTCTTTGTTCGTGAGTCTGTCCTGCCAGACCCAAGTGCAAAGCTCCTCACCACTCGTCACCACAAGGTTGTCTGGCGCCTCTACTCGACGGGAGGCAGCAGTAATGAGGATGGCAGAAGATTTCACAGATGCAAGCTGTGGCTATACACACTGTGCTTCTTTCTTGTGGTGACCGTACACTCCGGCAGCAGGGAGCTATATGTGTTGTATGAGCTGAGCTCACCGCTGTGCTGGGGCTCGGCCCTGATTGGCTATGGATCAGCAGCTCAACACCTGGCGTACCTGAGCAGTCTGCTGGGCCTGAAGATCATGCAGTGCTGCCTGGACGACTCATGGGTGGCTCTCATTGGTCTGGCCTCCAATATTATGGGGCTGGTGGTCTTCTCAGTAGCTGACACCACCCAACTCATGTTCACAGGCGAGTGACCTAATGGACTAATTTATTGAAAATAGAGAAAGAGATCTCAGAGTCTATTTACACTACTAGTAAGCACAGAAATAAACACATTAGCATTCCTAACCACATTCAGCCTCTGTGAAAGCATGATGACCTAGTAAAATTCTGTCTCAAACTACCACTTTACAGATGTTGCAGTGACATTTAATAAGGCCTTTCCACTGTTATTATCCTAAGTTATTAGTGCTTTCACAAGCTCTAACAAAAGGTCATGAAGACACGCAAGCTGTCCTGGCCACAGGTGAAAATTATCTTACATTATCAACCAAATGTTGCAGTGAGTACAGCACAGTGCGTGACAGACTGAACAAGCGGTCCAGCTGAGTTTGTTGGCAACCTTGAATGCTAGACAATAAAGAACTCCACAGTGTCTTCCCCTCCCTCCCCTGCTAGCTTGTGAAAGTGTTTCTCTACTGATAGTCCATGGGGACATGGAATAAAAGCTTGCTTAGTTTTATCTAACAAGTACTGTTTATTTCAGTGATACTGAATATCTACCAGATGTATCACTGTAAAAATCCATGACTTCTGTGTCACCAGGTTATGGTCTGTGTTTCCTCTTCATGGCTTCAACACCTGTGCTGAGGTCGAAACTGTCAAAGTTGGTGGATCCGTCAGAGCAAGGTCAGTCATTTGATCGTAGACAAATACACAACATGTTTAATTAAATCTTGTTTCAGATGGTAAATGAACTATGTTTAGATCAGTAATGAAACAAATCTGTTTCATTTGAAGCATGTGTCTCTTTTATCACAAGGGACAGCTTGTGTCCTGCAGATCATGTACATAATTGTGCTTGTGTTGTCGTCCAGGTGCCCTGTTTGCGTCTGTTGCCTGTGTGGAGACCTTATGTTTTCTGGTGGGAAGTGGTGTCTTCAACTCGCTCTACCCTGCCACACTGCACTTCATGAAGGGCTTTCCCTTCTTGTTTGCTGCCATCATCCTCCTCATCCCTGCTGGGATAATTGAGTGAGTCTGCTTAGGTTGGATTGACCATCTTTTCCTAGTTTTTAATGATCGATTCTAGTTGTAAGATAAATAAATTGTCAATAAACATTAGTGGATAAAGAAACAGAAAGTCAAAATCTGTGCCTTTTAAAATAAACTACTATAATATTCACTAGTTTTTTGTGTTTGTGCTCCTAGGACTCTACAATGTTTAGATCAGAGGAGAGACAACAGAGACTCCACAGCATCCTGACCTGAAGAAATGCAGAGTGAATGAATCTCTTTAGGAGTTAAAGTTCATCACAGTGTTGAGATGGGCAGCTTTGATACAGAGACTTCCATCATTCTGGGAGAGACTTTTGTCAGCCAGCTCACCGATCATATTCTTTTAACTAGTGGCACCAAAGCAATGAAGACCAGAGAATGATGACTGACCTCTTGACTGACATGGACATTATTGAAAAGAAAACAGATAACAGACAGATCTTAGTGGCCTTAAGTTATGTTATCATTCACCAATCACCAAACACATATGATTCCCAGTCACAGTAATAATCTGTAAGTGAGTCCACCACAGAGATCTGCTGACAGAAAGGGTGGGGAAATTTTTATATTTGTTACATTTTAATTATGTTTTTAAAATCAATATCCTGTCAGTGAACCCTTTCATATTAAGACAGGAAATTCGCTGTTGATTTTTCCAACTTTTCATCTGAATGGGAAACACACCTCACAAGTTATGATCTATCATGTTAAAAGGTCACGTGTAAATTCATCACATCATCTGATTGTTTAGTTGTTTGAGACAACATAATATTCCAGTACAATATGTAGCATATATTATGTCTAATAAAATATCAACATACATGAACACACAAGTGCTTCATGCAAATAGGACATGATGCACATGTAATACATGTGACATCAGATGCAGCTAAAGATGTTGTTAAAGCTAAACGTCACAAACAAACAGATAATTTTTCCCCAATAATTAACTTCTATAATTTCCCAAATTCTTTTCTCTGTTTCACTCTAAACTCTAAATGGATTTTTTAATTCAGACTCTCTCTCTTATAAATTAAGATTAATTAAGAACTACTAAGCATTGTAATGGGAAAGATGTGAATATTTGTACACTGTGTTTCACATTTTAGTGGAGACAGAGAGCAAAACTGCAGCAGCGATCAGGGATTACTGAGTTACACCTTAACCCCTCCTCCTTCTTCCATAAAACAGATAACACAGTCCAAACTCCCTGAAGTGTCCACTCCCGCCTCAAACAACACAAGATAGTCCCAGAGCAGGGGACCACGGTCAACATGCTCACAGGGGTCACGTCCTAGTTTCACAGAGGGAACAAGAGCTGCCAAAACATATTTAAAATGCACAAAGGGAATGTACAGGGTTAAGTGAACAAAACTACAATGAATTGATTAGCATGAAGAAGCTCGGTTACAATGTTTGTTGTTGAAGCCATTCTTCAGTTATACTGTGTAATAAAGATGACTGATAAAACATCTGTTCTCTGTTAAGTTACAAGTATCTTATTTGCAGCTGGATCATTCTGTAATAATTTGTAGTAAAGATCATAACTAAATCTGTGTTTTAATAAATAAGACATGCTTAAAGCCACATTGTGTCATTTTTTTTCAAATCGTCTATTAACAAAAATTGATTGTTTCATTCACAATTATGACCTAATTAATTGTTATTACCTCCATCAACAAATCAAAGTGCTGATTTTAGGTTTTGAATTTGCAATTGGTGAGCTCAATGCTGATCGCCATGTTGCGCCGCCATCTTGAAACTACAGGTGCTGACAGGGGACAATACCAGCCGAGTACAGCCTCACCCCCTTTTGCTAATTGTCTCTAGGTTAGTTTGTTGCTTGCTGATGTTAGCATTGAAATAGGAGGCTGCTACCAAAATAACAAATAAGTGACAATACTACATGCTATGTTCTAATGAACACATATGGCATTTTCTCGAACTAAATGACTAAATGAACTATTTTACAAAACTAACCTCATCAGCTGAGAGAATACTGGAAGACGTTGTGTTGAATGACATCTTGTTGATGTTTCTCAGCTACCATAAAAGGAAATGAACACTCGGAAAAGGGGCTAAAGAATAATATTCAGTTTGTTGCAGTATAAGACCTCACAGCTAAATGGGAGAAAATATTACACAGGATCCATTTTAAGTGAACTGAAATAAAAGAATTCACTATTGTATCTTTTACAACATAATTTATTTTTCATGATTTAAATAAAAAGGACCATTATGTTTGTTTTCCACAAATAACACTTAAAAAAAATCATAATTTAAAAAATTATATTAAAATTAAAAACCCAACCTGAAAAGTTTTAAATGACAATCACACATTTTTAATTTAATGCTATGAGGTGAACAATACTAAGAGACAAAATCCCTGCAGAAAAGCACTCAGTCGGGTTACATTAAGGTCATTTTATAGAACTACATGCGATTTCTTGGTGATTGCTTTGGTTAATTTGCAGGATTTAACGAATATGTCATTATACACTTATTTTCAGTATTATCAAAGCAGGATTGGAGGGATTTTTTTACTCACCATTTCATGTACACAGGTGTACAGGCATAGATGCTATCTGCCTGCTGGTCTTTGATATTTTCACAAGCTTGGGTATGTTATATTGCTGGATTTCTTTTGTTTTTCTACAACACTGCTTTTATTCAATACACTGTGGAACAAGGATGACGTAAAGATGAAACAAAGAATTGCTTGTCAGACTACTGCTGGCAAATAAAACTGCAAGTCCGTAGTATTAAATAATGAATGTTTAATGTACTGCACTATGTTGTAATGGTTGTTGACAAGACACACTATAAAACAAGTTGAATGATTATCACTTCTGAGGAGTAATCACTGAATTTCATGAGTATTTTAAAGGTGACAGAGAATGGTTGAACACAGGTTTGATCCTGTGATGTGACATATACGCAATAAAATTTTGGTTGGATCTGTAATGCCTCAGACGTTTCCTAAAAACTTCTCTCAGAAAGCACTTTACGCATGTTCCTGAATGTGGGTGACTACTGCTCTTCATACAAAGACAAGGTAAAAACAGTTTTTGATTCTCTGCCACCTTTAAATGATAGTTTAATGTACTGCACTATGTTGTAACGGTCATCGACAAGTCACACCATAAAACAAGTGGAATGATTATCACTTCTGAGGAGTTATCACTGCGGTTTTAAGCATTTTAAGTGAATGGATGTCAGTTTTAAAGATTTTATCAGTAAATTACTGTACAAAATTCCTCCAGCTTAGATGCTGTAGTTGTACTGATGTTACATGTACACCCAAACATGAAGGTGAAAAACGTCTAAGACTGACTGATTAGTGGATGCTGCAGAAATTGCTATTAGTGGTTTTGCTGGGTGTCAGTGACAGCTGATCTATCACAGTTGTTTTCCTGAGAGACAGAAGGCGTATACTGTACCTGATTACACATAAACAGCAGTATGAGGATAATATTAAAGGCTTACAGTTTTATTATATACAATCTGACCTCCTTTTTTTCGATTCTGTTTATTGTCTGCAATATATTTGGTCTAATCATATTAAGTTTCTTTTATGTGAGGATGTAATCTAATTATAATAAAATTCACATGCAGTTGGGCAGAGCAGGGAAAGCTGCCAGCCTGTTCACCATAGGCCATGTGGAATTTGGCATTACCGGAAGTTATTATAGCTGAGTTCAAACTCTGTTTATGTCAGTTAATTCTTTTTCTGCCCTTCGTTGGTGTTTGGGCCGTCGACCTGTTCGTTACATCCTTCCAGAAAGCGAAGGATCTTGTCAACCGATGCCTCCTGATATTCATGGGACCATCTGTGTCAAAAGAAGGTAAAAGCCAATTGATATATATTATAATTGAAGTAGTTTTCTCTCACATATATTTTACAAATCTGCTCAATACCTCTCACAAAAAATAATTTCAAAATAGCTCTTGGATTGACGAAATATTAATAACACAAATACAAGACTTTGAACACAGCTGCAAATTCAGCTATTAAACAAGATGCATTAAATCTGGTGAGAAGGATATTTTCATCATATGACCATATAAAAAAATAAATAAAAACCAAAATGTACTGTCTGAGTTTCCAGAGAGATGTGAAGAGCTGCAGTGACTCACTTTATGGCATTGAAGTTGAGAACTGCTCTTATATCCTCGGGCAGAGAATTGGGATCTGGCCACATAAAATTGTCTGTAACAGGAACTATGTTCTTCTTACCAGCCAGTGCCGTAACTATCTCCTGCAAGATAAATGAGTATTTCTTTGAGTCTGTGAGTTTCTAAAACGTAATGACATACACAAGCACAAATGATTAGAACTTTAAAGTAAAAAAAGTTACAAATTCTAGGCAAGCAATAGACAATACTATGGCAAGAATGGTGAAATGGCATTTAAACGGTCTCTCATACTTCGAGAACGGAAAATGTCTGACCTTATGCACCCAGTCCTTCATAGCTGTGTCTCCCATACACTTGTCGAGGGCGTTGGCAGACAGAACCAGGATGAAGTTCCTTGCTCGCTGTAAACTCTGAATCAGTTTGTCCTCAAATTTACCAGCCTCCAGCTTCTCCACGTCTATAAAGACGCTGTATCCTCGAACCTGCAGATGCACCTTCAAAAGGCTTGAGCCAGAGCAGAAAGAAGCCATATTTACGATATGCTCATATACATACTTTCACATAAATCAACACTAATTCGATTTCTCTCTTTTTTTTTAAATCACCTTCTCTCCACTCATCCTGTTTGGTTCTTACCTGGCTAGCTGGGACCCAGTAGCCCGACGGTAGCTTATGAACACGTCAGGTCCTGCAGGTTGGGCATCTGTGTAGCAGGGTTTTAAAGGCCTGCGGTTAGCGTACAGTATCTTGGCTCTGTGGACTCCGTTGTCTATGCGACAGTCGTGCTGGAGCTGCTGATCGGTCACTTGCTGGATGTTGTTGCGATCCACTCCTGACTGGACTAGACCGTAGGTGTACTGACGGAAACGTGGGTCCACCTCAACTAACCAGTCAGCCATGTTGTGTGGGTCACACGTGGAGTAGTTGGCATATGTTTTCAACACACGCAGATCTCTCAGAAATCTGGGAGAGTTCAATTGAAACAGTAGATGAGACTGCTTTTTACTTTTACTAAAAATTTTGTTTTCTTTACCACTTCTAATTACCTTTTTCGGGTGAGGCCTGCAGTCATGCCCAGATCGTGGACCAGATCCTGGTCTGTGATGTTCAGGAGGAGGTCTCCGTCTACCTGCAGCTCCTGTACAAGAAGATAAGTTATAAATGTGTCAGACATGTTGCTGACAGACCAACTAGTATTGTGAAGAATCACTGGTGGATCTGTATAATCATGTGGCAGTGACTCTTATATTTTACCCACCTGGAAACGGTTACAATACGCACTAAAGCCGATCTGCTGCAGCCAAGTTTGCACCTCACAACTTTTCCAGTTAGGAACACATGACAGGATTCGTTTGGGCACTTCCTCTCCCATCATTTTCAGTGCCCGTTTAGCGAGAGAACAGACTGTAGCATTACTGGAGTACATGACGATTCTTTTTAGGCTCTGCACCGCTCCGATCTCTTGGAAAATCTTGAAAGGGAAGACAAAAAATCAGTCACAACAAAGCTATCAGACGGTGTTAACTAAAGTTTTGAGCTGTTGGAAAGCGGTCAGTGATTGTACCTTTGTATTGCGCTGACGAGACTTGATGCTGGTCTCGACACAAAGGTAAAAGGCTGCAATGCACTTTCCCTCCACTCTTGTGCCGTCCAGTAACGGCAAGAGGTGTTGCAGGTCAGATGCCGTCCTCCCCTGCATGGAGTCTGCACTGTCCAGTAAACTGCGGGCAAAGTCATCGGGATCCAAAGACGCAATGAACGGCTCCACCAGCTCCAAGGTCCCAGATTTCACCACCTCCTTCTCAATTTCTCTGTTTGCAGCTAACACCGTCACAGCCAGACACGCATGGAAGCGAATAAGTTCATCTTCTTTGGAAAAAGCCAGTGGGAAAAGCCACTCAGCTGCCTGCTTCTCGATCATTAATCGCTGGCAGCGATGGCCTCCATACATGGCGCAGTTAGCCAGGGCAACGGCGCAGTGTCGCAGCACGGTGGGATCAGTACCCCGACACCAGAACAGGAGGGCATCCAGGGCACCGTTGGAGATGAGGTGAACTGATGTCTCCTCTGTGTGTTTAAACATGTGCTCCAGGATCCCTGAGACACTGCGAGCCAGCTGGGCGTCTTCCTGCTGTCGAGTCAGGTTGAGGATGACCCCCAGACCCATGCGAGCCACATAATCTCTGTGGAGAGAATAGGATGACAAAAAAAAACTTGACTCTTTGACAGCAGTTAAATGGAATATATTGGGTAAATAAGTGAAAAGATTCTTATAAATCATTCAGCGCGTACAATTCAAGATCATCTGAGAAATGTGCAGCGCAACTATAAGCACCTGCTTCTCTAATGTTATGACTTTCTGCTTTTATTTGTTTAATGTTACAGATAATTTAAATATATTTTAAGATATTTAAATTTAAATTTTTGTGGACAGAATTTTAACAAATAATAGTTTCATTCAAATCTTACAACTTCAAAAAAAACTTTTTCTTTAGGCCCAACTTACTTTTGGAAATTGGGCTTATTAATATTATTATTATGTGTTTCATTACACTATGAGGTTTTTATTATTATTATTATTACTATTTTTGCTCTTAGTGTTGAATCAAAACCACCTGTCAGACTTAACATATTCAAATGGTCGTGATCATTTCAGTCATTAGAGTTGACACTCTACCTGTTCTCTGAGATCAGTATCTGCTCCAGCAGTTTTGCCGACTCATAGGTGATCTCCACAGCAGATGTCTGTTGGAGCTGAAGCAGCAGCTCCAGGCCTCCATCCAGTCGGATCCTGTTGCAGATCTCCTCTGCTACCTGACGGCCTACGGTGGGCAAAACCCACGCCTCCTCCACCAGCTGAAAGATCTCCGCTATGGCCCTGCGGGTTTCATCAGAATCCAACTTTTCTTTGGCCGATTTCAGCCTCCTGATGGCGATGCGCAGGGCGGGGAGCGAGGTATCCAAAACCGCCTGGACATCAGCATTGATGCCCGGAGAGACCGGTCGAGGTCCGGAGTCTGGTCCTGATCCGCTCCTCCCTCGCTGCAGGCGGCTGACATAATCCGGGACTGTGAGCCTGTCTGAGCTGAACATGATGAAGAAATGTCGATGGAGCCTCCACAGGAAAAGCGTTAGAGTCAAGAGCATCTACCGGCGGTGACAAGTGTGATCACTTCGACCGCTGCAATGTGTTTGTGTTTACCAGGGCCTTCCGTGTCGACGTGTAAACACAACCTCCTCCCAGGGCCTCAACTGTAAATCAAAAGTGACAGCTTACACTAAATTGCATCAGTGTGGATGTTGGGTGTCATCCCTGACAGTAAGCCTGTAAAGACTAGATCAGATCTGGCGCAGGTCTGAGGATGTTTACGCACTAGTTTTCGTCTTCACAGCTGATGTTTGGTCTCCGTCATCCCAGCAGCAGCAGCTGACTTTCACACCGGATTCAATAACAAGTGTCCTTTAAAAAAAAACAAAACAAAAAGAAAACAAGTGTTCCAGCTGAAAGGCTACGGAAGTAAATCCCAACTCTCTTCTGTTTCCTCCCTCTCATGCATTCATAGAGGTTTTGTTAAACAAAGACGCTTTGTTCATCTTCATCACCTTCCAACGCAGTCGACGAAACATAGCGGCTTGTTTACAGTACAATTATAAAATAAGACAATGCTCATATTTCTTTGTTTTGTTTGGTAGCATCTGATTATAGCATCCAACACCCTGGGTCTGACCACTACCGGCGATGAAACCCTCAAGAAAAGATGCACCTCTTCCTCCTCCTTCCTCCATCACAGATGGTCAGAGCGCACGCTCCAGATCACCAGGGTGCTGTGTCAGCACATCCGCCCCCTGCTGGTGGAACAGGAGAAAAACATCTATCTATCTATCTATCTATCTATCTATCTATCTATCTATCTATCTATCTATCTATCTATCTATCTATCTATCTATCTATCTATCTATCTATCTATCTATCTATCTATCTATCTATCTATCTATCTATCTATTCATTTTTGAAAACCTATATCATTAGTTTGTTATAGGAGTTTATAATTAATGACGTAGTGGCTAGAAGGTCATGTTCAACTTTAATAAATTTTTTTATTTTATTTAAAAAAGTATTTATCTGCTTTCAGGTCATATTTCTCTGGGAGGAACTGATCATATAATGGATAATATTGAAAATATATACAAAATTTATATATATATATATATATAATTTGGAATTTTCATTAGCACAAAGATTTCTCATATATGTGTGTGTATGTATGTACACAGTGGTATGTTGCTATGTTTTTTTTTTTAATAATTAGTTTGTACTTGTACTATTCAGTCACAGTTATTTATAAAATTACAGCGTGTACTCTTTGAATTACGGCCGTTAAAACTTATGAATTTGATGAATGTTTGAGAGGGAATAACATTGATTTGCTTTTTTTTTTTTTGCTGAAACTACTCAAGTAAAAGTACTAAACAGGCTTTTTTTGAATAAAGTAAACAACTAGTGACCTGGTGAAAACAAAATTCTAAAAAAAGGAGCAGTCAGAGGTCAACAGACGAGATCACATGGTTTTAACTTGTTTCACATCAATCTTTTTTTTCTGTCTGTTTCTCTGTTTATTTGCTCGAATAGAAAGAACTTTCCAAATAAGGTTAGTGTGGAACAAGGAAGTGGGGTGACTGACACATGTTTCCAATGATTGGGAGCACACGGTCCATCATTACTTTCTCATTCTGTCGTCTCACACAGCAGAGGCAACATGAGGCTGTGGTTCGTCCTGCTGTTCGTTCTGATCGCTGAGGCTTCTATAGATGGTGAGTACAACATTAACATTAATATTAACATTAAAATATATTTTATAGTCAACAGTGTGTGTAGTCAGAATATGATGGAGCGTCACTGTTTATCCTCCATTCAGACTTGATAAAATATCTTCACCTCAGTTGTATTGTTAATTTAACTGAACTTATTAATATATGTTTATATGTGACTTTTTGACATTTGTCACCAATATATTAATATGTGCATGCTGTTTGGTGTTTGTTTCTTTTGTCAGTCACAGTTACATGTCGGTCAGATAAACATATTTTGTTTAATTCAGTCATTAATTTGTTCAACCTACAGATCACAGTGTGATTCTAACTCTATGTGCCCTGATCATCGGATGATTTTCGCATTTAATCGTTTAATTCTTTAGTCGACAAAATGCCAAAACAAATTCTTTGCGGTCAGTTCAGCCATTGTAAAAAATAATTCTTGACTATGTCAGCGCCAATGACAATTAATAAAACAAAAAGGTATACATTAAGCATGCATTAAATATACAATAAAAAAGGGAAAATTATTAATAATAAGGGACAACTCATGCAATGAGCTGAAGTAAAATTAAATCCCAATTAACTTTATTATCCAAACTATAGATATATCAAATAAAACAAGTCTGTCATCTTATCTTAAGAGTCCTGTATGGGCCGCTGTGAGAACGGCTTTGACTCTGAGAGGAAGTGTCAATGTGACTCGATGTGCAAATATTACAAAAGCTGCTGCTCTGACTTTGAGGTCATCTGTGGCATGATAAGTAAGAAACGCTCTCAACTTGTTTACCTAAAATATAGTCATCAGTCAAAACATTGCAGTGAAAGGACGGTAACTGATGTCACTTTTATCCCTTCGTTCAGCTCGTGGAGACACTTTTGTGTTTGCAGAGGATGATGATGATGATGAGTTATCTGTAGGTACTACTCCAGCCCCGCGACGTGCAGCCCAGTCTGTCATCACTGTCGGTGGTAACCTGGAGCCCACACAGCGGCCTGTCTCCGATTTCGATCGCAGACCACAGCAACGTTCAGAAACCACACGTGAAATGATCAGAAACCCACGACTGATGGACACCATATTTCAGAGAATCCCATTTAGTCAGATGACACCTGCTCCACCCACAGTCTCTCCTACACAGAGCATCCCCGTCACAAGTGAACAACCGGAAATCAATACAGCAGCTGAGACAACTACAGGTCCCGTCACGACTGCCACCACAGAGGCCCCAGACCCAGACGCTGAGGTCTGCAGTGGGAGGCCTTTTGATTCCTTTATGCAACTAAAAAATGGCTCTATTTACGCCTTTAGAGGTGAGTGACTGGAAGTATAACCCTTCCAGTAATAATCTGACATTTTCTGTCAACAAAACTCTTAAAGAAATGCAAAGTATGGTCTTTGTGTTTTGGGGGAACATGGTTATGAGTGTGTGTGTGTTTTTTTTTTTTTTTTTTAGGGGAGTACTTTTTTGAACTGGACCAGAAATCCGTACTTCCTGGTTATCCAAAGCTGATTAAGGACGTGTGGGGCATCAAGGGGCCGATCGATGCTGCTTTCACTCGTCTCAACTGTCAAGGGAAGACCTACATCTTTAAGGTGAAGATACAGAAAATGATCTTGTATAAATGTTACCAACATATAGCATAACAATGACGTGAAAGAAAGAAATCTTGAAATGAATCAAAAACTTTCATCAGGGAAACAAATACTGGAGGTTTGATAACGGCGTCCTGGATGAAGATTATCCTCGAGATATCAGCGTGGGATTTGACAAAATTCCAGATTATGTGGATGCGGCGTTTGCCCTCCCTGCCCCTGGTCACCATGGGAAAGAGAGAGTCTATTTTTTCAAAGGTGAAGTTGGATGTTAAACAATAAATTCACTATATTGAACAAGTGATAATCTGAAAATTACTCATCACATACTTAACATCAAGTAATCTTAATTTCATTTGGCTTCTTGTTTGTTTCTCCAGCGGATCAGTACTACATGTATGAGTTTATGCATCAGCCGTCTCATCACGAGTGTATCACCCTGTCTGAGAAGTTTCCGTCCACACCGTTCAGACACTACACCGACGTTTACTACAACAACTACGAAAGTTTTTTCAGCGACCTCTTCTCTGATCGTGAGTTGTGTCGTTATCAATTACTTGTGCTTCTTTAGAGTAGAGGCAAGTGTTGTAATGTTTTCCTAAACTGTTTTAGTCCCTCAGCATCATGACCATCACCACTTCATTGACAAAGACTGGAAAGGTCTCAGGTCTCCAGTGGATGCTGCCATGGCTGGAAGAATCTATGTCCCAACCTGGAGGCCACCGCCACCTCCACCACCACCACCACGCCACAATGACTACAGGCATGACCAGCAGTGGGGTCAACAGCAAGGCCAACAGTGGAACCAGCAGTACGGGCAACAGTGGGGTCGAAGGAGGCAAAGTCGTTCACCCTTCTGGGGCACCATGGCTGAGCAGGGGATGAATATGGGTCAGGCCTTTGCTGAAAGGGGGATGGAAATGGGTCTGAGGTTGGCAGAGAGAAGGATGGAAATGGAGGAGAGGCTTGGACGAGACTGGGACAGACGTTGGGATCAAGACTGGGACCAGGACAGAAGAAGAGATCGATACCAACAGAACAACAGAGGCAACCACGACTCAAGAGATGACAGGTCGTACTGGAACGGACAGAGGAGTATGCCCATTCAGGCAGTCTACTTCTTTAAAGGAGGTAATGAAGCAAACGACAGATTAATTAGCAAAGTAAATCAAAATGGGAATTGTCAGACACACAGTATTTACCGGATGGAGTCATCACCACCGTCTTGCATGGATGCAGTATAATTGATTGTAATATTTTTACAATTAATTGTAGGTCTTTAAAATATAAAAGATATTTAAAGACATTTAATTTATGATAACATAAATCTGGGAAAAGTAGCAAAATTGCCAATGAGAATCAGAAACCTTTGGATGTTTGATAAATCACTTAATTTTGTACAAACAGGATATGATAAGCTGGTAACATCCTACGAGTATTTGCTAATGGCATGCTGTCAAACCCTCATGAGATTTGTAATCAAATGAAATCCAATTTAACCTTATTAGCCAAAGGAGGATTTTCATTTACTCAATGGGGCAAAGAATATAGAGAAGCGATACGGAAGATAAAAGAAATAAAACAACACATGATCCACGAGAGGAACGATACAAATGAAACAGTGCACAACTGCACATCTACTGTCTCTTGATCTTTACCTGCTGAAATGAACACCTGTGTTATCTGTATGTTCAGAGGGCGAGGGGCTTTAAAACCACAGAAGCTACCAATTTAAAGAGAGTGATGAAAGAAAACCTTTGAGTTGAGTTACAGATGCACACAGCAGCAGCTAGCAGAGGAGGCGGGAACTCACTAATTTTATCAAACTTTCCCGTGTGTCACCACACAAAGCTTGTTATAGACATGTAGTCTCACATGCTATATATTAGTCCATGTGACAAAGAAACAGAGAAAAAAAAACTAATGCAGCACCTTTTACTACTCACTACTTGTGTATTTCTACACTGTCATGTTAATATATGTTATGAAACACCAGTTATGGACTAAGCAAAGATAACCTACTGTCTTGTTCTTGTGTTTTCTAGATAAATACTACAGAGCAGATCTCCGAAGCAAGAGGGTTGACCCCGCCATGCCCCCGTATCCTAGATCCATCGCCAAGTACTGGCTCGGCTGCTCAGACACCCCTGGAGCGGAGAAGTAGTTATAACATGACCGACTTTCGTTTAAACAGGCAACACTGGAGGTGGAAAGTGTGTCAAACACAAAGCTCAGCGTTAGGTATTCATGAACTTTAGCAAATATTGGAGATCAGTAAAAGTCCACTCACTGCTTGTCATGGTTTAAAGTTCAACTGTTTGTTTTTCTGAAGTCTGCATTTATCTAATCTGGTCTTAACACCAGCTGACCTCCTTTTATAAAACACGATGGTAATCTATATTATCGTCAATGTTTTTGCAACTTCTCATTTCCTTATTTCCTTATATCCAGTGTCACAATAATTGAGTGATTTGTTACAGTTCGTCTGTTTGAAATGTTTATTTTTCCTATCGTGAATTCAATCAGATGAATATAAAACGCTCATAGTTTGACCAAAGAGAGTCTGAGTCTTGTTCATACAGAAAAGGAAAAAAAAAACAAAAACCTAAATTGCATCCATGTGTTCAGGATGCAATTTCACATGTTCAGTGACAGCTGTTTTTTGTGCTCAAGGACACTTGTCATGAGGATGCAAAAACATTTTTGTTTAACAGTTCCTGTTTCTGACATCTATTGATTGTAATACTAAAATCTACTGTCAGAACCACACACGCTCGGTATTAGTCGCCTTTAACAGATATCTGTACTGATAGAGCGATTCACATTTGCTTTTGCTGTTAGATTTTTTTTTCTTTACTAATGTTTCCAGCTCTGACTAATAAAATATCAGTAAAAGCAGCAAATGTTATTCTCATGCTAAAAAAAATGTTATTTTTGTTCTGAAAACTGAAATTTACAACACAGTTCATCACCCTGTGACCAGATACATACTTCACAGCTGTAAAGTATTTGTGTCTTTTGTTTTTTCGTACAATAAATGCTTGATTTTCCATTAAAAAAAAATAACATTCTCCTCTTTACCCTAGATATTACAGTACTTGTATGTATACATGTAAAACAATGTGTAACAATGCAGCAAATAAAATAGTCTTACGTTCATATGAAACTGGGCATAATTACTGCAACAAATGCTGTTCTTACATGAATTAGCCACATCTGATATATCATGTTAAAGAGCATGACATTTTATAACCATTTGGATTATCTAAATGTAAAAAATACCCCCAAAAAACTGTTAAAAAATAAGTAATAATTAAAGAATTTATGGTTCACTAATTCAAATATACATTAGTCCTTAAGTTTGTGTTCGTAACGGTGACATAAAAAATGTGGTGGAAAATAATAAATATGCATCTCTATTAAGATCAGACCTGCTAATAACGTGGTTAGTCAGAGGTTACGAGTGGTTAATCATGACGTTTTCATAGCAGGGCTCATCATTCACGCTGACCACTGCTCCTTGGTTGGCAATGACCTCAGTGAGACTTGCAGCGTCTCCTGTCGGTCCCACAGTCAGGTAGTTGCTCTCAGTCTTTCCTGTACTAGAGTCTTGTCTCGCATCGCCCTCAACCCTCAAATCTGATCCCGAGTCAGCTGAAGCCAACTCTGGCACACTTTTTAAAATGGACGACAGCGGTCGTTTTGGTGTGCCACTCTCCGATGGTGGAGTGTCATTAGCACCAGCTGTGTCAGAGGAATTGTGGGAAGCGTGTTTCCTCCTGATGGGTTTGCATATGCTACCCTCACCTCCTGGTGGTCCCCCCTGCTCCCACACACTGGCCCGAGCTCCAAGCTTCCTCCTGGGTGGTTTGGTAATCCCTTCACTTCCCTTGGATTTGGACTTGCCAGAGTCGTGGTCTTTTGGTTTCTGGAGGCTGCCGAGTCGTCGCAGCATGGCCTGAACGGGGCCTTCAGAGCTTGTCTCTGATGCGGGTCTACCTGCCTTACCCACGGTCACATACACTGTGGTGACCTTATCTGAAGCTCCCACCTGAGCATCAGAACTAGGTGTTGTCAACTGGTTCCCTTTATGAGCACCTGTGTTGGACATAGTCCGTCTTCTTCCTGATGACCCAGGGACCTGTAAAGTGGCTTGAGATGGGGTTTTGTCTACTTCCTGATCCCCTGTCTCACAGTTTGACTCGTGGTTGTCTGTCGTCTCCGCATCAACTTCGTCTTCCCTCTCTTCACCCCCAGCTGCATCCTCATCTCCAGGTCTATTTGCACCTCCCTGATTTTGGAGGGCAGAGAGCATCAGCACCCCCCAAGTGGATTTGGATTTGTTGCGAAGGGGAGCGCCTGGGTCCTGAGCAGATCCACGTCTGTCCTTGGGGCTGAAGCGGGTGCCCTCTGCAAAAGAGACAGACGGCCGCTTGGACTTGGCAATGCTGGAGGTGCGGGGTATGTTGAAGGGTGAGGTGATGTCTTCGCTGCTGAATCCTGATGGGTCTAAGAACATGTTACACTTGGAGCTCATCTCCTGGAACTCACCGCCTGCTACCGCTGGGATGTCTGTCAAAGACAAATATAGGTATAGGAACATTTAAAGCAAAAACTCAAAGTCCAGTTTGAAGCAGCACTTATGCTCTTCACCAAAAGAGGGCAATATAATTCCTGTTCCTACCTTCTCTTGGAGGAACACAGTAGATAGCTTCTCCTGCCTCCTCGTCACTGTCAAAAGACGAGCCTTCAGTCACCCATCCAGAGGACGGAGGCTCAATGAAGCTGTGGTTGAAGGTCAGCTCCGGGTCATGGTGAGAAACTAGTAGTGTGGTATAAAACATAGATGAAACATTGCAAAACATTAATACTAAGTTCAATACATACAAGGTTTGTTTAAGAGGAACTTATATCTTTTTTCCAAACAAAGGGTTGCGACCTCAAAAAAGAGTAAAGTGAGTGAACTTTGACATTCGAAATCACCCTAATCTTCACCAGGTTACATAATTAACACACTTTGTGTTCACAATTTCCTCCATGTCTGAAGAAAAATGAATAATTTCCTCTGGGTGAACACATTATGATGATAGTGATGCTTTTCAACATATTATTTATAACATAAGATGAAATAAGATGTATTTGTGAATTACTGACCTGTGACACGGGGAAGACCAGAGGACCAATTAGAGAGACAGGGGAGGGCAGCACCAATGTTTGCCAAGACGCTGTAAACGTGATATTTCATCCGGACAGACAGGCCTCCATCAGCCACGGTCTCCCTGAGAGAAAGATGAGGTATAAGAGTTTCACATTCGAATTTCTACACACTTAAAGGCATTTTGCAATTACCAGAAATATGTCACATAATCAGGTACTTGACCATTTGCAAAATACCACAAAACCACAGGTACAGACCTGTCTTTGCCATCAACGGGGCCTCCTCCACAACACAAACAGCAGAAGAGCACAGCTAAGAACAACAGGAGCAAAGGGACCAGCACGCCTGCTAGTACAGCACTTCTGACACCTGATACACAGACACACACACACACACACACACACACGAGCACATTATAACATGATGTGACCTTTTCTGTTCATACACTGACTGATAGATGGGTGAACGTACTGTTTGGGCACACTCCGGTGACTGGGTCGCAGCTGAGTCCTTCACCACAGTCACAGACAGAGGAACAGTTGGGGCCAAACTGCAGGGTGGGGCAGCTGCTGTTACAGCTAAAAAAAAAAAAAAAAAAAAAAAGAAAATGAGGTAATTATATCACCACCATGGCTAACAAAAAACCCAGTGTATGAGAACTGAATCATGATCTATTTTAGAAAAAGTACTGTAATGACTAATAAACAATGTGACCACATAGGGAAGAAAATGAAAGGCAGTGTAACACAGCGATAACCTCAAATTTCATACAAACAGTAAGGTTTTATTTACTTTAATTATACATTTGTTTGAAGTTTGAAGTTTAAGTAAGTTAAGTTTAAGTTCCTTACACTTTAACTCTTTCTGTGTGTCTGCTTCATGTCTGTTTTTTTTTCCCTCATCCTTTAGGTCAATGTTAGCTATTAGCTAACAATGTAGTTAAAACTTCATACTGTGTATTTTTATTTGAATATGTTTCTCATGCAGTTCAAATATAACTACACGCCTGTCCAAACATTGTTTTAATTTGTAACTCTACCAGCAGCCCAGCCAGCTCACCTCTCTCCCAGAAAACCTGGCTGACAGACACATCTTCCTGTCACATGATGGCAGTTGCCATGTACACAAGGGCTACACGGGAAGAGGCAGCCATCTCCAAATGTCCTGTCTGGACAGGCCTCCTCACACCTGGACGACAAAGCGCAAAGATCAAGAAGGGCAATAATGAAACACTTAAACTGATATTTTTTACTCTTTTATTATTTAGTCATAAAAGGTCAGAAGGTCAAAGTCGAAAAGGGAGACAGTGTTAGTTGCTACATTCATTAATATTCATCTGCCTGTTAAATTTAAATTTATGCGCACCTGGATCCAGTCCACCCGGGGTCACAACTCGTACATTTCCCAGTTATTGCGTCACAGGGTTCGCTTGTTCCTGCAATGTGGACACTTCTCCTGGCAGCCCAAACCAAAATTACCAGGTGGGCACGGTTGGTCGCAACGCGTACCGTTCCAGCCAGGTTCACAGGACGTACAGGTACCATCAGTGGCAGAGCAGGGCTCGTTGTCTTTACAGTGACCACAACTATGAACAAGAGATCAAGAAAGAAGAGTCGGATATAATACGTCTTGTGACTCCATTATGGGAACATACAGATGTGAGAGTATATACATTTCCCTTACAAACACACCTACCTCATTTTACACCCACTGCCATACTTCCCAGGCCCACAGGGGTGGTTACAGAAGTCACCCTGGTATCCTGGGTGGCAAAGGCACTTCCCACCAATGATATCGCAGCTACTGTGTTTGAGGTCACAGTTACATCGGCGGTCACAGCTGGCTCCCCACCAACCCGCCTCACACTCACACACACCAGTCCGCTGATTACATGGCGACATGTGGCAGTTGCAGGAGCCGCCGCATTTCGTCCCCCAGCGTCCTCTTTGGCACTTACAGCGGCCGGTTGTCTGTTCACAGCCGGACCCCACAGAGCCATTGCCACATTGGCACAGTTTGGAACAAAAAGGTGCCCAATAACCTTCGTCGCAGGTGCAGTTTCCATGGACGCGATGGCAGTGGCCGTGGCGGAAACACTTGCAGGAGTTTTGGCACAGTGGACCCCAGCGGTTGTGATTGCAAGTGCATTCACCGGTGACGGCGTCACACCTGCCATTTGGGTGACACTGACACACCTTACGACAATCTGAAGCCCAGAACTGAAAAGGACAACCTGAGAACAACCAACACAACAACACAGAGCAGATGTATAACACTTACACTGTACCCAGTGTTTCAGTCCAGTTTTGAGGTACGTGAACTTAGTATTAAAGGGGACCTCCAGAACATTTGAACCTTTATTCTACTGTTAGAGGTCTTTGAGTAATGTCAGTTGCCAAAAAAATGAAACAAATCGGTGTAATGTTAGTGAAGATATCGCAGTAGTGGTGATCCTGGCCAGGCACTTGCAATGTTAGTTCCTCAAAAACTATGGTCGATCTCTAACGGTAGAATATCAGTTAAAATATGCCGGAGTTCCCCTTTAAATAGTACTAGAGTATTTCATTTTCCTGCAAATATCTACGGCATTTCAGAGAGAAATAATGTACTTGTCCATATTTCCGATGTCTATGAATTATTAGTATTATTAGACATTTCCCCTTATTCACAATATTCACAACTGTCTCTTAATCTATGTGCACCAAAAGAGGTACAATAGTAGTAGTATTTTCAGTACAAACTGAGAATCATAAATCATCATTTATTTGATGTCAAACTGCTTCTGTTGTACACTGTAACTCACGTGTTTTGCATTGAGCACCGAAGTAGCCAGGTGGGCAGCCACACACTCCAGGATAAACACACATCTCACCCTTTAGACAGGCCTGCTCGCCCTCACACACAGCTACACAAACACACACAGCAGAACCGTCAATATGGAGGAAGTGAAAGCATCATTAACTGTTTCCTTGTGGCTTTTTGATTCTTTCTCAAAATCATAGTAAATGAGCACCAGACTTAAATGTTTTCTGAAGATAAAATAAAGGCAAAAGTTTTTAAAAAAATAAATGATAAACCTACGTATGGTGCAGTCTTTTCCCTCTTGACGCCAACCAGTGCAACAGACAGGTGTGGAGGGGTCTCTGAGGATAGAAAGAAGATTTATTATATATAATTTTAGCCTTTAAAAAAGCTACATGGCACAGCCCTTTACTCCTCAGTAATAAGCTCTCATGGCAGTAAAATTCCTCACAAGAGCACTACTTCCTGATCAAAATCTTTCGGTCTCAAGCTTATTGCGGCAGTTGGCTAAGTTGTCAAAACTTAGCCAAAAAGTAAAAAGCCAAAAGGTGTGAGTGAAGGTGTAGTACCTGACATTATGGCAGACGTTCTTCCCATCGGGGTCCAGGGTGTGTGAGGAGGAAAACGAACAGCAGAACAGTCCAATCAGAGCGCTGAAGAAAAACTTCATCTCCACACCAAACCAAAAGCAAAACCCGAGGCCAAATATCTGTATTTTGACTAAGTGTCCAGTCTGTTCCTCGCTTCTTCTTTCCTCACAACTTGTTCTTCTTCCAGTCAGATGGGAGCACAATGAGAGGGAGTTTATCTCCTGTCTACCCTCCACCCTTCCCTCCTTCCCCTTCTCTCTCTCTTTCTCTCCTGTGAGTCGTCTTGTGTCTCCAGTGTAGCCAGAGAGGTCGAAGCCCCCAGGTTTCCTCTTCCCATTTCCTGGGGAAGTCACAGCCACTTCCTTCTATTCAGCCAGACACAGAGCTTTTTAAAGATGGTTGAACACTAACACACAAAACACGCCACACACACTGGCAAGGCACATAAACACACACACCCCTGATACACACTTATTTCCCAGAATCTTGGTATTGTTGATGTTCTTTTTACGAGATTAAGAAAATCTTCGTCCTCCTTAGTCATGAAAGTCTGTACAAAATTTACATGATCACTCTTGACTTCCGGTAATAAAATTATTGTACATGTATGGCAAAATACAACTCTATTATTTAAACAATTTTAGTAAGTATTGATCATGAGTCTTATTTTTCATGTGTCACAGGAATAAAATGCACGAGACCATCTTTTTTTTGACACAAGTGGGTGTTACATTGCTTTTTATTGAACTGTGAAATGTCGAAGTCACAGAACATCCACGAGTTAAATTGATTTAATCACATTTTCAATAAATTTCCAACAAACTCACTCACATATATCACATTGTCAGCGTAAAATTTCCGTTAAAAACATGCCTACACAAACCATCTGTGAACACAGTAATTCAAGAGAAGAAGTGTCGGATTCGAAGGTCATATAATTGTCTGATTGTAATAAATACAATACCACTGGTCTGTCTGAGAACTGCTTTGGTCTGATTTTTTTTTAGACAGAATGCAACTTGTCAAATAATGTCAGAGGAAAAAAATTTAAAAAAAATCCCTGCACGCACCACATCGTATTCACAAGGAAGCACACGACGTCACTTAAAAAAAAAAAAAAAAGTGACGTAACCGTTCCGCAGCAGCTGGTACACGTGTGTGTGAATTCACACACTTATGGCACAAGCATCAAAAACACACCATTGTTGGTGCTGTGCAAAAAAATAACAACTTAAAATTAAGAAAATATATTTATTTATATATCTGTATATATTTTTAAAACATGTTAAGGCTTATTTAAATGCACTCATTGTTGAATGAGGCCGGTACTGTGACTGTTTCTTTTTTTTTTTTCCATTGAGCATAAAAGTGCTTCAAATCCCCAAAATATATATGAACAAACACATGGCTAAAAAGTTCAACTGAGGTAAAACTGATCATGATCTTATATATATATATATATATATATTTTTTTTTTTGTGGTAAAATATTTTTTATGAATTATAAAACACATCAATGCCCTCTTGTGGACCAGACATTAACTTACAACACTATCTTCCATCCTGACTAGAGAGGACAGCCTCAGAATATACTGCATATCTTTTTATAATGTCTTTGGTTTTATGTTAAAAATTACCAACAATAAAACTTTCTCTACAAGAACATAATTACTGAGTTAAAAATGATCCCTCTTAATACTGTGGTGTACTGTCACTGTTGTACTGTCTTTATACTGTAAATAAACAGTGTTTCTCTGATCTATCACTTAGTAGATGAACAGGGAGCAAGGGTGCTATTAAAAATGGTATATGAAAGTAATCATGATCAAAATAAAGCTGAAAGGTTTGTTTAAACACCTTGAACACAATCTCTCTCTTCTTGCTTACATAGTGCTTGTTGTGTTACACACACTGGGGTTGCTTTTAAGTGACCTCCACCTCAGGAGGTCATCTCAGGTGAGTCCCGTGATCAGGTAGATGGCTGCTGCTGCTGCTGCTGCTGCTCTGGCTCATCGGTGGCCTCTGATTCTCCAATTATCTCCCAGGTGGAGGCGGAGTTGGGCATGTGGGTGGGGCTCCGGGCGCTGCCCGACCGCGTTAGGAAGCCAAAGCTGCAGAGTGGAGAAGACAGACATGAGGTCAGATCTGTAGTCGTGGGGATTAAAGCTAAATATAGACTAGGATTGAGGAAAATCCCAGGACAGTCACGGTGTCGGTGGAGAGATGAAACCAGCGCTCTGACTCACAGATGATGTCGCTGTTATTCTGTGTTAGTTTTTATAGCAGCTGCAGTTTTGGGTCATATGAATTTTTATTGCTCTTGCTTTGTTTTTAACCAGAGTTACAGTGCAAAGTGCTACAGTTGTTAAGAATTTCATTGACCATTGTCTGTTATATATTCTTGTTAGCATCCTAGCATCCTCATTCCAGCTGTATTTTCAGTCTGGACCAGACCAGAATCAGACACATTCTTTATTTAATCAAATTCTCAGACAAGAGACCCTCACCCAGCCTCAAAATTACTTTCCTAAAGACACTGAATAAGCTGATGAAAATCCGAAGTAATACTCCACTGTTTATTAGCTAAACTTAGAAAACATCTCTGTCTACAGATATGAACATTTATAAGACACACAGGGTAAACACTTAAATCTGAGCCCCTAATTTGTTGAATTGCCAATGAAACTGAATTCAACTTTTCATTGTTTTGTAAATATATTGTCAAATAAAACACATCTCATAAGTACCAAAAGTAGTTTCAACTATTTATTTGTGACTTTTAACTCTTAACTTTTGGCCAAAAACTAAACTATTTATTTGTTACTTATATGAGATTTTTCTTATCAATATCATTTTATTCTCATATTATTTTATCATCTTTATTTATTTATTCATTATTTTTGGCTCCTGTTTATTATTATCTATCTATCTACTAGCTTTTATGCTATTTGATAATCAGCTGTCAGATGTTTGAAAATGTTTACAACTGACTCAGCTTGATGGGAGTCTTATGTTTTTTGAGGATATCATCAGTGATCTGTTTGCTATCTGACCGTTGCCGTAGGTAGAAGTTATAAACTTACAGATTTCGAATGCGTGACTCAGTCTTTTCAGTGCCGTCAACATGTGCACCGTCCACTTCTGTCTGATCACAGAGAGAGCTCCTGTCCTCTTCATCACTAGAAGGAAAAAGACCCATCAACATAAAGTATTTCTACACTCTCTACGCATTATATCAGGATGTGATGAGTGTGTGCTGTGTGTGTGTGTAAGTGAGACCTGCTGCTACAATCGTTCACAGAAATTCCCAGCATCTTGGCTTTGATGAGCTTCCTTCTTTTTTTGATGGCTGAGCGGACAGCTTCCAAGAGGAAACCTGGACACCGTTCCTCATTCAGGATCTCCCTACGGAAACATGTAAACATTTTATTAAATCTCTATGTATAAATGGTAAAATCCCACTAAAACAACAGACGATGCACCTGCATTTGAGCTGACCTCAATTCACTAGAATGTGCCACTTGAGAACATGTTCAGCTGCATTTTTCCCCAAAGAGTAGCAAAACAAGAAATGCACACACACACACACACACACACACACAGATGAGTCGAACCCACCTCTGATAGTAGTTGAGCTCTTCCTGCACCAGGAACAGGTTGGTTTTAAGCTCGTTCCTCTCAAAAATGATGTCACGCACCTCCTTCTTGGTGAAGCACGGCAGATCAGGATCTTTCTGCTCGACTTTGGTCGACTTTGCTGGCTCACTGGTCATTCGACTTGGACTGGACTGATGGGAGAACACAATCATCAGATTAACCTCAAACAACATACGACATGTCAACATTTTGTTTTACTGTTTTTAAGACCGAAATTTGAAAAGCACCACGATATGTGATATAAACACATGCATACAGGGACGTTGCTGTTGCTTCTGTCCAGCTGCGCTTTAGAGATTTTCTATCTCTTTGGATTTCTCCTTCAGATCAGCCTCCATGTCGGCCTTCCTCTCCACAGTGCTCCTCAGCTGAGCCTGCATCACGTTCTGCTTGTGTCGCAGCTCTGCATTCATCTTCATGAAGCGGTCCAGCTGCTCCTGGAGCTGTACACACACACACACACACACACACACACACACACACACACACATATATATACAATATATAAAGACCAAACTTCAATCATGGGTAGGAAGTAGATCTGAACACATTTGGATTCAAAAACAACCCAGGGCTGGACCAAACAGACAATATCTCAAGAAATGGCAGTGTTTGGGATTTTGGCCAAAAGTCCGAGGGAAGAGGAAGAATAAATATGAAACCACACAATGTCAAGACAAGAGCAGCATTCATTATAAGGATGAAAAATGTTAGGCATCCATTAGAGCAAACACAGAATCTTGTAACATTGACTACATTGTGCTTTTTTTTGTTGTTTGTTTTTTTCCTGGTCTAATCATTATCAAATACACAACCAGTTATGGCTGCTGTAAAAATCATGTGGGATAGGTGTAATGACACAGAGAAACACACACAACAACAACACACACAAACAAACACTCTTCTGTTGTTTCTTGTGATATATGACTGTGAAATGATGTGTGTAGCTTAAGGGGTCTACACGAGAACAAATGTTACATACATACATGTCATCATGACGAGTAATACAAAACACAATATTGTTTCTGTTGGGAGAGTCAACATGGCTCCAAGGAGGTAGATGTTTGAAGCCACAGTCTTAAACATCACCATAGAGTTTGTGTGTCCATGTGTTACAGGTGTCATGAAAACTATTCACCTTTTAATAGCATGAAGAAGCATCATACTTGTTTTTGTGTCTCCTTACCGCCTCTACTTCTTTGGAGATGGTGGTTATCTCCTGGGCTTTGGCTCTCAGCTCATCTCTCTGCTTGTCCACCACCTGCTTCAGTTTCAGCATCACCTCTCGCTCCTGCCGCTGGACACAATCTAAAACGTACACACACATACCACATTACATCACATTAAATAGACCTTTGCTGGTAGTGCTGAAAGTCGTGACATCACCGTGGGGAAATTCAACATCTTCTTTTACCAAAGTTAAAGTCACAGTAAGTTCATGTTAATTTTAGTATGTATTGTATTTTTTTCATGCAAACATACCACAGATAACTTTCCATTCATCTCTATTGTACTGAAGCGGAGGCAGAAATCTCTGACGTTAACGTTGATGCAAATAAAACTGAAACTCTCACTCAGCCAGATACCATTCATGGCACCATGTTTATTTTATGACATGGATAAATTGACCTTTTGGACATACTGGCACTGCAGCAAAAATAAAATAAGCGTATGCTGATGTCACTTGAAGCTAAATTCTTCTACAAAAAAAACAAAATAATCAGCTTCACATCTGGACTCTCTCAGCTGCATGAAGCTTGATAGCTGTGATATTCATTACATGATCTCATTAACTTCCAACATGGCCTCTTAGATAAACCAGTAAAACATTATGATAACATGTTTTTAATTTTCCTGTCAGTACAAGAAAACAAGACTCAGTAAAGCGACTCCGCCTTCGAGGTCATGTTGCTGTGGAGTTGTCTACATGCTGAGATCTGTCGGCCCTCTTTCTGTTTAGAGTAAGTACTGCCTTCTGCTGAGTCCTCTCATACATGTGAGAACTTCTGCTGCTTCAAAACCCCAAAATAACAGCACCTATATACACAGCAAAAAGCCATTTCTCTGCTTTCGACTGTTAACCCACTGCTTTGAATCTGAACTGTTATTGGTTGAGAATATTGGACATGGTTGTAACTTTTTACATATCTTTGCATTACTAGACCGAAGGAGGAAAACTGCTGTACTGAACAGAATGGCCCTGTGGGCACCTTGCTCTTTTTAGAAAGCACCTACTGACACTCCTAAATGAGTCTATCAGGTTTTCTGGAGATCAGCAAGGCTCTCACACCTCTATCAAAAAAATCACTTAGTGTGGAAACGCCTCTGAAGTCTCAAAAAATAGGTTTCTGCTTATCTCATATAAAAAGAAACTCTGACCCTCATTTATCAAACGAGCGTACGACAGAAAATGGGCGTAAATTGAGCGTACGTTTATTTCTACACAAAGTGTGGCATTTACCAATTCGATCGTGAGCGTAGGCTTTGATATCTTACGTCAGGTCTGAGTTTGTGTACGCAGTTTTTGATTTTGACTTGAGGTGACTTCCGGTATGTGAACAGCAGTTGTGTCACTGATGGAGATGTGTCACGACAAATCCTTATCGTAAATATGTAGCTTATTAATTACAAAATACTTTTTTAAATATATATTTGGTTGGTGTCGGCATCGGTGTCTCTTCCACCTGGAAAGCCTGAAATAGAAGACGACCCGATGAGTGAGACCACTCTCTCCTCCACTGCGGTCAATGACAGACTCGGGTCCGACCTTCCTCCGCCAGTCTGTTGCATGCTGCATGTTAGGGAGGCAACGTGCTTTTTGGTGGCCAATTTAAGGTCGGACTTTCTTCTTGACCTTACTTCAAATAAAAGTTTTTCATTTTTATTATTTTATTTTATTTTCTGTATCAAATGTTTCATTAACCATCACAGAGAGAAACAGAAAAAAAAATCAAACCTATCTGTAGTCCGATTGAACACTGAAACGCTGTTGACTGCAGCTGTTATTTCTTTCCACACTGTATTTTTTTTGTTTACTTTTAATTCCTGATTTCAGGCTACCAAACAATACTAAACGGTGCATCCACCAGAGATGTGAGCGTCTCTATTTCAGCCTCTGTGAAATTTCTCTTTTACCGGTTTGCGTCTCTTCATGTCATAAACTCTAGGGGTGCGGCTTCTAAACCGTGCTTTTGTAGGAGGCGTGATATGCTAATTATGATTGATTTTCGCCGCTCGTTCATACGCTGGGATTGGTGTGATACGCATGTTTCATGAATCTCACGTGAGCCCTGTCGTATGATGATTTCTCCACTCTGTGTTCAGACACAGGAATAAGGTAATCAACAGCAGCCAACCGCAGAGTAGCAAAGGCTTAAGTAGTTGTGGAAGTTACCCACACAGGCAGTGCTTTAAACAGTCTTATTTTACATATTTACTACATACCTTCCTGTTGAAGACTGCCTTTTAGCCTGCTCTGCAGCTCTTCCTTGTCCTCCTGCAGCTGCTGTACCTGTGTCTGCAGCTCCTCACACCTCCTCCTCCACTGCTGCTCCTTCTGCTGCAACTCCTGCTTGAGAGCAAAGAAGAACCAGTGTTAAACTGTAATTTCAAATCAAACAAATAAGACCTGACTTATTGTGTGTGCTGCAAAAAAGAAATCATAAAAAGTTAAGGAATCTGGCTTTAACAAAACAAGCTGTGTCCAAAAACGGGTGTGTCATTTTACTGTTTAGTCATTACAGATGTTCTGTCAAAATGGTTCCAAAACACGTCAACAACAATTGAGGGAATGACTTCTGTGCACCACACCTCTTTATACACTTTCTAAACTTGTCTGTATGGAGTTTACATGTTCTTTCTGTGTAAGATTCTTCTGGTTACTCCAGTTTCCTCCTACAATCCAAAGACACGTGGATTAGGTGAACTGTTAACTTAATTTGCATGTGTGGACATGGGTGTATGTGGTTGTTTGTTCATACATGTCAACACCGCGACCGACTAACACCACTTACACTCAATAGCAGATTAATTAAGGACTGACTAATTAATGATTTTTGCGCATCTACGTTTAAAATAATTATAGATTGCGTACCATGCTTTACCTTTGTTAGCTACTCCCAAGTGAATTTAATACTGCGAATGTACTTCAAAATATCAAGTCTGAGTGTACCATTGTTTATTAATTAAACTAAGTAGTTTCTTCCTCTATAGATTATTCACTACACTGAATCCTACCAAAGCTAGTTAAACCTACCAACCAAAGCTAGCTAAACATAACTACCAAAGCTAGCTAAACCTACCTACCAAAGTTAACAAGCTAGCTAAACCTACCTACCAAAGCTAGCTAAACGTAACTACCAAAGTTAACTAAACCTACCTACCAAAGTTAACAAGCTAGCTAAACCTACCTACCAAAGCTAGCTAAATGTAACTATCAAAGTTAACTAAACCTACCTACCAAAGCTAGCTAAACCTACCTATCAAAGCTAACTAAACCTACCTACCAAAGCTAGCTAAACATAACTATCAAAGCTAGCTAAACCTACCTACCAAAGTTAACAAGCTAGCAAAACCTACCTACCAAAACTAGCTAAATGTAACTATCAAAGTTAACTAAACCTACCTACCAAAGTTAACAAGCTAGCTAAACCTACCTACCAAAGCTAGCTTAACCTAACTACCAAAGCTAGCTAAACCTACCTACCAAAGCTAGCTAAATCTAACTATCAAAGCTAACTAAATCTAACTATCAAAGCTAGCTAAACCTACCAACCAAAGCTAGCTAAAATCACTGATGTGTTGCATACACCACTAACCTGTACCACACATTATACAGGATTTTGGGGGCCTTTTTTGAGATTGTCGTGGCCTAATTTGCCTGATTTCGTGGCAGCTTTTCAAAGAAGAAAAAAGTGCTGAAAGTTGTGACGTTTTTAATCCTGTGGTTGCAATAAAGTTGCGGGCGCAAGTCGAAAGTTGCGTTTTTTTCCTCTTAAAAAGAAAAAGGTTGCTATTATTAGTGATGAAATATATAAGCTACTGTGTGAATAGCAACTCCAGTTGTCTACAACTTCTATAGTCTATAGTCCAAACATACTGAAGTCTATAACTTCAGTATGTTTGGAATTATTTTTGAAAAAATACATCAAAAATAAACAGATAACGTTAGCTGTAACCGTTAGCCTAACTGCCACACAGTGGTTGCCTTGACGACATGGCGGCACTGCTAGTAGTTTTGGTTAACTGGTAATAATTAGTTGAGTAAATGTCAAAAAACACACAGAGTCCAGGTTAAGACAAATTATATTTGAACACATTATGTAATACGCAAATTACTGTTTTAATATATCTCAGTTCAACAGCTCTCTGTGTCTTTATTGTTTATGTTTTTGCTGCATTATGAAGGCGGCAGCCATGAACTGTAACGTCAACAACATGTTGTCACGAGTCACGACTCAGCCTTCTTAAATAAATACACGGTTGTTATTACATAGCTATAACATAAATGGCGTCGTTTACCCGTATTTCATTTTTATCGCCAACCTCCTCCACTTCTTTCCCACCGCGTTTCTTCTGCTGCTGCAGCTGTATGGTCTCGAAGGTCCTCAGCAGTTCCTCTTCCTTCAGTTTGTGAGCATGGTTCCTCGACGAGAAGCTCTCCAGCAGCTCCAACACTTTCACTATCCTCGGCACCAGTCCCACGACGCTCTCTTTACCGTACCCGTCGATTAGTTTCTCCACCTCGGCTCCGATCAGTTTGGCAATCTCGTACACATCGTCCACGGTTAGAGACGAACACGTTTTGTTAAAACAACCCTCCGTGTTTTTAGTGTCTTGATGCGCCTCCGGTCCCTCCATGTCTGACAGTAAAGTCAGTTCACTTTACTGTCACTGCTGTGCTATCGAAACCGAGACTGACTGGTTTCGTTCACTGCAGCATTATAAATGATGAATAATTAAAAGAAAGAAAAAGAAAAAAAGAAAGAAAAAAACCTAGATGATTATGAATGTGAAAATACTTTCAAACAAGCGCTCGTGTCAATAGTTTTAAAAAGGCGTTCGTTGCTGATCCCACGCGACGGACACGTCTGAACTCGACCTGTTCTTCTTCCTGCAACACGTGCCCATTTAAACACCAGTGATCACATTAAACACAGCAGCCCACACGGAAAATACAAGGACGCTGTGTACTCATATGTTACAAGGCTGGACGGTCCAGGACGGTATCCCTGCAGTCTCTCTGTCTCTCTCTCTCTGCAGGATCCTCCTACTTGCCTAACCAATGTAATGTGAGCACACACGCGCACACACACACTCAGCTACATGCCAAAACTCGCCTGCCAAGTGGAGCATACTGATGTATGCACCAGAGCGTTAACATTGAATTTCCTCTAGATGTGCAGTCTACAAATGCTAATCTATAGCTGTTCAATAAATGTCATATTACCAAAAAAAAAAAAAAGTACTCTCAAAAGCAACTATATGAGGATGAACTACAGTTTGATTTCTATAAATATCAGATTTAAAGAGAATAGAAAACGAAAGCATGCCGAGTGTTATTTGAGAACTTGTTCACCTCTGGTCTATGTGAAGAGGGAAGCAAGTCACAAAAAGTTCCCCCTGCACTGTTAAAATTAACATAAATGCTTCACTTCTCTCCATTTTTCACAAATGACAGCAAATTACAACATCACGTCACAAATGTCACCTTTATTTAAACCCAGGCTACAATGTCACAGGATGTGTGAGCACAACGTTGTAACAAGAACATCACAGTCACGGAAATGCAACTTTCATTTCTCAAAGAGATATAGGGAAGTAAGTCTATACCCTTTTGAAACTTCATTTATCAAATATTACACGGAAGTATTGTGCATTGAAGATGGCACACAAATGCATTTATGCTTAAACATACAGTACCAGAGCAACCAGAAGATTATGCTAATCATTCAGCACTGTAAGCATGGCAGACTTGTTTATAACAAGATGCTATGTATTAATTTGAGGAATGAAAAGGCTATTTGCATTGATAGTGACAGATTTTCCACTGTGAAGCAGAGCTGCAAAGAAAAATCAATCACACTGACACAGGGACAGGGACAGTGGAAATGTCAATGTGTGCCACTGATTGGTGACATTAATAAAGGATATTACATGAGACCCAGCAGTTTTAAAGCAGTACACTAGAGTATTAAACCAAAGGTCATCACCACCTCATGAAATAAATAAATAAAAGACCTATGGTTACTAACCCATGAAATTGTAGTTCCTGGAGACTTGGCCAGACACCATAAAGAAACCCAGGTAGCGTAGCCAGGTAGGAAGGCAGGTACCCTTTAAGGTTTGGGGGTCTGAGTACTGAGGACCCCACTCAGTCACTGGATGTCAGCTGGTAACTTGTGAGTGTGCATGAGCCTTGGGTGAGGCTGAAAACCAGAGGTAAAATACATTAAATTACATGTTAACTTTCTATTACAGCTCTGAAAAGTAAGATAACAACTTATTTGTGCTGCTGCAATTGCCTTCTATTAGTTAGAAAGACAGTTTAAAAAATACCCAACATGCATCTACCACTGATGTCAGTGTAAGCGTTCATGTAAAACAACTTATGAAGCTAGTGTGAAAACTTTGGCTGCTGGGACATTTCTGTGGACATGAACAAGTGGATGTCAAAATTCAAGACATGTTGTCAACCGTTTGCCTGACAATTCATTTCTAGCACTTTGAGACACCTGTAATTCATTATTCCGCTTATGCAAGAGGACTAACTTGTGATTTTATTATTTGATAATTAAACTAACAATAGTATTTTGGAGAACATTATTAACACAATCAGTGATGGAAAAATAATGCAGATATAAGGAAAAAATAAACAGAAACTTCACATTGATCCAAAAAGATGAAACCTGATGATTCACACTACAGCGTATGTGTGGCAACATGTTTTTGTCATCAAAAACAACCCATCTGTTGTATGTGGTCAAAAACGAGACAAAACAGGTCAAAAAACAACCACATGACAGGGAAGCATTCTCTCTCCTTTAATATAAAATAATCTATTTGAATAAAACGGTCTTAAAAAAAACAAAATAAAAAAAAAAACAAGATAAAACAATCATCCAAAAGAAACAGACACTGGGGATTTAAACCCATGAAATTTCCATTTTATCCACATGGAGGAGACAGAGTTCCAGTAATTGGTAAGTTCAGTCCTTACAGTTTGTATTGAATGTCAGACCTGCAGTTTAATGTATGTGGGAGAAACAGGAAATACCCTTTTACCTAGACTCTTTGGTGAACCATTTTCAAGATTCATGTTATCATTAAAAACTTCAAAAACCATCAAAAACTTGGTCTCAATATTTCATGATATTTTTTAAAGATTATTGAATGTGAATTGAATTCTGTGGGGAAATAAAATAAAAGTTTTAAACAGATGTAGCAGATTTGAAAGTGTTTTTTTCATTAGTAATACCTGGTTGTTTTTCATTCTTTGTACTTACCTGAATACTTGGCTACCTTGAATGATCAAACTTCAGATTGGAAATTATTTTGAATTCCTCCTGAGTCCACAAACCAGTCTGCCTTTGACCTTCTGACCGCTGCATAAAAATTATGAGATTGACATTATATGAAATGTTTTGTTTTGTTTTGTTTTGTTTGTTTTTTTAGGACGAATCTTTAATTAAATTAATTTGATAATTTGGGAGAGTGTTAACTGTCCATTTTAGGGTACCATCAAACAGCAATCCGGTGCTTATTTTTATTATACATAGTGTATGTATATGTCATTGTTGGCTTTAGCGTTTTATTTTGAAAACCGGATATCGCTAACCCTGTACGTCAGCTCTCTCTCTCGAGAGCATTCAACATAAAGGTTACAATATGGGACCACTTCATTATTTAATGTGTTGATTTGACAATGAAAAGGTGAATGACAGCTGAGTTGAACACAGTGGGTCAAAAAAATGGAAATGCTATTATTTTGAAAATCACTCCAGGAAGTCGTGCTGTGAATGTGTCTTACCGCCGATCACTGTGGTTGCAGCCGATCGAAACCGGAGCGCTGGATTCAAGTGTCCGTGCGGTTTTTGCCCGACTCGGTGGAGGTGAGGGGGCTCCGCTCTTACGGGTAAGAAAGTTACAGTCGTGATGCGACTCTTTTCCATCCGTGATGTGTTCAGGGCGTGTTGTCTCGTCTAGTCTCCTGCAGCAGCGCTAATGTAGATGTGGCATTTTTTTTTTTTTTTTTTTTTTTAGTTTTTGTCTCCCGTCAGCAGCATCACAAAGCTACATATGAAATGTTACACAGGGAGCAACAAGTACCTACAAAGAAACAGTCGCGATAAGTTTTAGTGACAGACTAAAACTGGGTTCTGGTGGTCTTCATCAGGACCGGCTTAGACCCGTGTGGTTCACGTGCAACATTAATGAGCGTAGCTGAAAAGTAGCTAGCTAACTGTTAGCGGACTGGTTAACCTCACTGTCTCTAGGAACAAATAGTCAAAGTGATGACTGAATTGTGTATGGTGACAAAAAGCATGAAACAGTTAAAACGTGACTATGGATCTTTTTTTTTCTGTTGAATTCAAACATACATACATAAAGTAGCTTCTGATTTAGTAAAAAGAGACTTTTTATTGAGGTATAGATAGACACATAGAGAAGTACATTATTGATCTCACCTGGGAAATTATTGCATCACAGCGGGATAGCAAAAAAGTACACCAAACATAGAATAAGGAAGAATACACACACACACACACACACACACACACACACACACACATGTTTGTGTTCATACCTTGTGGGGACATTTTATTGACTTCCATTCATTTCCTGGAGACTTTCCTGGAAACCCTAGAGATCCTATTTGTTGGTACCACTTGCCTAACCTTTTCGTCCCCACAAGGGAGACAGGTCCCCACAATGTGAGTGTGTAAACAGGTTTAAGACCCCACAATGTAGGAAAAACCAGGTACACACACACGCTAATAGTGCACAGGCCATGATGAATAAATAAAAACTCCAAATAGTTTGTGGTATAACAGTGTGCGTTCACCTCTCACACAGAGATGAGTGGTTGTACAGAGGATATTGTTAATAGATGGATGATTTCCAGGATAATTACCCTTCTTTGTGGCAGTGGAGCTGAATAGCTCTGAACAGTGTTGTAGAGAGGATGGGATGAGTCCATGACGGAGAGCAGCTTGTTCAGTGTACCTGTTTTCAACAACGTCAGCCCGTCCAGTTTGTGGAGACGGTCTATGATGGTTTTAGCAAGGCCTTGATCCAGGGCTGCACAGGAGAGCACGAACACCTGATAACAAATGTAAACAAACGTTACACCACTTTGCTTAGAGCAACATCACATGACAAGTATACAATGAAATTGGTGGAGCTTAAAACTTAATGGTTTATTTCCATCAGTGTCTTTGGTTTGTTCACTATACACACACCTGAATGAATCTATATTCTATCTATTCATAGGTTTAGACTGTTATAAATGGGTCACAAGTAAAGGGTTTGCACTACTAGTGTTTTGACTGCAGTTCGTGCTGCAAGCTGCAGATTTGTATGCACAGCGGTATGGAAAATGAATAGGCGTTAATACATGGATACTGAACAGGATGACTGTTTTTACACTGCGTAATGATAAGCTTCAGTGTGCAGGACTGTATTTACTGTACTTTGAGCCAACCCAGGTATCAAATTATATATTTTAATACGTTAAATTGTACTTTAATACTAGCAATTACATTTCTAGAGTCATTGTGTGTGCTACAATATAATAAATGTGGTGTTTCAAGGTATTTACAGTAAGTGCACGTAATAGTACTAATCTATCACATCTAATCTTAGCACTAAATGTACGTAAGTTGAAATTTATCTTAACTTCCCTTATTCTCTTTAGAATCTGTCCCATGAACTCACTTACTTAACTCTTTCTTTGCAGGCGGCAGGGGTGAGCCGTGGGCTGGATGGATGATGGACAGGGTGGCGGACCAATCACATCACAAGATGTTGGCTCGCAACCGCTTCCTTCTTCTGGTGGTGGTGGGTGGAGCAATATTGGCCATCATCAGTTTTAGCCTTCAGTTCTGTGAGTACATATTTTTTTACGTTTTTTTTTTTTTTAAGAAACTCTGGTTATGTGCAACAGTGCTATAGAACAACATCAGCTATGAAGATGCACATTGTGAAGTGGCTAATCAGTTGGCTGATATCAGCCTCTGAGACATATCAGTACTGGCCAATTATTTCTATTCTGTTCATTCATTTGATCTGATCTCGGAGCTGTAACTAATGATTATTTTGGTAGTCGACTAATCTGTCAATTAGACAACACTTATTTTCCATCTTCTGTGCTTCCTGTGGGCACAGCGCCCATCATGGGCTCTGGTTCATGTTTTCCCTCATCTGCTTTAAATCTGCAGCCCATAAATGTCACCAGTTGTCCAGTCAGCCAGTCCAGTTTCATTCATTCTTCTTCGAGTAGACAATTGACACTGCTGCTCCCCAGCACTTCCTGTAGTGCATTGAAATTATTGAACATTAGGTCAGTGTAGACAGAGATGGTGTTTTAAACATGTTTGGCATATGTCTGCATTTTAGATCATTAGTTAGTAACATAAAAATGCAACATATGTTTCTGACTGTGCTTCTGTGCATCTTACTAAACTGTCTGTGTCAAAAGACCTGCTTCATTATTGCTTCAAAATTATTTTCTTTCTTTTTTTTTTTTTTTACACCCTAAATGTGCTTACATTTAGTTCATAGGTATGAGTTGTTTAAAACAACTTTTGTACAAAAGCAGTTTTGTTAATAACAATAAAATACTGTAAATGAAATTTAGTTTTTGTTTTTTCTATTCATCCGATTAATAATCGATTAATCTGAAAAAATAATCGATTATCAAAATAATCATTAGTTGCAGTCCCCTTCCTGCCCAATGATGTGATACCTTCTCTAGGTTCAGGTATGTATTTGTATGTGTGTGTGTGTGTGTGTGTGTTAAAGGGTTAAAATGTATGACATTTATTAAAAATGAGCTTCCACAGTCACACAATATTCAGATATCATGTAGAAACACATTTGTTGGAAACACATTCTTCTTGTGTCCTAAATACATAGCCCATATGAATTTGCTCTGTGCTCTCTGTGTATACACTTGGTTGTGTTGTGAAGCCTGTAATAAAAGCCCTTTTGTGAGGTGACTGTGACTGAGCTCCGAGACTGTGGATAGTCGAGGCGTGCGGGTGGAGAGTTGGAGGGACGGGGGTGGTGTATGAGGCACAGAGCAGGAAGGGGAAAGGTTGTGGTAATGAACAAGCTCCAGTGTGTGTAGCTGGACCTTGAGTTACTGCACCGCTGACAAAATGGTCTCTGCTGTCGCTGTACACCTACTTGTCTTTCTCTTCACTGGTGAGTTTTTGCATAAATTTTCATACAAAAAAAGCCAGAACTAGACAGAATCTTTAAACGGACACAACCTCTTGTCAAGCTCGGTCTGATGAGCTGTTCTAGGTTTGGTTCTCGGCTCTAGACAACAAGAAAAATAAACCAGTTGTATTTGGACATTAGATTTCTTATATGGGACATTTCTTTTTGTCTGTTTTCTGATTTTAGACTTATTTTTAAAGTAATTAAGTAGCTAAGTAACTGTTCTTGGTTGCTTTATGTCAATTTAAACACTTTTTCTGTACAATTTGTGAACAAGTTGCAGGTATTGCTGGACAAGGAAGACAGACAGACATGAGTCCTTCATTTCACTGTATAGTCTGGGAGAAAACTACATGGTGTTGTCAGATTAGTAATAGAAAACCTCATGTAAACACAACAATAGCCTAGATAAGAAAGCAGGAATTAGAATTTCAAACATTATTAGTTAATTTAGATGAATAATTATCTCACCGCAATATGTCGTTCCTCTAGCAACAGGTTGCTCATCGTTTAACTGCCAGATGATAATAACGTGATATGTCGACACGATATGTCGATGGTGCAAATAAATAGACCGTGTATACACTGTTTCTCACGGTCCTTAGCAGTGAGTTTGGTTTCCTACATCTTCCAAAAGAAACAAGACAGTGAGTTCACTGAGGTATGACTCAGTCTTACATAGGAAATAATGAGGGTTTGTCAAAAACTGCAGAAAAGTTGCAGTGATTGGTCAAAATTGCCCCATTTCACAGAATGAGGATATTGTCAAGGTGGCCGCCTTACTTTAAAGCACTGGGGGAAACGCTTTTAAAGCAGCAGGTCTCAAAGAGAAGCAGGTCTGATTTCTTGGACACATGATCAATTAGACAGGTATCAAATCTGACCTGGACATATGGGCCAGGATTGTGACCTTTCCCCCACCAAACAATTTGACAGAGCTAAAGAGGCTCCAGGGGATGGTCAGTAATCAAGCAAAGTATGTTCTAGAGCTTTAAGCAGGATTTCGATGTGTGGGACCGGTAGGGTTTGGATGTCTGCCTGCCAAATGGGCACATGGTTGTCAAACTGTTTTTCCTCAGAGCTTGGTATCTGTGAATGAAACTTTCTTTTCTCACAACACCTCTTTCCCTATTGGACTGTTTCTCCCAGGGATCACAGGTCAGTGGTGTCCAAGCAACACACTGGTAGCACTGAGGGGTTTTGGGGTCCAGAGCTGTTGACATGGTGATGAAGTTTGAATTGGTTTACTCTTGCTCTTCCCTCTCAAGTTTTTGTTTCCTGTAAATCTTAAATCTAAATATTTAGCAGTTTTTACATTATTTATATTTTCAGTTGCCATGTTTACTGTTTTTTTAGCCTTACGCACTGTAATATTATCAGCAGTTATGATAATAAATGGATGGATGATTTATGATCAAATAAACACTGGTTGTTGACAGAACCACCGATCCACAGGACCAGACTGGATGTCAACAGTGACAAGAAAAAATGGACTGGCAACCTCCAATGGAGAGTTTTACCTGGTGCCAACACTTATTTTTCCAGTTTTCCATGTTTTTACTAAATGCAAACCCTTGACAATTTCCTTCAGTTTTTTTTTTTAACCACAGCTTTTAGTCTCTTTAACATTCTTTTGCATCTATTTTTACAGAGAAGGGTACTTTTTTTATATAATAGCAGTGGGAATAGTTGGGTTTTCTCTATAATATTGCAAAATTGCTTGAGGTAAATATATGTCAAGCAACTACATCTACTTTCTGCCTTTATACCAGTCTGATCGCTGGTGTGTTGGGAGAGGTAGGAAGTAGAAGTGAAGTGGAAGTGTGGATACCACAGACCAACAAGCCAATCATCAATGAGCAGCCTTGTTTTTTCACATTTTAAACCAGGAGCAACAGACATTAACTGGTCTTAACCTTGTTTTCCTCATGTTTTTCTCTCCTAATCCGTTTTCATTTCAAATCTTTCTTCTTTTTCTTCAGTGAACCTGATCCCCACCACTCCCATAATTGAGAAACGCCCTGTCCAGGCAGTAGATGGAGGTGATGTGGTGGCTCTGGGGAAGAGCAGGAAGAGGGTGTTCCCAGTTCCTCACACCCCACAGCCCAACCCGATCTCCGAAGCCCTTGGTTACTGCAACAGTCCCACCCGCACTGAACAGGCCTGGGAGGGTGAGACACCCTGCACACTGACATATAAAATCCATGACTTGTGTTATAAGATTTAAATCTGAACTGAAATGAGACTAACAACAACCACTGAACCTGCTAAGTCACTTATTTCCTAATTGGCAATAGCAAGTCACAGGATCACAGGATGTTTCAGAGGATTAAAAACTAATGAGACCGCTCTACCGCAGGTTGAACCAGCTGACTTGATGGACAGTGTATACATGCTTAATATAGTAATAATGTCATATTTAGTATGTCAGCAGGGGATGTGTTAATTGGACAGAAGTAATTTCCACCAAATTGCATCATCTATAATGCTGCTTTCTTCTTCACTCAGCACATTCACTGCCTAAAACAAGCTGAACTGTTGTAAACACCCAACTCTGTCTACAGACCACAGCTTTCAGATTTGATTTAAAAGATGTTGTAAACAAATATTTTTAAACTGTGCATGTCAAGTGTTCTCTGTGTTGAAGTCGAAGTACAGTGGTTACTACTGTCAGGTCGAGTCAAGTTTGTTTGTATAGCACCAAATTGTTTATGCAAAATAGTTTGAAACCACCCAATAGTTTATAAAACCTTGAAAATGAAATCTGTTGTATTTATTCATTTATTTACTTTTTCATTAGAAGATTAATCTAAAATCAAATGCTATTTGAATCAAAAACAGATCTACATATTAACTTATAAGTTGGTCATCTACCAGCTGTCCACATTTGACAGTTTGAAACACAGTGTAAAGTCAAAGCTGTGACAGAGTTTAAACAAATGTTTCATGATGAAATCATAGTGTTTTGGTGCTACAAGACAGCCCTCTACAATATAACGTAGGATAGTTTTAATGTTTTGGCTGATCTATGCATGTTCACTTCTGTTGTCAGTGAAGTGTGCACCAGCTTTGTGCTGTTTCTGATTATCACCATGGTGACTGCAGAGACAGAGTGGACTTGTTTTCTCTACAGAGATATACAGTACTGTCTGTTTATGTATAGTACTATGTGCTGTATTTACATGACGTGTTATTTTAATTAGTATGTGTAATCTGGACTTTGATGCTAACATGGTTCTCCTCTGACAGGTCACAGTCCTGCCAATTACAAGTTGCTGTCTGTTCAAGTAATGATTCGACATGGAGACCGTTACCCACTCTACTCCATCCCCAAGACCAAACGGCCTGCCATCAACTGCACCTTGTCCTCCAGCAGGTACACACATACTGACATATTGATTATGGAAATATAACAAGGACACAACATGTAGCATTTCAACCTAGACATCCATTTAACAATGACATGGGTTAAATCTATATCTATAGATATATAGATGCCATTGATCTAATCATTCTAACAGACTGGAGAAGCCTCAGCCATGATTACATGATTATGAGCTTAAACAAAGCCATGTTGATTCTAAAAAGGAAAGTAAAGCCTTTGCCCATATCTGTTTCTTACCTATTGCTCTTCCCTCACCACCCTCAGGAAGCCCTCCCACCCACTGCTGAATTCCTTCATCAGACACATGAACCAGGGAGGGCATGGCCACTGGGAGGCACCGCTGGGCTCCATTCCACGTCTCCCCAACCACAGCGCCTGTGAGATGGGAGAACTCACACAGACTGGTAGGCAGACAGTAGTAGTAGTACTATATTATAGTATTCATCACATCTACAAATAATCCTATCAATTGAATTTACAGATAAATGTCTTATCTCAAACAATATTGTCCTGCTTGACGCTCTTAATTAACAAGCATTAATCGGGTTAGGGTTACTGACTGATATTGTCTTGGTCCTTGTCCAGGGGTGGTGCAACACTTACGCAATGGGCAGCTCCTCCACCAAGCCTACAGTCGTTACAAACTCCTTCCCTCAAATTGGTCTCCCCGCCAATTGTGGGTAGTGACCACAGGCAAGAGCCGAACTCTCCAGAGTGGACTGGCCTTCCTCTATGGTTTCCTCCCGGACTTTGATTGGACAAGGCTGACAGTGCGTCACCAGTGGAGCACGTTGTTCTGCAGCTCAGCCTGTGACTGTCCTGCCAGGAACAGATACCTGGAGGAAGAACAGAGGAGGCAGTATCGGCTGCGGGTCGCTGACACCAAACTTGACAGGACTTATGCTGACATGGCAAAGACTTTGGGTCTGCTTACTCGCCAGCTCC
This sequence comes from Polydactylus sextarius, assembly GCA_016801845.1. Classification (NCBI taxonomy): domain Eukaryota; kingdom Metazoa; phylum Chordata; class Actinopteri; family Polynemidae; genus Polydactylus; species Polydactylus sextarius. Next base: position 5,785,717 of record CM028924.1, read on the forward strand.
GAGCTGCAAACCCAATAGACTCCCTACTCTGCCACCTGTGCCATGGTCTGTCTTTCCCATGTCTTCCCATGGGAGATAGTGGCACTGGTGGATGTCTGACAATGGAACAGTTTGCAGTGATTCGTCAGCAGCAGCTAGATGATGAGGAGGATCGGAGAAGACTGGGTTTGTACCATAAATACGCCCTCCTGGCTATGTACCCCTATCTCAACCGAACTGCTGCTAAAATGGAGCGTGTTGCCAAGATGGTTGAGTCTGGCCAAACAGGGAGAGAGGAAATCTTCACTCTTTCTTCAGGTCATGACGTCACCATGGCCCCATTGCTAAGTGCCCTGGGACTGGAGGAGGCCAAGTTCCCTCGTTTTGCAGCAAGAGTGGTGTTTGAGCTGTGGCAGAGTCCCCCAATTGCTCAAGGGCCGCTGAAGAAGACAGCTGGCAAAGGTGACAAGTCGAAAGCAAAATACGGTGAACTGTTCATTAGGGTACTGTACAATGGCGAGGACATGACATTTCGCACCACCTTCTGTCGCTCCCACAACCGCCACTCCAACCAACCCCTCTGCCCTCTGAAGAACTTCTTGTCTTTTGTCAGGGGAGACATGTTCAGTGCTGTCAATGCTACGTCCTACCAGGAGGCCTGTTACAGACGCCCTGCTTAACAAATGGACATATGAAGGTGAGGGAATGTTGACGGATGGTTGTACTTTCCTTTTTTTGTAGTTTTATACTTTTGCAGACGGTTCACTTTAAAGGGTGCAAGCACTTTTCCACTTTATTCTTACATTTCCTAATACAATGGAATTCCAGTATTCCCAAATGCCTGCATTAGGGAATACTGAACCTGGTAATACTATCCTGGATTAAATATTCATGGAAAAGATGTTGTGTATAATAGTATTTCCAGTGAAAATGTACTGTACTCAATTACTGTATTAGTGTTTCTTTTTATTTATTGAAGTAGTTTTCTTTAACATTTAGGTTAATTACTGACTTTGAGTCAGTGATAAAGACATTTTTGTTTTATTTGTAATAAACTGCCGTATTTTGAAGGTGGCAAATCTGTATTTATAGCAATGTCACTGGTCAAATGCCAGTTGTTTTTTTTTTTCTGTGTAATCTAAAGTTGATTCTGAACATACATTTATATTGTTACACACACTGAGAAATAAATGATTTCATGTTTTCATTTTGCATGTCACAGCAGTAGATTTCTTTTTTATATATTCCTCATGCACCTGAATACACCTGATTGACCTGAATAATGTCATCACATGCATCATTTAGTTGTAAACTGCAAACTGCATTTTGTTTATCCATCTTAGACATATAGTCTTGTAGTCTGTCTGCTTCCATCGTGTACCAGCCCTCATCCTCTACACAGCCAACACAACCCTTGGGAGGAAGCTGTCCCTGTGAGAAATGGTCCTTGATCTTTGATAAGAGAAAGATGCTAAATAGAAAGAAACGTGGTTGTGAAAGATCCCTCAAAATGTTGATTGCTCACCTGAGTTGATGACTTATGTGGATATCTTCCAAGCTTGAGGGAGAGCTGCTGATAATCCACTAAGGCATCTTCACTATCCTCTGAAGTTTTTCATTCTTTGTGATGCAGCTGCAGTACCACACAGTGCAACAGTAGGTCTTTACAAAGCTCTTTACTCTTTTATTATTTATTATTTTACACCTTTAGTTAAGATTATTTGATATATTAACCCCAATATTTAGAAACAAACAAACTGAGGACAGTGTAGAAATTTCTCATTCCTACAAGTCAATAATCAATTATTTAATAATCAGTAGTTCAAAATTCCTTAGTCATATTTTATGTAAGCTAAAATAAGTAGCTGTCAGCTTCACAAAACTCATCAAAACTGTCTGCTATTATTGTCATCATCCAGTGTAAAACTTTGAGTCCTAAACTCCACTTCACATCTGAAAGCCAAACCACACAATTATATGCAAATTTATTCCTAAACCTTTTCCAGCCAGATCCGATCCTTCTCCCAGGGTATTTCTCATGTTATCCCATGACGTCAGCGTAGTTAATGATAGAAGCAAACCTTCCCTGGCCTCTCCTACTGAGGCCCTGACAACTCTCTGCCATCCATGTCTCTGATGTCATCCCGCCAGCCCAAGCTGGAGCAGCAATTTCCTCCACTGCAACTCACTGCATCTTTGATGTTTTTATGCCGTCTCTGACTTCTGCTGTTGCTCAGTATGTGTCTGTATGTGAGTGAAAGGGTAAAGACACAAAGTGAATGAACACGTATGTGGCCACAGAACAACATCCTCTCGCCCGTGTCTACCTACAAAATCCCATGTACGTGTTTCCAAACACACAGCAAAAGTGTGTGTGTGTGTGTGTGTGTCTGTCTCTCTCACACACACAAGGCACAAAAACATTTTGTGCCTTTTAACATCAGTTCTCTAACTCTCCCCGTCTGCTAAGAGGACTCATTTTCTTTAGTCAGTCTGGTTGCAGACACACCCTTGTATCCACCTTGATGTCTCCGTCTGGCTGTCTGCCTCCTGTCTTTAGATGTTCCACACATCAGATCTTTCTAGCAGGGACTGAGAGAGGATATAAGTGTATATATCTTCCAATGGAGCAAACTTTTAAATGTAAATGAACAAATTCTCCATCCTCCACCACAAGAGGGCAGTAGTTTACATAACAAATGCAAAAAGGCAACATTCAATGACCCATATGTTGCCATGCAGGCCACACCAGTCAAAGGGCCGACGAAAGGTGAGTGTTTGCTGGACTGGAACAACAAAGAGCAAAAGTGAAAAGGAGCCCAGTTGTCACTGGAATGAGACCTGCTCAGCTTGAACTCGTCTGACAATGAGTAATAAGTCTACAGCCCCCCATTCCTTCCTGTGCCTTTACACTGTTTCACTCTCAGCTTTTTTTTCCCTGAAACATGGCCTAATTTGCTGCACCTCTGCTGCTCTCTTGCCTTGTTTGCCTCCATTGTATGTGGAGCAGCCTGCTGCCGACAGCCTGTCTGTGTCAGGTAGAAGGCTTCCACTTCCTGTTTTTGTGAAGTTCTTGGCCAAGTTAGACAATCTTTGATTTGACTCTCGCTTGGTTGAGCATAAAAACACAAGGGGGACACAACCCGTTCCAAAGTATGTGCGTCTGTGAGATGTGTTGGCATGCATGACATGATAATGAGTAGCAAAAGAAAGGGATTTGTGGGACTAGAATAGAACATCCATATAAGGTCATTTGAAGTCTTGTTGGCACGAATGCAGACATTTACTACAGCTGTTGGTCGAGCAAATTGTTTTCTGTGGGTCAAAAGGATGGCTGCATTTCAGTATCCCTCTCTCTTTCTCTCTCACACACACACAAACTTGCACAGGGGTGTGTTCCTTAGTGAGCGGGACAGATTTTAAATTGAAACTCATTCGTCTCGTGGGTGACCTGCCCATTTTGACCCGAGGACTGATCCTGAGCGACAATACAGCTGCAGTGATTTCATTCTCTCAGATCCAGACAGTGATCAACAGGGAGAAAAATAAAACTGACACCGAAGATTCTCTGCACCATACCTGTCACTTCCTGACCTTGCATGTGCTTCTGAAGATGGCACTGAAGAGACACATTCAAAATGTTTAAATATGTGCTTGACCATTACATTGAAATTACAGGTTAAAGCAAACAAATTTAACATTATGTGTTAAGGCCTGGACACAAACCCAGGAGATGGTAGTGTGACAAATGTGCCAAGACAGAAACAAACAAAGGAAGATGTTCAAATCAGACAATGAAATTGCAAAATTGAAAACAAGCACAAAACTCCAAATAGTCCCAAAATGATATGAAAGTGCAAACCAAAAGATATACCACAGAAGGCAGTCGAAACCAAAAAATCCACAATGCTGTGACAAGACAAGAAACATGGTGAGGGTCCTGGCATCATCGTGGAACATGGAAACGAAGACTCAGCAACAATATAAAACAACTCCAGAGTGAATAGGTCATGAGCTTCAGTATAAATGCCAGAACAAGTTCACCTGACATGATTAGACACAGGTGAACTGCAAAAAAAGTGAAAAGCGACATGGCACAGACTAACAAAAGTGACCACTAGATGCCGATAAATGCCTAAACTGAGGCCAGTTGTGATTTATAATTTCCACAATAACACACAGAAAAACAAACTCACCCAGAGTCCAATGCAATATTTGTGTCCACTAGAGGCATGCCAATGAAAATGTAATACAAGTTTGGGCTATATAGTGATTTAATTTGTTCTAATTATAGCAATTATGAGCTACTTGTATTCATGCTGGAGTCATTCAACTGGAGTAACACAACGAAAAACGTATTTGTTCCTATGGAGAAGCAGTACAGCCAAAGAGGGAAAATGGACTGTTGCCTGGGCAACAATAGTCCGTACCGGTGCACATCCATGTCTGTAACTAATGTTCTGGCAATACAACTCATATTTGTGGCATCACCTCACCCCAGAACCACTGATGTCAACTGTATCATGGTGTTAGAGTAGAGGTAACAGGATCATTCGTGCTGACTGGTAACCATGACGATCCATTGCACGGACAGGATGGATGAGATATTTGACATAACTAGGAAAGAGAGGGTAAAAGTTGGGGGTAGAAGCAGAAGTTGACGGAAGACTTTTCAGTACCAACTTTGTGCAGCACATATACAGAAGAAAACAGGTGCAAGAAAACAAATATGGAGGCATCGTCTGTGTGTGTTATGTGTCTCTGTGTTGTGTTTGTGCTCTGTTTCTCAATTGAGGAGATTCATCTTATATAATGAGTCATTATAAGAGCTATTTTACTGAATGGGTGCCATTTGCTTGTTGCAACTCCGAAAAATTAAATTTACTTTTTAATCCTTTTTCAACATTGGCTAATTTAATTTTTTAGTGCCAGATGGTTGCATTGTCCTCAACCCTGTTACTAAAGTTCATGAGTCATTTTAAAACCATGCTTAAAAGCATGTCAATTATTTCAATTATTTGTTTTCCTTGTTGTTCAGAAGACTAGAAAAGTATTATATAAATCCAATCCATTCACTGCAATGGAACAGTTTCCCAGAAGCTATCTAATACTGTAAACTGGAATGTTCTTGAGAAATAGTCAGAAATTGTGAGGAAATGTTGTTCACTTTGAGGTTGACTGTCATTAAGGCAGTGAGTGGATTAATTTACATGCTGAGAAGCCAATGAATACAACACTTGGTTAAATGCAAAACTAAGGTTGCTGCTGTTTTTAATGTTGAAATCATTGAAATCATGAGTCCATTGTCTCAGGACCAACACATGAAGTGAGGCAACCATTTACACTCATATCCACAGGCAATTTGGAGTGACCAATTCACCTATCTGCAGATAAATACAGAAATTTCAATGAGGAATTCATAGTAAAGTTAGGTGATACACAGCAAATGACACAACTGGTGTGAGAGATTCAGAGTGAGACTTTCAAATGTTTGTGTCAGTTTATTGTACGTGCCCGAGACCTGTTAAATTCTGTGCAACCAACAGAGGGCACTGTCACTCCTCTTTACTTTCTACTTTTTCCAAACCCAGGCAGACAACACAAACATTCAGGAGGGAAGAGACAGCATCTTCAGTTATCAGATTCCTCTTTTATAGAACCAGCTCCCAATTTAGATCCAGGAAGCAGACATGCTTTCTAAAATTAAGGTTAAACTTAAAAAAAAAAACTGATAAAGCTTATAGTTAGAGATGTTTCAGGTTGGTCCTATACCCTCACATAATTATGCTGGTATAAGACAAAGCAGCCCTGATCCCATCTGGAGCCCTGACTCAGATCACTAAACAATGCCCTGCAGGTTCCCTGGAGGGATGCTTTGGGCTCTTGGCTGGAGCTGCCGTCAGTTTGAGTAGTTGTGGACCCAGAAGCTCTCAGGAAAAGAAAAGAGCCTTTTTAAGAGACTTTCATTAACAAAATCTAAAACCCAATCCCGCAGACACCTACTCTGAGATCCTCTTGAGCCTGGGGCTGAGAGAGAAGACCAACCCCTTACTCAGTGCGGTCATTGAACCAAAACTGACCTTACAGAGAGTGGACAAGGAAATCCCCCCATCAGGAACTATGTAAAAAGCATCTACCAGGCTGGACCGAGCAACAGACTTCCCACTGTGTGACCAAAGAGACTTGGAGAAAATGGATCCTGTACACAGTATCAGGTTTTATACCAACAGCATTGGTATACCAATTATACCAATGTTGCTGCTTTAGCTGATTTTAACAATAGGAAATAGCCAATCCAAGTCTTCCTCACTTCTTTCTCCCCCTCCACCCACACACCTCATTTCCCTCCTCCCTTCCTCCTCTTCACTGTGACCACGTGCTGCTCACTGTGGGAAGAACAGTGAGATAATGATTTGGCACTGTACAAATAAAATTATATTTAATTGAGTTAAATATGTCTCGGATTTGAGAGTTTGATGGAATTTAACACATTTTCAAAGATGTTGCACTTTATATCTGCACCATCTCCATTTGCCTGCATGACTTGTGTGTGTTCATGAAGTGCTCCCAGTTTCCCTTTCTGTTGTGTCTCTCCAAACCCTCTCACCTCCTACTCATCTATTGTGGCTGAGAGTATCCCTCTGCCTCTCTTTTTCACTCATCTTCTTCTCCCTCCCTCCTCCTCCTCTCTCTCTCACTCCACAGTCCTAATTACCCAGACTCCTCTGAGTGGCCCCTTCTTCAGAGCCTTTGAAGTTATTTTAGTGTAAATTCTACTACAGACAAAACACGGAAAAGGGTTGTGTTTGAGGACCTCTGGAAATGTGTGTTTGTGCGTGCGTGTGTGCACACGTGTGCGTGAGAGAGATTCTGAAGACAATGCATGTATGCAGGCCTTTTGAAGGGTTGTTGAATAGCCTGGCTGCCTGTCATGGTTTGTGATGGACTGAATGGCCAAAGTGTAGCTGCACAAAGCCACTTGCTGTCTCTCTGCTGAAATTGTCAGGAGTTGTTCCCACACACTCTCAATCACACACACACACACACACACACACTAATACACTCACCCACACACATATAAACATGTCATCTTTCAGAACTGTGAAAGAAGCAGCCAGAAAAGGTTTTATTTTACTTAAGTTGTCTATTATTTTAACCACATATGCAGGATGTTGTAAGCAGCATGACATCACACAGATTTGTGTTTGCATATTTCAAAGTAAAATTTCTGAAAATGTCCAACACAAAGAATGTCACGCTGAAACTCTTGTGACCTTTTGTTAATCCACACCGTTTGCAATTAATTCAACTTGACGGACAGATAAAATTACACAGTTTATATTTCCTGAAGATTTGGCAAGTGGATCAGGTAGTCGCAACACAGTAAGCCAATGGTGAAAGTGGCCTTATTCTATCGCTGCCAAAACTTCACAGTGCTTTGTCATCATCCATCCCCAGCTGTGTTGCAAAACCCAGCACAGCTTCACAGCTCAGTCCCCTGCTTAGCACCTGCAAGTTCAACCCCTGCCACATGAATTATGGATCAAAAAAATATATATTCCTGGAACTGTTTTTTTTTTTTTTTTTTTTTTTTTTTTTTTTAGAGCGTATTGACTTTCTGGACTCTGTCCGGTCCTTTAGAACAGACCTGAGAACAACCAGATGGTCCAGTCGGATCAGAGCCAACGCAAACAGGACTCCTCTGAGAAGAACAAATCCAGAAATATATATATAAATAAATTCTATCGCAACACAGCTAAAGAGGCTGTGATCAGAACAGAGAGACGATGGAAGTTGGTGGCTGCAAAAGATGTGATTTATTAACAAAAGTAAGATAGTATCATCAAGAAAATAGCCAAAGTTAAGACTAACAGAGGGGAAAAACTAGTCATAATAATGGTGCTGCCATCAGCTGGCGGGGAGACAGACTCCCCCAGAGCGAGTGAGAGAACACACTGAGCCCATGTGACTCAACCGACTAATCACTCTTCAGCTTCATACAAAAACAAGCAAAAGGGAAAATAGAGGGACACCTAGTGCCCAGGTGGAGGGATCGTCACAATATTCATCAGGATAATACCGCTGCAGCAGCTTGTGCCGATAAATAAATAGCTCAAATCCCTAGATTTCATCAGTGTCACTAAATAAAATGCTATCCTCTCAGAACTTTCCCTTTATCCTCTTGAACTTCCTCTGATGATTAGTTTCCTAGAATTAACAAGAAATAAGAAATAAGATTTTCATAAGAAAATCAGTGGGAGGTGCTTTCTCTTCTGCTGCCCGCTGCTGATTTGTCTTTGTGTTTTATTTGATATGCCTGAATGCACTGCCATGATAAAAGATCATGAGCATAAAAAGGTCCTGTCCAGGTCCATCAATCATTCTGTTTAGACTTCACTCTTGGCCAGACTTCTTATAAACAAGCTGTGAATAAAATAAATATTTTAAACCGACGTTAGCCTCTCATCTCCTCTTTGAAACAAACTTCCAACTTCACAAACAGTGGAGTAATATATGAGAGACAGAGAGGCTGAGGGATGATGTCCCACACACAAAAATAATTATTGTGTGAGTTTTGGAGAGAGAGAGTGAGAAAGAGAGCATCAGACGCAAACTCTTCTCTGTATCTCAATGAGCAGATTAGATGGCTATTCATTAGATAAGCTTGGATAGGTGTATCCATCCCCGTCTGCCACTTGTGTTCAACCAAACAGAGAGGCCAGGGGTTAATGGAGTAGGCCTGGATTCTTCTCCCCCGCTGCCTTCATCCTTCTTTGTCTCTGATTTTTTTTCCTCTTGTGAGCATCTCCATCACATCCCTTTCACATCACTGTGAACACAGATTTTTTTTTCCAGACACTGCAGCCTCTATGTGGTCACAAGATATACAATCCAGTCACTATACATGAACGGAGCTGTTTCCAGGTAGAAGTTAAATAAATGGAGGCAGTGTTCAGGAAGTCAGAGGTTAAATCTGTAGGACATAATGAAGAGGAAGGAAAGGCTGCAAAGATTTGGCTCTAGTTTATGTTGTTTTGTGACCTGATGGATAATCCAGCTTCATTAGTAAATTCACACATGCTGCCTTATCTGAATCTAAGCTCCACAGATGACTATGACTTCCACTTCTTAGTCTGACATAGGGCTCATATTCAATAACAGCACATTATGCATGTGGTGAGAGTGGTGGCCGTGGAAGTGCTGATTTACTTTGGTCAATGCTCTAAAAGATGGACCCTGAGGACTTGCAGCTCTTATTTCATCTCTTGGAGCAATCACTAATACGATAAACAGCAGATCAAATATGTAATGGAGCAAATTAATGTAGTGGCCTCAAAGAGATTGAATTGAGAATTCAAAAGCAGTTTAATCAAACTTTGTCTGTCTATGTCAAGAGACTTAACAGAACTCTGATCTCATCCTTAGTACCTCCTTCAGCACAATGGTAACACATTCTTGGTGGACTTAATTTCCATTCCATAGTTTTCAAGTGTTATATATCATTGTTAATTAGAGCACATTGAGTTGCTTGCTTATATACAGATTGATTTTTTTTTATCCAAGTCTAAAAAAAGATGGTTTGCCTCTTAACAGCCAAACTCTGGCAGAAATTATTATTAGTTATAAATAAGAAGAAATCCCTCATTAATAAACCATTTTCTCCCAATCATAGTGAGACAGGGTTGAATGCTCAATCAAAGGATGTAGAGTGTTTTGGCCTCGGTGGCGACCCCGTGCTGGTATAATCTTGAAAATGTTGTGTGCTACACAATAATAGTATGTTGTACACTGATCCCAGCGGCACTTTACTTTACTGCTGCTGCCTGCTCTTCATCTGCTGCCGCACCCCCCTTCTTCTCCCCAACGTGTTTCTGGGATACCATCCCGCTGACCTCCATGGCAAAGCTGAGCTGCTTAACGTCGCCACCTGATGGCCATCCTCGCAGCGTGACAAATCTGGTTACCTGAAGGACATCCGTGCGTCAGCACTCCATGATCCAATCATACAAAGACACACACATACACACAAGGAAGCAAGAAGCATGAGTGTAACAAAAAGAAGAAAAAGATGAGATTCCCCAAAGGGAAACAGAGATGCCCTGCAGGCTGAGGATGGAGGATCTCATTTTCAGCAGTGACTTGCTCTGAATCCAGTTTGACCCTCTACAGCATTAAGAGGAATAAAATCCTTACATCACTAAATCTACCATACAAATATATAAATACAATAGAGCTGTGTTGTGAAGACGGACATTGATGAGGCTACAGAAGCAGGTATTTTCAAGCTTTAGCCTTCAGATTGTTAATTATCTTTATATAGAATAGAATAGTCTTTTATTGTCATTGTACAGTGGGGGTACAACGAAATTGAAGATGCTCCCACAGAGCCGGTGTGTCCTGTCTGTGTTTCCTGAAGTCCATAATGAGTTCTTTAGTCTTAAGGACGTTCAGGGTCAGGTTGTTTCCTGAGCACCAGAGTGACAGTTTCTCTACTTCGGCCCTGTACGCTGTCTCGTCCTTGTCACAGATGAGTCCAACCACGGTGGTGTCATCCGCATATTTTATAATGCAGTTTGTTGGGTGGGTCGGAGAGCAGTCATGAGTGCACAGGGCGTACAGTAGGGTGCTCAGAACACAGCCTTAAGGTGAGCTGGTGTTGAGTGTGAGTGTGGAGGAGTGGTGGGGGCCAAGTCTCACAGACTGTGGGCGACTTGACAGAAAGTTTTCAATCCAGATACATGTGGGGAGGGGGATCTGTAGTTGCAGAAGTTTGGTGAAGAGAATGTCTGGGATGATCATGTTGAATGCCAAGCTGTAGTCAACGAAGAGCATCCTACATGTGAAAAAATGCGACTCTAAAACAGTAAAAGCAGTAAGGAGTGTCTGCAAATTGGCTGTGTTCCTTTAAGATGGAGATTTCTGCAGGATTATGTTGCTGAATGTTTTTTTTTCTGCTTGCACGTACGGAACTGCACAGTGTGCCTTACCATCATTTACAGTGTGACTCAGTTGAGGAGAAACGTCTCATCATCTCTGTTGGAGGAGTTTGACATTCTCCTGTGTGTCTCTGGAGACGCTGTCATTTTAAGTTTCTGGTCTCTGTGGATAGAAAAGACTACAGTGGAGGAGAGGAGGAATCTCTGAAGACCACGCTGTCTGCTTAGGACTGGAGATACGATACTATACTATACTATATATATTATACACAGTGCTTGCACACAGTCACTGTTTTATCCACCACTTTCTTTCTACTGTCACTGTAGGTAGCACAAAATCCAAAATTGATGCTGCTGCTGCTGGCACACCCTCTAACTCTAGGCCTCCGTTGTCTTTATCCATCGTCATTCTCATGACTGACCTGACTGCTGCACTCTACTCCTTCACTAGGTTACTGGTGAAAAGCTTTCTTGTGCATATGCTGAACTGAATGATACCCGAATGGAGACAAGCAAACTGTCTCTTGTTATACAGTCTAAGGGCAGTGTAAACAAAGGACTATATAAAGTGCTCTGTCTGGGGTAGATGACAGAGCCGATGACTTAAAGTGCTGCCCAGCTGCCACAGGTCCTCATGAGTGAGTGCGAATTGTTAAAGTTGGCTCAGATTTTGACCCCTCATCCTCCTCTCACCCACTGTGTCTAGTCTGTCCAGGCCCAGACCACCCATCACACAGCCGGCTGGTGCTCAAGTCACAGAGTATGGCATTTTACCATAGCAGTTACCATTAATAAATGTAATCTTTATGATTTCATTTTCATGAAACATTATAGACACTTCATCAACAGTGTCTTGTTTCACTAGTACTTCATGGTGCTTGTTTATCTCTGTGGATACTTTTTTATTTCAGTCTCTACAGAAGACGTTTGACTACTAAGCATTATCTATAATGCTGTGAGGCAAAAACACTGCCAGCTAAATGGCCACCTGTCTCTCAACGTCCGCAGGCGAGGTCTCGAGGAGAGTTGTGGACGAAGAGTAGTGTTTTCTCTTTTAAAGAAGGAAGAGGGATCAATATCCCTTGTAATCATCCTCTCTACGTTGACATTTCTCTGCTTCTCCTTAGAGGCTGTGTAAGCGTTAGATGAATAAAGCTGTCATGGCCCATTCCACCCTTCGTCCTCTAAAACCACTGCATCCCTGGCAGCCAGCCCTTCCTTACCGCCAGCCACACCATTGGCTCTGGCAGCATCAGATGGTAACTGTGGTACTCTAGGATTGGTCTAGGCTGGCACGAGGGCTGATGGATAGCCTAATTGGCCCCAGCTAATTAGAAACCTTCTGAGACAGGGTGATGGATGGGACCATCCATTTGCACTACCCTGTTCTCTCTTCTATAGACACAACCTTTAATGTTATAATGTTGGTGAATCAATAACTATCATGGTGGGTTGCTAAATAGTACCCAAAAAAGCAGAGTGCAGGACAATGGCAACCCACAGGGTAGAAAGGGGTTTGTTCAATTCCAAAGAAAGACAGAACAGGATGACAAAAAGGTGCTGGGGGCTACAACTCCCCAAATGCAAATGGAGTTCAAAACAAAGTAGCAAAAGAAAGCAACCAACAAAATTAGGGACCAAAAGAGACCGAAACGTGAATGCCAACACAAGGCAACTCATACTCACAGAGGACACTGACAGAATGAATGCAGACGACACAACTGGAAACACTAGGGGTGGGGTCTATAAGCAAATAGGAAGGAAAAAAAAAAGTATGACACGAGACACTATAAAAAGGAAAAAACTGGAAATAATTCAGGATACTAAAATAACCAACCAAAAGACCAAGACCATAAAAGATTGTTATAACACCATGATAATAAAGATCGCTACATACAGCTAAGACTAAATTTAAAGAAAAATGATATGCAGCAACTTCATTAAGCTTATATGAACATATAACAACCTTAGGTTTGTCACATCTTGTCTGATTAAGTTGTACTTTTTTTTTTCTTTTATCTTGATTATATTGGTCTCCTCGAACCCAAACACTTCCCTATGTGCTCCAGCACCTTTTGTAAGTATTTTCTTGGTGATGGTGATTCTAAACTTATTGTGAAAAGTGAGAGAGAGAGAGAGAGAGAGAGAGAGAGAGAGAGAGCACATCCTGTCCTGTCCCCCTGGAGAGGCAGAAAAAATTGGTATAAGCCCATTTGTGAGAACAGCTGCTCTTGGGTTGGAGTACAGTACTGTCAGTCATTTGCAGACACCTGGCCCAAACCCAAATTTTGATATATCATCCCTCAGGAACCCCCATTGCACTCTGTCAAGAGCCTTCTTGGCATGTGTATAAGATAACTGAAAAATTGACTGAGAATTCACAGCAAATTAATGGTGACAAGTTGTATAACTTTTGCCAGTAATTGAACTACACCACAGTAAATTACAATAAATGTACAACTACACACACACACATATATATATAAAAAACTACATATGTAAATTTACAGAAGCCATACCCATATATCAATAATCTATTACGTTTGCTGTAAAAGTAATGCAACACAGTACCCTGTGTTTTGCTGTGAATTTACAATAAAAAGTGTACAATTAAACTCCTAGAAATAGCCCTATAAATTATTGTAAATTTCACTTGTTTTACCACTCCTATACATCATGCTCTCTGTCATGTCAGTCCCAGACATGCATGTGCTCCCATCACCACTTGTCCATCAGCAGATAGGTTCCAAGCCCTACAGGCTTCATCAAACCCCCAATAATAATAATAACAACGATTATACTCTCTCTCTTTTCAAATGAACAAATATGTGGTCACATTAACATGTCAACAGTCTTTTATAAAGTTACACGGTCCGGATGTATCATGTATTTTTAGAGTTCTTCAGGCCGCTCGAGCTGCTTCAGGCTCATTTTTCTGTGGTTCAGCACTGCTTTTACAGATACGGAGCCTTTAAGAGTATTTTCCCTCAATATAGTTTACAGATTTCTCTCTCTCTCTCTCTCTCTCGCTCTTTCTCTCATTTCTCTCTCTCCTTCAGTCTTTGGTTGGAGCAGTGAATAGCTTCATTCCTGAGCCACCCATTGCAATAACAGCTCAATGCTTTAAGAAAACTCTCCTTGCCGCAAACTCTCAGCCTCCTCCACCTTTTCATCCTCACAGCGCCTGTACTCCTCTTCATCTGAAATTTTCTTTTCACCATCTCATCTGATCTGGGGGCAAATTTTATTAGGATCTATTCATAAAGGGCCAGTCTTGGCTGTGCTCCACCGGCAAATTCCTCATTTCGGACAGATACGAAAGATTGAGAGAGGAAAGGGAATTATTTTTCTTCCTTTCTCCATGTATACTGTCATTGCCCACAAGAACAACTTTGCCTAAGCTACTTCAGCAGAGAGAAAGAATGAAGGGAAAAGGAGAGGGAGGAGCATCATTTAGTGCCCACACTGTGAAAGAAAAGTCTATGGAGTATTAAGTGTCAAAGATGGAAGAGCCAAGGTCAAACACACACACACACAAGAGAGAGAGGGCTCCCACTGTCTACAGAGTGGTCAAGCTAGATGTCTCTGCAAAGACCCCTGCAGTTTTCCCAGAGCACATCATCTGCGTGTCTAACTCCCCCCAGACCTAGCAAGTGCTGCAGCATGTGTGCACACAGCGATTAAGCTCCTAAAATTGGGTACAAATTGCTCTCAGGTGCAGATAGTTTAGGATAAGTTGACTTTTCATTGCTGCTCTCTGATCCGTCTTCATTCTCTCCATCTCACCTTACCTTTCACTCTTCCCTCCTGTTTTTGCCCCCTCTCCTCTGATATCCTTTTACCTCTTTTTTTTTTTTTTTTTTTTTTTTTTTTTACCTCATGCCCTTCTTTTCATTCCATCACAATCTGTCTCATCCCAGTTGAAAGGCAGTGGCAGTCTAAGTTGCAAAGAAGCGACAGATTATTTCTGGGCTCAGACCTGCTCTTCATCATATCAAAGCCTGCTCTGCCTCTTTTGTAGCGAGACAGAGCCTTATACTCTCTGACAAGAGCTCCTTTACTCTCTGAATGTGTACGTGTGTACTTCTTGAAGAAGTGCTCACAAAGCATTAAAACCTCTTAGTGAGGGCATGATATAATAAAGGGTAAATGTTCTATAGCATTTCTAGTCATCTGTGGACCACTTGAAGAGTATATTGCATATTACAAAATACAAAACGTATTACCAAATACACAACAATAAAATAAATCAGCTGCATTACTTGTACATTGCCATACACAATATAATTTAATGTGTGTAGAGATAGAAAAATGCACATTATGTGATAATTTCTTTCTTTACTGGTAAGAACAGTTGAATAAAGTAGTTCCAGTTTAAAATAAACTTAGATCCACCAGTGCTTTGCTCATATAGCGTGTCCTACACCAAACCAAACCTCCGAATCAGCAAAACCTCTATCTAACTCTCTAACTCCAAGCTGGAGTTGAATATGCCAGGGCCAGTGAGGTCACAAATAATACTAAGGAACCAAAGGTAAATGTGAACCAGGAGTTGAGTTCAAAAAAAGCTTTTAAAGCAAAATGTAAAACAAGGATCACAAAAGTTCGACAAAAACACGGGCTGGGCTAAGGCAAAGAACAAAAAATGAGCATGGGAACATAAACAGGTGACAGGTTATCTTGTAGGTAGAGGTAGTCATGGCCTCTGAATCCTAAAACAGCTAAGTCAAAAAGAAAGAAAAATCCAAAGATGCAGGCTTGGCTTGTGTGAGGTAGCAGGTCAGACAACCAGGCACAGAGGGAAGGCTTTGGCTCTTCTTAAGGGCTGAGGCTGATTAGGAGAGTGGCCACAGGTGAGTGGGAGCAGCTGCTGGCCATAGGCTGCCTCCTCAGCAGAACCAGGTCAGAGGGAAAACACAGACCAGACTAGAAAAACAGAGTTAGTCAAACAAGACGCATGGGAAATTCAGGTAACAGCCCCTTGTCCGCCTTCATGCTTTCCCTCTACTGTAATGTTTAAAGAGCCAAGTGTTTATGCAGGACCTTCCACAGCTTATCAAGGTATTTGCCCTTGCCCTGTCTTGTCTTTATTGGATCGTCTGAGTATGCATGCATGACATTCCCAGCTGTCTGCCTATGTCACTGTCTTATTGTGTCCCCAGCCTGGGTGCACTTGGTGACTTTCTGTGTGCATATATGAGATCATTCACCACTGTGCTAACCTTGATGTGTTTCTTTGGCTTTGCGGGTTTATCAACAACCATGTGTCATTTCTGTTTACTGAATCATGACTGAGAGCCCAGTGCCACAATGAATTGGAAGCAATTGGATTGAATGAGGAGCCCAGATGAAGAGGAAGAATGAGAACTTGAAGGCTTTGTATATTAGAGTATGTGTGGTTAATAGGCTCCAGATAACTCTCCAGTAAGTATTAAAACTGCTTAAAAAACAGTTGTTCCCTAACAGTTAATGTTAGGGAGTCAACAGTTGATCAGTTCCTCCTGGTTCGATTGCCCTTGACTCCATGTCAGAGAAAAACACTGTGTTTTTCTTCGTCCATGTTAATGTTCTCATGCTACATCACACTGGTGATTATTTCTTCCTGATTTCAGAGGAGCAATGCAGACACTAGAAAGAGCATTAATGAGTACACTCACATATTGTACTATTCATCATTCATTTAACATAGAGAACCCTTTAACAGTATAGTTAATAATCTAACTTCAATCTGTTACTCTGAATGAACATCATGATCATCTTGTCATAGATTTTTACAGAAAATACTATAATTTTTTTTTAAAATCAATTATATACAGTATATAGTTTCCACTGAGTTTTTAGACACGTTTACTCCATGTGCAAACAGTAAGTGCTGTAACACTACAAGATTGATACTCGTTTCCAAATGTAGACACTTAACCTTCATATTTCAAAGTGAAGTTTATATCCAACTACTAGAAAATTGCTGCATTGCGGCAGAGAGCCTGCAAACCTCAAGTTGTTGGTTCAGGGGAGGCATGCACAGATGGGAGATCATCAAGGGATGATGTCATGGTGGGTTGTCACTTGGTATGATCAGGTTGAGAAAAGTGATCCCTCCCTTATTAGCATACCAAAATGTACAGCCCTGAACAACAGTTATTATTACTTGAAATTTCAGATTTACTTAATTGACTGATCCTGTCATTTTTCCAGGAAATTTCCATTGTCTATGTCCTTAGTGCTGATCTTAACCACATCTCTCAAAAGAAAAAGTAGGAATACATTAACTAGTTTGTATGAGAATGATAGCTGGTGAATTTTACTGCACAGTGACACTGATTAAAAACAGCTGATATCACTGATTAGGCTTCATATTGTGCATCACCATAGTCTTTCAAGGTGACATGTTAAATAAACTGCATCAGGGCCAGTTTGGGTTCAGTTTCTTGTCTAGTTACAGATCCAGTTACAGTCTGGTGCTAAAGTTTGAGTATTGATGTTTGATACTCAGTTCTAACCAAGTCCCAGGGAACCTTTCAGAACCTTTATAACACTCAGTCTTGTTTCCATTGTGACTTTATACCAACGACCATAACTCCTTGTCTGACACAGTATGTTTGGTCTTGACAAGGTCCACAAATGTAGCGTGGTAGGGTGTGGTATGAATGTGGAGCCGTGCTTCAACCCAGCTGCTGCAAATGTAAGGGCACTAATGGAAGAACAGCAATGACACATGGCCTGTGTGTAACCTACCTACCCGCACACTGGTAAATGTGAGGATAGTTCAGACACACAAGTGTACACACATAGTGTGATGTTCTCTCAGAACATCATACTATGCTGTTTGTATATCAGTAATTGTCCTGGGTGGAGAAAAGTACCCAGCATGCCTGTTACTGTCCTCTCATGTATTATCTGTCACCATTTCTCAAAAGTCCAACACACCTGTTTTCGTTCTTGGAAAAAGTGAGAGTTAGTGCTCTCTCCACTTATTTCTGTGAGAACTTTGCAGCTCCACTCAGTTGTGGAAGCTTACTTCATTTTTCTTCAATGCTACTTTAATGTTGTGATGCTGCTAAAGTAAGTGTACATTATTATGTGATAAAGCTTCTTCATATTAACTAATCTCCCAATAAACAATGTGCACAAAACAAAGTTATCACCTCTAACTCTGACCAACATATGGCGAGATAATATTTAATCATCTTTACCTTGTATAGAGCTCTACAGGTTCATGTTAATTAGACCAACACAGTTGCAGAAGTGGCAGATCTAATTTGGCTGCAGAAGTTTTCCCAGTGGGTGGCACACATCCATGGTGGGTGGAGTTTCAAGCCAAAACATTTTCTTTGTTTTTAACATGATTAAGAATTCTTAGACTTTACATCCCACAAGGTTTAAAGAATTCTACATGATCGAAAGCATAAAGTTGATCGGGCCGCTTTAGGGACGTAGGGATAGAAGCCATGGTCAGTGTATGAGCCTGGTGCACTCCCGGTCACCTGTTACTGAGTCCTGAAACCTTGGATTAATGAGGCAAGTTGTTCCTTGTGTTCTAAAATACAGTTTTAAATGTGGAAAAAAAAAGTCATCTTCTCTTTCTTCTTTGCTTTGAAACTAAGTTCCTTGTTGGAAAGAGTCAAAGAAATAACTCCATTTAGAAAAGTCCTTATTTCCAATGGATAATCCACTTTAACACATTTTATGTTCCTCCCATGAAGTTGTGGTGGTTGTAGCTTACAGAGGCAAGGCCTCAGACTGACCGGTTAAAAGTCCCAATTTATTTGTTATATATTGAAAATGTTGAAATCCCTTTTCTTTACCTCAGGGATGGTCTCTTCTTGAGGGCTGTGATGGCTGTGCAGAGGATGAGCACTGGTGCATGAGGATGGGGCTATAAACTGTTTTTCTTATGCAAGTGACAATAAACAATTAAGACAGACAATCAATTGCTTCCCTCTCAGTTGGGTTGAATTAAACAGATTCCTTTTGGATCTGTTTTTTTCTTCTAGTTGCCCTCTCTCTTGTCCTTGGTTGCTGCCTTCACCTCACTCATATCTTCCAAAATCCATTGTCACAACCTCTCAATCATCACCATTCTCCACTGTCTCTCTAAACAAGCCAGTCATTGTCTGTGTGACAAGGGACCTCCATGTCAACACCAATAGTATGGCAGCAGATCATTATGTCTGACCACAGGGTTGGTCAAAGGGGAGAGGTCATAGGTTAGGGAAAAGCTGCCATTAAAGCAGCCTCCTCTGTCAACACATTTATATATAACAGGAAACAACAGAGCACCAACCCATACATCCCTATGTCCTGTGCTGACTGGGTTGCATATTCATCATATGGAGAGACGTTAATGAGAAAGGAATGATGATGATAATGAAAATACTACTAGACTGATGTAACACAGCTGCAGCACCTGGCTGAATCTCATTGTACATTAACTACACGCACTGAATAACTGGATTAAATGGCACAAACACAGGTCTGCAAGAGTGAATCATAATCAGATGTATGTTTGATATCTGTAATCAGGAGTATGAAGTGTGATCCTATCAGTCCATCAGTCTTCAGCTGCAGCAGCTGTGGATCTGCTGAGATACCTCACTCAAACCAGAGGAATTAGTTGAACCACAGAATCACTGGGCTGTTCAGACTACAACTCCAGATAAACAAAAGATAACATTGACCTTGTCCACATTTCTGGGTAATAACCACTCAACAGGACTTTCACATTGAGGCAAACATGATAATCAGCAGGGACATGCTAATTTGCAACCCCTCCTGAGTTGGCTACCATAATCAATCAATCAGTATACAGTACCTCTTCTTCCCTCCCTACTTTTATGGACTGTCGGGTCTGGGAGCCCAAACCTCCTATTTTCTATCCCATCCTGAAGTAACCCCTTTTATTCCCCCTATACATCACACTTTTCTGTCTTGGTTTATCACCTTAGCTTGAACAATAGCTGCAGCTACATTTACATACTGTCTAGTCGCTGCACTCTACTTCCTGTATAATTGTCCCCCTGACCTTCATTCTTGATCAGTCTGCTGTCTCAGACGCGCTCTGTGTCAGTAGGCTAACCGGCTTCCGGAACCCAAATAAAGACACATTGCTTACAACAGACTCTGAACGGGGCTTCGGAAGAATTTCTTTCAACTGCATCTTATGGAAAATTTGTCCAAGAGCAATAGAAACAAAAGCATTTTTGTACAGTAGTTTTGCTGGTGCAGCACTTTTACAGCAGAAGACACAGAACCACTTCCTTTTCACTCTGGTTGTGTCCTTGTGCTGTTTCTCAGCAGGTCTCCGTGTTCTGCTAAAACAGGTTCCACCCACATGGCTTTTTGGTACAGTCCGATGAGCACCCAGCAGGTCTCCTGGCTCAGCTCAGCCAAACTAATCAACGCATCCTGCAGGGGACATGGGCGCCTCTGACAGACCACAGAAAAACACCACATACCTAAGCTTAGCTTAGAGGTCACGTGGGACACACTTGTACACACCGCAGATTTATGTCTGTCAGTGTGACGAGACTGTGTTTGTGTATGGATCAGAACAACAGAGATGAGCAGACAACCCCCCCCGCCACCCCCCTCCCGGTCAGTGCTCCTGCAGGCGATGCTGTTTGTCCCGATCAAGAACGGCTGAGACCAATTTGCATTCAGGGGCTGGATCATAACAGCTGAGCAGGGAGGCTTGGTCAGTGCCAGTGCCACTATTTGGCAGCAGGTGTGCTATGTGTGGAGTTCAGAGGTTATTTTATAGTTTTGTTTAACAGCATGTGTTTAGATCCATGTTTGCCCACTCTCATTTTGCTTGATCCCTTTGCCAGGCAGCATACATGCAGGGCTGTTCTTGGTGGGGGGATGCAAGTGATGAGGTTGTTGGGGATTTAAGTGTAGAAAGGGCAGATGTTGGGATTAAATGAGTGGGGTTGGTGTTTAATCTGCACATGAAGAACACCAGATATTTTTAAAGGGGTTTTGGTTTGGGCAGTGGTACAATATGACTCGAAGAAACCCGGGAAATGATGTTGCTCATCAAGAGCAGTGGCATACTCTCCTGCAGTATCTTCAGGGCAACAGAAACAGCACTTCTAATTATCCCCTTTTTTCTCATCAACATTAACATGATTAGCATCTTCTGTCGGAGAAATGATTAATGTATAGTTCAATAGTCACTCTTTTTTTAACTTTGGTTTGTTTTCACCAACTCTTTTTGATTTTTGATGAAAACCAAACTCTAAAGCTTCGAAGAAAAAAAAAAAACAATGTTTTTGTTTAAAGCTGCTGTATACGAGCTCTTACTTCTGCTGAAAGTGATGGAGGACCAGGTGGAGGTTGCAGCCTACAGATTTAGCCATTGGAAAAAAAAATAAACACATCTCTGACGTGAGACAGTGGAGATGAATAATAGTCTGTCCAGAGTCAAGTATCAGAGTCAAAATGGGTCACTGCTGCTGTTTGTGTTTTATTTAGATGTCCTTTGTGTGAAGTGATGCTTCACAGACAGTTGGGACCAGTTCTGTGTGTTAAAGAGATCTACCCTAAACCGCTGAGGAGGAGGGACATGAAACTGGGGTGCCCTGATGCCTGATGATTTCATCTTTTATTTAACTAGGAGGACAAAATGTTGACACCTCTCCCCTGCTGCCACCACCTGGTTTTATAGCCGTTTTCTCACTTTTTTTTTTTTTTTGGTATTTCACATTTGTGAGACATATCCCTCGTCCATCCTCCTCACCTTTTCCACTATGACACCACAGCCTCCACAGCTTTAACAGCTCCGATCACATTATCGCCTCCTTAAAAAAATAAACCCTGCTCCAGCAGTGTTGACATCTCATTAGACCTCCAAACAGAACAGTAGATGTCAGTCATCCACATCAGCATCAAACCCAAACAGGATCTTACACCGCAATTAAGACAAACAGCAAATAGCACATTCACATCGTCTCATTATTTTGCACGCATCAGATGTAATAAACACAGGATTCCCCTTCCCTGCATTTTTATTGGAAGATCATCATTTTATCACTCTCATCAAACTCACTCTCAAATGTCTCCTTTCTGTTCACATATTTAACAAAAAAATAAAAAATGAAAACAGCCAGTAGCTGCTTTTTATTAGCTCAAAATGAAGCCCATCATTTCTTCTGATTTTCTTTAAATGAGTGAATGTGAATTGCTCTCAATGATCTTTGCTCACAGCTGTTGGAGTTATGATGATGAAACTGGTTATTAATACATGAAGACAGTGTCTGGGTCAGGGTCTGTGGCTGAATCTGTCAAACCAGACCAGAGTGTGGAGAAAGTGGAAGATTACTGGCTATTTCTACCTTTGTGTTTGTTCACATGCTCATTAGTGTGTGCCAAGCCTATATTCAGCTGAGTGTTAGTTCACTAGAGTGTGTCAGATGTGCAACCTATTTACACAGTTATATGACAGTAAGCTCAGACCTACTGTGCATTGTATTAGTCAAGTATCATTTGGCAAAAGAGTAGTCATAGTTATTACCTCATTACCTGAGTGTATACCTCTTGTGTTTGTGTGCATATTTGCTCATCATTGGGTATGTGCCCATTCAATGCCACAGGTAGCTGTGTGCTCAGTCGAGTGTGTGTCGCTACACCTGTTCTCCTCTCAGGGAGGCGCTGTTCACGGCCAGTTGGCAGAAGAGAGCAGGGACAGAGGATTGGACAGATTGGATAAGCGGTGGGACATCGGGATGAGCAAAAGATGGCTGAAGGTGAGGGCAAAAATAGAGGGAAAAGGAAAAGTACAGGGATAAGGACAATGTGAGTGAACCGATGATTGTACAAAAAGATCTGTCATGATGCTGAGGACAAGTGAAGGACACATATCATACTGACATTATATTAAAGAACAACAATATCCTAAACTGTCTGGTGTAGTGTCACTCCTTTGTTTGTGTTCAGACTAGTTTGAGATGGTTTCTGTTGCTTTTGGATTTAATTGAATTGATTGCTGATTTCCTTTATGCAACTGAATAAGAAATACAGTTGTAGCTTTGTCCTCCTGCCACTAGCCTGCTGCCTGAGGCTGGCTCAGAGCTGGAGTACCATACAGTGAGGCAATATGGCAGACTGTACCTCTAATGTACCTCTGTAAAAGTTTAACATGAGAACCTGAGACAATTTGGTGTATCTAAAGGAATCTGCAGAGAAAAAGAGTTGGCGTTGAGCTGTGATGTTCTTCATCACAACTGTAGTGTTTACACTGCAGGTTAAATCATTTGATATTGCTATTTTAAGCTAGAAACCAGCTCATCTTCCTCACCATAAATATGTCTGTTTTAATGTACTGTCTTGCTTTTCCAGATAATGATTTCATTTGTCTTTTATGTGTTCAGGATAAGATCATTGGCTTCACACCAAACAATCAGTGTCTGAACCCCCTCTGTTGTTAACTTCACGGTTTTGGCCAACAAACCCAAAATGGCCTTGTCATCTGCAAATTTAGAGCTGTGGCTGGGAGTGCTGTCCTAAGTGAAAAGTTAGATGTGGAGTCTATTCATGAGAAAGTCCTTTATCCAGAGACTTGGGTAGGAATTATCTGCAGTTTGTCTACTACTTTCTTGAGGTTGATGATATTGAAGACTTAACTGAAGTCAAGAAAAATAATTCTGGAAAAGGTGTTGGAGGATGAAGTGAAAAGGAGATGGTGTCATCTGTGGTTCTATTGGTGTAAAGGCAAATTAATATTGGTCCAGACTGAGATGATGCAGCCTCTCCAAGTATTTTATTAATACTAGTGTGAGGGCAATAGGTCAGCAAACATTAAGGCTAGTGACTGCCAAGGTCATAGGAACAGGGATGATTGTAGTAATTTCCAGGCTTGTGTGTATGTGTTCATATTTCACTCATCACTGAGTTGTGCTAATTGTCAGCATGTCATCGTTTTCTCTCTCACACAGAGACTCTCTCTGTCTAATGCACACAGACACACACATATTTACACTTGACACTTCTTAAGAAAAACAAGAGGCAGACACAGATGTGTCACAAATCTGTGTCTGCCTCTTGTTTCTCTCTTTCACTCTGTGTCATTTTAAACACACACTTCTGTCTCAACCTCTTGGCTTTTTCATCCCCACCCAACCCCCCTCATCTGTAATCTGTCAGTACCTTTTTTTCCCCCTCATGTTTCCCATCTTTCTTCGCACCATGCTATCACAGAGCCTTCCTCATGTCATCAATAGCAGACTCTATCTAGATGGACCCCCTGATGAAAGTCCTGCTCAGGTACCAATATGTATCAGTCTGGGATCGGTTTGAGTTGGAACAGAAGAGGAAGTTCATCACTAGTTTCAAACCGCTATGACTGACACTCGTAACAAACCGCAGCCGCGCTGTGTCTACATGTTCCAGACAACCTGCAGAGAAACATCCTCAATGAAACACCAGCTACAACCTCTTGTTCTTACTTCACAAAGAAAATCAGATTACGGTGAGGAGAAAAGAGGGAAAAGAAGAAAAGAGATATTATAAGAGAAAAGAAAGTGAGGAGGGAGTTACAGAGGGAGGGAAGGGAGATGAGGTGAGAGAGACAGATGGGACTAAAGAAGAAAGGCTGCTGGGTTCAGCACTGCAGCAGAGCTCAGCATATGACAGCTTTACAGTGAGTGTGTCCTTATGTGTGTATTATGGCTGTCCCGTACAAGTGTGTTTACATGGATTTTAAGTTTGTGCGGCTTGGCTCAACATTTTGTGCGTATCTGGGATACGTGGGTACGTGTGGTCATGTTCGTGCTTTGGCATGGTGCCAGTGTTTACTTTCGGCCCTTTCTCCACCTGTCAACGCCCACCCCTTTACCACCATCAGCTCCTATCATCCGTCTCTATATTGATCCTAACAGGGATAAATCAGTGTTTGTGAGTGTGTGTATGTGTGTGGTGTGTTCCCTTGCTCCCTCCTCGTTATGCATTTTTTTTTCCCTTTTATCGTCCCCCTACTTTTCTGCTAAGCTAAACTCAGACAAAACTGAAGTTATCATACTCGGCCCTAAACATCTCAGGACGCCATTTTCTGATCACATAAATACTTTGGATGGCATTATGTTGGGTTCTAGTCTCGTGTCTCAGTGGTACAGGGAAGAGACTCAATGTCAGAAACAGTTTGTGAGTCTCAAGCTGAGTTTCAGTGTCTCAGAATCTCAATTCATTAGTATCTTAGTTTCAGTGTCCCAGGGTCTCAGGCCCTCAATGTCACAATCTGAGTTTCAGAGTCACAGTCTCCAGCATTTAAGAGTTTCAAGTGTCTTAGACCCTAAGAGTCTCATAGTCTCAGTGTTTTAATGTATCAGCGTTTCAGTCTGAGGCTCAACTCAGACTCAACTCCTCAGAGTCTCAGGTGTCTTAAAGCATCAATGAGTCTCAGTATGTCAGAGTCTTAGTGTTTCAGAGTTTCTGAGCCTCAGAGTCCATGTGTTCTGGACACTAAGCTCTGAGATTAAAATGAAATAAATATAAACAAACATACTGGTTCCCAGTGGTTCAGATATCTATGTTCTATAAATTCAACAACATTTACGCCGATGTCCAACTTGAAGGACTCCATAGTGCATATAAAGAAAATTGTTTTAACTTGTTTTATGGTAGATATTTGCTTCCATACATGTATTCATGAATTTTTAAATCTTTAAACAAACGTGGCTGAAAGACTGCCAGCAGTAGTCAAAGGAAATGTCATCTTTATCCCCAAAGCTCCAGCAATGTGTGGCATTCAATGGCATTGTGCTGGTAATGATTTGTATTGGTGGATGTGCCCTTTGTTTGTTAATCCTTGACACTCTGATGAAACTTTCTTGTCATCTGTGTCGTCCTCCGTCATCTCTAATAAACCCAATGGGCCAATATACATCAGACATCAAACCACATCAAAGCCCACGCACCATTTCCCCTGCTTCCAGCTCTCACTTTGCTCTTCAGTCCTTTCAGCACATGCATTACCTGTTTGCAAACACCGTTTGATGTGGAACATCAGGCTGTCACTTTATCCCTACACACTAAGCCATTGTTCACATCTGTAAGGAGACAGACACATTTTACAAACACACATTACACCTGTGCAAGTGTCTCAATCATGGTCAGTAGATGCAACCTGTATATGTGTATGAATATTTCTTATATCACAGGGACAGATGTTTTCTCTCTGGTTGTAAAATGCTCAGTGTATGACCCAGTATCAGACTATTAGTTGTTGCATTCTCATCTCTCATCCATCCAGAGACAGACAAGAAAGATATGATGTAAAGTGGACATGAAGATAAGAAAACCTAAAGATATATGATGTCAAACCCATTTAGGGTGGCATGGTGGTACAGAGATTCACAGTTTCTCCTCACAGTCAGAAGGTTCTAGGTTTGTCTATGGCCTTGCTGTGTGGAATTTACCTGTTCTCCCTGTGTCTTTTAATTTTTTTTCTCCCACAGTCCAAAGACATGGAGATTAGGTTAAATAAATCAGGTAAATCAGATAAATCAGGTGACCACTCAACGTAGCCTGGTGTGAGTATGAATCGGTCTTGTTGTTTTGTCTACATATGGTGGCCTTTTGATAAACCGGTGACCCTAGTGAACCCTAGTGACCCTGATCAATACTGATAATTATCGTCATTTTTGTCTCGGGTGCAACTGTCTGCCACTCAGTGAGTTGGATCTTTCTGCTCAGTGATGCACTGCAGTGTGTGTGTGTGTGTGTGTGAGTGTTTGTGCGCGTGTGTGGTGAAACTGTGCACAGCTTGAGCTCAGAACGCCACATTAATTAACACAGAAGGAGCCTCCACACACACAGTAATGGAGAATATGTGCAGATGCCATTCACACACAAACAAAAAACAGGAGGACACAATGCCTGTCTTTTCATTGACACACTGCACAATGACACAGACATTTGCTAGTTTCCATTTTCTAATGATTTGGGCTTTGTTTCCTAGTTCATTGCTCTTTTTCACTGTCCTCATCAATTCGGGGCTGCTTTCTTGTTCCTGCACATCCAATGTTACTTACACTGCCTCTTTGTCATTTTCTTCTTTTTTCTCTTTTCTCTGCACCTCCTCCACTCCGTCTTTCTTCCCTTGTTGGGAATAAGAGGTAATTTAGAGCAATGTAGGTTAATAACAGTGGAGACTTGAGTCGACCACAGTGGCCTTGTGTCTGGGAACATGCCTGGAATCTAGACTAGGACATCTGACATCCTTCTCCTTTACTGTATGTAGCTCTGAGCAACTTTAATCTCACATTATCCTGTTTTAAGTCAGATAAACCTGGAACAACGCTTTCGAGTGTCCCATTTTCTGGTGTGAGTATGAATGGAGATGCCATGGCTAATAAGGCTGAAAGCAGTGTCAGTTCACATAATTTCTCCTCACCTGATACCCTAACAGAGTTCAGCTTGGCCTCAGTCTCACCAGGCCTTGCTGAGCCGACCTAGCTCATCTGTCAATACAATAGACAAGCAGGCATTAATCAGACAGCTCTTGATCATAACAGCACCTCTCAGCCTCCGCAAACACACTCAGTTCTCACACAGTTGTTTGTCATTGTCTGGTCATATCTGCAGAGGCCACACACAAACTGTAATTGGCTCTTTAAGATGTCCTGGTGATTAGAAATGTCAGCGGAGTAGGCTGTGGCTATAACATCTCCCACTGAGCAGTGACAGGTTTCGGTTTACTCAAACTCTCCTCCTGCTTCCCCCTTTAATGATCTTTGCTTTCTTTCTCCCAATGACACAGAGGTTGCTCAGAGTGAGGAGAGCCTTAGAAGTAGTATTCTGCTAATGTCTGATTGAAAACAGCACAAGGGGCTGGCAACCTGAACCAGTGAGGTGATAAAATGTGTAACAGTCTCTCTACTGTTTCAAGGGGAAAAAAATGTTCCTTGGTCTGTTGGTCCTGGTACAGATTACTCTGAGCCTGGTGTCATTTCTGATGTCTGTGGCGACAGCTCAACTAGATGTTCTCCAGGTTTGGGGTCAACGGTTCGTCTGGAGGAGGAAGAATGACGCATATACAAAAAGGGGATGAGCATACTCTACTATTTGGGGAAGCTCAGATCCTTCAAAGTGTGCAGAAAGATGTTGGAAATCTTCTACCAGTATTGGTTTGATGATAAAGAAACCAAAGTGTCAACTTCACCAAACCTCAAGTAAGTTTCTATTCAACTGAAAATATTCTGTCTAATTCTGTTCTTTAGAAGAAACAAAGTAGCAATGGAAAGAACTGACTGAAGCAGTGGCATTTTGTTTGGCTTAATACATGTTCTTGGAAAAAAAACAGATTCAAGAGAACGATCCTGAAGATGAATGCTAGATACATTGTGCCTTACAGGAAATATTTCAACCCCACAAAAAAAAAAAAAAAAAAAAACTACCTGTCAGAGTGACTCTGGACTATATAAAAAGTGTCAGGGAAAATTATGAACACCCCTTTCAAAGGTTAAGCTTTATGCCTCTACCAGAGACGTGTGGACTAACTGAACCATATATAAGCCTCACAGTCCATTACATCATGAATGACTGAACTTTAAACAGCTCTCGTCTTCAGACATGTTTCATCCCTGATGGCCACACAGGTGACAACATTACAAGTGGACTGACAGAGTTTCTTAAAGAATGGGAGTTGGATGTGGAGAAACAGGTTTGCCTGACAATGGACAGTGGGGTGAATGTAACACAGGCAATCAGCCTGAACAAGTGGACAGGCCTGTCTTGCCTTGCCCATTGCAATTGTAATATCTGCCCATATTACCCTACAGTTTGATAGTTCTCATAACCTGAAGACCTGTTATTTCACCCAAAATAAATTTGAAGCTTATTATCTGCTCAGAAATTAGTAGCAATCCGCTCCCTATTAGGCCAATTATCCTGTATAACAGCATGCTTAATCAATCTCATTTATCGCTTAGCAAGGTAAGTGCCACATAATTATGTAAAAATTGGAAGTCAGAAGCGATAAGTTGTGTAGACCATGAGGATGATGCTCTTGTGTGTGTGTGTGTGTATTTATTGAGTGTAACAATAGCTGGCTTCACACTGTTGGGCAAAAGATGAGCCAGCCGGGGGTGTGTCAGGGCTAATTGCTTTCACACTGTCTTGAGCCGGTGCTAAGTGGTGCCACGTCAGGGCCGTCTCGGCGCCCTGATGTGGTAGAGCAGGTAGAGTCACTGAAGACTGCAGTGCAGAAATGTATTTACGATTTTAGCTGCTATGGAGAACGATGGACCGACAGTTCTGGTCTCACAATAATGTTCGTGCTCTGCTCTTGGAACGAGGAAGTCACGAAAAACATCATGGCAGAGCTTTTCAAGGTGGGCATCCAGTGAGCTGCCCTCCAAGTCCGAGAAAAACTTAAGAAACTAAGCTATGCTAGCGGCAGTTAGCAAGCTAACTTCTTTCAGCAGACCCATATAGATCTGCTACAGCTAGAATTAAAATCCAGCCGGGTGCTGGATGTGAGGCTGAGGAAAATCACATCTAGCACCCGGACAATCGGCACAGACGCCCCCCAGGGATGTGTGCTCTCCCCACTGCTCTTCTCTCTCTACACCAACAACTGCACCTCAGGAGATCCATCTGTCAAACTCCTGAAATTTGCAGAAGACACGACTGTCATTGGCCTCATCAAGGACGGCGACGAGTCTGCATACAGACAAGAGGTGGGACAGCTGGCACTCTGGTGTGGTCAGAACAACTTAGAGCTGAACATGTTCAAAACTGTAGAGATGCCTGTTGATTTCAGGAGTAGCCCCCCTGCACTAGCCCCTATCACCATCCTCGACAACACTGTGACCACGGTAGAAACAGGTTTCTGTTCCTTCAGGTTTTTGGGATCCTTCATCTCCCAGCACCTAAAGTGGACACCCAACATAGACTCCATGATCACAAAAGCCCAGCAGAGGATGTACGTCCTGCGTCAGCTCAGGAAGTTCAACCTGCCCCAGGAGCTGCTGAGCCAGTTCTACACCGCAATAATCCAGTCTGTTCTCTGCACCTCCATCATGGTCTGGTTTGGTTCTGCCACCAAACAGGACATGAATAGACTGAAATGGACAATTAGGACTGCAGAGAAAATCAGTGGTGTTGATACACATATACATATACATACACATATACATAAATATATATTTAATATTTAAACAGACTGGACAGATCTACACACTTCTATTCACATTTGCTCATATTTATTCTATATGGCACTGCTCCATCCTAATGTCCATTTCATATAATGTTTATATAATTTTGTGAATATAATGTTTATTCTATGTCTATTTGTTTAAATTGTACACTAGAGCAAAGGAAAAGAACCATAAACAAATTCCTTGTATGTGCTCACATACTTGGCCAATAAAGCTGATCCTTAGAATTAATTGTTCACTTGCTGCTAGCCATGTTGTTTGAAAATGGCTGGTGTTAGTGACGTGTTCATAAACGGGGCTGGCTACAGGGTAATCCAGAGAGGCTAGTGGCCTGACAATCTGAACACAAAAATCTCGGGGCTAGACCTGGGACACTACACCTAGGTAGCCTGCAAATGGCCCTGGCCTGGCCCGACTGTGTAAAACTGTCTATTGTCCTGCGGACAATGAGAGGATGGAGCTGCAGTCACTGTAAAACTTATCAAAAGAAACAACACGCCATTATGCAGCTATTCTGACAGGAAACACTAACTGCACATATGGATCCATGCAAATGTGACACACACATATGGAATGAAAAAAGGTGCCTGTTTTTACAGTGTGAGTGTGTGTGTGTGTGCCTCACAAATGATACCAATGACACTGATAACTTGGCCCATTAGTGTTACCCTCTTGTGGGACGACAGCGTATGGAGGATATTCCTCATGTTCTCTGCTGCTTACAGTCTAGCTCTTCAGTGTTTACCTGTACATTTTACACTGATACAAGGAACAAATTAATCAGTAAGTACTCCCTGCAGCATATTGCAAATGTGTTTTTTTTGTGACTAATGATAGTTTGAGGTTAATTTGTGCCCCTCCAAATGTGTCCCCTGTGAAACAAGAATGTGTGTTTGTGGACACACCTTGCTTATGTTACATTTCCTGTTCTCCCCTGGGCTAAGATAGTGCTGTTCCCAAGGAGGTGTTAATGAATCACTTAGCTACAATTTACAGCAGCTTTAGTCTGTATAAATAGATACTCCAGCATGTTTTACATTTTGAAATGTATTATTTAGTCTTATTTTATCCAACATGCTGTGATTTAAAAGCACATCAACACTCATCCCCCATATATTAGATGAAAACGCTCAAGACTTGAACATCTTTAACTCCATGACGACACAGATATAATTACCTAGATAGCAAAATTTAGTAAAAATGGCAAACACAAGCAGTTGTGAGAAATTAAAAAGTGCACCAGTGAGGAGGCAAGTGTGTTCCCACGTCAAAAGTGCACTGGACTAACACAAGACGCAAACTTCTGCTATCACTCCAGGTGATGGTGATAATGTGACAGTCAGCTGGGTTCAGCACTGGCTTGCATCAGCAGAAGTAAGGAGGTTGTGACATGCTAGATTTATCCTGTATATTATGTTAACGTTAGCAATGTAACAAAAGCAAAAAATCTATCTTCTTCCTTTTGTTTTGACTATATATATATATATATATATATATATATATATATATATATATATATATATATATATATATATATATATATATATATATATATTAGAATATGAGTGTGGAACTTTCATCTTGACATCAGCATATTACAGTGCTTGGCAGCAGTAATTTCTGTTGGTATATAGCAACTTTTGTGTGATCTAGTGTGCTCATTCTGTGGCAGAACCACAGGTCATCAGTATAAATCTACATAAATATTAAAAGAAACATAAATACATCAGCCAGGAGCATCTGTTGATTGGGCTGGACTGTGTGTAGTACAGTCGACTGTACTACACACAGTCCAGTTCTACTTCTTAAACTCAGACAATGGAAAAATGTTAAGGAAGTGATAACTTATAAATTTTCCTAATGAACAATTCAAACTCAGACTGCTGAAACTAAGCAGAAGAAAATAAAGTGCTTTTATGGTTCTATGAGAAACATCTCATACGGCTTTGTTGTAATTCCAATGGTTTTCCCCCAAAATTGTTTTTTTTCCCTCATTTTAAAGTAACCATGGGTTTTAGTGTGTCCCCTGCCAAATGCTGGCTTTCTTACCAACAACTACCCCAGATGAGCTACATCATTTCCTTTGAGAAAAGCATGTGATGGCTCAAAGTCAGAAATCTTACAAAAATTGCGGGGGCGTCGCCTGCCAGTGTAACAAAGAGCAAGGAAGGGAATAGAAGATCACCGTGTAGTTTTTCCATTTTTAATCACAACCCTGCAAACGTCTGCAAACACAGAGCAACCGTGCAACAGTGCAACGAGCAGGATAACACACAGGGAACTCCTCTGGTGAGCTGATGTAGTTCTAACAAATGTATGACTCGGGATCATGCTCAAGGACACTTGGACTGTGGACTGCAGGCGCTAGGGTCAGTAAAACACAGGAGACTGGTGTTTGTTGTCATGAGTACAATGATAAAAAATATGGTAAAGGTTGTAAAATACTCATGAAAAAAGAAACAACACACAGGAAAGTCTTCTAATGTTATGGACTCAGGACACAGCTGAATGCATGTCCAGGTGGATAGGATCAGCCTCCACCTCCCTGTTCCTCTCTCCTGTCCTAGGAATTTTCTGGATGGATATTAGCCCACAAACAACTCCCTTTTCCTCTTTCTATCGGTGCACAAACTGTTCTCCCTGTCAGTGTTCTGGTGTTTGTGGACCATTTTGTCTAAATCACTATGTGCAAACTGAATCCCTGCATACCACGTCTGGATGTGATATATTCATGTGTTTTTGAGATGGCTCTCCAGAAGGTCAGGGTGAGACATAGTT
Organism: Polydactylus sextarius; assembly: GCA_016801845.1. NCBI lineage: Eukaryota > Metazoa > Chordata > Actinopteri > Polynemidae > Polydactylus > Polydactylus sextarius. The sequence continues at coordinate 5,818,565 of CM028924.1, forward strand.
TCATGTTTAGTTTGGATCTACTCTGACAGTGATTTGCTCAGCTTCTGCTCCATCTCACATTGCTGTAATATAATGAGATGTGAGCTTCAAGGTCAATGTGGAAGTGCACCAGCATGTTTGTATGTTTTATTTTGTCTATATTATTTTTTGTCTGTGTGCTTTTAGCTGTGTATTTTTTAGGATTTTTATGCATTTAGGTGCATGTTTGCAGTATGGTCTTACATCAACTCTCTGCTACTTTGTTTGTGTGTGGTTAGTTGAGGTTGATTAGAAAGTGTTTGGCAGTAGAGCTGTTGTGGCCACTGTTCTGTTTATACAAGTTTCTGGCTCACGTTTTGTGCGAAGTAAACCATTCTCATCTATCCTTACACACATACACACACACACACACACACACACACAGACACACACACATCTGGTCTTCATAACTTCAGAGGACATTTCATTGACTTAAATTCATTTCCTGAGACTCAATCTTAATCATTACGACTTCTTGCCCAATCTTAACCTCAACCAAACTCTAACCTTACACAAAGGCACATACACTACTTCCAACCAACAAATTTGTCATTCTGAACAGAAGAACTGAAAGATAGAACGCGCTGACAGATTTTACCACATGTTTCATTAAGTCGAAAAGGGTCAAAAAGACTGCTGGCCTACTGTCATATGGCATTTATATCCTGACTACAAACACCCTGTCTATAGCTAACCCCAGTCAGAAAAAGGCACGACTTTCAACACTAACTCTGAACTCTGCCCTCTCTCTCTGGTGCCAGGTAAGATAAGTGAGTTACAGACTCAATAATAAGTACTCAATGGGTTTCTTTGATAAGAACAGAGCAGTCGGAGGGAGGGAGCAAGAAACTGCTTCACAAACTGCTGTGAATTACTCAGTGAAAGTCATAAAACACCAGCTTTTGGCTTCAGCAGAGGAGAGAGCTTATGCTAGAACAGCAGCAATAACAGCAGTAATGTCTCAATCTGCATTTAGAGAAGGAGACGGCGTGCTGCAAATTTCAGATGCAGCAGCTGATGCTTTGAGATCAATCCCCTCCTCTTCTCCTCTGTCTTCAGCTTCCAGCATATCTCCTTCAATTCTCTGGAGGAGAAACCGTGCAGAGATCGACTCAACTCATCAACAGAATCTTCATTATTTATAGTTTTCTACTCGAAAATAAGCACGACAAGAAAAATTATCACATCGCACAAGAAATCTTATGATCTGTGTGTGTGGTTATACTGCAAAGTTTTATCCAAAAAAAACATAACTAGGGAACATATGTAGAAATATGAATCACCTGCTAGCACAGAAACATCTGCTGTAACTTTTTCATTAATACCTATGTGGCATTTCACTCTCCATTTTGTGTGCATGAATGTGTGTTTTGGTGAGCGTGTCGTGTCTGATTATGTGAATTCTTAGTCTTTTTGTTTTCATTTAATATGTTTTCATTTCACACAGTTTGGTTTATAAAGGTTTACAATAGTTCATTGATCGGTAGTTTGGTGTTCTTTTGTGGGTTCTTGCTCTTTCTTTTATTCCCTTTCTCATGAAAAATAAAATAAAAATAAAAAAATCAATCTCTTTCTCTCGTGCTGTGTGTGTGTGTGTGTGTGTGTGTGTGTGTGTGTGTGTGTGTGTGTGTGTGTGTGTGTGTGTGTCTGTCTGTGTGTGATTTGATACAGGCAGCAGCCTCGGCCTCCGCTCTGTGTATCTGGCATTCCTCCGTGGGCTAAACACTGAGTCAGAGCCGTGTTTTATGTCAAGCCAGAGAAATTCATTACATCTCTTTAACCAATAGCAGAACATAAACGCAGACATGTACTCAAAGTTTCTCATTGTGCACTTACATGTTATTCTACTGCTGCCTTTTCACATGTTGTTTCACTGGGACACGGCTGATTATTAATGTGCAGCTCTGAAGCAGTCTCCCTAGAAAAGTCATTGCTGACAGTGTCGGGATGAAGGAAGAGTCAAGGAGGAGAGGGAGAAGTAACATTTAAAAATGACTTTCAAGCTAATTATGAGCAAAAAGCCTGGTGCTGACTCATGTTTGGATTAGAGACACTGATTATGTGACTTAATTTTCCTGTTCTTTAAAGGCAGAAATAGCAGAAACACAGGTTTTACCACTTAGTATATTCCAAGCTCCCTTTAATCGGCCAGCAGCAGCTAACCAGACCTTCCCTGTCCGTCACTTAACCTGGCTCATCACAGATTAACCCAGACTGACCCAGACCAAGAGGTACTGAACCCCTGTGTTAATGGGTGCTTTGAGTGGTCACCTGGAAACTAGAAGAAGTCTTTGCTTTAATTGGCTGTAATTATGACAGAAAAACTATTTTTTCTACCGTGTTTTCCTTCTCATGCTTTCTCTCTCCTCTTATACCATGTCTATCTCCCTGTTTCTCTGACACTGGTGCTTCATGGTGCAGACTAGAGCAGCCGGGCAAATGATGAGTGAGGGATGGCTGTTGAGAGGTGGTGACCTCAGCAGCATAGAGATTTAGTGAAGTGTATAACGGCTATAAGCTCCTTCTTTGAAAAAAAAAAATGGAGTGGTGTGTATTTCAGGCAGTTAGACAGCAGCCATTTCAGAGCCACCCAGGTAAACAGAGCGTGAATTGTGTTGAGTTAGTTGTACCCATCAGATACAGACATGAACTGTCACTGATATAATTGAAAGTAATGATGATGAAAACACTACAAACATGTACACACACTCAGAATTCTGTGCATATGATGTATTCCCCTAGTGCCTGCGAAACCAGGCGCTCGCATAATATTTTTCTTTCTCTTTTGTCTCAAACAAAGCCCATAACCCAGACACACTTTCCACTCTAGATCGTAAAGGAGGGAATGAAAACCGAGCAGCTGTTTTATGTGGGGAGGTGGAGGGTGGGCTGTAAATCCTGTGAGATGTCAAAGTCTCTGGGTACAACTCCAAACAAAGAATGCTCCACAGGTCCACCTCTTTGCCACAGACACACTCATGGGCTGTATATGCTTTATCACAAATAACACAAATAGCATTATATCATTCTCCTCCTCTTAATCCCTGCAGTTGCTCTGTTAACCAACCATGTGGGGCGGTGAGCTCAGTGCCTGTATTTTTGGCTCTTTCATAGCTCCTGCATGAATTAAACATGAGTTCTCATTGTGGCGCCCAACAGAGCTATGGATGTAAATCGATAGGTGTTCACTCCAACTGTCATAAATCATACCTCCCCATGCAGCTTCCTCATCTCCCTCTGTCACCTCACACTATGTCCCTGTATGATAAATTCTACCACTGCATTCAGGAAACAATCCTCTTGTGTTTACTGCGAGACTGTTTGCTCACTTTCAATTAGCCTCCCATCCTGTTTTCTGACACTGAAACATTGTTACCCAGGATCAATTGTTCCCAGCACACAATAGCACTACATGACACACCTGTTGTGGAGGTCAGAGAGGTTATGATCTCCAGTGGAAGAGTGTGTGAGCCTCAGACCAATGCTTACTGAACCTTGGTGCTCAGATTTTCTTAGAATGTGTAACACTTTCATTTTTATTGTCTGTGTTATTCAAACACAAATGTATTGATGTGCTCACCTCTGATATTATGAATATCATGAATCCCAGCAACATACCATCTATTTTCAGTGTTCAACTATTTAGTGATAAATGGTGGTCTGGTGTAATTTGAACCCAGGGTCTATTTCACCACACAACCCTCCAAGAGCTATTTTACGCTGGTCGAAGTAATTTTAAGTTTGACCATCTTTTGTTTTTACAATCCAATAGCTAACAATGACAGTAGGGGGGCGTCAGCCAACCGTATCTAAATTGTCATCTTTTAACCACTATTTAAGCTCGAAATTGCTACACACAAACCAAAGTACCAATAACTGGTGATGAAGGGTGTTTGTGAAGAGCAAGGAAAATGATGGATCTGCTGATCTGGAACACCCTTCATGACCAGTTGTTATGAAAACAAGACATTGGGTAAGTCTGGTAAAACAGTCTTTTTAATATACTCTCAGTTCACTTACTAAGTTATCAGTATGTTGGTTTATGTGTAGGTACCATATTTATGCTACTGCTGAAGCTTTATTAGCTGAACTTTATTAGTTGTTAAAAATGGTGATTCAGATACGTTTGGCTGACTGCCCCACTTATGTTCATAGTTAACTATTTGGCTGTGAAAACAAAAAATGGTTAAACTGTTTATAAAATAGCTTTTGACAGGGTTTTTGACTTGTGTGCATGGTTAAATAGAACCTGGCTTCAAATTACACCAGACCATCACTTTAAATTTGTAAAGCAAATTGCCAAAAATACCTAGTATCTTTAATATGAACATTAGAAATGAATTGTTTACTATTCTGTTGAAATCAGAACAAACTTTGCCAGTTGTCAGTCTGGTGATGAAGATGCAACCACTCTTTCACCAAAGGCCTTTTGTGCCCTGAAACTATAACTGCTGAGAAAAAAAAGGTAAGACTCTATTTTAAGTGAACTGAATTCCACACAGAGCACACTTTCCTCTTCATCTCTGTCTCCCTGTGCTCACTGCTGTCCCCAGTGGACATATTAAGTTGCCCCTGCAGGCACTTTATTGAGATCAGAAAATGCAGCACAGAGCAAAGAAACCTGGAAGAGGAAGAAATCCGCTGCAGTAAATTTTTGGAGTCACGACATGATGAATCAATGTGTGAAAACGTTTAAATGTCATCGTGTTAACAGTGTAAGAAAAACATGTTTCAGTCCAACAAAAGTGTTTCATTAGGGTCATAAATGGTTCCTGTTACTTCACTGGAACTAGATAATCCTTCACACGAAGTAAGAACCTCAACACAGAAATACACAGTAAACTCACAACAGACTCATTGTACTATAGCTTTGTTTTCCAGTCTAAGTGTTGGAGCAACAATCCCATTAAACTCACTGGATTCAGCAAACTGCAGCAGCAGAATTAAATGACTAAAAATGTCTATCCCTTCCATCATTTGGATGAACATAGACAGAGATGAAGATCACTGACAGCAGACAAAGAAGACACAGACGTGTGATTTTCCCTCAGTGTTGAGAAATCAATTATTTCTGTTGTTACAAGACCAACACACTGGATAAACAATAAAAAAATCACTATCTCTACAGACGTTGGTGAGACTGGATAGAGAAGCATGTCCATCGAACACAGAGAGCTCTGTGGAGTTTACCTCAGGTCAGTAAGAGTGTCCATATACATGAGAGACACAAGTCAAACATGTTGAAAGCAACTGCATCTGTACATTTACAGTTTGGTTTTATCTGCTGACTGTCACAGCTGGTGGTCTGGACTGGTATAAATCTGCTCTATCTCAGTCCTGTTGAGAGGCCACTGCACTACCTTCAGGGTAAAACAGTTAATTCTGAGTGAATCAAGTTCATCTATCAGTAGTTACCAAGCTGTGTATTTATACCAGAGCATCCTTTAATCCCTGAATGTGGCACCAGATGAACGTGCCTTGAAACAAATCGTCTCATTTACCAAAGTATAAAGTTACACACGCGTCAAGTTATGTAACGGGTGGATCGATCTATATATGCATTTTGGGACAAAGCACACACTATCAACTAAGGAAAAAATAAACGACCTTTCAGCTTCAGTTCAGTTTTTTATGTCGCTATACATATCAAATAAAAAATATGTTCACCCTTCCAGCAAACAAACAATACAAAGCAGACGAATCAAACACTTGCATTAACAGTTCTGCCCAAAGCCCAGGGTGAATCAGTCCTTTTAACATAAGCAAAACAAAAAGCGTCCGTACCTCCAACAGGTGGTTATTCTCGGCACGTGTGAGGACGCTGCTGCAACAGTCTTCATCAATCACCGTGATTCTCTCACCACTGTCCGGATAGAGGCATGGTCAAGCATCCTAATGAATCCAGGGGTAATTCATACAAAAAAACTGGTTAAGAACATTTCGTGACCACAGTCTTATAGATAAAATAATAATAATAATAATCCTCAAGGCCCAAAAACTCCAACGCGCTCGGCGTGTCACACGTTTTTACGCACGGCTGCTGCGCGCTCGGCTTCTCTATTTATCAATTTTCGATCAATTAAATTAAAAAACAAAATCAACAGTCCATTACCTTTGTCCTTCGTTTCATGATTGACGATACAATGTTTGCATTCAGGGTTTTAAACTAGTAATAAGGGAAGACAAACAATTAACACACAAAAACACAAAACGTCATCTCCTAATACTGACGTAATGGCGTAACGCAGGTACGCCCAAACTACTCCACAAAAGTCTATGTGGCTGCAGGTTTTTTTCCCCAACCAGTCAAGATCACACAGTTTGACCAATCAACTGTCTGAAAACAGAGACCAGTTAATTAAATGAGTCAAGTCTAGTTTGCTGCTGCTTGGTTGAAATAAAAACCTACACTTACACGGCCCTTTGAATAGTTTGTGTCAGCCTAGCATGAAAGACAAATTTGTTCATTACTAATACTATGATTCAGTTAAAAACAACAGAAGTGTTTAACGTCCTGTTAAAATCTTGAGGTCCGCATCTCGAGGTCTAGTCCAGGTTCTGTGGCAGCAGCATCGCTCAGTGTTTTTGTAGTGAAGTGTAAATTTTTTGTTGTTTTTTTTTTTTTCGTAGTATGTACACAGCACAGTACACTGTACATAGTATGTTCAAGACAGTTGTTTTCTAAGTTGGGTGCACACAGATTGGTTTGCAGTCTGTTACGTAGCCTTTATGTTTGGTAACACCTAGCTGATGTTTTGTCACTGAACTCCTTTAAGGCAAAAAGCCTGACTCTAGGAAAAGTTGGCCTCTTTTTACAAAAGTTGGCCCACAGGAAGTGGAGGAGACCAAGAGAAACATAAGAGAAGGGGAGACTCTGCTTCACAGGCTTCAAGATTTTTCCTTTTGTTTGGCTTAGATAATTATTGTATTGATACTTGGTAAATTCTTCTGTATGATTTCTTCTGAGGACAGTTTAGTTTTGTTTGTGTCATTGTTCCCTTTTTTGCCTTTTGGAGTCCTCCATGTATACACCCCCACCCCTTTTGTGCCATTATGGAAGTTAGGTTTGTTTAGTTATAGTGAAGCCTCATTTCATTATTGCTTAGTTGACCTCATTTGATTTTAAACATATTTTTGTAGCTTTTCCTAGTTGCTTCTTAGGGTTGTTGCAAATGGCAAGAATGATTTGCTGTACCGTTCTTTATGAGAGCAGAGCTAGAGGAGTCTTTTAAAGAAGCTGCTATGCTGTCTCTGGTGTTGTAGAGAAGATAGGATTTGTTCAGTGGCCTCTTATTTCTCACAATCTTAAACCCTGGATCATTCATTGTTGCATCTTTTCAATTAAATTCAATTCAGTTTACTTCACTTCTCTTCATTTTATTTCAATTCAGTTAAATTCTATCCAATTCAGTTTTATTTTTATAGTGTCAAAGTCATAGAAAATACATCACAAATCAGACATTGCACAACACGACCAATCAATTAAAGGCCTTCAACAACAATGTAGTCTTCTTCAAATGGAAGTACAGCAGGTTCAGGCCAACTGTGCGTGTGCCCACACACTTCCCCCAAGCTGTGGCCTCATTCACACACAAACAGACTCAGAAGCAACATTCCAACTGGAACACCCAGCCAGGTGAATCCTCTCCCATTCACTCTCACCAGTCTACAGAACCAAAATTGCAAACGTTCAGTGAGGGAGGCGATATTGATTATATAGACCTGTTGATGGTCAATATTAGATAGGGCTTTTGGTTTAGTTAGAAGGAAAGTTAGGTATTCTCATGTCTTTGAAAAGCTTCATAGACAAGTTTGTCTTGTGTTTCTGTCTTAATGGTTGCATCACAGACTGCATAGTCCTTTGACAAGGCTGCTACCTTAATTCTCTTCTTTGTCCTGCTGAAAACACAGGATTAAACATGTGTGTGCATGTCCACGTTAGACTCTGTGTGTGCAGAGTTTTGCAGTCCACATGTGATCACTGATAGGAATCTTATTGCTGTCAGCACACCACAGTCAGTCCAGACTCAGTGAGCAGCTTTCTGAGCTCTGTCTGCTTTAATCTACATTCCTTTTTCTCACCATTGAACTACAACCAGTAGATGATGAATGGCTGCTATGTCACAAGGTGCCCTTTCTTTCTCTTGTTCACTCTATCATTCCCTTCTTTTACTTTACTGCCTCACTTTTTCAATGAAACAAGGTTAAAAAAAAAGAGGGCAATTGTAAATGGTTTGAAATAATTCACCATGGCTGTCTCCCAACTTCTCTCTTCTCAGCTTCTCTTTTCTAATTTTCTCCTTTGGTCTTTCTGAATATACCTATGCCACCATCTGCCTCCCAGCCAGCCTATCAGGTCTTATCAATGGGGATTTTCAACATAGCTTTCACCATGAAAACCAGGCCTCCGTTTCTGCTGATAGACCGTTGGACATTCATTGGGGGGAGTAAGAGGACGGGCAGTGGGGGATGGGAGACAAATCCACATCACCTACTCACTTGTGTGCTTTCCTTCTAAGACAAGAGGCCCAGTGGTTTGTTCTAGAGATTAGCATATTATTTGGATAAAAGCATATTCTTCTGCATTCCTCCTGGACCAGGAGCTCAGTCAGTCAGGGTATGTTCTGTGTCCCCATTTTGTGAATCCTACCAGGAACGTAGCCAAATTCAACACAGCTCCTCCTGGTTGTGACAACACAGTTAATAAAAGTTTATTTTACAGAAATAGTTGGTCACAGAGCACTGAATTTCACTGCTCAGCTCACAGTTTATGAGCTGCTTTCTGTCTGCTCACCTTTCTCCTCTTTGAGCGATTTAACATCTACATGTGGAGTACGTGTATGACAGTGGTGACCAGCAGTCACTGAGGATTATGACCTGGAGAGAGATAGTTTCCCACATACTGGGGGCAGACTTCTGTTGCTAGTTTGCTTTTGCTGGAGCCATCATGGTCTGGTTCAAACAGCTCATAAGTTTGTCTGTCAGCTTTGTCCTCTGAACCTCTGAAAGCCATGACATACCATACATATCTGCTGCGCTTCATGAGGTGCTGAACAGTGAATTTATAAACAGGCAAACCTCCCCCACACTGTCGTACCTTCATCATCTCTTCATGTCCCGCAGCACCATACTCCCACATACACACACACACACAGTTTGAGTCACATTTACAGGAGGGAATATGGGGAATATGATTATTTTTGTCAGAGGAAAATTCAGAGATTTATTGATTGAACTCATCAATCTCAATCAAGTCATTTATCTTAATGCCAAAAATGTAGACTTCAAAGATAAAAGACATCAAGATAAAAAGGAGGATCACATCTCTGCAGTAGTTTTCATTCTAGTTTGACAGACCACTGGATGTTTCCGTGTTTACACTGTGACAAATAATTATATAAAAGCAAGAAACTGAGTCTAAAAATACCAGACAAATCTACAGACACAATTTGCTGCTGTCAACCAGGAGAAATCAGATGATTCTCTGAGGATTTGCCGTCAAGCATTTGGTTAATCTGTATTTTTTTTTTATCACATTTTCTGTGTTTTTCACGTGCTGTTATCTCAACTCTCAACTCTGTGATGATTCCAGCTTTGCCACCATTACCTTACTTTTCCCATGTGATTCTTTGTTTGTCTCTGACTCAGAGCTGTTTTTTGTTTTGTTTTGTTCTCATTGCTGTCCTATTCATTTCCAAATCAACCAAGAAAATCCTCCACTGTTTCCACACCTGGAGGGTTAGGATGAGAAGAAAAAACTCAAAACTAGTTGAAGCAGCTTTGAAATAATACTCATGTGGATCATGGTGAGTTTGTGGAATAATCTGAAGTGGTGTAATCTCGATGGTGATGGTAATGATGGTGGTTATGTCTAAGACATGTTGATCCTAATTTGATATCCTTGGTAAAACTACAAATGGATAGATAGCCACATGTGAGTTTCATTAAAAAATATTTTGGAATATATTGTAGACCTGAAGTTTCCTATCGGTGGTAGATCCAAATACTTCAACCATCTGTGTTATAGTTCTCATCATGTAAGAGATCAAGGCCTGGAACATGTTGAAGACTATTTCCTTGAGCCATGTAAACTTCACTGACAGAGTTGTTAGATTGAGCTGATTTTGTTGTAGCAATGTTCCAGCTGAATCGGAGCCTGAACCTTCATCATAACTCGACTTACTTTTTCCATGTGACCTGTGCTTTCACCCTCTCACGCTCTACTTGTCTCAGTTTTAAACTCTGTAGTCACAGCTCTATTAAACACATTACCTCTGTCCTCCCATCTTGTGCAGACATTCATGCTCCCCAGAGGATGAATCCTCCTGATTTGCGTGAAATGTCTGTGTCAAATATCATATGGATTTTCATGACCTTGAAATCTGCTACAGATTCAATGTCTCCTGAAAACAGATTATGACTTTCCTCTAACACAATCCGCAGGTCAAAGACTTTTGCACCTTCAATGAAATAACTTGATGTCTACATGTTCCTAGTTCCTAGACTAATTAAGGCTGATAAACATCTCCGGCTGCAAACTTAAGCACTGTTGATGTATACATGCCCCATGCAACTGATTTCTCAGGAAATGTGTAAAACACCATTTGGCTCGACACTTGCTTGGGCTTAGTCTTTTCTTCCCCGTCTGTCCCGGGTCATTATCAAAGCTGTAGCACAGGAAGCAGATGTTGTTCTGATTAAGCAAATGCACATGCACTGTGTTGAGTGAATGTTGCTTGTTGCTGCCTCAAGGCCTAAGAGAAGCCAAGTCCCAGGGACAGAACAACATTATCTTCTGAGCGTGTGCTGTAGAAGGACAGATTGATTGAAATTGCATTCAAGTCAAAGAGTAAAAACAGAGGCCAAGTAGCTGCTGAATGTTGTACCTTGGCCTCATCTAACTGTTATACAACCTCCATTATGTGCAATCACATAAAGCAGTAATCAGTGTATAATGGTTATGAAATCTGCTCTCAAGACATAATTAGAGGTGATAATGCTGTTGGCGTTTGTATCAATGTGTGTAAATGAGAGGGAGACAGATGTCACGTGGTTTCTACTTTACTTTAAGGATGCAATGTGTCATCCCTTTTATTTTCTTCACTTTGAGCTATTATTTTACAAACTAGATATAAAAGGACATAAATAAAATGACATAAGTTACATGTACCGAGCTTCGAAATAAACCAAAGAAAGAAAAAAAAAAATCAAGGCAAGAAAAAGTCATGATCATGTGAAAAAAGTAGAAAACAGACTGATGTTAGAGCTACAGGACCAGATTGTATGGCATTGGAAGGCAGACAATGACCAACATGAATTCATTGTGTTAAATTTCTTTCTTTTTTTTTTTTTTTTTTGTCTCTCAGATCTCCCAACATTTAAGTAAAGGAAAAAAGTATTTTACAGTACATTCTTGTTTCCTTCCTCCCCTTCCCTTCCTTCCTTCCTTCCTTCCTTCCTTCCTTCCTTCCGAACATGTCTTGCATATTTCCAAACAGGTCCTTATTTTTTCCAAAGATAAAACTCAAACCAAAAACAAAAAAAAAGGAACAATAGGAAGAGCTAAGTTCGGGACGGAGAGGTCTGCTGACAACACATTCACATTGATGCAGAGATAAAGGAACAAAAGGCGTAAAGTCTATTGGGTTAAACCTGCAGCGGTTATATGATGTTGCTCTGGAAAAAAAAAGGACAAACAGTTTTTTATTCTGAAACACTTTGCTGTCATTCTCACATCCTCTGACGCGAACAACAGAGATGTTTTTTCCCCAGAGTCTGAACTCTTGTCTGATGTTTGTCTGCTGAGTCTCTGTGTCCATCTGCAGCTACAGCAGACGGGCAGGACAAAAAAAAAATCCACATTTTTTCTTTAATGTCAAAGACAATACAATTCTGTCTTCTCCTCCACAGTGGCATGAAAACACACATAGCTACTTAAAAGTACTGCAAAGACATTTCATTCACACACACACACACACATTCATACTCATCTGCAACACATTCACACGCTCAAATCAAATGCTTGTTATTTTACATGCATCAGAGCTAAGCAAAAAATAAAAAAAGATTGAAAAATAATAAAATAAAATAAAAAAGACAAAGTAAATGAAACTTTCAAAATAAAAGTACATTATCCACAAGAGCAGGGCGTCTTGATTATATTACATTCTTCTTATTGTCTCTTTTATGCTGTTGAATCATTCAGAGTCATTCCAGTACAATGCTGGACAAAGTAGGTGGTGGACAGTTTGTCAGATGGACCCGTTGTGACGGTGACGGACATCCCAGACGCTCAGGTAAGGGGTTTGTCATCAGGAGACTCTGAGGAGAGGAGGGAGAGGCAGAGGGAGGAAGACAAAGAGGACCGGGGGGGGGGGAATTCTGGCCAGGTTTCTGTTTATGATGGACAGCAGCAGCTGTGGGGAAAGAAAAGAGGGAGGAAGAGAGAGGCTCCATCAGTCATGGTGGTTTTGAATATAAACATTTCAAGCTTGGCATCAGTCTGAAGCAGAACAGCACTGCAGCGCCATGGAACATTCAACTAATCCCCTAAACGACATCGAACTCCATAGACACGACATCCACACTGCAGCCTGGGGATATGGATTGTGAGGGCGACAGTATATTGACCTATTTGCACCACATGAGGCTGTATATATATGAAACATGTCACTGATTCACTGACTCGCACCAACAGCACAAAAGCTGACAACAAGCATGTTTAGTCCATGTATGGATTAAACATCTTGCATGCTCTCAGGAAGATTACGGTTCACGCACATGATCCTTGGTGCTTACCCACCTAGCAGACCAAACATCACGAATCACCCGCGAACCAATCTGAATAAGCAACTTATGGTTTGTCTTTGTGCAATGTTTTTTTTTATCTTTGCATTTCTTATACAACCGTTTTTGGACTCACACTCACCTGGATGATGGTCAATAGCAAAGCCGATGAGTTAATGGTGATTTTTTTTCATCCGTGTGCCACTGTAGAATTCTTTTATCTGAATCAACCTGACCAATAAATTGTCTTTTTAAAAAAAATAAAAATAAAAATAAAAACACAACGCCACTGGGCCAATCAGCTGTACATCAGAATGATGAATTGAGTGACGATGTGGGTGCTGCAGGAGCGGAGAGGAGAGGTGGGAGCTGTGAAGACGGTGGGGGTGAGAGGACTTCTCTCTGGAAGATCAGAAACATGTCAGTTGTGTCCTGGGGGAGGGGGTGGGGGTTGGGGGTGGGGGTGGGGGGGTGCAGACAAAATGCAGTGTCCTTAGAGAACAAGAAGCTCCTCCTAGCACTGCTTTCCCACATTCGAGTCCAAATCTCTGGCTCACAGAGATTCACTGTTTATATGTGATGAGTCACGTCTCCATTTAATCTGAGACACCACACAGATCCAGCTGAGAGAGGAACAATAGTGGCTGGAGTGGCAGACGAGACCCACAGAAACATGTACAAGAAAACACAGTCACAGGAAGTCAAACAAAAAATCTGCTCTGCAGATTATTCCAGAAAGAAGAGCTCCAGAAACAGCACTCTATCCGAGAGAAAGAAGGAAGGTGTGATTCCTCTCTTTCTTGCTTTCCTTCCAGACCATTAAAGGCACTCCAGACAGACCTCTCAGAAGCACTTTTCCAGCTGTGCCTTCATCTGTAATCACTGTAGACGAAGAGCACTGTTCTCCAAAACAACAACAAAGCAAAAACAATGTAAAGATAAAGGTCTGATTTTAAAAAGTGCCATTTCACCACTTTTTCTTCTTCATCATCAACTTCTTCATCTTCTCTTTTAGATCCAAATTTAAAGTGCATGGATGAGGTAAACTATCACTCCATAGTTTATCTGTCTCCTTTTCATATTTTAGCTTTTTTGTCATCTATTTTTTTTCCATAAGAAATGAAGTCCCTTTGTGTCTTTTTCCTTTTTTTGTTTTTGTTTTTTTTTTTTGTAACTTTTTTTTTGTTTGGATCTCAAACAGGAACCATCCTGCCCTGCATCTGTTGCATTTGGGACAGCATTCCCTGGACGCTGGTCAGGATCTTTTTCTGGTGAGCTGCTGAGGAGATGCCAATGCGAGCCATGTCCCTGAAAGACACAGAAGGGCCAGACTTTTAGGGCCAAACGCAAAAACAATAAGACAAACATTTAATACGCACGATGACTAATGAACGAGTGATACCTCTCTGTTATCTGAGGTCAATCGTATTCCAGCCACAAGGTGAATAGCTTAACTAATAAAAACTGATTAACTAAGTTTCCGTGCCGAATGTTGCTTTACATTCAAATGTACTGATTTCCCAAGCGCACTTTCTTTGATGGGCAAATTACATTTTTCCGACTATTATATATTTCTCAATCCAAATTCCCAACTTAAAATCAAACACTGATCATGAATCAGTACAGTGGAGCCTTCATTTCTGCTGAAACCCTGAAATCTGTCTTATTCTTACTCTAATTAAATTCAGGCCACAAACTGGCATGGTTAAACTTCCTGAGTTATTTTCTCTACACTGGAGCAGACATTTCCAGTGTGTAAAGTGAGGATAAAGGTAGTAACTTGCTCTATAATATATAGAAAGAATAGAAGTTTTTTCCTGTGTTAATGAGCCTTTCTCTCCTCCTCTTCTTCCCTTCCTACACTCTCCGCTCTCGTCTCTTACTCACTCTTGTGTCATGTGGACTACGGCGTCTGGACTGGTGTAACCAGCGGCGGTGAAGTTGTCGCTGTATCTTTCCATGCCGATGGCCTGCAGCCACTCCTCCACCGTGCCCATGGCTGACAATGACTCGGGGCTACTTGGCTCCAGCAGGGTGGTGTTGTGCCTGTTGTGTTTGGTAAAGAAAAGGATGAATCAGTTTCCTGAGCTCTGGTTCAGCAGACATTTTGGAGCTGCTGTGCAAGCTTTAGCTCCCCATTGTGTATGGAACTGTCTAATACAATTTTGAAGCGCTTGAGCAGCGCTGATGGAGACGCTGTGCTACCCACATACTGTGAAATCACCATGCTATATTTCTCCCTCCTGGATGAGACCAACGGCTCAGACAGGGTCTGTTCTGTGTCCCCGTTTTTATGAATCTTACCAGAAACGTAGCCAAATGAAACATAGTTCCCTCCTGGTTGTGACAACACAGTTAATAAAAGTTTATTTTACAGAAAACACAGCTGGTCACAGTACACTGAATTTCACTGCTCGGTTCACAGTTTATCAGCTCACTTGACCCGTCTTTGAGTAGTACACTGCTGTCTGAGCCAACAGACTCCCTTTGGCCTGTGTGAAGTCTATAAACACACCGATCAGTCTCCATCAGTTAAGCTTCCACAGTGATGTGGCAGAGCTGCAGATGCCATAAGAGATGCACATTTCTGTGTGCACTGCACCACAACAGAATGCATTATGGAGACTGTTTGTGCTGAGCCACACCAGTAATGTTACTGTTATTCTACCTGCCTTCCA
This sequence comes from Polydactylus sextarius, assembly GCA_016801845.1. NCBI lineage: Eukaryota > Metazoa > Chordata > Actinopteri > Polynemidae > Polydactylus > Polydactylus sextarius. The sequence continues at coordinate 5,834,047 of CM028924.1, forward strand.
GTCTGTTCTCTCCCCAGCAGGTGGCTACAATACTCTTAAAACATCCCCAGATCCCCAGACCTTTCCAACATCCCCCATCTCCAGGAGGTGCGGCAAACTTTTTTCCTTAAAGCCGCTCATTTTATTGCATTGCCTGAGCTTCCCTAAGCCTCTGAAACTGTAGACCTACTTGTCAATTATGTATTTCACATCCAATCATACCCTGCTGTTCATCTCTCAGCTATGGTGGACCTTCTTTTAGAGAACCATAACCACCTCCTGCAGTTTAAAAGTTCACCCTATAGTCCCAGTGTTCGCCAGTTCATTGTTGTACCTCACAGGTAACAATTAGACTTTGGCAGCTGAAGCCACGTCCAGCATCGTCCATTGTCGATGCTGGACTGGGGATCCTCTTTGGCTCCCCAGCACCCTGCCTCATCATATGAACACCTTTTGACAATGTTTGTTGTGTGTCTGTGTCTGCATTTTGGATCCAGTACACTAGCCATAGGCTTAAGCGGTTGGAAAAGTGTGTGCATATACGTGTATGTTTGTGTGTGTGTGTGTGTGTGTGTGTGTGGGAGTCGGCAGGTGGTGAGTGTAGCCTGGCCGACCAGAGTTTCTGGCCCCTACACTTCCAACCTCTTTTCAGTAAATGGTAAATGGACTGCATTTATATAGCAGCTTCTAGTCTTTTCATGACCATTCAAATTAATTTACACTATAGTTCACATTCACCCATTCACACAGCACCTCTATACATTGTGCACTTTTTGCTTTTCACATTTTCACACTAATGTAACAGCCATTGGGGGCAATTTGGGGTTTAGTGTCTTTGACATACAAACTAGAGAAGCTGGGAATTGTACCACTAACCCTTCGTATTAGTGACTGGCTGTGATGACCTTTTCTACCTCCTGAGGTACCACTTCTCAAGCTAAAGAGTCAAAACCTCATTTAACATCTTTTTCTTACTGGTCTGAGGAGCTAAAAGGAGAAATGTCACATAAATTGAAAGTATTGAAGCTGAAAGAGACCTTGAGACCTGTATCAAGTTCTGAGTTTGTATGTTTGTCTGGATTTTCAGCTGTGTGTGGATGGATTTGAGCAGAATCTATTTTCTGTGAGTGAGCCACTGCATTAATCCTCTCACCTGACAGCAGTCTCTCCCCCGGTCTTCTTCAGTGTGTTAGGGTTGCGGATCAATTTGTCTAGCATGTTGACGATCTGTCCGAACTTTGGCCGGTCAGCGCGTTCCCTCTGCCAACAGTCCAGCATGAGCTGATGGAGTGCAACGGGGCAGTCCATGGGCGGAGGAAGCCGATAGCCCTCATCAATAGCCTTGATGACCTGTACAGTGGATCAGAGCTGCAGTTACTCTCTAAATCAGACTGAAGACACACACATACTCAACATAAACAGTTTTGAATAACTGTATTGGTTTTATACCCTGAAGTAAATATTTAATCCTGTTACTTTCATTACTTAGGTATGTGTTTGTGCATACCGTAAAGCTGCATATAATAGCCCGAGCGTTTATTTTCCCAAATGACTCAACAGACCCTGCGTTTATTTGGGACAGACGTCTATATGAGACAGGCGTTTCATTTTTTAAGGCAAAGTACTCGATTCCTGCAGCGCTCCGGTATTTTTTTGTTTTTTAGTCTTTCATCGTCATTTATCAATGGAAACTTGTATTCTATGGCCAGATTCACACCGCACAGCGCGAGAGCCGAGCGGGCCGGAAGCTGTCTGTGAGCGGCGTGGGAGTGTGTGTAACTCACACCAGGTATGTCTGCAAGCACGTTGTGTGCACAGTGCATCAGCTGTTAGCCCGGTCTTTAAATGCACCGGCTCAATGTGGCCCAGTCTTTTTAAAAGTGCACGTAGCCCTGTGCATGTCCTAGACTGGTGGTGTGCGCAGTATCAAAGCAGAACCGGAGTGAGATGGAGCAATTGCCCCTGTCTTTTGGATAAAAATGTTATTTGAGACCAGCGTTTATGGCCCAAATGTGTTGTTGCACCTGGCTAATAAAAGAGACTGGCGTCTATTTGCCACACAGCTATTATTTGCAGCTTTACGGTATATTCATTCAATACCTTTTTCATTATTAGCAGCAGAAGAAGAGTGCATAAATGTTTAACAAGCTGCTGCAGGTAATGCAGCAATAACTCAGTAATGCAGTAATATCTATACTTTATGATGACAAATCATTCAAGTTAAGTGATGTTGTGTTAATTTATGATTGAATTTGCAAAAAGACATTTCTTCCTACTTACATCTTGGTTACTCATGTCCCAATATGGTCGCTCGCCGTATGACATCACCTCCCACATGACGATGCCGTAACTCCACACATCGCTGGCCGAGGTGAACTTTCTGTAGGCGATGGCCTCTGGGGCGGTCCAGCGGATGGGGATCTTCCCGCCCTGTAGGTATTAAGGAGGAGCTGGTTAATGAAATCCAATAGAACCAATAGCAGAAATACACAGAAACAGAATGATGTTGTCGCTCACCCTGGTGGTGTATGCAGCTTCAGGATCGTCCTCCAGAACTCGGGACATTCCAAAGTCTGACACCTTGCACACCAGGTTGCTGTTGACCAGGATGTTGCGAGCAGCGAGATCACGGTGAACGTAGCTCATGTCCGAAAGGTACTTCATGCCTGACGCGATACCACGCAGGATGCCCACCAGCTGGATGACAGTGAAGCGGCCGTCGTTCTTCTGCAGAGAGGAATAAGAAACTATATCATGAAATCTGACTACTAATATGAATATGTTTATTTCACATTCAACGACATCAACTACAGCCAAACACGTAACAAGCCCCGAAAACTCAGTAAACTTCCTGTTCCTCGATGAAAATCATGGGGTATGTAATATTTGGAACAAATGCTTGTAATTTTGGTGGATAACATTACAGAGATAAGGGGTGAGGGGGTTGGATCAGCTGGGTACAGTTGTCTCACACATGCATAGGTGTGTGCAGGCAGAAATGCATGACTGACCCTCAGGAATGCATCCAGTGATCCGTTCTCCATGTACTCTGTGATAATCATCACCGGCTTACCTACAGAGAAAGAGGGAAGAAGGAGAGAGAGAGGGAATGAGAGGCTGAGCATAATGGAAAAGGGTAAATTTTATACATCACAAACTGACACAGCCAGAGGCATCTTGCAGGAGTGTGTGTGTGTGTGTGTGATTTAATTCAGCTCAGAGTTACACTTGCCCTTCTTTCCGTGCACATCCAAAGGCATCTCCCCCAAAAATAAAGAACAGTATAAACACAGACACACCATCTTGTTTTTAGGCAAATGTGAAGTGATGTTGAAGTGGTTAGTCAAAGTCTGTTCCCCATCACCCAGAATCTCTTTGCCCTCCCTCTCGCCTGGCAACTTCGGTCATTTCTGTCACTCTCCTGCTAGCTCCTCTTTACCGTTGTCCTCTTTCCTCCCTCACTGCTACACCACTTTTTCTCTCTGTTCTCCCAGGCCCCTCCCTCCTCTCTGGCCTTTTTCACTCCACTCCTCTGTCTTCCCTCTCCCATGTCTCTTGGGGGAAAGCTGCTGTGTCTTCATCTGAGCCTGGGCAGGCAGCAGGGAGGGTGAACATTCTCTAGTGGGTCTGTCTTTGTCTCTTAGGATGTGGGGGATAGCAGGCATAAGAAGTGGAGGAGAAGCAGAGAGAGAGGGGGAAAATGGAGAGGAAAAGTAAAGGAGGGTGACTTAGAAGTCCCAAATAACATCAAGCTGGTGCCTAACCAGCCATGGCAACAACACATGCCGAGAAGTGCTGCCACAGATTCCTGGTGGGATTGTGCTGTCTTTTTTGTTCCATTTGATGTGGTACCGTTTCTAAGGTGGTTTTTAGAAATTCACTGTGCTTAAAAGAAGTGCTGACTTAAACGTTAGGCCTGTGCTCTAGCAAAGAACCTGAAGCAGCAGAGAGCTGAGTGGTTGGCGAGCTGAGGTCTTGAAGGTGAACTTCCTCAACTCCACAGCAGCCTCCTGCTTTTCCAAGAGGCCGTCAGTCACCACCTTACCCGCTATGTGATTGTCACTCCATAAATTATGGGGTGCCCCCAAAAGCGCCAAGTGAAGTTAAAACTGGGGACGAGCAGGGGCTTTGTCAGCCATCTTTGTTCTCTTTGTAGTGTGTTTCTGCCCCGGGGCCGTCAGTGATTGACAGCTCCCCAGTCAAGTCTGAGGAGCATTTGACCTACAACCTTAAACTCTCCCCTTCCCAGCACCGCCCTCTTCCTCCCATACCATTTGCATGCTAATTTCTTGTTTACTGAATACACCCTGCTGCCATTGGCAATGAACTCTGGGCAAGGGCCTCACCAGTGGAACAATTATCACCTGCCAACAAAACTGGGGAAGGGGAGAAAAAAAAGCAGCGAGAGAGAACAATATTGGGGAAAATGCTTTCTGCATCTCCTGACATCCGAGCCAAAAACAGCCTCTTTTTAAAAAGGTGATCGTTTCTAAATTAGCTCTTTCTTTATGTTAAACGTATTGTGTCCAAATTTGATCTCTAATGGAGGCTAACTTTTCATTACACACTCTAGCATGTGAGAAACATGATGAATAGTGGATTTATGTGGCCTTAAGACTGCAGCCAGTTTACACTCACAGACCTTTGCAAATGTATGAGTCTATTTGGAGTTTCTTCATTATTAATTAAGACTTTACCAGCTCTGTTGGACATGCAAGTAAATTTAGGTCACATCAAGAATTCCAGTTAACTTGATTGTAATGGAGTGGGGAGTGCAATTCAAAAAATGAAATAGATTTTTAATACGCTGTGCTGACACACTCAAGTGTGAAGGATTAATTTGCCAAAAACTTGTGTCAAGCTCTCAAAAGTTAGCGTGGAGGGAGATGGAGTGAGAGTTGCCGGATGGCTCTTCATCCTTTCATGTTGCGGTCACTTCTGTGCAGTTAATCTGCTTCTCCTTTGTCTCTCTCCCACCATCTTGCCCCATCTTTTTTCCCTAGACTGTGGTTGAGTGGTTCCACCACCCTGCTCTCTCTCACTGTGGTTTCTGTTGTTATTCTCTGTCTTTCCTCTAATCCATCAACTCCTAACTGCCTCTCTGTCTCTTATCTCTCCACATCTCTATTTGCACTGTTGCTGGCTGCTGATTATGTCTGACTTTCTCTGTCTGTCCATCTGTTGGCCTCTTATGTCCCTGTGAGGTCCAAGAGGTCATTCCCCACAGGGAGAGGTGAGATAGGTGATAAGCATTTCTGCCTGAGCTGCTTTTCACTTTCAGCTCCAGCTGGGCTAAATGTGTGTGCCCCCCACACACACACACGCACGGGCACATACACACACACCTCTAGGCTAATGAATATCATCAGGGGACAGTGAGAGAGGAACAGACGAGAGAGTGCCAAGGGCAGAGGGAGGCAGATCTGGTATATTGTGGCCGTGGAGCAGCAGATAGAGGAGGGATAAGGTATCACTTCGTAACCCCAAACACATTTACAGCTGACACCATGATTAATGTGCCCGGCACTGTGCTACAGGGCCTGTTCCTCAACCCATTAATACCCCTTCCCTCTACCCAGATACCTCTTAACTCCACCTCCCCCTCCCCAACTTTTCTGGACCCTTTCTATCTGGACAAAGCCCACCCAGGGATACTCTGGATAGCACATGCAGACGTATGCATGTACACAAATAGAGCAGGTACATGCGCAAACCAGATACTTGCAACTTATACAGCTGTATATATCTTTGGATACAGCAGATATGAGAGCACACAAACACATACACCCTTAGGTTTGGTTTGTCCCTGCACCCTTTTCTGAGGTCAACCAAAACCACAGATGTAGATTTGAAATGATTTGTGTTTTTTTACTTTTTTTAGAGGAGGAAGGGGACAGCAGAAACTGTCCTGTGTATGTGTGTGTGAAGTGTTCCTGTAGCAGTAGTTTTATTCATTCAAACCAACTGAAAAAAACCCAGTCACATCTATGTTGCAAGTTTGGCTACAGAAGCAAGAAAACAAATGTGTGACATACATTTGGTCACCACGCCCTCCAGGTGAATGATGTTGGGGTGGTCGAACTGGCCCATGATACTGGCTTCAGACAGGAAGTCCCTCCTCTGCTTGTCGGTGTAGCCGGCCTTCAGTGTCTTGATGGCCACACAGATCTCTCTCTTGCCTGGCATCTTGAGACGGCCACTGCAGACCTCACCAAACTCCCCTGAAACCACAGAATGGTTGCTCTGTGAGACTAGTTCATGACCATAAATCACAAGCAGGGCTAAGCAGCTGAGGGTCTGTGTGTATGTACATTAGGAGGTGAGCGTTTTAAACACTGATCAGTACCTCTAGTCCCTTCTCACTCAATAGTGCAGAGGGCAAGGGTGTAAATGGATAATGATTCTCTATCGACTCTTTATGGTTTTGTCATTAGATTACTTTTCTCTAAAAACAGGAAAAGCTTTACCCTCCACTGATCTCTAGTGAGACAGAATGAGCATTACTGTTACTGTCTGGGAAAATGCTGGTTCAGTGTATGCGAGAGTGCTCTCACACATACATTGTGGCTTTGCTGCAAAAACCCAGTACACTGCATAACAATTACTGAGGAGAAGCTGCTGAATGTCCTGAAGTTGCTGGTGAAAAGACAAAGTGCGACTTCTTACCGATGCCGATGACTTTCTCGATCTTAATGCACGAGGCATCGATCTCTTTGGCGAACTCTCGGACAGCCTGGTTCGGGTCCTCGTAGGTGAACGGGTCGACGTATATCTTCACTCCTGAGGACAGAGGATTGTGGGACAGAGAAGGAGGGAAAGAAAACAAAGAACGAGAAAAATGAAAGTTAATTCTTTCCAGCAACTGAACTCCATCTGTCCTTTATTTCCATAGTGCTGCGGGCTACACCGCCTTCCTCTGAGGAGCCTCTCCTTCTCTCACTCCTCTCACATATCCTCACTTTATGACTCTGCTATTTGACTCTTGCTTATTGTGTCACTGTAGATGACTTCAGTGAGAATGAAGCTCATTAAGTTTTTTTTGTCAGTTCAAACAACAATGCTGATGACTTGATAATGAGGGGTTTAGAGAACATATTGACAGCTTAGTACTTTATTACTCTCACCACTGAAATTATTGAGCATGTAATGATGAAAGTACATTAAGTTCAGATAGTTTTGTTATTCTGTGTTTTCCTGCTTCATTTACAATTTAAAAAGCACATTAAGTGTGACTTACCATGGTGCAGATGCTTCTCTTCATCAGAGTCCTGCTTGGCTTTGCTGTATTTACTCCTTCTGGGGACAAAATACGAGGTTTATTTAAATAGTACTGATTAGTGCTATTGTTTTTTTCTATTATTATTATTATCATTATTATTATTTCACAACAGTTTAAGATTTAGAATTCGTACTGTTATTGATACATAACTTTTTTGACATCTACGAGGGAAAACCCTTCTGCTCACATGTTAATGCATCTGTTGTAACAATAAAAATCAACGCATCTTATATAGTACATCTTATATCCTAGATTTTTGCTTTAAATTAAAAAAAGAACTATGAGAAAATCACAGCTAAGGAATAACGACACCATCTGTGTGCAGATCGCTTCGCCAAAAGCCTCACTTTCACTGAGTAGTTCTGGCTACCGAGCTTGAATTTCACATAAAAATGGAGGCTCAAGTTACAGCCCACAGGAAGTATGTATGACATTGCAACTAAGCAGAAAGAGGACAGTGCTTTTGTTTTCCCTTGTAGCTGTGGGTAGTTTCACCGGGACAGTAGAACAAACAGGAGCAGAGCAGAATAACCGAGTGGAAACTCAGCGAACATGGAGAGTTTAGTAGATGTTGAGAGCCATTTCTAGCTGCGGGCTTGGTAAAAACACTAACACCACTTGAGGAGTGGGGTATTTTGACACTAATAACACTTGTGAAAGTTGAGGCCTAATGAGGCCTTTACAATGTGATCTTTGATTCAAATCAAACATCTCTTGTTTCACAGCAACAACACAGTCCTGCTGTAGAAGTTGTAAATCGATCGTAGAGAAAATGCACTTTAATCTTTTGAGAATCCCTCAGACACCTGTGCTCATATTGACGTCCTGGGTCAGTGGTGGAAATGGTCAGATATGTGAGTAGACATTGTCCTCATCTGTGGTTGTGCAGTGATGGTAATAGGCTACATGATTACAGTCCCTTCCCCACAAACCAAAGGACGGCTGCAGCACAATGACGGCTGCCTCATGCAGACAAAAAGGCACAGACAACCACCTGCTTGGCTGAGAGAGGCAATCACACACACATATAAAAGGATCAAGGAATAAAAGACAAACACATTAACCCCCCTGCTGCCCCCAACAACCAGCACACACCAAAACAGTATGGATAAGCACATGTGTGTGTTACCACCCAGAGGTGAAGCAGCCCCATCTGCATGTAATCCCATCTCTGTGATGGTGCTTTGTCTTGCTCGTTGGTTAACACCCTGAGATTGGGTCACTGCAAATCCACCTGATGCCTTTCTGTCTCACTCTCTGGATTCTATTTCCTACGTTTCACCGCCTGCTTATCTCATTGTGCACCCTCCTCTCACTCTTCCTTCCTTTTTCATTGCAGGGGGAAAATAACTAGCAGCTGGGATTACGGCCATTATTTGACAGATAGAGGGATGGATGCAGAGGACGGAGAGTGAGGGGTTACTGATTGCATCTCTTCAGCTGTCAGAGCTGTCAATCACATCTCTGGTGTGGCGAGTCATCACTCATCTGGCATGAAGGAGTCGTATTGGCTGTCTGACTGTGTGTGTGTGTGTGTGTGTGTGTGTGTGTGTGTGTGTGTGTGTGTGTGTATTTGAGTGACGTCAGCCTCCTGACAGCTACTGTTCCCATCACTAAGCAAGACATCCCTGAGCTGGGAGTAGAAGAGACAGGAAGCAGAAGGGACGAAGGAAAGGGGTGAAGCTCACCTTCGGCTGATGACAAAAGCACTGATGAGGATGATGAGGAGGACGACGCTGCCCACCACCGACACCAGCAGTACTGTGGAATTGGCCCCATCACCAATGATGGGAGCTGGGACTGTGGAACAAAGAACAGAGTCAAAATCATTGCATATGAAAGAGCCAGTGTAGATTCAGTTTGTCATTGCACACCCAGCTCACACATACACACACACTCACCCACATAACCCATCACCCACCCACTCAAATGTAAATCAATCATCAAATGTAAATCGTTGGCATTTCCACTAGGCTTTAAACTAAACCTCTGTGGATGAAATGTTTGTCGAAGAGTGCTTCCTGCACTCGACAAATTGTTTGTTTGAAGTGCTCTTTGGATGGGATACTATATAGAAACAACCAAGAAAAACTCCTATATGATTAGAGTGTCTTGGACATTTTCTTGGTTGTTTCTGTGAACTTCTGTGGATTTTGGCCATTTTATGACAACGTTGGATGAGTCTGTGATGCTTGACCCTCCAACAGTCCAGTCGGTCAGTTAAACAGTCAGCATTGACGATTCTAATATTGCAAGCTTTTGCAAAAATGTGGCTGTTGAAGCTGAAACTCAGCCCCTCTCTTGAGTCGTACTCACCAGAGTTGGTCATGAACTCAAATGGACCGCTAAATTCCCCATAACCTGCAACTGTGCGAGCACGCACGTGGAAGACGTAGGAGGTGAGCGGGGTGAGGTTCTTGATGTCAGTGTTTCTTGAAGACGTTTTTATAATCCGGTAGCTTCTTTCATTTTGGTCCTGAGGGGAACAGATCATAGTGAAGGGAGAACAGATCAGCTGTCTGTGATGGAAAGCAGTTCATCAAAAGAGGCCTCATCTTCCACAGGACCACTCACCTTCTCATAATACTTGACTTCATACTCTAAGATGACCCCATTGGCTCTTTCTGGCGGCTGCCACGCCAGCGAGATGGTGTGTCGGGTGATGTCTTTGGCCTGGATGGAAGTCACTGGAGATGGAGCTGGTAAGATGATCAAAGAAAGATAAAGGAAAAAGAGAAATAGTTTTAGCTGCTGTCTCTCTGTCCATCTTGTTATTTTCATCTTTGACAACAGTGAGTCTGCTTAGTGTTGCTCTCATAAATGCCACTTGCCTCCTGCTGAGGAAGTTGAACCATAAGACAATCACATCCATTTCTCTTTCAACTTGACTACTTCCATTCAACAGCTGAGGCGTTACGGTGTTGTGTATGGCCTGAATGTAAAGCAACACTAATGTAGTAATATTTAAGGTAATGGTTAGCATCCATAAAACTGATCCAATTTCCTCTTGGCTGATTTTAGCATTTCAGCCACTTTTCCTACACACTGGCAAAATCATTTCTAATTTCATTTTATACAGATTTCCAGGTCACCCTGGAAAAGCTTACTTTGCTGAAGTCTGCCTTTTAAAGCTAAAAAAAAAGCTTGCTGCTTTTCCTTTTTTTCCTTCAAGAGAGCAATCAATTGGTTTTCATTAAACCTGCAGCGGGAAATCTTATCTCCAGTCCTTTCTGTTGCAGCCGATTATGTGGCCATATTTCAAGCAGCCATACAGGCTAACGGACCTATCTACCTCCTGACGCCTTTAACATGTGAAGGTTAAGGCACAGATAATGGCTTACACTTGTAAATCAAACCTCTATCATCAGGGATTGTGACAATGCTAAAATTGGACACAGATAGTGTTGTAAACAGAGGAACACTTGAAGACAGATTGCGTTCTGAGTGATGTAGACAGGACAAAAACACACGTACAAATCAACCATTAGTTTAGACCTAGTGAAAGCTTGGACCCAAAACAGTATTTTTACAGAACCAAAACCATTTCCTGAGACGCTTAGGCAGCATTTCACTGTAACATTTGCTCTCATGAGTTCACAAGCAAAGAATCTTTGACCTGTACTTCTCTGTGATAATGTAATCACACCCGTTTCAGACCATCTGCCTTTTAAAAAATTACAGTTGGAGGATTAATGTGGGATTCACAGTCGATAAATTATTATTGGATTATCCGTGACATATACATTCTCATCACCAAAGGCTCTGGGGAATGCAGACTGAGTTTATTGAGATTGAGTTCAAAGGAGACAGAAATTCAGGCACCAGTTGTGGATCTAGTTTTGGGAGGATGGTTGTTTTATTTTTTTGAGGGGGCCAAGACAAGGTTGTGTTATTCTGGTGGCTAATATGTTGCCTCTCTGTTAAACAATTAGATGGCAGCCATTTGTGCCATCTGATCAATCTTTCCCCAGCAGCAAGAGCCAATTTGAACACCCTCCTGGGGCCGACTGAGTTCGCTCAAGGACTCAGACCCCTCAGGGGTCACGGACCTTTGTTCCCCCACGGTAATCCTCTCATCGATCTTCCCTCCAAAGATGACAGATATGGCATTTTAATCATGTTCCCTCCTCTTGTTGCGTTTTTATTTTTCCCTTATACTAATGTGAGGACAAAGATGAGTGATTTTCTGAGTAGCCCCCTGAGGTTCATGATGTCACGCAGCAGCCCAGACGGAGAAGAAGTCATCCATCATGGCGGAGTTTTATTATTTGTTAGACACAAATTTGTCTGAGGGAAAATTCAAACACAAACTGACTCACGGACAAATTTAAAATACTAAAGTGATGCAAGACCAAAGCTGACAGGGTCTGAAGAGAGGATAAATTAACCTGAGGCAGAGCGAGAGACTCTCTGACCTAATGGTAGATGATGTAGATCTGCTATATCTGAATGAATGTGTGGGCTACAGATGTAGCTGCAATAACAAATATTAAATGCGATGAATATGCACATCTCATTTCAGATTAGTGTGCTCCAACACTGGGACACACAGACACAGAAACACAAAGGACCTCATTACACAAACAGAAAGAAAAAAATGGTGCCATTATCTCACACACACACACACACACACCTCAGTCATTCTGTTTCCGTATTTATTACAGTGAATCAGAACTGGCAGAGAAGACAAGGGTTCAGGGTTCGGTTTGAAAAAAAAATCTCTCTCTCCCGAGACAACAGTGAGAGCATAGTGAGTGGATCGTGGAGGTCGTGAGTTGATGCTTTGCAAACATCCATGAGGTTTCGTTTCTGTGTGGAACAGTTTGTTGAGTGAGCAAGTTTGTCTCTGCAGCATGTTCATCACAAAGTGCTTGTTCTACAAGGAGCAGCTGTGGTTGTAGCGAGGAGGGTATGTGGTCGATTGCAGTTTGACATTAGAAGGAGCAGGGGCTGTGGTGCACATGTGGTTGCCAGATTGGAGTCATTCAATTTGCTTCTGCCAAGGAAAAAAAAAAAAAAAAACGTCGAGCAGGGAGCTGTTTTTCAGGATGCCGAGTAAATGGCTCCTGCATCCAAGACCCTCCTCCCACACTCGCATACGCACACACACACTTGCACATAATCACACACTCGCCTGTAAAGCCTGCTTCCATCTCCCCAAATACATTTCCACATGTACTTCTTCCCACTTTGCCAGAGAGATGGAAACTCACACGTGTGCTGACAGACATGCCCACACACTCTCTCTCTCATGCACTAATTCACTTTTAGTCACCTCAGCCTGCCAAATAGTTTGTAGCAAGACATAAACACGTTTCACTGCGAGTCCCTCTCTCCCTTGTTCTCACACATACACACACACACACGAAGTGCCTGATCCCACAAACGGGGGGGAAAAACATCAATTTAAAGTCTGGGGTCAGTTCAAAGCTTGGACACTCCCTCTCATTCCACACGCAGGCCGGGTGAAGGGTTACACCCCGAAAGATTTATGACAGTGGAACTGTGAACGGAGACGAGTGGAATATGAAATTGTATAGACTAGTCCGCAAACACACAAAAACATGCAGTCGACATCATTAATGTCTTCATTTTTGTCTCCACTTCACCTTTCCATCCGTGTTCCTCTCTCTCTAATTCCCATCACTCCTCCTGTCTAACCTGCCTGCTTCACATCTTGCAAAAGGCGGGACTCATGAATCCTAATAAATCTAGCATAATAAATGTGTAATCCACAGTGTCTGGAGGGGAGGTAATACACAGAGAACTACAGCCACAGATGACTGGCTGTGTTACCAGCAGCTGAAACCAGATCTTCTAAAGCCCCTGCCGAGCATTAGAAAGAAGAAATCCAATCAGTCTGGAGCTATTCTCTTTAACATGAACACACACATGCACCCAGGCGCATGCACACACACACACAAATTACAGGGGGGGACACAAAGAAGACACTGTTGGTCTAGATTGCCTCCATCCACAAGTGTACAAACACAGTCTCTCACTTGTGGTCAAACATGCAGTCAGTTATGCACACATGCAAGTACACATACATACACACACACACACACAGGAACTTATACACGCTGTATTAATGCGTCTAATTCTGACGGCTTCACAGACCTAATGCTGGAGAGAAGTTGCAAAACATGCAACAGTGAGGAGCCAAGTGCAACATCATCTGTATCTGAAAACTTGGATGTCAGCAGATTTGTCTGGAGCAGCCTCAGAAGTATGTCACGGTCTGTGCGTCTATTTTGTGTGTTTGTGTGTATGTCTTTGTATGAATCAATGTGCACGAGTGCTCACTTGACATGCTATTACAGCCCTCAGCCTGGACTCAGAGGTGTGCTTCATTATGGCTCCCACACATGCCTGTCTGGCAGCACTCATAGTCCAACCCACAGGCAGCACATCCATGTATCGTTGTGACCTCAGCTGATAAATCAAGTCACTGTGTCCTTACATCTCCAATACAAGCCCTATTCAAGATATTCGCTTTTCCCAGGGATGGAAATTGGTGATAAAAAGACAATACAAAAGGGTACTTAGCTTCCCACCCAGGAGTAGAGCAGTAAAGAAGAGCAATATAATGATTGGTAAGAAGGGCAGGAGAGGAGAGCGGGGAGAATAAAGAGGAAAGACGATAAGGGTAATAAAATCCACAACAACCAGTTACTAAATGGCTAAATGATAAAACAACAGGAGGCTTTGAACGTAACCCTAGGCAACAGGGCTCCTTTCCAGGTCTGAAGAGAGGTTGTATTCTACCACAATAATTGCACACACACAGACAATCAGAGAGCATTTGTAATGAAACCTCCACAGATCAATATAACTCATCTAATTAACTGGTCTGAGTGCTAAATATAGCACATCAGCCCTATCTTCAGCTTTGGCTTGTTCATACCTAATTAAGCAAGACTCTAAAAAATTAACAATTTCCAACTGCGAAGAATCCATTAGCGTCCTCAGCAACCACGCAGCCTTCACCTCCCAAATTATTCACCAACAAACATGTTGTTACACACGGACCCTCCACCCATGTCTTCAACGAAAATGAAAAATAAGAAAAACATAGAAAACATTTGATGAGCATAGAGAAGGTTATATTCTTCGTTCCAGCTTAAAATTGGTCATAAAAGTTGTTGCTCTTGTTCAGGCTATAGGAGGGATTTTGGGTCGAGGCTACTTTGTGACCACAGGGATGCATTGACTTTTCCAGATGATATTCTCTGTGAGTGTTATAGATTATAAAATTGAGGGTATGTGTTACATATGCAAAGTTATTTGTTGCCACGGGCACCTACACGCTCAGATGGTGATGCAGAAAACCTAGTCATATAGTCACATGGTTTTTGATGATTTCACTGAACTGCTGAATATGTTTGTCTCCTGATTTAACACTGCTGTTAGACCACTGATTAAAACACCTATTACTGAACTTGTATTTTGTTTTGATTTGTCATATTGTAAAGTTGAAATGGTGCAGAGAGTTAATACTATTGTAAGATAGGACTCACACTACATCAGGTTAAAAGTGTCAGATCCTGACTATGCAGCTTCACGTTGCAGATAAACAGGAGCAACTGCACAGAATGTTAAAGTACATATGAATTTACACAATCAGTCATTTCTCTCATGTTTTATTTACAGTGACAGTGCTGCTTTGTGCTGGGATAACGATCCTTTATGTTACTCTGGCATAAAGTCAGCGGCATGATCTGTGTATTTTGTGCAGAAGAAGCGACGGATAAAATGTCAAACGCTCCTTTTATGTGAACGCACGCAACGTCTGAAGAAGAAAGTCTGAGTTAACAGAGAGTTGATAACCAGCTTCATGATACAAGTGATCTCTGTCTACAAACTGAGGCTCTGTCAAGAAGCTCGTACAAAGAAAGTCGACCTTGCTTTGGGGTACAGCCCTCTGGGAAACTACCCAAAGGAAAGAAATACAAAGACAATATAACTTGCGTGTGATGATGAGCCAGTTCTTCCATACTAACATGTGATCTGCAGAGTCTAACCTAATTAACAGGGATAAGAAAACATAATTGTATGTTGTTCGTTTAAACCATGTCTCGTGGTCTTACCAGCTTGGTTGGTGGTGACAGTCACTGACACGGCCTGCTCTGGTCCAGGACTCTGGGGCGACACTCCGTTTACTGCCCACACCTCAAATGTGTAGTTGGTGTGGGCCTGCAGCTCATTGATAGACACCCTAGTTCCCTTCAGGCTCAGCTGCTGAGGGCTGAAGTGGATGCCGTTACCACAGGGCTGACAGCGGCGCCCGTCAGGTCCGCAGCGTTTACACACCACGTTGTATGTCAAGTCCTGGCGTCCTCCCGTGCTCCGGGGTGGGCTCCACTCCAGGTTTACAGACGTCTCATTCACATTGGAGATGAGGTGGACAGGTGCTGACGGAGGACCTACGGAGGAGGAGAAAACAGAGAGAAGATATAATTCTGTGAGGAGACAGTATCTTTGTGATCAGCTGGTAGCTTTTAAAGACAACAACAAAATGCTGAGCTTTCAGTGGTGTCTCTAATAACTGTGGTAATTAAGTCTTTCATACACACAATGCGGATGTAAACCTGTAACTGACTGGGTGGATCCTGTGATTGAAAGCTGAAGCCTCTTGAGTTCCCTGTTAACATCCATTACAGCACAGGACAATACAGTTCCATTTCAGTTAATTCAGCATGTTAACTGAAACCCAATAGGCCAACAGATTTATTTCCTATTCACACGTGGAATCAGCTGCAGTGGCTGGAATCAGCCGCAGCGAATCCTGCTGCTCACAGCAGTGACTTCAGATTGATGTCTGATGTGAAACGTGACGCACTCATTGCTTGCTAAAACTCATCAATCCTCATTTACATGTCAGCTCTGCTCTGATTTGCGCTTTTTGTGTTGCTTTCAGACACAAGTGGCAGTAATTAACTTAACTCTATCTCTCTCTCTTTCCTTGTCTGTTGTTTTCTCTCTCTCTCTCCCTCTAACTAATGAAGCAATGCAGCGGGCCGAGGGGATTGATGCACAGTGAAATATGAAAGCCACTTCAGTCCGCAGACGAATCACTTTGCAACGGAAATGAATGATCATTGTTATTTTTGGTGAAGTGGAGTGACGATGAATGATTTCACAGACACAGAGGAGATTAGCGTGTGCATGTGGTTTATGCACCAGTGTTTTTGTACTAATGTAGTTTTACCTACCTAGTAACAGTTTGCATGTGTCCCTTACTGTGTGTATTTGTGTGTGTTCTGTTGTGTGATATGCTCACATTAGTTAAATGACTGTTTATCAATTCATGAGGGAGATAGAACAGTGAATATGGATGAATGGATGGATGGGTGGAGGCAGGTGAGCAGCAGTGTCTCTAACCTCCGGGGTCACTCCACCTCAACCACCAAGCTATTAATAAATTCTCATTAATGTCATGATAAACTGACTGCACCACCCACCACCCCCTCTTTCCCCTGCCTTTTCTCCACCTCACCCTTTTCTTCCCTCTACCCTTGCCTCTCTGTCTCCTTTTCAGATACATGAAATGAGTTACAGATGGGAGTTTCTAAATTAAGGTGGCCACACTCACTCATCATTGTCTCCATCAGACTCGCTCTGTCCTGGGTTCAGCCAACTTCTGCTAGCTCTTAGTGTTCAGTTGTGATCGATATTGGTCATTTTTAAACATGACTACAAAGAGGTTTGGGGAAGTAGGCATTTGCTTAGGATTTTAATAAGAAATATTAACATTGTTCCTGCGTCTGTGTATCAAACATGAAGCTGTAGCCAGGTGGTTTAGGTAATTAACCTCACAAGAAGAGTTCTGCTAACTGGCAGACATCACACGGAGACACTTGAGTACAAATTTAGTACAAATTAAATAGGGGAGTTCTAACTGCTAACTAACCAAGCCTGACACATCTGTGTATATCTAAATGTAAAAGTAATGAACTCAGAAATACACAGGGATCTGTGAGTGTCTGCTTGTCAGACAATATGACTAAATGAAATCTTGAGCACGATCCTGCACACACACACACACACACACACAACTACCTTTATATACCTGTCGCGCTCCCAGAATGCACCGGTGGGAGCAAGGGAGCGTGGGAGAGCCATCGACTGTGACTGACACCCCATAATTAATCTTGGGAGAGAACAGCGGGGGGAGGTGGAAGGGCAACGCTCAGACAACCTTTGCACAATGTTAGCTCAACATAGCCTTAAAATTCCTTAAAACTCCTTACAGGAGGAATCTGAGGGGAGATGGAGAAAGTTTCTTGCTGAAGAAAGTCAGTAAGCCCCCCACCCCACCCCCACCATCCCCTCTTTATGACTTTTCAATGTGCTGAGAGCCTTATATCTTTCTATTTCTTTCCTGTCACGCCTTCACGTCCATCTCCCACTTCTCTAATCTGTCTTTCTCATTTTAATCTGTCTTGCTGTACAGGGCAGAAGTAGCATGCAGCAGAATTGGCTGTAGCACTGACCTCGCTATTACCATCCAGCTGGGATTCATTCAATGCCCCCTCGAGTCCCACCACTCCCCCCAACTCCCTCAACCACTCTGAGTTTTTTTCCTCCGTCCGTCTGTCCCTCTTCCATCAAACCACCACTAAGAAAACTGGAGAGAATCTGAGAAACACATCAAGTGCCAGAAACCCAAAAATGGAGAGCCCCGGCATCGAAAGTGTTTTACAAGAAAACATAAAGTACCAACAAAAAAGGAGTGAGATTAAAGAGGCACAGGGAAAATGGAGGGGGGCCAAAAAACACAAAAGCAACACTAAAGAAAGAAACACTAAAATAAACCATGAAGTGGCAGAAAGGTTGTCAAAACAGAACAAAAAAAAGGTTTGAAAACAGTAATATATCTCTGTCATGATGCACGTCTGTCCTGTCGAAACAAAGACACAAGAAAAAACAGGAACAGAACAAGCCTGAGCAAAGCTAAGCTAACCATGTCCTGTGTCATTTGTGCATTTCTAAATGTAACAACAAAGTCCTCAGAAATATACCAGGACCTGACCTGACCTGATGTAGAAAACAAAATGTGGATGAGGAGGGATGTGTGAGTGACAGCTGTAATTACACAGCTCCAACATGTGGCAAAATGTAGCAGGCAGGAAAACAACAGACGAAAAAAAAAAAGGGTGAGACGGAGATTTCAAAGATCATTTGTTGAGCGGCTGACGATGCAGAGCAAAGGTCGCTGGGAGAATTGGGCTAATGTTCAGGTCATTACTCCATGGAAATGACAGGGCTTGGGTTGTGTTATATCAGCACGGTAACAAACTGTGACAGCTGCTGCTGCTCAGATACCACAGTGACTAAGAGGATAACAGAGATGAGTGATGATTTTTTTTTTTAATTTATGATTTATTATTTGATTTGTACGAACACACACACACACAGGCGAATGAATGCTGGAAAATTTGGAACTGTGTTTGTATTATCTTTTTATTCCATTCTGGGTCTGTGTATTTTTATCAGTCTTATGACTCAGAGAGAACATGGCCAAAACCAAAAAACAGAACAAGTCTCATTATGCGGAGAGATTATTAACTGTGTTATTGCAGCAATGTTGAGTTGGTGGAGGGTGGGTGGGGGCCTAGACACCAGGACTTACACATGGACAGATACATGTGGACAGAACACTTCGTTTACACCTTCCTTGTTCAGTGGGATGAACTTCCTCTTCTTCTGTCGATATCTTATCTCACTCTCTGTTCAAACCTCCAGTGTCCCAGAAACTGTTGTTTCAACACATTTATCCTAACTCCAGTGTCATTTTTCAACAATTTTCTGCACTTGTGGTTGTACTTACGGGTGCAGGGCATGGACGGTGGGTCCGTCTCCGAGCGGAAGTATTCCTTGTCACACACGCAGGAGGTGGATCCCTCCCGGAAGGAGAAACTGTGGAGCGGACACTTTGAACAGGAGCCGTCGGTGGCCAGAGCGCGGTAGTAACCGATCTTACAGGCTGAAAGAGAACAAAGACACGGAGGAGGGAAGATTGAGTCCACAGGCACATGATTCACGTCAGAGAGGTTGCAGCAGACTAATCAAAAATCTGTGGCGGTTCGAGAGTGTTGACACTGGAAATCCTCCACAAAATCCAAACACATTGTACAGGAATAATGGATGTCTGCACAGAATTGTGTCAGTGTTGTAAATGTGTTCAGGTCAAGGGTTGGGAGAAACACACAATCATGTGTGAATGATACAACCACAGAGTTCAACTGACCCACAGACTGCCAATGTGTGTATCTGAAGTTAGTTATTAGTTAGTTAGATTGTTGTTTTCCAACCCGTGTCCTATTATCTTGTACAACAGAGCAGATGGTAGCACCAAGATCAAAAACCTACCACTTGTCCTTCTCACAAATTCAAGCTAAGCAAATGCCACAACACTTGGAACAACAGGAGCTATATCACTCGCACTCACACCTCAGTATGAATTGGTAACCTTAGTGAAACGACAGTGCCCACATTTCATTTTACTGACAGTTTAATCAGAGGTCTCATCTTTCAAGGAGTTTCTCCCTCGTCTATCACTTATGGAAAAGCCAGAGAGGCCGGACGGAATATGTTTCACATCCCAAGTGTTAAACCAGAAGAGAAGGACTAAACAATTCAGTCTGAGAGTTGTGGTGCAGACAGTTGCAACACTAACTGGACCAAATGACCTGTCAGTTAGTGGAGTTGCCGTATGCTCGGCATTGGGTGGCAAATGGCAAAGAGGCCAGAGGGTTTGTGCGTGTGTGTGTGTGTGTGTGTAAGAGAGAGAGAGAGAGAAAGAGAGAGATGTAAAAAGACCCACTGGAGACAGATGGGTAAATTAATACCCAATATAAATCAGATAATTACATACTCATAGTCTGTCTGCAAGAGTAAAGTGAACCCCCCTCCTGCCACAAACACACACACGTTGAGGCTGATTGTCCTCACACAAAAAAACCCAGATCTATAAGTGTCTCTAAAAATACTAGATGTCGATGCCACAGTCATAAATCTCTACATATGAAAATCCTCGCCCCAAAAGACAAGTCCCCTAAACAAACTCAAAACACTACAAATCAAATCACTGTTCTTTGCCCCACAACAACCTCCACACAGCATGGCCATTCTTCATCTGTTCCTACATAAATCTCTGTCTGTTTCACTTGGTGATGTTAAACTAAGGTCCTCCTTGATTGTGGCAGTTTGTGACACAAATGCGTTGCTGTTGTCATTTCCAGTTTCTGGCTCTAGTGTACTGATAAGTCCTGATAGCTATTGCTCTGTGTCTAATCTCTTAATCTTGGTGTTTTCCTCACTGTGGTGAAAATAATTGATAATACAGAGTTTCAATTCAAGTGTTCAAGGCTCATTCCTTTTCTTCAGTGACTCTATTGTTAAATTGACAGTTGCTCATATACCCTGCTAATCACTTAAGCTTAGTGCTTAGCTGTGACCTAGGATTCTCGCTCTCCCCCTCTCTGCTCTCTCTTGTGCTGTCTGCCGTATGTTTAGTTACTACTCTGCCTCCTTTAATGGCAAAGGTACTTGTAAAGTACCTGTAAAATACATATATATACATATAAATACGTTCTGACACACCTCCATGCCCACCATAAGCCCACCACATTTCTTATATTATAGTAGTGTTCCTTGTTTAGTTGTTAGTCTGCTGATATCTATGTAAGCAGACCGTGCACAACATTATTAAAGGGAGTTTTGCCCACTGTGTTTCTTCTCCACTTCTCTCCTCTGTCTCCAAGGACTGTTGCTCCCGGAGCTGTCTATAATATTGCAAAGTGCCTTGAGATAAATGTATCCTGTTACTTACTGCAAATGCACCGCACAAATAAAACTGTATTGAATTGAACTGACAAAAGAGGATTTGTGTGAGAATTGAAGACATTGTGAACTGCCTCAGGTGACAAAACACAAAGTTGCACTGTGAGTTTGTATATGTTCACTGACCAGGAAAGAGTCAGGAGTTCAGAGGGGAGTCAAGCAGCTGTTGGAGATCAGACCCCCTCGCTAAACACTGCAAAGTTAATTGAATCCCATGCTTTCCAGAGATACAGTCTACAAATAGGCTACCTCACACTGTGCATGGTTGATGAGTTTTTTCTCTCGTCAATTATTAAGCTGCCCTGGGCTGATCCCAGAGTTTTTTTTTTTTTGCACAACACTAAATCCCTTAGCATACCATAGACAGGCCGTGGCATCCTGATCTGCAGTTTGAAACTCTGCATTTCAGAAACTCTATTTGAAAATTACAACATGAGAGAGTTTGTTTACAACAGCCACTACCCTGGAGATATGAGCGGCACAGGGAGAAGCGAGGTTCATATAAAAGTAAAGCTGGGAATTAAGCTTCCTATTAGCAGAATGTGTGCAGTGTGTCAGGGAGGAGACCATCGTGTCAAACCCACAAACACAGAGAGATTGAGACACGCGTGTTTGGTTTTTATGGGATATGAGTCCTCATCACATCCTCTAATACATTTTTCAGCACTAAATTTTACCATAACATCCTTTAAAAAAGTCTCCTATTTCAGCAGTTCTCCTACATTATTTTCGCTCCATCTCCTCTGCCCTCTATCTCTGTCTCCCACTCTCCTAGTCTTCCTCTCGGCAGGCCTCCTTTCAGACTGAGAGGGTTTGTCAGGTGCCAAATCCCTGAGCCGACAGATCAAAGGCAGACAAAGAGACTGGTGACTTACTGTTCTATTCTGGAAAGGCAAAAAAAATGGGAGCCCTCATAGACTGGAACATCACATTCTTCCCCCTTTTCACCACTGGCAGCTCATTCACTCATTCAATCCTTCTCTCTGACTTTAGTCCTTTTCCCCTTTGTCAATTCTTTCCCCTGTTCTATCCACATCCCACTCGTCCCAAAGCTGAAGCACGTTTGCAGGAAAGGAGGTAGCTCAAATAGTGGGAGAGGACTGGAGGAGTTAATAAGTAGTTTTGTCCATGTGGTGGAGGCTTTGCTGGCTAAATTGGTTGCACCGCATGAGGTGTAGGGAGCTTCAAAACAAAACCATAGACACAGTTCCTATAAAAAATAGAAGGAATAACAAAAGCTACTGATACAATGATAGCTACCCACACACAAACTAAGCTATCACTGAGTGGTAACAACCCACACACCAGGCCTCTCAACACTCCTGACACTCCTGCCAAATAAAACCACATCTACCAATATACTTGGAAGTGAAAGTATAAGAGTTAACTTGTGCTACAACAGCCATTCAAAAAGCTGAGGAATATAACACCCAACACAGCACACAATACCTCAGCCTGCCTGGGCAACTGTCTCTTGCGAAGAAAAAAAAAAAAACTGAATTAAGTTCAAACTACAGCATTTTCTCTCCTTTCAAGGCCGCACTTTATCTTCCTTGAGTGATGAAAACCTGCTCAATCTCTTTTAGTCATAACAGACGGTGAGCACTCTTCAGAAGAACAGTCAGAGGCGTCTTCACAAAGCAACGCTTTTCAAAAGACAAAGCGATCGCCTTTCAAGACCTGAGGGCAGGAGAATCTCTCCCTCTGCTGCACCTTGAACAGCCAGAGATCTCTATTCAACCTGCTTTCTGCCATATCCCTCCACCTTTGTGTCTCCTCTATACTTTCTTCTCCTATTCTCCTTGCCTGTGGAAAACAGTCTGTGTCCCAGGTAAAACTCCTACTCAAAGCAAAGGGATTGCTGTTGCAGTTGCAGGAATTGTTTACCCTGCAACTGTGTATATATATATATATATATATATATATATATATATATATATATTTTTTGTGTGTGTGTCTGCAGTGAGAGAGAGAAAGACATATACACAGATAATGTAGACCAAGCACATAACCACTGACCATTTACACCTATCACCTCGCTGGGAACAGCAGGAGAGTGGAGCAGGTTCACTCATTAATCCCGTCACTACGAGTTATTAATTACCTCCGGCCCTGACGGCAACACACAGCCATGCAGCCGGCGTAACCCATCAGGGTGATGGATGAGGGACACACGGCCACCGAAACCGATCGCCATGATTGATGACACAAGCTCGACACAAATTGTGACCTTGACCTGACAGGGGGAAAAAGGTCCGACACTTAAGGTGCCATCTTTTGAAATGCAAAACCAAAAAAAAAAAAGTTGGGTTGACATTTATACCAGCGTTAATGAAGGCTAAGAACAAAAGGCACCACGACTGACAATGTTAATAACAGTCAAACTAACCCTGCTGACAATCACTGCAGATTTGCTGACAGTGGCCAGTAACAAAAAGGCAACAATTGCCAGCAGTCTGTCTTTCTGTCAAATGCTGGATGATTTATAACTGTATTTTCTGCAGCACCAATCCATTAGACAGGAGCAGCACCGGTACCCTAATTAAAATGTCTTCCAGCACCAGCCAGGAACCAGAAAAGCAAAACACAAAGTAGAAACTGTATACCTTTATAAACAATGATAATGTTATAATGGTTTCAGGTATAAAACCTGAATTCTAAGGCTCTTGTTAATGTACAGGCCAAACAAGACATTTCCTTTTCCAATATAGACCCATTCTTGTTAAGAGTGGTCCCACCTATATTGTTACTCCTGGGATTACATAACCCAAAAA
This sequence comes from Polydactylus sextarius, assembly GCA_016801845.1. Lineage (NCBI taxonomy): Eukaryota > Metazoa > Chordata > Actinopteri > Polynemidae > Polydactylus > Polydactylus sextarius. The sequence goes on from CM028924.1 coordinate 5,857,927, forward strand.
ATGCAATATTGTTCTTTAGATTTCCTGCAGAACAAGGTCTGCACATTCTTTTTAACACGTAGGCACCAACTTCCTCCGTAATTCCGCCAGCCTGGCCTTAACAAACGGAATATTAGCACAACGATTCTATCAATTAAATACAATTCAAATTCCTGTAATATCTTTTTAAAACATTTCCTCAAAACTCCTAAATCCTAACTCCCCCCCCTCAGCTAAAAAAAAAAAAAAAAAAAAAAAAAAAAAAAAAAAAAAAACTACCTGGAATTGTCAACATTCACTAAATCATGTATCCGGCTGTCAGCCTTACACGTGGGGGAAAAAAGCATTTGAGAGCTCGCACCTTTGGCTTTTATTGTAAATGATAATCTTTGCCCTCATGTCAGCAAACAGTGAAATCATCATCTTACTCAAACATGTTTCTCAGCCACTGAGTCTTAACTAGCGGCTCTGCAGGTTCTTCAAAATTTGAGTCTGAATCTTTTAAGTCACTGTCACTGATGCTCTCTGCTTCAGTGCCGCTCCCCTCACTCAGTTCATCAGCTGTTGTGAGACTTTTTTTGACTTCTAAAGACTTCTAAAATAAGTGCTGTATCTTTAGCAGTATAGCTACAGCTAAAACTAAATACAAATCACAAAAACACAATATATTTTGTTAAAAGTGTGTTTGGTAACTATACATTACATAAAATACAAAATATTAAATACGATATAGGTACTGAAAGTGCCTGAGGACAGAGGACACATCACAGAAGAGAAGTGAAAATAGACAGGGACAGATACAAACTTTAAACACATCTATCTTTATTGTGTGAAACACTGTTTCATTTGTCTGTGTTGGGTGGAGAACCATTTTTGTGTTCGTATCAGCTCCACAAGGGTCCGTCGTCAGGAGCTCACGGGGACTTTTTTGTGACCTAAGATTCTCATGGCAGATGGATAATGGCCCCATAACTCACAGCAAACAAGACAGAGGTACCTACAAACCCATGCACACCTGCACACTCAGGTACTCACACAAAGGCCCTCTGGACTACACAAGACACACACTGCCATTCTAAACACAAAGACACACAGAAATCCACCGCACAGGCTGTAAGCAGAGTGATGATGGGAGTAAACAAACTCAGTTGTGGTATTGTCTCTGTCCAATTTCCCCAAGGTCTCGGGATTTGCAGTCTCAAGTTATGCGTGTGTGTGTGTTTATTTGACATGCTTTCCTGACATTGTTTACAATGAAAAGAGCCACATTTCCATTCAATCATGAGAGACGCTGGGAGGTTGGGGTGTGGGGAGTGCTAATGTTGTTGTGCAATGGGACATTTGCATTGGCACACACCACTGAACAATCAGGAGAAATGAAGCACTCTGAGTGGTGGAGAATGGGGCAGGAAAGGGGAGAATGTGTGAGAAGAACACACATAAATGCACTAAGAATAGGTGAAGAGGAAGAGGATGTGATACGGAGGCCATCTCAGCAGGACCTCATGGCTTTCTGTAAACAAGTGTAAACCAGACGATGCGCTGTAGAGCAAATGACTGCAATCCACCACAACACATTTGTGAGCCCTTGCTCGCTGGTGGTAACTTATTGTCTGCTAATTGCACCTTTAATCACTCTCTCTGAACAAATGCTGGCTGAGATTTGGTTTCTGTCCCATCTAGATTTAATGGCTGAGTTAGAAGTTGTAGAAGGCCTTATGGGTAAAAAGATTCACACATTTTATTCTTCGTATTCCCATGGAATGCATGTGCAAACAATTACAAGATAAACCTGTGAAATATTCATATTCATATTATATAAATCTGAAATATATAACACTTTCATTTAACCCCTCAAGGACCAACTTTAACAAACTGTCAAGAATCAGAGCACGTCCAAGAGTGTGATCCGCTTTCTACAGATGTGTAACCTCACAGTGTGATGTCACCGCCACAGAAATATATCACTCACATCTGGAAAGCCAAAAATGAAGATTCATCTCATCTAAAAAACAAAACCAACTCTGTGTAAGAGGTACAATATTCAAACCGAACAATTCACAACCAAAACCAAAGAATGTGTCTCGGTGTCTACATCGCTGCTGCAGTAAATCAGCCGAAATACACATGGCACGCTCAGCATGCACACTCATCTGTCAGCATGTAAGTGTGCACACATAAAAAGCTTTAATTACCTACTAGTGTGTGATCTCAGGAGTTGTGAGGGGTGCAGGCTTGTGAAGAGAAAGGTATTTTTAGGTTGTTTGTTTAGGTAATCTACTATGGCTGCCAGACGACAGTCTGTCTGGGGCCTCACAACACCCAACACCTACTATTGTGTGTGTGTGTGTGTGTGTTCCTGAGAAAACCCTGCAACATTGTGTACATCTAAATGTGTGTGCGTGTTCTGGCATGGGACATGAAGACCTTCTTGGGTCAGTAGTTCATCAGCAGCTCATGTCAGCTCATTGATGGTCTGGTGGTCTCAACTGTGGCTGTCACTGCTTTAACCTTTGATCTCTGCCAGTGTCGCTCAGGCCCAGAACACTTTCCTTTCTCTCTCTCTCTCCCATTTAGGATCCAGGTCTAGTTGAACAGCGATACCCTTTCCAACTAGAAACTGTGTCAGCTCCTCTTTGCATGATGTGTGTGTGTGTCTGACCCTGGCCTTGCTGCGAGGGGGCGTGGGTGTGTAACAGGACCCCGGGGTGTAAATGGCTGTGGCCTGGGCAGTGTTAATCTCCTTGTGTAATGTTTTAGCCAGTAACTTTGATGTGAGGACAGACACACAAGCTCTGTGATGTTTGGGGGGACTGAACTGCACAGCGAGCTGAGAGTGTGTGGGCAACATAGCTTCTATGTTTCTGTGTTTCTTCAACTTTCTCTTCACTGGTTCTTTCACTACCTCCTTCGCCACTGACTCTGATGCTCCACATTTGGCAGCTCTGTCAGTGATGAGCTGCAAAGCAGCCAAAACTCATTACTCACTACTTCATTTATTCTCTTCTTGCTGTTGCCAATTGTGTGCCTTCACACACAACAAAGGATCTATATTGCACCCACATTGATTCTGTAGGAACCCTGTAATCTAAAAGATTGATCTTCATTAATTCCTTTAACAAACCAGGTCACTGCAACGTGAACGTGATCACACAGATAGTGACACTGACAGTGACATCATCTTTAGCTGCCACGGGTCATGATGTGACCAGCTAGGCTTGATCAAAGAGAGATCAATGTCTGCACCAATAAACGCCCACTTCACTTGTCATATCCCCAGCTGTTTATCAGCCACCCGAGCCAATCCGGTCAGTTTTCTTTGCTCCGAGCCATGGCTCTTCAAGGCACCATGTTATTTTTCCCCCCTTCCTCCTGATCCAGCAGTATTTGACAGCTCACTCCAGATCAGGAAGGATCAAGGTCTCTAATCCCAAAGATGTGCCTGAGCATGGCTACATCTCTGTCTCTGTGGGTGTTGCTGGACACCTACAGCCTCAGATTCAACATCATTATAATTTAGCTCTCAGGCAGCCTAATAATAATAATAATAATAATAATAATAATAATAATAATAATAATAATAATAATAATAATAATAATAATTTTCTGATCAACTCCTTGCTGATAAGATCGATGTCGTTCTAATGTCTATTCAACATTTATTTTTAATTATTTTCAGTTACTCCTCCTCTTTCATACAGTTCACACTGTCTCTCTGTGTTTTTCCAGGGAGAATTGGCGGCTGTGCCAGTTCTCCACCACCGATTACAAAAAATGGATCTCAGTTCATTAGAATAGATACTGTATTCAGTCTCAGGCCCAAGGAGATTACAGCGTAGTCCTCTATTACGAAGCTTTTTGTCATAACCCCAAACTTATTACAGAAGAGTGGCCTTTAATTTGACCACTGAACTCTGCGCCCCTATCAAAACAGATGACAACAAAGAAAAGAAAAGGCCACCTAGTGTTGGCCCACTGGGACGGAGCGAGCTTAAGATAGAGATCAGCATGAGAAAGACAGGAGGAGCGATAAAACATTTTCAAGGTGTTTGCAATCAGGCTTCATTGTCAGAGCGAGAGTCTGAGAGTCTGCCCTCAGATCAACGACACAATTGGAATGTTAATAGAAGTTTATAATAAAACAAGAAAGAGACAGAGGGAGAAGGAGAGGGAGGGAGATCAGTAACACATTGCCACAGATCAGAAAGATTTCTGTGCAATGGTGAACCGATGGATGAAGTGTAGAAAAAGCATGGCTGCCAGACTGGAACTAAATCTCTTTCCACTTCACTTCCCCTGAGTTTCTTTCTTTCTCTCTCTCTCTCTCTGTCTCTCTCTCCATCTCCCTCCCTGCCTCCTCGTCTCCATCTCCTCTGCTCTTCTTGGCCAGAGATGCCTGTTCTTCCCCTCATTCAGCACAAAGAAGGTGGCAGGGGCCCTCCTTCTCTTTCATAACCTCTTTCTCTCAAGCACTTCACCCAGGCCCACTTGATCGCTGTCTATACATCCGTCCATCTCTCTTTACAACCCCTGCTTCTTCTTCTCCATCTGTGTGCTGAGGGAGAGGGTGAAAAAGGGGGAAGAAAATTTTTAAAGTGAGTGAGATAGATCGAGGGAGAAGAAGGGAAACAGATGGAAGAATGGGGGAGCAGCGGGGATGGATAGAGAGAGAGAGAGGGGTTGAAAGGACTCCAGGGCAGTGTTGGTAGAGAGCTGGGGTATTGATTCAGGGTCTTTTGACATGCTAATTTGCTTGCTGACTGCTTTAATCATTCCCTCTCCCATCACAGGCTTCAAAGAGAGGATGCTTTTGAAAAACATGAGGAAGAGGAGGAGAGACGAGAGGAGAGGAGAGGTTTCGATTTTGAAAAAGTCCCTTTAATATCAATCACCAAGAAAAAAAAAAAAAAAAACTACATCATAATCATGCCATCACCCAAACTAAACAAAGAATAAAACAAATCCTCAACAAAAAAGTTTTAAAAAAAATCGAAATGCTCCATCTTCCTCAACAAAACATAAAATCCCTCTACTGCTCGTGTGCAGGTGAAAGTATTTATACTGTCCATCATTCTGTAGTAAGACTGTTCCAGCTTTAGTTGAGTCATTTCAGCACCAACACAGGTTTGACACTGCCAGCAAGTTGTTCTTTAAAGTTAACCATATGGCAGATGCAGACAAAAAAAGTTCAGAAGTACATAAACATTTTTCTTTTTTTTCTTTAGTTGGAGTCAGAAATGAAACCTGAAGCCACTTTCTAAGTTGGTCCAACAAACCAAACAAGAGAACACTGGCCCTCACCCTGCTCTGGTTCAAGGTGCAGCTTATATCCATTCATTTCTACTGCCCCATGTTCAACCCTCCACTGGAGATCTGCTGTTCAGGTTTCAACAGGTAGGTCATACAGGGCCCACCAGCTACTTTACAAAGAAACATCTGCTCAATATGTGACATATATATATAAAATACTTGTTTTTTATAGGTAAGTAACGATATGCAATTGACAATTCACTGTTACAGTGATGCATCAGTGCAACCTGAGCATCTTTTGAAACTGAACAGGACAATGTCCATGGCAGCATGACAGTGCAACGGTACACACAACACTGTGGTGTACGTGGCACCGTGAACGTACTAGGAAAGGGAACAAACACTAAAGCAGGATGGCAGCCCGAGGAGGAAAAGTAATTTCAATACTTCAGCTAATGACCCACCCAACCCTCCAGCTCTTTCACCCTCTGTCAAGGCAGGGGAAGTGTTAGGAGGAGCTAAAAAAAAAAAGAAAGAAAAAATATAAAAAATCTTTAAGCAATTATTTCTGCGAGGTGAAATGGAGGGGGTTAGTGGGAATGTGTTGTTCTATCCTGCTTTCCATCAGTAATATGTTACCAGTGTCTTTTCAGCAGCGCAAAAATGATGCAAAAATGCGTATCTGGTAGCAGAGAGAGTGATGAGCACATACACCTCTGAGTGTGTCGCACATATTTATTAACGCGTTAGGGCAGTGAAGCTTGGGAGGAAAATATTGAAAACAGACAAATAAAAGGTTTTGAGTGACATTAAATTGTTAGATGTCGAAGTTCGACTGAATTTGTTTCGCAAAAACAAAAACAAGCCATGTCAAACTAGAATAAATGTTAACACAGAATATTAAATAGCCTAGATGGCAGAATAGAACAAAATAAAATGATAAAATATTAAAATATTAGTTACAATGTTTTGTGAGCGTGTGTGTGTGTTGACCTCTCGCCAGATGAGGAGCGAGGGTACACCCTGACCCCCACCTCCTCTGTCTCACTGTTGTGGACTAGACAGGGTCCCCCTCTACTTAGCCAAGTATACCCCAGCCACCCATGGCCCACCTCGAGTGCAAAATACCCCAAATACCCCAGACACAAATACCCCCACCCACCCACAGCTGTCAAAACCCTGACATCTTAATCAATGCTGGATCCACAACCCTGTCAAACACAGCAGTAAGATGGATGTAGAGGGGGATGACCTTTGACATCAGCCCCCACTCTGTCACCCCTCCAAACATCACCAGCCTCTGTTAGCTCAACTGCTGCCCCAAAACAATGATGGAAGAGAGCCCATTCACCCTCGACTGGGAGTCAGGGCCCAACGTGGCCTTGCAGCCCCACAAGACGAGCAGGATCATGTGCATCACACATGATTCTCTCTCTCTCTCTCTCTCTCTCACACACACACACACACACACACACACACACACACACAGGGTTTATTATTATAGAAGGTTGCAAACAGCATCTGCATCAGGCCATATAGTGCAAAGGAGGACACGCTTGTTAAACTTTTTAGAAACATAGACATGCACATCTCCCTCGATGCCCCACATGTGATCTCCAACAGAGTCTGTCACAGACAAGGAATATTAACCAGCTCATCAGTGCGCTTGACGACTAACATTGGCCTCCACCTTTTAACCCTGCAGTCACCAGCACTGATGCACACATTAGATTCCAAAGCTTGTTACCCAGCATCCAAACAGGAGGGAAACATTTTTCAAACAGTGTAACCAGAGCTCAGACTGAGCAGAGTGATATTTTGGCACTGTAAACTTAAACAAAGCAGATGTATGATATGTGAACTAAATGGATATATTGGCTTGAAGAGCAATACTGCCAACTCAGAGCCTGGCACATGCTACCACACTGCATTAGTTACATAAAATCAAAGAGCCCAAATCCATTATTGCCTTCTTTGGATGGCAACAACTATTTATTTTAACTGGAATTAAGGGAGATAAGGAGCCTGTTTCACTGTAGTGGGCAAATTAAACCGATGTCATACAGGGTTAAAACAAGAGGTTATTAAAGTGAGACGCTTCCAGGAGAGATTTACCTAACATCTGTAACTAACTACCTTCTGCTTTTTTCCCTCATCGGACCCTGTTTCCCTCAGCTCCTTTGAAGCGGACCCTGGGGATGAAAACATGGCCACAGCCAACTGAACCCAGCAACTATAGAGAAAAGAAACTCTCCAGGAGAATTTTTAAAGCTCCAGTGGTAGATTTAAGAACAAATACACAAGCGTTTACACCAATTGCACCTCTTTTCCTGTCCTACCCCCCATCACAGCCAGTGGCCCTTAAATCACCAGACTTGTTTGTCATGCAATTAGTCCTCCTAGATAAATGCTCCTTTGTAAATTAGGAAAGATGTATTGGTCCATCCCTATGTTAATCACCCGTGCCCAGCCTCTGACCCCTCACTGCTATGACCTGCTGCTTTCTGAGTGTGAAAGGTGGCAAGAACCAATAAACTATAATGGTAGAATCAACATCCCCTTATCCAGTAATCCACAAAACGGCTGCTGAAAACTACAGGATGCTTACCGCAATGCAGCGGTGCACACCACATAGTACCATCTACTATAATTATTATAATTATAGTCTGAAGAATAATCACAGTTATATAATTTACATAGTTTTTATATACTAATTAATTTCAAAACATTACTAATCACATGAATATTTTTTTAATGTTTTAAATAATTCTGAAAATGTTGGTTGTTGATCAGCTACAACAGCACCAGTCTGAAGATACTTAAGGGGAATTTAAAAAAAAAAAAAAAAGAAAAATAATCCATATCAAGATGAATTTTGTTTGTGTGTACAGTAATTATTAGGAGCTATGAGTTAGTTCTGTAATCTAATATTCTAAATAAAAGAATTTCTAAAGAATAAATTATTTGGCCTAATTAACGACAATAGTGTGTGGGTGTGTGAGAAAAGTGCACGTCCTTCTGTGTATTACACAAACTCACTTACAGCAAAACATAAATTACATTAACGCAGCGACATTTTATTTTCTAGGACTTAAGTTAGGAACATCACAACTAACCATCGATATTGACTCACGTTCTTAACTAATCGACAATCATTAATCATTACCGTACGTTTTTACAGTGAAACGTTCATCTCAATTAGCGGTCACAATAAGTTAGGTTAACAAGTTTTAAATTTACCACTGTAACACAAGTGAAATTAATTAAATGAAGCTTCCATGTTAGACTACCTTTAAATTGCCTTGATCATTTTTGTAAACAAATAATTCAAATTACTCGAGTAATCACTTCAGCCCTAGTAATAATTACATGAATAATAAAATTTTATAATATATTAAATGTTAATGTTAATACAAGACCAAACTTCCCTTAATTTTATCCCCCAGGGTATCAATTAATAAATTGTTACTCATGATGAATATAAACTTGAAACAGCTCACTACTATCGGTTTGTTGTGGATTGTGAACATCTCTCATAGTCTTATTAATGACTGAAATGATGTTCTGTTTACATTTTACACCTGCAAAGCCTCATGTTTGCCGACCACAGACGGCAGGAAGCGGCGTTAACATAATGTTAAAGTGCGAGGGGACGACATTCTGTCTTTGTTATGGCTGCTTTGCTTGTTTGAATTGCACTGAAAGCCTGACACAGATTGTAAGTGAAACGTTTACATTCAACTCCCTAACAACTCATCTGTCATTAGGTAACTTCCCACTCACATAATTCCATCCAGATGTTATGTATGACCTTTTACTTGAGAGTGTAAAGTTGGGTGCTGATCACATTTGATGCATTTGCTCCTTAAGCTCCAACCGTCATCTTCACTAACACCCTGATCATTGTCAAAAATGTTCCCAAACTACTGACTGCAAATGTTTCTCGTGGTAGTACCGTAGCACCGCTGGTAAAGCCAAACTTTGTTTTCCTTCTGTGCAACTTGCAGTAATTTGTTTTATTTTATGTTTTCAACATAATCTTTCTTTTTTTTAAAGTGACAACAGAAACATGGTGCAGATGAGCCGTTACGAGTAATCAACCTTGACATTTCAAATCGCAATTAATGGTGAAATCGGTTAATCACCGCATCCTACACTTAAGCAAGTTAAATTAGTGCAGAGTGCTGCCACTCATCACAGGTGCCCGAAGCTTGTGAAATATCTACTGTCATGTCCTACGGACATGTTGCGTTGATGTTTTGAATTCACGTCAACACCTCCATTGTAGTCCTGATTTATAAAATCTGGAAGGAGGTTCTAACTTACAACCTCATCAAACAGCATGATACAGCATCACAGTAGTCTAACACTAGAATAATCATCCATGAAGAGTTACCCCCCTGCCACCAAATAGCACTATTTCAACTCAATCTCACAGCTGTGTATGTTCTCTCACACCTGCCTGGAATGATAAACACTCTCTCCTTCCTTTGCTGTCTATCTCTGCTTTCCAGCATCAGGCTCCACTGGGAACGAGATAAAGAACAGTTGGGGGGGGTGAAAGACACAGTAGTAGCAGTAGTAAAGAAATTCAGCTGGTGTTACACCAACCCCCTCCTTGGTGTTACCTATTCTCCTGGGCGCACCCCCACTCTACCTCCCAGTGGGCCTGCTAATTACTCCATTTACAATCATCATTGCTATTACCCAACCAGATGCAGGACAGACAACTGTTGAGTGTGTGTGTGTGTGTATGTCTGTGTGTGTGTGTGAGGGAGGGAGGGGGGGTGACAGATTAACAACAGATTAACAACAAGCCCAACAAACACCTGGTAAATGTCACGTCTTTACCTTGGCATTCTGCATTGCGCTCCTCATATCCAGGATTGCACAGGCAGTTCCCGATGGGCACCAACCACTCTCCATCAGCTCCACAGTACATCTTGGGAACCTCCTTCTCCTCTGAATTATCCACGCACGAGCCACGAACTTCCACAAGAGAGGACGTGTCAACTCCAGTGATGGTGTCAGGAAACTGGGCCAAGTTACGAACAGCTAAAGGACACTTTTTGTAGAAGACCCGAACAGACACAAGCGCAATGCACGCTCCAACGTCCTGGAAGGCCAAATAGAAGCCTTTCCGAGTCAAGGCGCCCACATCTCGCACCTCTGTGTTCAGCTTCATGATGCGATCACCGATGTCCACTTGAGTGAAACTCTCATCTGCGGCGATGGTGTCGATCTTGCCGAACTGGTTCTCACGGATATAGCGCTCTTTATCATTGTTGGACTCGTAGTAGTAAAGATTAAACGTTTCCTTGCAGGTTCCCATCACACCCGGGAGGCTGTTGCAGTCTCGAAGAGTGAACTTGATTTCAATGTAGACACGCTGGGCGCCACCGCGGGGAATCCAGTCAGTTCGGAGCCAGTTGTTCTGGTTTGCCTCCATGACGTTACACACCTGGTACGTCCGAATGGGAATGTTCTTCTCATCCATAATGCTCACTTCCTCCCACTGGGGAAAAGCCACAACAATAACAATGTTACAAGGATGTTCTTAAAATGAACCATGGTTAAATTAGGTTATCACAACACATCAAATGATATGAATGTCAGAAAAATATCAGGAATAAATGACATTTAAATGGTAAGATTTTAAATTAACGGATACACTCAACTAATGTTTTATGAAAGACACCTAATAGACTTGTTACTTCCTAATGCAGAACCATGACATTATTAATATGCATGGCTTAAAGGAAAATTATATTTAGTTCATAAACACACACACACACACACAGGGTAAGAGTGCAAAAATGGCAAGTGGTGGTGGGCCATGGCTCATATTTTTGCGGACGGGGAATGTTTGTTTTACTTATGATAATGTTCTCTCTCAACAGAGCAGCATTGACCAAAATAAAAGCTCATCCTCAGGGGCTCAAAGCTCCTGTTTTAAATGGTTTCATACTGAACTGAGCTGTAAACAGAAGCACGCAGCAGGCCTGTGGCTGCTGCAGCTTCAACCATTTAAAAAAAAAAAAAATATATATATATATATATATTTATAAAAACCATAAAAAGAAGGAAACAAAGTTGACTGCGCTGCCATATTTGATTTGATGCCTGCATTCGCTAATGCTAAACAAAGTAAACATCCACACTGAGATAAGGTTGCAACTCTCCCTGATAGCAGGGAAGAGGAAGAATAAAAACCAATGAGAGAGTGAATGCAGAAGCTGCCAGGATCCTGTCAATCACTTATTTGTGATAACGTGGCCGAGAGGATGACCTGAGGTCCTGAGCATGAGACAAGTTCAGTGAAAAGAGCTTAGTAAAAGAGATGGTTACTTTGTTCCTGAGTTCAGTTATGTTCATCAGCTGATGTTACTGAAGCTGGTCTCTATTAATCTTCATGAAACATTCAAAGGTTTGGACATGTATGTATAAACAGAGGAATGGCTATTGTTTATAATCAACAAATATTTATTCATCAGTTCAACACTGAATCCATCTACACTTTAGATAACCACATTAACATTTAAAGGTGCATTGGCTTTCCCCCACAAGCTAACAAGCTAGCCACTGCAGCAACAGGACCATTGTATCAGGTCAGGTCCAGCTGCAGTTTTGGTTCTTCTCAGCAGATCCTGGTCAGACTGAGACCAACGTTTGCTCAAGGCTACTCCCAAGAGCTTCACGACCTGGCTCCGGTGGTTCTGCAGCGAGAGCTGAACCCCAGTGCACTTTTCCTCTCATTCATCGATTCCAGAAGACCCTCTCTCAGCTGCCAAGTTCCTCCCCCACCTCTTCTCCACTCAATGGTGGAAAGGCATATAAAGTTTCTCCACAAAGACCGATACAATCCACCGTCTATTCAGGAAACCTGACGCCTGCTGCAGTATCAGCCCCTGCATCTGACCATTGCAGGGTGGTTAGAGAGAGGGGGAGCAGGGAGAAAGGAGAACGGGGGGTGGGGGGTGAGGTGCGATGTGCCTATAGTGGTTATCGAAGTGAATTCTGGGAACCCCAAGTCGCCCTAGAGAGAGTTCCACAGGGTCTCCGGACACAACAAAATAGTAAGTTATCCATAGTAGTGGAAGATGATGCCTGGATTTGGGCCTCGCGTCCCCACAGTGCAGATAGCTGCACAATAAATCATGCACAGATATTCCCACAGAGGCCTCAGCAGGACTCAATCATATCAAAGAAAGCTGTGTATCTCTTTGGTGGCATGCGGCAGAGCTGCTAACGCTGGAGATCATCTCTCTGTTTTTGCCTCAATGAGGGGAACCATGCCTCCTCACAAGGAAACACTTTCTTTGCAGTACTTACCCCTCCCTCCGTCGGGTTGGCGACCCATCCAAGTTCCCCCTGAACAGCTCTGGAGTCCAATAATGTGACTGGAAAACAGGAATGGGAGAGGTGAGCGTGGAGTCCACAATCTCATGGTTTTTAAAGCTCATTGTGAATAAATCTCGTTGGTCTTATTTTAACTAATTTGTTGCCATCTTGGCCTGGACTCTCTAAAAGAAGAAATATTGTATCTAAATGGGACTTTCCTGATAAAAAACAAAGGATAAATAAAATAAGATGAAAACATTTTTAAATGATGTATTTGTATCCACCATATTAGAAGAGATTTCTTAAGTGTTTTTAAGACTAAAACCTGCAGAGGGTCGGGGATAATAAATGTGTTAATTTCCCGCTGAGCTGGACGGAGAGACAGTTTTCTTTTAAATGTTTATGATATAAAGAATCGTCATTTTTGATGCAAAACGCGCAGAAACTGAGCAACAAAACGCGTTAAACATCCGACGGGGACCGAGGGATATGTTCTTTTTCACAATAAAAGTGAAACATTTTACATCAATTAAAAACATAAATTAAATGCAATTGTTGTTGACTTTTATGACACATTGTGAGATTTGTTTTGAGAAATGTACAATTGGCAACAACCGATGAATCATTAATTGGTTTTGTAAAGATCTGAGGGTTTATTATTATTATTATTATTATTAGTGTTGTTGTTATGAACAAAACGCAGATCCGATTTAACTGTCAATATAAATAAAGTGAGGACTTGTTGGAGTACAGAATACAAGGGGAAGTTGTTGTACATAAAATCAAATATTTGGTGTCTCAGTACGCAGTAGAAATTAAAATTCTGATGTGAATCGGGCCTCACAGTTGGAGACGTGCTGCGCTCCGCTCCGTGTTTGTGTGTGTTCAAGTTTCAACGTGACATTTTTAACGCAAAATCACCGCAGAGTTATTCGATTCTGCAGCACATCTGAACTTTTTGCAACTAAATCTCTTTGAGTATTATTTTTGACTCGACGGGACCGTTTCTGATCCGGATCCATGGATTCAGACGCTGACTTGCGAGTCGCGTTCGTTCGATCTGTTCCACAGGTCGGTTAGTGAACAGGAACCGTCCTGACCTTCTCTCTGTCTATCTCTGTCTCTCTGCACAGAAACAACAGCTACAACTAAACTTGGCTCGAGCCTCGTGGCAGCTACACGTTCCGAGAGATCCGAGAAACCCAGATCTCATTCTCGTTCAACAGAAGTTGGGGCGTAAAGGTAGATGTTTTCCATCGTCTACTGAGGCTCCGCAGCGCTGGCACACACACATACACACACACGGAGCGGGTATGAAGTGAAGTCCGCGGTGGTCGGTCGGTTTCTCCGAAAACCTTACCTTCATTTGGGGGATAAATCCGAGCCGGAGACACGAATGTAAAGATCCCAAAAACAAGAAAGGCCGTGAGCAAAATCCCTGCCATCAGTGCCATTTGAGTGTATGATCCGTTTTTTCTCTTTTTCTTTCGTTGCTCCTCTCCCAGGTCCTCTCTCTCTCTCTCTCTCTCTCTCTCTCTCTCTCTCTCTCTCTCTCTCTCCCAGTAGGATACAGCTTTGTAGCGGACAGAGGGAGACAGACGCACCGAGCGCTCCACAGCCAGGAGGCGGGTCTGTGCGCTCTGACGCGGACCCCGTCAATCCACGTAGGAACGGTTGTGGGGGAGGGGGGCACACGATCATCATACTCCTGACATCTCTTTCTCTTTTAGCAGGACACTGAAAGGACACTTCTCCAGTGCAGGTACAAAGACGAGGAAAAAACTCTGGAGTCTCTGACTACTATGATAGGTGTATGACTTTGTGTGTGGATGTGTGTGCTGTTTAACTTGAAGTGAAACAGAGATGATGAATCTTTGTTGAAATGAGCAGCAGTGCGTCAGTGTGTTCCCTGTGGTCCTCAGCAGTCTGTACTGACCCTGCATGTAGAGTCTGGATTCATTCAAGCGCAGCGCTGTCCAAGGTGAATTGCATTAGATCAAGCACGCCACCTAGCGGAGACATTGACGCCTGTCTTACCTCCAAAATGGGATTAAAGAACAAGCAAGAGCACGACCTTCTCGATTTTACATGATATTGCACTTTACAAAAAAACTTGTCGGTGATGTTTAGTGATAGGTGGCAAGCATGTAGGAAGGAGCCATTTGCTGTTATTCCAATATTACCAAGGCATTATGGGGGATTTGTGATGGGATTTGTGCTGTTCTGCAGCTCCAGGGGTGAATGATGCACAGAAAGATGCATAAAATTATTTCTGCCTATGGAAACATCCAGGAGTTTTTACTGTCAGTAGATCTGCCTTTGTCCCAAATGCCTCAACATAAATAATGTATCTTTATTTTCCCATTTCCCAAGGTACAAGAGGATAGTGTTTTTATGTTGCACTGGTCTGAGGTGGCTGCAGTAGAGCACAAGCTTGGATTGCTCAGGCAAATCAAAGAAGGCAGATTTAGAAAAGACTCAATACTATTATAGTCTCTCCTAAACCAAAGTATGAAGTAGACAAAGAACGTGGTACTCGTCCCAAAATTTGCCAATTTACTCTTAAAAATTGATCATCTAAAGCACTTACCCCTAAAACGAGCTTGGCAGACTCAAACAGCCAGAACGAGAGAGAGTGTCAGGGATGGTTTTATTTTGTTTCCACCAATTGCAGGAAAGTTTCCTGGATCCAACAATGATTGTCCATGATGGTGGTCGGGACGGGGTGCACGTAGGCGGGACATCTCCCTTGTCTTCTTTCTTTGTGTCAAAGTGTTTTTGATTGATTACACTCCCATCGTTTCCTTTATCATCCTGTCAAATCAGCCGTTTTTTTTTACAGAGTAGAAAGTGACGGAAACCCTTCCCCCTCCTTCCACCAGCCCACTCTGCTTTGTCCAGATGGCATCTGCTGCCCACACATCTGTGTTGTATGCCAATCACGCACACCGACTCAAGTTCTTTCAAGCAAACACACACGAGTGCAATCAAGTGAACTCCCACAGACATGTCATAGAGCTGCCTGCTGACATATCTGGCTTTGTTTAACACTGGATATCAGTCTGTCACAATGTTAGCCTTTAGCTTGACACACAAACCACACAAAGATTCTGTTTGCCCATGATAAACAGGTTAGTGAGGTAGCAGCACTGAGATCACTCATGTGCAGCAGCATGATAGTCTCAATGCAGGTCATGGTAACTGAGACTCAACAAACAAGTGAGACCATACACCCTACCTCCTCTCCCACCTCCATGACTACAGTTTGACCCATTGTTTTGACTAAAGACCTTTAGTGACTCCCCCCTGCTGACCTCTGACCCTCCAGGCTCTGTCCACCGCCCTCGGACCTGCAGCTCCACACAATGCTGGTGCTGTTGATCAGGAAGGAGATAAAATCCACTGGAGATTGTTCACACTAACACGACCACACAGACACACGTGCACACAGTTACTGTTTTTTTGTTATTCCGACATGATCTGGTTTATTTTCACACATATGGTGACTCTGCATGTAGTAAATTCTCCTGTAAATCACATATAAATGATTTGATTAATAGCATTACTTCCATAATATTATATACTGCTGTTGAGTTACTCACTTCTTTTGTTACACCTGAAGCTCCCTTATAACCTTTAGTGTGCACAGTAACACAAGTTACTGAGTTTTCTGCAGCTTCAGTAAATAGGCCTCAAAAACTGAAAAATAGCCATAAATAAAACAAATTAAATGCAGGTCAGCCATTAAACAAAGAAGACAAAGAAGAATTCTATACAGTGATGAAGGCGGGCCTGTCTACACAGGTGGGCCACCTGACAAAAATGCTGTTGTCTTACCAAAAAGAAGAGAGAAATGTAACTTTATTTTATTCACACTGTGATCATATACGTGTACCATGTGATCTCTGCAGCCCTTGTGCCCATATCGCTATGTGACCTATTCATACTTTTGCCACCTGGCTCTTTACCTGATGGCAGCATGTCAGTCGATAAGCATAATGGCAGGTTCGACTGTGGAGCCCAGCGGGCCCACACTTTCTCTGTGGTTGTAGAATAGCAGCCAAACAGCAAGAGACCCTTTGTACATTTCAGAATTACCTGAGGGTTTTTATAACACTCTGTTGTTGCGCATACCCCGCTGTTTATCAGCCGCCTTTCTCCAATCCTGAGTTGCTGCTCTGGAAAATGCCACTAGTTTGAGACTTAACAGCAGGAGGTATGTGAGCTCACAGTTTCTCTAATGCCACGCTGTCATACAGCACTAAATCCTCTGATTGAGACATATTTGAGGCTTTAGCAGGTATGGCAAAAATAAACAGAAAGTGATGTAGAAATGCACATTTTAGAAACCTTCATTTCTGCAGCTGTGTGATTTACAAGATGCTATGCCTCTTTATCCAGTTGTATCAGCATCTCAAATTATTCTATGTAACCATATGAAAAACCATTTTATGTCTTTTGGCTGTTTTGTTGCAGAAGCATCAATTTTGGTTGTTAATGTTGGTGACAATCCTGCAAACTCTCATCTAGCTGCCAATTGGTCATTTTGAAGCTGTTCATTCCACTGCATGTTACACCAGAATTAACTAATGAGTTTCATGCTTTGAATTTTTAGATAGATAGACAGACAGACAGGCAGATAGACAGACAGACAGTTATTCATATAATGAACATCTTTAGTACTGTCTCCCAATGTCATACTCAGTTAAGGAGAATGTGCCAGAGAAAGTCACATCTGATCAGCTGTTAAAATGTCTGACATTGACAATGGTCAAAGTCAGACATCTAAATGGAAGTTTAATGGAGACAGAGGTCTTTAGTCATGGTTAGATCTCTGCATAATGAACCACACATAGTTCATTAAAATCTACCTTTGGGCTCATGTTCTACAACATTAATCTGCCTCCCCACAGCTTTTTAACTCCTCTTCACAACAGGCTTGTATGATTAGGAAGTATTTACTCTCAGCTATGTGAGCATCCTGTAACAGCAGCTGCAAAAACAGTGAGTCAATATCACAGCCTCCCTGCTTATTTATGAGTAAACAGAGAGGCACATGGTGTCTGATGGTCAGTGACCAAAAAAAAAAAAAACACACACACACACACCAATCCCAGATGAATGCACACTCTCACTTTGAGCCTTATTCAGATGATCCCTATTTGCACACACACAGGTAACACTTCTGTGCCAAAATAGCAATTACCTGTGAGCTGTGAGATAGCAGCTATTGGACTCCAGAGACCGCTGCCTGTTTATATGATATAAAATAGTGTTCTTTGAGTTTTTACACCCGTTCACTATTCCTCTCCAAGAATACAGTGTACAACAGCCTCATCCTTATTTTATGTCTGTCTTGCATTCTGGCAATTTTTTATTGTTTTGACTGTATTCACATTAGTAAAAAAGTCGTCTGCAAACACTGCTCTGATTTTTGAAGGCATATTGTGCTTTCATCTAGGAAAATAAAGATAATAAATATCAAAAAATAGAGCCCAAGAAAGCAGATTGGGATACACTATCTAATATCTAAAGCAAGGGAATAAATTGCACGATACCAATATAAGCAACTCAGCATTATGTTTTTGGTTCACTGAATGAAAGCGTCACTGTAGAGCCAAGACCCAGTCTAAACCCTGAACTTTGGATTTTTAAAGGGAGTAATTGTTACTGTGGTGAGTGTGTGCCACTTTTAACCAGGGTTAGACTAGAAATACAATTTGAATTTCACCGGGACCAGCTCCATTTTTTCCTCAATAAACATATTACAGCAACCACCCCCCATCCTATTTTTAGCATCTTTGTCTGTGCACAATCCTGCAGAGAATGCATTGCATTAAGCCACTACAGCCGTGCTGAATCCACTTACAACTAAAAGCAGGTGGACTTCCATCCATTCCTCCTCTATAGGTATGGATATAACCCTGGAGAGTTCTCTTAGTTCCCCCTCCACCACCGCCACCCTCCATGAAACCCCTGGTCCTCTCTGGTTCTCCCTCAAAGGTTTCAGGTAAATGCGATAATCTCCTGGGCCATTGCCCCCTCTCTTTGGTTGGATGAAACCAAAAACCACTATTGCAACTTTTAGACCCCCATCCTGACCCCTCCCAACAAGGCCCACCTCTCTCCTCTCTCTCTCTCTCTCTCCTCCTATCTAATCAGAGTCCATTAGCCGCACCATTAAAATTCTTTTGTCCAATTTGGAAGGAATGCTACCCTCGTGGAAAAACAGAATGGAGCCACAAAGGGGCCTTTTCAAATCGTGCTCGACTTTTATTACTGAGAGTCGCTGAGGAGTGCCACCCACCTCCAGGCACTGTGGCTTCCACTCTCTCCTGTGTGTGTATGTGTGTGTGTGTGTGTGTGTGTGTGTGCTGCAGTCTGTTACAATATAAAATCTGCTGCACATCAAATTCACACAGTATTGTCATCCCTGTAAAAGATGCCGCTTCAAACAGTCATTTATGATGTGTGATTACAGCAAGACCACATATATTATACCAACGATGGTTGGAGTTGAAAGTTGAAACAGAAAATATCATAGCCACTGAGTCTTTCACTAAAATGTGTTGTTGTGTAACTTTGATATGCTAAGTCAATGATGCCAAGTAACTTGTAACAACCTTGATGCCAGTAATTGACCACTTTACAAAGTCTGGTTTCTTCCTAAGCCGTCATACACCACTGACCCCAAACCAGACAGACTAAATGATCCGAAGCTCCTACACTGTTTCCCTGTGGTGGAAATTACTAATGTAGCTGATGATTTTAAATAGGAAAGGTCAGGATTTAGCTGCTGCTCATGACCTTTTCCTTGGCAGGAATTTTGTCAGGAACCACAGAACCTTTTTAAAGACTGAAACCAGGATTCCCTCCCTTTCCTGTCGCTGTACTGCTCGTTTTTCAATGTTTAATTCAAATAGCAGACATTTGGAGAAAGAACAACAAAGTGACTGTTGTAATCTCTGCTCGTGCAAACACTTTGTCAAACTAAACAGGAGCTCAGAGTGTAATCTGATTAATCTCAGCTGCTGTACCAGGAACGAGGAAATGCATTCAGTCCCTGAGTTGGCATCCTTTGACTCCTGGATAAGTGATGATAATAATGATATTGACCCAAGTTCACTTTAATCTGGTTTAGACTTGATTTAAAAATGTCTGTCAAAAACATGCTGTAAAGACCAAGTTGTCACTTTAAACTGCCAAACCAGTAACCTGTTAGTTACATAATCCAACACCAACCTAAACTGATGTCAAGTCTCAGTGCTACAACTGTCTCCACTCTGCCACATCGGATAATGTCAAACTGGCTTGTATTAATAGGCATCAGTGATTTGGCAGTGTCTGTGTGTGTGTGAAAGACAGAGAGACTGTAACTGCTCCACTGACTGACCTGTGTTCCAGAGCAGGACAAGTGTGGTGGAGTTTAACCCTATAGATCGTGAGAACTACTTGAAAGTGGAGGAGTGTGAGAGCCAGAAAAGTACATACTCATGTTTGACTGGCAGACACACACTCACACAGGGTCAGGCTTATCTGCCAGCACTCTGAGACACGGGCTGTAGGCGACAGACAGGTATGACAGATCATGACATGCTGATAACGGACAGGAATGGTCATTTGACAGATAGGGTGTGGGTGCATATGTGTGTGTGTGTGTGTGTGTGTGTGTGTGTGTGTGTGTGCAGGCTTCCATTACATCTGATAATTACTAAATTACTAAAAGGGGGCACATGGTCTGTGTGTGTCAACTAATCAGAGCTGTTCTGAATGGTGTCATTACACGTGTGTGTGTAGCAGTTTAAATAACCTCCTATATGAATGGGAATGAGGAAAATTGAGAGAGGGGGTGCTAAATGGTGTGTGTGTGTGTGTGTGTGTGTGTGTCCTAAACAATGTAAGCCTCAATGTAATCCAGAACAAGTGTGATAGGTGTTAAAGCTCCGCTGCTTCCCTCAAACACTGCTAACTGTTTCACTGTGCTTGAGACACAGCAGCGGTTTATAGAAATGTAAGATTGTGTGCAGCAGTGCATGAACGACTAAATGATAGGGAAGTGTTTCTGCAAAGCAGCAGTTTTATTAAAGAAATAATCCTATTAAAAAGCATGTTCAGACACGGGCCCCGGAGGTTATAGCACAGATGCTAATTCTATTATAAGAGCTGTCTCTTCACTGGCTTATTGCAGTTTGCATTACAGGACAGAGCTGCAACATATAATGATTTCTCATGTCAGATGAATCCCCAGTTTGTCTATATCCAACAAATGGGAAATTGCAAGACATGTTATTTCCTGTGAGTGCAGTCCATTTTAATTAGACCAAAAGAAAACAATGTGTCTCGTCAAAACATGTCAAAAACGTCCTGTAAATAAAATTGACATCATTGTTTATTTAATTCCAGAGACGTCAACATGTTTTCTGTGGCAGGCCTGTCAAACATAAACTGATCCACTGGATGACAACTTGTCCACAAGCTCTCAGGATGTTATTGCCCCCATCCCCCCACCTCCTATTCATGTATTGCTATCAACAGCTGTGTGTGTGGTAGTGTTAGTGTGAAGGTGAGAGCAACCTGCTTTTACCCTCTGCTAAACATGAGCTGTAATTAGCATCTTCAACAGTTACAAGCCAAACACCTACAAATCAGCTGTTTATCAAGGCTTTGAAACAGACCTGAGAACAGCCTCTTTCCCTTCCTAAGTTCTGTCTAACCATCAGTTAACCATCAGAGATTTATTGTTACACATACTGTTCAAAGTTTGAATATAACCTGTTAAATATCTCATCTGTGATTTGGATTGATTGTGGTTTGTAGGAGTTGTATCTCTAGTGCCCCATAGCATGTTTCTGTATTATCTGCTTTAGAAGAATTAGAAAGTATGTGGATTATTATAAGTTTTAGTAAAACATTAATGTTTCTTTAGAAATATCTCTGTGTATGTAAACGCGCCTGTCACATTGAATTATTCAGTCATCTGAGGACAGTCTCTGGGGTGAAAAAGAAATGGTCTTGATATAAAAGTACAGGCCATAAAAAATGTTCCAGCTTCAGAGCTGAACCATTGTAGGAGAATTTAGACCGTGTTAAAATAATTCAAATCAAATACAAGAAAGTTTGATTCATTTTATTATTTACCCCAAACACAATCACTGCTGTAGATAATTCAACAGAAGTTGGTTAGATTAGATTTTTTTCATAAATCCCAACTTGTGGGACTTGTGGGACATCTTTAATTAGCATTTCTTAATATGTAACCCACCTCTTCTATAGGATCTGATTGTAATTAAGTGTTTGCTCTTCTATTCTGCATTATGACCTCCTCTATGTTGCTGCACTGACCCACTTTTCCCCACAAGAATCATTAAACTTTTATCTCATCATAAGTGTTAAATGATGCTTTGAAAATATAGCTAAAATATGAATATAAAGAGAGAACTATAATAATGTAATGCTTGTTAATGTTTACACAAGATTACACTCTTCTCCTCTCTGAGGAGAATTCAGTTTTTCTCGGCACCAAATGAACTTGATGTATTTGTGTTTCTGTTTCCATTCCAGCCTGACATCATCTCCATTTGTTTTTACATCGGAAAGAAGAAAGGCCCATGAGGAAAAGACATGTGAGCCTTTTACTTTAAAGAAACATTAATAAATCTATGAATGTAGATGAACCCTGGCCCACAAAGTAACATAACCGTCTTCTCTTACCACAAACACACACACACACAGTTCCCTATAAATCTCAGTTCCTCACCACATTGAAATGTTAACAACTGTAACCCCAGTAACAAACACATGCAAATGTTGTGGATATGAATGAAACATGTTTCTGTTTATTTGCTCAATTGTGCTCGATCCTATTCCACTGGGAGACATGCTGTAACTGCTCCTGAGGTATTTTTTTCTGAACAGTTCTTATTTCCCTCTGTCAACAAACATAGTGAAAAACTGAAACAAATCATGAACAGCACAATCAGAACAGTACATTGTTATCTACAAATTAAGCAAGTGAATCAAGCGGCGTGCTGTGAACACAGCGTGCGTTTTCCCCAGTAGGTGTCGCCACCACCATTGAGACCAAGCCATTTGCAAAATCAAAATGTTTCCAACGTCAGTAGAAGACAACAGTCATTCAGACCTCCTAAAAATCAACATGTTTTTGTGACAGCTCGACAGCTACATCGCCAACAAAGTTACAAAGATTTGTGTTACTCTGCTTAACTGAATATAATAAATCTTGTGATTTTCCAAGAACTGGTAATGAACTTTCATAAACAATATGCTGTTTCAGATTTGTATAAACCTCTGAAACAATGGTGTATTTCTTACAATTTCAATAGTGGTTTAGGAACCCCCCCGCCCCCCAACTGCTGTTGAAGATCATGTGATATGACAGAATCTAAATGGAACTGAGAATGGATTAGCACTTTGTTCTATAATGACTTATTTTTAAAAAACTTAAACCAAAAATTTGGCTTTTTTTCATGCCAGGGTCCTGCACCTCATGGCACATATGAGGCAACTGAGGGTCCAGGAAGCATATTATCAAACTATCATCTGTTTTTGCAGGAGGCTGACGAGAACAGATGCTTTGGTTATTCAATAATGCACATCACGCCTCGGACTGCTGTCGCGCTTGAGATTCTCTACTGCCCCCATCACACAGCCACTGACAGCCAAGGAGTGTGTATGCTGCATTGGGTGCTAATCTGAGTCGAGTGGTGGAAGACCTCATCAATGTTGTCATGAATGTGACAACAAACTGTTAGACACCCAACATGCTTGAATGTTTACATGGTCTAACAGTTTTCTGGATACCTAAATGTACACGTTTAAGTGACCGTTTGAGTTTTAACACAGGTTTAGGTTGTGGAATACACTGTCAATGATGGTCCTCATAAACATAGGCCAACAAAGATGTGTGTGTGTGTGTGTGTGTGTGTCCTTCATCTCCTATGAACAGAGGCTAACCATAACTCAATATAGTCAAAGTCAAAGTCAAAGTCAACTTTTCAATTGTCAGTTCTGCCGCATGTGTAGGATGTACACATGAATTGAAATAGCATTTCTCTTATTATTTATTTCAAAACTTTCCCACCATTTAAGTACCCTATGACCTGTACAATTCAACTAAAAAACACACAAATCTGTTACGAGAAAAAAAAAAACATATGATAAGCTGGTTTCACACCCTTAAATTAATACTTCATTAAAGTACCTTATAATTTAATTGTGGCATTCTTGAGTATGCATCCACCGTCACTTAAAGAGACTCTGATTAACCCCAAATAAAGTTCAGTTGTCCTAGTAGGATCCTAATATCAAGACATGATGTGAATAAACCTGGTCCAAACATCATGAGTGTTGCATCCACACCTCTCTCTCTGATTCCAAAAGGGCTGAAGTGAGGTTATAAAGAAATGCTCTGCAGTTCATTAGCAGTGAGTAATGATTTGAGCAGACGTATTTTCATAGCTTTCTGCTTCACACTGATTGGACTCAGTTCTGGATAACATAGCAGCTTTTCCACCATCAATCAAGAACAGCGGAATGAGGTCCCCCCCTCTCCTCTGTGTACTGGTATGTGTGTGTATGTGTTTGTAACCTCTTTCCTGCAAGGTCACGGCTACAGCATTGGCTAACTGGTCACACGTGTCTATCATCCATCTCAATCACCAGACAGCTTATCAACCTCGACTTTTTCTGCACTTTCTGCAGAGATTGTTGTTAATCAGTCCTGTGGTAAGGTTTCTCGAGCCACCTCTAGACAGAAACATTTCTTAGTTTCCTTGTCTAGAAAATGGTGTAATTGTTCTTGTACTCCAGTGCTGTACCTAGTGCCCTGTTACACCGCCTGTCTCCTACATCGAAATGACAGTCATCCCCATTTGGACATTGCTTATTAGACACCTCCACACTGCACCTCCAGAACAAGCCACCAGTCACTAATGATGATATCAAAGCAGAAGCCAATCACTCTTTACTGAAATCTTTCATTTTTTTCTTCACACTGACCTCCTCAAGCTCCCACTCAGCTGAGCCAGCTCTCTCAGCTTTTTCAACATTCGAATGGACCTAACATCCTCATGGTGTTACTCTCACTCTCACTCTCTCAGTCACTTACGAAACACTTGATCATGTTTTGGGATGTCGACCTTTTCCACCCTCACTAATCCTCCACAAGTCACACAGCTTTTGTCTTCAGCTAAAATTGTAGCTTAAAGGGGTTTAGAGCCTCTCTGATAGGCCTGCTCCTCTGTTATCTGACAGAGCCTCAGTGAGGAGTCAAATGTTCCAGGATTCCCAGTTACCGCAATATCATAAATTGCAGCTTTGATTTGGCTTCATCTGGGGAGACACCCAGCAGCATGATCTACACATAATTATATATTCACACCTCAGCACCAAGTAAGCACTGAGTGCATGCGTAATTTGTTAAATTGTAGCATCCAGCATCATATCAAGAGTAATCAGATTTAATTGGCTTGGTCTGATTACTATTATCATTTTCTCTGAAGCCTTTATTCCTCAGACTTTGAATACACACTCATGTAACAGCTTCTACTGACTAATGGATGACAACAAAACATCAGGGTCACCCAGGGTATGTGTGAGAGAGAGGGAGCAGGGAAAGAAACGAGGAAAGGAAGAAAGAGTCTCAAAGAGTCTCTTTCCTTATTTATCAGCTAATTTCTACAAATAATCAAGTGTCAGTGTTCCTTTGTGATTCCTATGCCCCCCGAAAAAAAATGTTCTTTCCCTCTTAAAGGTCAGGGACTCATGACGCCTGCTGACCTAATTCTCTTTAGGATAAAAGGACAAAACAAGATTTTTTTTTTTTTTTAACAGAGTCACAGCTTCAATGAATAAAAGAAAGATTTGTTAAAGATGTCTTCTGATTTAAACATTCATGATATTCAACTGACTGCAGCAGAGACAGAAACAGAGTTTGAGTTCTGCTTCCTGTTTCCCTTTAGATCCCTGGACCCTGCGTATCATTATGTTTGGATTAAAACACTTTGTTTCCTCCTCCCTTCATCGGCAGTTCTGCACTGTTAAACTCACCTCTCTATCTACTTTCTAGGGTCCAATACTGAAGACAATAAGCAACAGCTTAACCCTTTAAAGCTTACAGGTCTCATGAGCCAGAGGGTGCTTTAACCAATTGGACAGGACAGATGCTGTGCACTTGTTTACCCACAATCCCTACAATTAATTAAGGCAGACCACTCTTCTTCATTATATTATCTCATTAATTATCAGGCCAATTAGAAAGAGTAAAATCATAAAAGCATTTGATGTCATCTTTCTTCCAAGGTTTAAGCAATATTGTACTGCTCATGGACACAAATGTCCTCATTAAAGCATAATAACATTTCAGTCCTGGCCACTTTCTCCCCAAAAAGGTTGTACCAAGCATGTAAAATGCAGCTATCCAAATGAGGTAACCATCCTTTTAGGAAGTGGCAAGGCGACAGGCACACATGCAAATGCTATCTAATCCTTTTTCCTGCAGCTTTGCTTGTGAAGTGAATACCGTACTTTCAATCTTTTATTTATGCTATTTTATGTAACCCCCTTTAATCAGGTGGGGAGCTCAGGAGGGTTCTAATACAGGAGTGCAAAGCCGCCTGGTGTGCTGCTGCTCAGAGTACATAAGCCCTCATGGTGCTTCCAATCAATCACACAGTTATTACAGCAACACTATAAATGCCAAGGCTTGCCTGACAGCCATGGACGTGGCTACAGTCGACAGCTCTTCCCTGTCATGTGTGTGCCAGGACCAGCAGTGCCAGCCCAGCTACACTGCTGCGTCAGTCTGTTCTCACCATGTCGGCACTGTATTGTGACGATGCACGGGTCCTGTGTGATGCTGTGCAACAGTGTTTTCAGGCTGTACAAGCCCTCTAGGAAAGTCAGTGTCTGTTCCAACCACCTGTGATTATTTGTTCTTATATACCTGCCAGAGAGGTCCACAATGGAATCATGGGACATTGTCAGATCTGCGTATACTGTTGGTTTTATTCACTGGGTTCATCTCAGAGAGGGTTGTAGCACCGAGAGGGTTCACCTGTAGAGAGTTTCACAAGAACGGAAGCACTCGGAGCAACAATCGCCACCTTTGTTGTCTATGCAGTCACTTTCTACTGGTTTCAACAGCCACTATTCAGATTTGAACCTTCAGTGACCACTTCATGAAAGCTGACATTTTCTGATATTCACATATTTAAATTTTCTGATAGTAAATATCAAAGCTGTTGTTCATATTTAATTAGAATTAACAGTCTACTGGTAATCAGACTTACCCTCTACTGTAAGGATAAATTGAGATTCAACAGTTCAACATATTTCATGAGCTGTAATAAGGCACATTTTAACTATAAAAAATATACAGCTTGTATGCGGCTTGTTTATCAGTGTCTAAACTTGGTTGTCAATACAAAGTCAAATCATTTCATCAGCTTATGTGTACAGTCTGTTCCAGAACACACTGCTCCAGCGCATTCAGATTTAATTGAACAGACAAGGTTTAAAATAGATAAAAATGAGAGACTTTACAAAAATATAATATCCGCCATCTCTCAGTGGAAAGGTTTATTACAGTCACGGACTAACCCGGTGAATAAGATTCAAATGAAATAGATGAAACATGCTTCTGTGAGGTTAAAAAAAAGCTACAACCACTATAATAATACAAACCAATTAACACCAGTGCACCTTTCAGCCGCTGACTGGTCCATCCTGTAGTTCTTCATATCCTCTGCTGTGGTCATCTGTAGCCTCTCTCAGGAGGACACTGTGGATTATCTGCCTGAAAAAAAAGATAGGAACCATGATGAATTTAGAAGGATTATTGTAACACGTATTTCATTTTAACCTGCTCTTCAGTTTAGACTTACAGATAATCTGCATCTACATTCAATTAAAAAAAATGGACTTTACTTTTACACAAATATTATTTCACTTGACTGAGCCTGTGACTAATAAAAGTGTAATGCCTTAATCACCAGTTCAAATTTAAATGTAAACAAAGAATCTATCACATTAAATGTTTTTTTGATTAGCTCAGTGGGATTTTTCCACATTATCTGGTGCTGCAGACAAACTCTCCTGGTAGTTGAACAGTCCGGCCTCTGTGTCTAGAGGCCAAAACTTACTTAAGTAGACTATTAACCCAGCTGATAGTGGACTACTGCCACTATTGAGTAGAGTATTTGTGTTGGTGACGGGCCAAGCATTGGCCAAAATGAGCTGCAACACATGCGTTTGGTTTGGAACGAGGCTGCAAAGAACAGCCACAGAGCAGGTGACAAATTAACATTAAAAAAAGTAAAGCAGCAGTCTGTTGCCAGTCTGTGAGCTGTGAGCAGAGAAGGAGCATTCACCAACACAGGCCTTAAATACATGTCTTCAATGACACTATTGTTTCTAAAACAAAAGCTGAAGTTATTTAATCTTTTTAGTTTATCAGCTTATGTTCGTTCATTGAGTCTGGGCTTTAAAAGGTAAAATCAACTGAATTTCAATATTTCTATCATTAAGTATGAAACCGGTACTCACAATGTCAGTTGTACTGGCAGCATGGTCTAAGTTTGCCAGTTTTCCAGGATATAATGGGTTTTCACTCAATAATAATGAAGAGGCAGAGAATGTCATGAAGACAGAATCAGCTAGGTTGCTCTGAATCTTAGTAACAACAGATGCATTTTAATATAGGCCACCTAGTGCATAAGCTTTACTTGCCATGTTGATCTCTAATGCACTGCCACTCAAACAAACTGCAGTCATTTACAGTTCAGCAGGGGTTTAGGAAAATAGCCCAGAGTGGTTATAGTATGTGTGATGGTGCATGAGCAAGGGAGCAGAAAAGCTGTTCTTCTTATTACCATTGCACAGGAGGAAAATCTGTCCATAACAAGTCTCTGCTGTAATAAAACCCAGAGCAGCCACACCCAACTGCAGCGCACAGCAACAGTCTCAGCAGTTTCATACTGTGGATGACAATTAACCACCTCGATGTATCAAGGGACCGATGTGACTCAGTGTGAATCTATTAATGCCACATTGAAACAGCTTGTGGGAAAACTTCAGTAGAGTAGTTACAACTTGTGGCATGCAGCAAATATATATAGAACATGAAGAGTGGTCAGATATAGGCAAGCAGGTGGTGGGAGCTATGCAGCAAATGCTACATTGCAGTGAGTTAGTGGGCTGGAGACTCACATTGATAAATGGTATATGGACTGCAGCCATTTATATAGTGCTCCTCTAGTTCTGTGACCGCTACAGTTCACATTCACCCACACATTCACACATGCAATCACCTTACAATTGGTGTATGACTCGCTCTGCTTCCTGAGCCACAGCTGCCCATATACTGTTCCTGGAAACATACAGTATTAACTGCCTGTATAGATTTAATCCAGCCGTTAGATGTAGACTGGGCGTAGAACATTAGGGGACTATTCACACATTCACAGACAACAGACAAACGTTTTAAAGCTGCATTCAAACTGAAAACAAAGAGTTGCTGTGCTTTGAGGGCAATGAAAAGAGTAGAACAACTTTAAGCAATTAATTAAGCAGAGAGGAATAAATTATCTCAACAGCTTTTTTTTAGCAGTGGTGGGGGTATGATGCCACAGTGTTTTTTAAAGGCAGTCGCTCCTGCTGGCTGGTTCTGCATCCTTGTCAGACTCACAGGAATCTGGAGATGCCTCTGCTCATCACAATGATAAGGATGACTGACAACCTCTACGGACATATTGGGATGAGATCCCTTCAAATGATGTGGGAGAACTTCAAGAAAGAAAACTTATCCACTATTCTGATGTCAGGGTTTAGTGCTGTGTAATCTGAGTATGTTTGGAATCAACAGTGTTTACACCCTGTTCTCAGTTGTTTCATACCATCAACTTGGGTGAATCGAAACATTTTTGCTGTTTGCAAATTTTTTCACCAAATATTCTAAAGTTTAAATATTTGCAAATACTTATGTGGGAATATCTTCTGAATGAATCATGAATTTGTAGATATAAGGATAAAGATAAAGACACAGATAGAAGACAGTCAACCCCACAATGTGTCTATGATGCCACAACATCAGCTGTTCTATAGTAGTTTAAATAATTTTTTATTTCATACATTGACTGTATGTGGTTCATCCTGGTACCAGATGTGATTACAATCATTGTGGTATTACCTGATCAGCTTATTATCTACAGTTTGTGACAGGACATGATCTGAACCTCTCTCCTCTTCCTCTACCTCTGAGGTTTTAAACTCTCTTCCGCTCAGCAGTGTGCTGATGGCAACAAATTGCCAAGAGACCTGTTTCTACAGCAAATTACTTCATCTGTTAAAAATGGATATGTGATGGATTTGAAGGGATGAAACTTTTATTGCAGGACAATTTTTCATTAAGGCCAGGAGAGAGCCTCCATCAATATTTCAATGATCCTCGTTGCCTACAGCATGTCAGCGTGTGCAAGTCTCTGTGTCTGTTTCCCTATGCAATTTATAATGACCAGATGTCCTCAAAAGGATAGAAAACATCCTGTGACATCAGGATAACATGTCGTTTCCATACCATAACAAGACTCAGATATAATATTTGCTGTTGTAAGCCACTCTCCTGAGAATTGCACGGGTGATTTTAGTCCTTTGCATTAAATATTCATGGAGGGAAAGACAGGAGAGGCAGGTTCGTCATGCGCTTTTCTCTCCTCCGCTCATCCGTCCTCCATCCCTCTCTTCAGATGCCCTTTAAATCTCCCTGACTCTCGGCCTCTCTCCTCCACAGCAGGTTTGAAAGTCACCCACCACTAGGAAAATAAATGGAGAGGAGGGAGAGACAGAAAGCTTTTAGGTTTCTAATTTTTTTTTTTGTATATGCACCTTCACTTGTGACACATGAATGTCTATTCAATGACTGAGGCTATCTTAATCTTCACCATAAACCTAACATTTTGTTTTTATCTAGTTCTGTTGAAAATAATTAAATATATTGTTACAGCTTCTCTCAATACCAGAACCAATCACTGACTAAATGTAAATGAATCCAACTCATTTACATTCAGTCATTTGTCACACGCTTTGCACCGATGGAGCCTGCGGATGTAGTTTGACATAGTTTTATGAGTTTATATAGAATAGAGATTTACTGTTACTCCATCACACAGAGATTTATAAGTATATTAATATAATTCCTGCAATATTTTTGTAAAGCCTTTTAATGGCTTTAGTCTGAACTTATCTTGTTTTAGTTTTGTAAATATTTAATTCCCTGCCTGGGGTAAAACTTTCGTTTGATCCGTGCATCATCTTTATCCAGCCTCAGTACACACAACATCCTCTACATTACAGTTTCATTATAAACTGGCAGCCACAACATTAAAAATACTGATAGCTACGCAGCCATCTCTATCCTCATCCTCTCTTTTCAAATTAGACATTTTTCTTTTTTATACCCTGATCAGATCAGAGTTGTTGTGCACATCAATCCTACCTAATGATTGTAACCCACATATGTAACCCTGCCTTGGTACAAAGAGGGTGGTGGTGTAGCTGAGAGCAGGGATACATGGAAATAAAAGCGTAGAGATGTGAAACATGAGGGGGAGGGAGCCTGAGTGGGAGTGAAATGACATGATGTGAGGGTTAAACACACTGGGTCATGGAGAGATGAGGTGGGAGAGAAATGATGGGAAGGCACATGAATATTTGATCTGGCAGTGAGAGAGCCTGTCGAGGTGGGAGATGACCGACCCAGAAGTCCTTGTGATGAGTGGTACTGTAAAAATATTTACCTTCAACACAGACTTGTAGGACATGAGGAGGGAGGGGGTGAATGTGAAGGTCTTCCCATCTTTCCTTCCAGTCTCCTGCTTGCCATCAGATAAAGTGGGTCAACACTGCCTCTTGGTAGAATGCTGGAGGGGAAGAGGAGGAGGAGGGCAAAGGGGTTTAACACTGAGCGAGATGGATGGAGGGAGTAAGGGAGTGGGAAAGGAAGAGATGCTTCAAAGACAGAAGGTAAATCTGACATATCTGACGTTGACACAAATATTGAAGCGAAGTAAGAGATGAGAAAAAGACAAAGACAAACTGAAGAGGAAAATCAATGACTAACTCATCTGAACACATGTCACAACACAAGTTCTAAGCATGATGGAAACCCATCCGTTGTCAGGTTTATGCAGCTCTCACAGTGTGGGAGATGATAAAGCGATGAAGGAGAGAGCGAGAAAAAGGGACAGAGAGATGCAGGATTAGCTCTGTCTGCCTGTGCCAGTATTTACCCCTCTGTGAACACATGTTTACACACCTTGCACACATCCAGAGGCAACCTTGTCATAATCTCCCTCTGACAGATCATCCCGTCCCACAGGCCAGCAGCATCGCATTGCAACGGCCTAAATAGTCTGTCACTGTGAGGAGATGCCACTGATACATGACAAACACACATGTTACTGAAGCTAAATACAATGTGAGTCACATCACCCATCTTGTAACAAACAGAGGAGCAGTTACATTACAAAGACGTATATATGTAAATATTTAACACGATGTCGAGTTTGATCTTGTCCAACCGTACAAAAAAAAAAAAAAACACACACAAATTGAAAATCCAGAGCACATAAAACTGTCTCAGGCTTTTCAAAAAAAAAAAAAAAAAAAACTTCAAAGCAATCAGGTCTCTTTTTACGTGTGGTGCT
The DNA here is from genome assembly GCA_016801845.1 of Polydactylus sextarius. Classification (NCBI taxonomy): domain Eukaryota; kingdom Metazoa; phylum Chordata; class Actinopteri; family Polynemidae; genus Polydactylus; species Polydactylus sextarius. The sequence continues at coordinate 5,890,218 of CM028924.1, forward strand.
GCTGGGGCACCGTTGTGAGCGCAATGCTTGCTGTGTGACTTAAAAAGGTTGGCGAAGGGTTTGTGAACCAGCTGCTGCAGATGGCCAGACTCTACGGGACATTCTAATGAGGAGGAAGGTGGTGTGTGTGTTTGTGTATGTTTGTGTTTGTATATATGTGTGTGTGTGTGTGTGTGTGTGTGTGTGTGTGTACGCTTTGGGAAGTGAGGAAACCAAGACAGACTCTTGACAACTCACTTCAACCTACAGATATATTTTCACGTCAGAGTTAAAACAGCATAAGCCGTCTCTTATCTGTGTTACATTGCTGCTGAGAGGTTCTTTCACTCTGGGGGGAAACGATAAGTTAATGGGTTCATCAGCTCTGGTCAACAGCAACCTACCACTGCCACCTAGTGGACTTTATGGGTGAAACATTAGACTACAATGCCAGGTAATGAGGATACACGGATATTTAGCTGATGCATAGTTGTGCTGCCATATGTCAACAGCCTCCCAGTGAGCTGTTTGATGAATCAATATCAATGTGAATCATTTACTATAACAATTTCCTACAACAATGATACCAATGCAATATAATAGGACCAACTCTCTCTTTCTCTCCCTCTCTCTAAGCTGTGACTAGATTCATTCAGACAGACTGCTAATGAAGAATTACAGTACTTGAGTCTAGAAGTAATAAACACATGTTCTGATTTTTCAGCATCCCTTTCAAACAGGATGTCTATACTTTTTGAAACATTGCACAGGTGGAAAAAGACCAGACTTGTTTTATTTGTCAGATGAAGGACAAGTCGTGATCAAAGATAACTCCAAGTTCCTCACAGTGTAGAGTCCTGGGATGTTTAGAAAAAATAATTAAGCTTTTATCTGAGTTTAGAAATAAGAAATTCATAAAATAAATAAATATAACTGGGTATCATCTGCATAACTGTGGATGTTTATATGATGCTTCATGATAATTTTATGTTAGGATTAGTTCAAGGAGATAAACATGTGGGAATAAACTATTACATGTTGATGCATCAGGACTGGATATTTTTCTCCTTTTTATCGATTTTGGGGTGATTGGGTGTATAGTTTATTTAATTTATTTTGTTTTGGTTGGGGTTAAGATTGATCAGTAAGTGTGGTTGTTTTGTGGTTGTTATTTCAATTTTTTATCAAAAGTTTTTTTAAATTGCGGTTGATGTTAAGTCAGACCATTTTAGTGTTAAGTTTAGATATTCTATTTAGACTTGGTCCATTGACAGATTGTACAGATATGATAATTTTGACTTTTTTTTTTTGTTTGTTTTTTTGTTTTTATTTATTTATTTTAGTTTGGAACGCAATTAGTTAAAGGGAAACACCGGCAAATGTGAACCGACATCCCACTGTCATAAATCTTTGGATACTGTCAATTGCAAAAAATAAATAAAAATAAATAAAATAAATAAATAAACAAATCGGTGCTACGATAGTTTGATGCGATAGACATCGCGGTGTCAGAGATCCTGGCAGTTTAGCAACTTAGCAGCTAATGAATGATCCGGGCAGGTTGCTGACCCCAAAGTAAACAGCGTATTTGTGCCACTAAAGAGGTTGTACATGTCTTTCTAAGCCCCGTGCAACACAACCAGGAGCCTTATTAACACAACACAATGTCTGATTAACTCATTAATGATAAAGAATCGGTATAAAACAAGTGTTTCAACAGGCTGCCACATACCTCTGTTGATTTCCAGACGCATCCGTGAAAGTCCAAACATTTCTGCCCTTCACAATAAAAGCCTCCTACTTGTTTGCTGATGTGAAGCTTTTAATATGAAGCAGCAGCAGCAGGAGGAAGGTGATAAATCTACCTGATATAAACCCAACATCTTCCTGTTGCCGTTGCTGTTTCATATTTGACGCCAAAAGTTGTAACAATGTAGCTCCTAGTGTCTGAACCTCATCTGTTTGTTATCTATCACAGGGGGCTGCAGCCATCCCAGTAGACGTGGTGAGAGCGTGGTCCACCCTGGACGAGTTACAGACAGACACACCCATCATCTTCCACCTGGTCTGTGTGGTCATTGTGCTTGTGAGCAGCAGCCAGCAGAGGTCAGTGCTCAGCAGTGTATGAACCTCTGCTGCTGGATGGTGTTGATTTTAGTGCGTCTGCCTTTTTAATGCTCCAAGTTTTGAAGAAAAATGATTATTATCATCATCATCATCATCGTTGTTGTTATTATTATTATCATTATTATTATTACTAGTAGTATTCCTTATTTTCCCAACTCAAAAAAAATGTAGTGACTAGAGTGTAGTTTATAGTAACATTATCATTTATTGTCTTTTTAAAATTCATTTATTTAAATAAATCTGAGACGAAGTGGCAGGAATGTGAAAAAGAAAACAATTCAAAAATCTCAAAACTTTTTGTATTAAGGATGAAATTCTGATGTAATGATGAAAAATAAAAAATGAAAAAAAAAACACAACAAAGACATGCTGAAGCATCCACATCGTAAGATCAGTGTGAATCAATGAAATGAAAATGATTTAATCATGTCACCCTCTATTTATTCAGCCCTTCATCTCAAAATACACAGATTTACTCTACTTACTTTACATTTTTAAATAGAATGTGGAACAATCAGCCACCCTGAAGTTACTGAGGTGCAGCTAACTATTGTAATAAAGGTACATTAATCCAAGTAAAGCCACTGCTGCTGCTACTTGTTAGAGCTTCACAGTTTCAATGTTGTTCAGAGGTTTTGAGCAGAGGTTGGTTGACATGATGAGAGAAAAACACAAGAAGCAGAAGAAGAAAAACGTCACAATGTCTGTTCACTTTTAATTTTTACTTTTTCATTTTTGTAAAAAGCCCTAAAGCAGTTTCAACACATCTGAGGCTTTTGGAAATTGAAAAGAACCTAATTTTATATATTTTTGTAATTATTTAAGACATAATACAACAAGCAGTGAGAAAGTGTGTTTGAAAGAGTGTTTTTATTTGAATGAATGGTTTCCTAAATACCGTCATATATATATATATATATATATATATATATATATATATATATATATATATATATATATATATAATTTTGTATGTCTGTGTGTGTGTGTGTGTGTGTGTGTGTGTGTGTGTGTGTTGTTGTTGTTTATAAACTTAGATGCAGTACATTTATTATTATTATTATTGTATCTGTCTCTTCTATAGATTCTATTAATTCCAATGGACTTTTTTTTTTATTTTATTTTATTCAATATACAATTTCCGCTGCAAAAATGAAACAAATAAGATTAATTCATTCAATCAGAGAAATATACATTTTCTGTGGAAGTGATGTAGAATATCAATATCATCCTACTTTAGTTATGGCATTTTCTAACAAATTTTACACTTTTGTGTCTGTTTTACAACTTTGTATAAACTTGTGACATTTTGTTTATTCAGTTTGTACTTGACCTGTTACATGTAAATAATAATACAAATAAAAGAAGAAGAATATCTTATTAATGAATATTTATGTATTATTATTTAATTCATAATATTAGTTCTCGCTGTGTAGGTTTTCTCTGGGTATTCCTTTCTTATTAGTTTATTTTCAGTTTTCAAAAGCCTCAAGTGTGTTTGAACTGTTTTAGGGCTTTTTACAAAAATGAAAATCTAAAGTAGTCTTTTTAAAAAAGTTTAAAAAGTTTACACATTTAAAATGTGGAGCTGTAACATAGCAGTGGTTGGATTCTAATAATAATAATAATAATAATGATAATAATGTATATGTGCTCCTCATGCATATGTATAAATGGAAGCGATTTTATATGAAATGTCCACACGTATGTATTTGCTTTTTGCTTCTTGTCCTAGTGTCTGCACATAAGAGCCTGTTTGTTCCCAGTCAGTTGGTGTGTGTGTGTGTGTTCAGCACTGCCAGTGTTGAGCCAAGGGCCCATCTGGCTCCTATGAGGGCCGCTGCTTCACGGTGCCTCAGTCTGATTCATGGGTGCTGGACAGCCTCAGCTGCTATCCCACTTCCACTGGTTTTTTACATCACATACTTCTCCCAAAAACACTGCATACCTCCCAGCTCTAGCTGCTCTCCTACTGACAGACGAGCTCTGCAGAGATGTTGTATTTCTCCAAGGCCACTCAGATCCTTCACAAAAAAACAAACAAAAAAACTGGTTATTCTTGATCTTAGGCTGCAAAAAACATCTTTTTGTCTTACTCTGCCTTTGCTCTCTCTCAGGAATTGTAAGATGTGCCAAGATGCCAGCAGGCTTCAGGGCCACACCCTTATGGAAGGATGTGTGTGCAAGTTACAACCATACTCTCCCTCAGCTTTTTTCTTCCTCTTTATTCCCTCTGCATTTCAATCATTCGCTTCCTTTATCTTGTCTTTTCGGCTTTCACACTCTCCAAAGTGATGTAACCGCGAAAACACAGCCCTGGCAGTCTGTTCTCAGAGTTCTGGCCAGACCTCACTGCTCTGGCTGAGTTACTCGAATGCGATTGTGTTGCACAATCCGCCAGCCAAGAGGCTCATGATGTCTCAGATGTACATGTCAGAGGAGCTCCCCTGTCAGTCAAACCACAACACCACAGAGCCACAAAACAGCACAGGCTGATGTGAGCGAGAGTCACGGTAACACTGAAAGAAATGAAATTATCTTTTAAAAATAATACCTCATATTATTTAGCATGAACATGGATGACAAGTTGTTATAAATAATTGTAAATTAAGTTTTGTCTTCAGTGATTACGATGTCTGCACATGTGTAAAATCCCACATTCAGTTCATTGATTGAATAAACCATTCTTTAATTATCAACTCAATGTAATTGTGCCAGATTTACAACAATGATGTCAACTCACATCATCCCAACCTAAAATCATGACTTTTGTTACAAAGGTGATGAATTGACAAAACATCTAAATTATTCTCCCTTTATTATATTATCATTATAAACTTCCCATGATGCATTGCATTTGGCTCAGAATTCCCCACGGAGACATAGTGGAAGTTTGTTATGAGTCTTTTTATACATGTCTCAGTCGAGTCACATGGCTTTCTCTCATAAAAATACAATGGTGCAAGTCATGGTGAAGACTGTTGTCCAACATCAACCACTCCCCACACTGAGTGGGTATAAAAGCTGGATTGTCTTATTCTGGTCTGAATGTGGCTGCAAAACTAGTAATACTTTCATATTTGAGTCAAATACAAACCAAACTGAGACTGTAAAGCTTAATATGAAAAATATACAAATCCAATTAACTGTAAAAGTAAAATAACAGAAAGGCAAATATAAGGTTTTATTAGGGCGCAGAGACATAATATGATGAAGCTGTCCTCACTGTTTCCCTGGTTTCTCATTTTTTGCTATGCTTAGCTAAGCTAAGCAATCGTTCCACCTATATAGTCTATATAAGAGTATTCAATTTTCCATTTAAATCTTGGTAGCAAAGTCAATGTTCCTTTTCATTGAGCCGCAGTGATGATGGTTGTGAACTTCTAATACAGTCAAAAGATCACAATCATGTGGAATAATCATAATGATCATAGTCATAAAACACATTACTTCCTGTTATCCAGTAGGTTTAAAAAATAAGAATAAAATAGATTCCAGGAAAAAAAATCAACCACCAGAAAAAAAGACTGAAGTATTGGACCGATACTGATCCCTGGGACATGAAGTAGGAACATAACTTGTTGCTACGTTTGGCTTTGAGCTGAGCAATGGTTTAAGTCGTGACAGTCAGACACGAGTAAATCCACATGAGTGAGGTTTGATGACAGATGTCTCTATGTGGCTCCAGATGACTGTCGGGAAAGTAGACAGAAACACTTACTGCCAAGAAAGCTGTTTAACCATGCAGAGTTTTCACTGCCTTCCTGTTTATGCATGAGATCAACTCTCCCCAGAGTCTCATGGATGAATTAGAATGGTTTGTGGCAGGTTATTGTATCACGATATTAACACTGTTACTGAGAGTCATACAGAACGCCTGAAGTCACTGAAGTTAGAGTCCAGCTCCTGACTGTTGATTGCCTCTGGGTGAAAGTCAGAGAAATGGTAGTGAGTGTATGAAGAGCAACACTGCTCTCTCACTGATGCAGTGACTCTCCTCTTGTTTTGTCAGCCTTCATTTCCTAGAAATTCCTGTCTGACTTCATTCCTGCTGCTTTTTACCTCTGATTTGCGTCACTGTCTGCCAGTTGTTTTTTGGCCGTACACAGAAACACAAACAAGCTGCAGCACACATGCTTTACGTAGCCCTGTGCTGACACACATAAGACACTGCGCATATTGTTGTATCTCCTTCCATCTCAGCATTTCTCACTCATTGTGTGATTGATGAATCAGGTCAGCGTGAAACTGATCCTATATTATGATCTGATTCTTATCTTTATGGTCTATATGATCCACTCTAACATGTTAACATGCTAATATTTAACAGGTGTAGTGTTTTCCACTATACCTGTTAAGCATGCATACTTTAGCACGCTAACATCTGCTAATTAGCAATAAACAAGAAGTGCTGATGAAATGTTTTTAGTTGAAATATTTGTTTATAAACCAAAGCAATGGAAAAATGAAATTATGTCACTAAAGGAAGTTAGGCACCCCCACCCCACCTCCACCCCCCTTTCCTCTGATGCCTACCCCTCCACTCCTTCAATGTGTTTTTCCATACAGAGGTCCAGAGGTTAAGTTGTCCCCAGCATGTGTTAGTGCTCAGGTCAGCAGCAGCGAGGACATGTGTTGACAGAGTGTGTGAATACTGGGTAAAGTCAGGGGTTAAACACTTCCTCCCACCTGGCTGCCTCCTGCACAGAGCACTGCCTGGTAGATAGATAGATGTAGATAGACAGACAGAAGTGTTTCACCAGCAAATTTCAAGAGAAAGACTGTCTGTCAGTGTCAGTGAGTGTGACAGACCACAACTCAGGGCATGTGTGTGTGTGTGTGTCTAATTCTCCATTTCAGACCTGTGAGCAGCAGCATCTCTAACTCACAAGGGTTCACACACACAGACATACATATATAACATAGTGGGAATGACAGAAGCAGCTGCTGGTTGATCTGGAGGTCGTTGGATCACAGCACTTAGGAAAAAACAAATTCTTTAACCCAGAGGGCTGTCTAAGATGAGAGATACCAGATCACATGGTTGTACAAGGGTGTGAGTGTTTTCTACAAAATGTGTGTGTGTGATCAAGTTACTTTGTGTGTGTATAATGAGATTTTAGATAAGAAATGTTTGACTTCCTTCTTTTTATTACATTTATTTCACCCAGAAGCCCCCAGAGTGTGTTAAAACATCAATCTACACTTTGAACATAAAAAATAATGAACACCGTGATAGCAATTTGTTCAAGAACCAAGACCCAGACTCATAGGCTGAGCCACAAAAACACAAATGAATTTCAAATATAAAGTTAAAGGTTTATGATTAAAAATGCTAATTGAATATTTCGAGGAGTAAGATGCAACTGAGCAGCATTAGAAGTTTATACCAGAGTCTGCACAAAACAAAAAAATAAACATAACAACTGCATAAAAACATTTATAAAGCTCATTTAATTTGGATTTATTTGAATATGTGTATCTTGTGTGGAACTAAGCGAAGGTCCAAAAATCTGAAATCTGTCATTATTTGGCAGAATTAAATGCCATTCAAACAGCAAAACAGCTGCTTATAACTACACTCGGGGGTGTATTAAAGAAAAAAAAAAAATAGGCTCCTCAGTGCAGCCATGTTCATTAATAAAAGTAATGTCTCAGCATTGGAATTTTGCAGGTGTGATTTGTCTTCATCTTTAATGGTGTGGACTGATTAAGAAAGCAAACAGTGTGTGTATGTGTGTGTGTGTTAATGTGTGTGTGCGCGCCACAGGTGATTAGAGTGCCATTGGTTGTACTTTTCCACAGTGTGTGTGTGTGTGTGTGTGTGTGTGTTGATGGCGTACGTGTCTCAGCATCGTCTCATTGGTCGAATTATTCAGACTTAGCAAACAGAGCTGACGAGACTATGAGTGATCCTTAACGTTGTTATTGACTTAGACTTTATTTATAGAGTGTGTGGTCCAGCTGCACAAGCTGCACACATCAACCCCCCCCCCCCCCCCCCCCTCCTCCGAGGCCTGCGCGCAGACACGATTAATCAGAAGAATGTTATAATTAGGCTTAATACCCTCAGGCTGCATGGACACACATACACACACAGAAACAACACTATATATATGTGAACATGAACATAATGTATGAATACATGTGGAGCACAAATACACACACACACACACACACACACACAGGTCCTCTGTGTACGTGTGTGTGCAGGGTGGATGGGTTGCAGTGGTTTTTGGAGGGGTGGGTGCACTGTTTGTCCAAAATGCTTTAAGGCCTGTTCTCTTCATCTGAGAGGACGTTAAACAAAAGTCAGTTTGTTACAGTAGCGGGGGCCAGCGGGGGTATTAATATACACCAATGCAGATGTCTGAACAGTTACAGCCATCCGTGAGAAAGCCTGTTGTGTTCAGTGTCAAATCTAATGTCTGGTGATCCCCATTTGGTCAGGCCTATTTTGGTTGGAGGGTTCACATGAGTGCCTTCAAAAGTACATATTTGTCTCCAAGAGCACTTGTGTTCCTCTATAGAGTGAATCACAGTCACTCGCTCTTTCTTTTTTTTTTTCTCTAAACTTGTGGCAAAAAATAAATACAAAGAGTCGATTTAGTAATTACCACTGGACAAGGGAAAAACAGTAGCTATTTTCAGGATTTTTATTTAATTATAAATAGTAGTGATAATGCGCTTGTACACATGACATTTTGTCACATCACTTTGTCAAATAATGTAATACACAAAAATATATATATATACCAAAGGCATGAAGGGATTGGTTGATCCTAACAGACAGATATAGAGCAGACAGATGGATGGAGAGAGAATTTGTTTAACAGTTTGTCTGTAAAAAAAAAAAAAAAAAAAAAAAAGGCTGGAATACATGTGTGACAATAAATATGTCCAGAGCGCAGTAGCAACCTCATGAGCTCTTCTTTTTCTTCACAATGGAAACAAAACAAGAAAAAAAACACAAAATAATAAAAAAAATGCATTTTGGCTTTGTCATTCCTGATAATTTTCATGTTTACATTGTTGTTCCCTTGATTCAGTCTTTTCCATAGTTTTCCTTATGACTGCGCTGACTTCATGCGGTGTCCCCAGTGCAGCATTAGAGCAACACTCACCCCCAAGGACCTCATAGACACTTGTTGTTCCAGACCTCCAAACTGGATCATCCAAAGAATTTTGTAAGACCTTCAGAGGCACGTTAAGGTGTCTTGCTGTGGTCTTGCTGAGGTTTACTCTGAGAAACATGATATTGCACTTCTGGTCAGAAGGGACAGAGGCGTCTTTAGTCCAAACTTTCTCCGTCTCTCAAGTGTCTCTCAGTCGTGACTTGTGACCTGGTGGTTCTTTCTCTTCAGGACAGGGTTTCTAAAGGTTTTTTTAACCCTGTGATCGATCTTGCCTATCCCCCGCCCTTGCTTTTAAAGCCACTTCTCTGCCGCCCTCTCTCATCTGTCACTTTCCCTAAACTCACCCCCTGACCTCCCCCGAGTTCCTCTTTAAGACTACAAAAGGCAGGGATCTCTACCTCACTGTTTGAAAAATCAATGAGACAGAGGGAAAGAAAGGCAAGAGGAGACAGAGGCCGAGGGGGAGGAGGTGGGAAGAATCTTTAAATGAACTTTTTCTGCAGTACATCTGTGGTGTACATTAGCGTTTCTGAAACAATAAAACCCAAAGATTTATCTACTCATGTTTGTTTTCTTTCTCTCTGGAATTTCTCTTCGTGTGTGGGATGCACATATCTCAGATAAATGCAAGAAAATCAACAAAGCTCCTTTCTTTCCCCTTCTGCTTCACATATAATTTGGGGATTAAGATGGAGATACACGGAATTTCATATGTAGTAATGTGGCCCTAAAATATGTAAACATGTTCCTTTGAGTTTCAACTCGATGGCCAGCAGTCTGTGAAGGAGGATCTGAGTCTGCTGTCCTTGCAAGGACCCATATTCCACAGATAACATTTGGTCATTGTAGATGGTCACAACTCCACTGAAGATAACAAGTGATGCAGCAGCGGCATCCACAGCAGTCAACAGTTTTTGGTCTGATATTCCTTCTTGTGGTCCCTTCTTCACCTTTGTCCAAATTTGTCCACCAATAATTAATAACGCAACATTGTCCAATGTTGGAGAATATGTCCTGGTTGTAAAATGGTAGAAAAGTTTGGTCCAGATATTTAAAAAAACAAAACAAAACAAAAAAAACACTTCCATCACTGTACATACACATGTCCCTGGAATGGGCCAACTAGATCAGGTGATCTCAGGCCTCAGATAAGGAAGGGCACCTGTGAAAACATGATGAAACAGTTGTCAAATTATTACCAGTGAGAGTTTTTATTTTTTCAAACAAGGTAGAAGGATAATAAAAAAGATATACGGCTGTACTAAATTTAGGGCATATGTTTTTGTGTGCCATCACACTAACATGAACATATGGCTATTGTTAGCATAGCATGTGCTAACAGTGGTTTGGGGTGTAAGGTCAATGGAGGGAGATGTGAGAACAGAAGTGTGAAGATGCTCTGGAAGAAATAAAAAAAAACAGGACATAAAATCTGAAATATCGCAGAGAAAATATAAACCTACATCCTGTAAACATCACCATGTGTGTGACACACAATATACGGTATAATACCGTACACATGCATAACCCAAATATCCCAACATTCACATCATTCATCATTTTCATATGTGTGTGTATACCTTTTATATTCTGAAATTCTAAGCACGCAGCATGGATTATATAATCTGGAATAATCTAATCTCTTGTTGCTGTTCAGGTACAACAGACTGACCTGCACATCTGCTTAGCAACAGCATGAATGCCATAATTTTTGCACAGCGGTTCCAGTGAGATCTTCAGCTGCAAAGATCACTTTCAGCACTGGAACCTGGAGCTGCCCTGCTCAGCCCCCCGCACCACTCCACCCCCACTTCACTGACCTCAGTCCTAGCACCTGTTTCTAATAGCTGCCCTGCCAGAGGCTATTAGGATCTGTCCACCTCGAGAAAAGGGCCTTTCCTCTGCAGCTCCAAACCCAACCGCACACCAGCTATCCACTCGCACTGATTAATCACATCAAGATGGAGCGTTCATGCTCATAATGCTGCCGAGGTATGTGTGAGTGTGTGCGCTGTCCTGGTGGCTGCACTCGCACAAAGCCACATGTAGTGGTTTTTCATGTGCATACTAATTCTTTATTCTGTACACTTTCAGATATTTGACCGAGATATTTCATTAGACATTTGCCGCTCTCGGATATTAAGTTAGATATTCACTTGATACCTGCCGCCCCAAAGAGCTACAGAGTCAGACTCATTGGACTGCTGCCATATGTTTTGAAGCACACGCTTTTCTCGAGGTTGCCGTGAGGTCAGTGGATGAGCCTGATTGGTCAACCCCCTGTGGACCATAATTGGAAACGGTGGCCGCTGTAATCACACTGAGCCGTAGCAACGCTGTTGCTTTCCAACGTCAGACAGAGTTTTGTTTGAAGTTGATTTTAACCCTTAAAGTAACAGTAATGTGAAATGAAAGAGCCTCTGGTTGCTGGACAGGTAAGTCCTGTGAGCACTGCTGATCTAGGCAGGGCTGCAGCTACACTTCAGCTGATGGGAGCTGACACCACGGTAAATTCAACCGCAGCGTCTAGTATCATCACTGCATAGATGGAACAAGATCTGCACAATTTACCCCCACACTTGAGACTTCATGACTTGACCTGGAAAATACATCTAGCTTTCTTTTAGCTGATGCAGTGCTGCATCTACCTGTGTGCTGCCAGGGTCTGTGTACTTGTGTGTGTGTGTTGCTTGCGGACCAATGAACAATCAGAGCATAATCACACACTGCATCTGCTGATCTGGTTCAGATGTTTTCATCTTAATTCGTTTATTGAACATAAATAAGAGGCCACAGTAAAAAAACAGCCGATCTGCCTGAGAAAAATTAAAATTGCTTCAAGTCACAGATTAAACACCAATTCTGTGGTTTTGTGGTCACATGACCTCAAGACCCCGAGACGTGCTTATTGATAAAACATCATGTGTTTGTGGTGAATCTGTGCGAGCACCTGGGTGTAGAACAAATAAAAGGTGAAGTCTATTGACCTTACTTTGTCCGTACTGGCCGTACTGGTAGGAGGCCACGTGGTCCACTGTGTAGCCTGGTGAGCTGTAGGAGGGGGGGCAGTAGGACTGAGAACTGGGCAGGGACGGCAGAGCCGACATGGATGGAACACTGGTCAGACCTTCCAGACCTTTGATGTGATCCATGCGCTGGCTGCAGCTGGCAGCCATGCCAGCAGGCGGCTCAAGACCGCCTGTCAGAGGTGAGATGGCATAATCACTTTGAGGCTGATGTGGCACACCACCCGGATTCAGCAGACCCATCACCTGATGAGAAGGAAGGACAGGAGAGAAGTCTCTAAATGTGGGTAATGACATAAACTGACAGGGTTTTAGTGGACATTACATCCCAACTAACACATGTAGGAAATCCCCCGTCGTAGACATCAGCCGGCTCCAAGCCCGTCTCAGACACAGATATCACCAGAAAGGAAGAATTAAACAATTTGTCTTAGATCCACAGCTCCACTTACTCTTAAATTCCTTTTTGACACTGCTCCAAAAACCCATGGCACAAGATAAAAACTTATCTCTGAGCGAGATATGCCGACAAAGATAACACAAAAGAAACGTCTGAGAAAGCTCCACTCCGCTCGGCCTCAGAATAGATTTGCAGTTTGAGAAATCCGTTAGCTCTTGACCTGGTCTTTATTAGCGACCAGATAATCAAATTTGGAAGGGGGGATATTCCTCGGCCAGAAACGAATGGAAAAGAGCTGTGGGGCAAAGTGTTTCAACTGGCTTTAAAAACAGCCACGGTACCCAGCAACCCCCCCTCCAGGTAAGCCTGTCCATCATCAAAGCGTTTTGTAAACTGTTAATCGGGACTGAGACAAGCTTTATCACATACAAAAGCAACTGTGACTGAATCTGCTGCCTCTATATGTATCACATCCCACCTCCCTCTCTCTCACAGCAAAGGCCTGAAGGCTGCTCCACTCCACCTAATAAGAAGCAGGTACACTGCTCTTTGGGTGCTCTTAGCTATAAGTGACATATTATTCTACATCCACACACACATGGTCCTGCTTAAATCATTTCCCAAGCATGGGAGGTGAATGGAGGAGTCCATGTTGATTTGAGGAGGGAGCTGTGTTTCCTCCCATGCCCAGTAACATTTTCCTAAAAAATTAACCTGTGTTTGGTCTGAACAGAGACACAGCAGGAACAGGAAGTTACACTGCTTCTCACCTGACACATTCTCTTTCAGCTTTTTACCTGTTTTCCAGCCCATCTATCATCTCTCTCTCTCTCTCTCTCTCTCTCTCTTTTCCTGCCTCGTGAGATGGCTGCTGGCCGACCCATCCGCAGCATTTCACATTGGAGTGCCACCGTTGCCAGCGGCCTCAGTAAGAGTGTCCAGGAGTTAGCAGGGAATGTCGGGATGAGGGAAAACATCTGAGACAGGACATTCCTTCCCCAGTGTATGAAATATATACAAATAAATTAAAACCTTTGCTTTTACGTAGAGGAATGTCCAGGAAAACATTTTAAAAATGTAACCATTAGAAGTTTCCCTCAGGCTCCAGTGTAGAGTTTTCTGCAATGTTTGTGCATGACTGTCTTTACTGTCAGAGAAGTACAGTGAGTAGTATATGTCTTATTCATGAAGCAGTGGCTTTATGTGTTTGGTTATTATTGAATAAATCCCATAGCACAACGGAGAACTAATAAAAAGCCATCTGAATAGATGCACACATTTTTTATTTTGTATTTTAAATTATAGTCCTACAGTTTAAAAGAGGGTTGTGTGTTAACTTAGCCATGCAGCTCAACCATGTCGTGTAATATTTGTATAAAAGATGTTGCAGATTCCTGAACTGATCCTCACAATCTCATGGAGTTGATCAATTATCTACACTGTGTGTGTGTGTGTGTGTGTGTGTGTGTGTGTGTGTGTGTGTGTGTGTGTGTGTGTGTATTCTCACTCCAGGCTGAAATCTCATTTTCTACCTGTTAGAGTCTGGATTCTTCCGTCTCATTTGCCATACCTTCCATTTCAGAGCTGAAACATTCACTTCTAATTTGTCACATACTCTTTCCATCGTCTGTCTTCCTATAACCATATAACTTTTCTGATCAAACACCAAACGTGACCATCCAGCAGACGAACACGTGACCACATTGTGTAAAAGTGAGTAAAACTGGTGAGTCACTGTGTGTATATGTGCGTGCACATTCTCCAGACCTGAGTGAAACATTATATGAAATTCTCTTAATGTATTCTGAAAATGTGTTCAAACCTGATTCTGCTTAACTACAAAAGTAAATCTATCCTGATCTGCAGAGACAGGCTCATTCCTGTTACATGCTCTGCAAAAACCTAAATCTCAAATGTTTGAGTTTTATCAGAGTTACATCATCATGTTATATGTGATTCTCGGATGCTAAAACACAGACACACACACACACACTAACACATGTTTCAGGCTGTGGTTTCACCTGTGGGGAAAGTCCGTTTCCTATGGTGGAGTTTATGGAGTTTGCCGGCCCTCCAGGGCTCACAAAGCTGTCTGAGTAGCCTGAGAAGGAGTGACGTCCAGAGGCGAGGCAATAGGCAGAACCTCCTTCACCCTGTGCTCCAGCGCCAGACGCCTGGTGACCCGAGGAGGGAGGTAGAGGCTGGGGCCGGTGCACCGTGCTGGGAGGCTCTGACACTACCAACGCACATGAAGGAAAAACTGTTAAAACTTAAACATATAAAAAAAGATGTTGCTGTGGTGAATTTAAGAAATTAAGAATAACTGCTCCAGTCAATATACACATTGACATTTTTTTTCTTATAGCATCATTTTAATTAAATTTTATTTTAATTTCATTTTATGTAATTTCATTTAAATTACATTTTAATTAAAAAAAACAAACAAATCCAAATTATTAGTTGTATAATAAAAATAAATGAACTGGACATCATTGAACATAATTGGTTTATTTTAGATGAGGACAGATCACATACAGTTAATACCTGACAGTCCTCATTAATGTCCTGATCTCATTAAACATTTTGTAATTTCAGTTACAACAAATTCAAACTTGAAATTAAAATTAATTTTCACATGTCTGTGGTGAGTTGCATATAAGCTTTGGAACATTTTTAAGAAGCAGCAGGATAAAACAAAAATAATCATCATCCCAAAACAAAAACAACACAACACTACGCTCACAGCTTCAAAAACAGAAACATGATCTGTACAAACTCTGTGCACGTCACGACTCACTTACTCAACTTATTATAAATAATGGTAAACAAATTAGTTGAGGCTATGCCGTACCTTGTGCTATAGATGGGGGAGGGTAGGTGCTGTCAGAAAGCTGGTAGGAAGGGATGCTGGACATGGCTGAAGGAGGGAAACCCCCTGGGATGAGGTGATTAAACGCCATCAGCTGATTGGCTCCTGCCTGCTTCCTCCACCGCGCTCGCCTGTTGCTGAACCACACCTAAAAAAAAGGTGGATCAGTACGTAATGCATTTTCACAGCCAAAACACAAATTACACACACACACTTACACACAAAATGAGGCAATACAACAATATACATAAACTCCTTTGACTTGTGTGGCTCTGTGGATCTGAACGAAGGCTAGAATGGGTCGAGGCAGCAAGGCTGTCTGTGTGTGTGTGTGTGTGTAACATGCCTATTCCATACGGTCAGAGCTCCTGCTGGATATACTTACACTTCCCATATGGAGCCAGATGAGAATTTAGTGAACTTCACTTCAGAAAAGTGAGTGACTCAATTGGGCCTCTGGGAGTAGAGAGATGTATGTGCTTATGTGTGCATGCGCGTGTTATATGGAGCAGATCGAGATCAGTAGGTTGCATTTAAATGTTTTTATTTTTTTAATTTCACTTATGGTAAATTATAATGGGGATAGATAACAGTGCCATGTTTAGAACAGTCTCACTGTGTGAATGTTTTCCCCATGTCTGTGTTGGGTTTGTGCAGGTGCCTACATTCCAAACACACACGTTTGCGTGTTGAGTGTGTTGGATGTGTGATAACCCAGTGACCTGTCCAGTTTGGACCCAACGTCTCCTGGGATTGGTTCCAGACCCCATGACCCCCAAAAGGATAAGTGGTATAGTCTTAGAAGGATGAATTATAATATTCATAATACATAAACTATGTAAACAATTAGTCACATGATTTCCTGACATGTTGTGTATGTTGTGTCCATACCTGCACCCTGGCCTCTGTGAGCTTGGCCCTCTGAGCAAGTTCCTCCCTAGTATAGATGTCCGGGTAGTGTGTTCTTTCAAAGGCCCGCTCCAGCTCCTCCAGCTGCTCTGCTGTAAAAGTAGTGCGACTGCGCCGCTGCTTTCTCTTCAGGGGCAGATCGGGCTCTGACTCCACATCTGAACCCTCGTCGGAGTGACTTGCTGTTCAGATGAGTAGAGAAGAAACACAGGATGTAGATGAGTTTTTCAGCTAATACGAGATTTTTAGTGAGGTAAAAGCAGACGCCATCCACCACTAACGTTACACACACATGAGCTCTGTCACTGTAAAATTTGGGGGGGATCATCTGAAATTTACCCTGCAGCTGTCAGGTGGAACAACAGACCTGATGCAGCTTTCAGCAGATGTGACGACTGATTTTGATTGTACTCTCTCATAGAAAGGAGCCACACAGGCAGCATCAGGCCTCGTTCTTCCTTGTCATCTTGCCAAACAACACGCCAGACATCCATTCAGAAGTATTCCAAGCGTCAGAAACAAATCCCACTGGATGAGATTCCCAGGGCAACACAAGGGACTTGAGGACTAAAAGCCTCACAAAAGGCTAATTTGGATCCAGAGGGCATTCTTTATATGTGTGTGTGTGCGTGTGTGTGTGTGTGTGTGTGGACAAGGCACAGGCAGCGGTCTTCAGTTAGATCTGAAAAAAAAAAACTACTGAACTGATTTTGTTGAATATGTTGACAGTTGGAAGATTTTTATTTCTCTGTTTAAATTTCCAGTCACGATAAACTGAGACCTGTGCACCATCTCAGAAAATCTGGATTAACTTTTTATCCAAATCACTGCAGATTTGAACGTTTTTGTGATCTCTGAGGAATAACTGAATCAATACTGAATGTGAGAAATCCATAACCTGTCTTTTTGGTCAGTGCAGTGTGCTTCAGCTTGACTGGGCCTCAGAGAGATTAAGTGTCCTGACAGCCTCTGTCTCGCATCAGTGTTAATACTATTGTGATCCATGTTCTATAAACCAGCCGCTCACTTTTTTAACTCAGCACTTCAAACACTCCACTGGTTCTCTTCTAGTTCACCAAGGCCAAAATGCCTACTTTTGTGTTACACTTAATTGATTCCCCCTCAGCACTGGGGAAGTTTTCTCTGCAACACTGTATTAGTTTCTCCCTCAGAAGCAACAATAAAATACAAGAGAATCCAAATAGCTCAGGGCTTGTCATGTGAAACTGATCCTCTTTCCCCCTTCTGTGATTTTCTCCTTGCAACACCAGAAGCAGTGGGAGTGAACTTAACATGTATTAGCAGCATATTGGTAAAGACGCATTCAAACATGAGTAGGGCAATAAGTAAAATATTTTCGGGGGGGACGGGTCTTAACCCTCACATGCTAAATATCTCACAATTATGCTCTCACACATTGAAACTCTTCATCAATCGGACTCCAGAATCTGACTGAATCGGACTAAATAATACACCCACCACAGAAATAGCCCAGATAGCAGAATCATTATGGGTCAAAGATGGCCCAATTTCTGGAGGATGTACATCCCCTATATGCCACTATATGGAACTCCAAAACATAGCTATAACTTCCCCAAAAAGAGTCCAAAACCCCCACAGTCAAGCCAAAAGCCTTCACCTTGTTCACCTTTAAATTTTAAGTAGTGTGGTAAACCAAAACTATGACATAGTCAAACCAAAGGCCTTTACCCTGCTTTCTCTGTGTCAAAATGAATTCAAAAATGCCAGATGTTTGCCAGACTACAGCCAGAATCTTTGCTATCCGATTTCAACACGCCAACATGATTTCAGATATGAGTTTTATCCACTTCTTCATTACAAATGACAAAATTTTCCATCTCATTTTTCTCTAAGCTGAAAACAAACAGACTTTTGGTTCCATCCGTGGGATTGCAAAACTGTACTTTAAATGGTGGAGAAAGAATCTGGGGTGTGGAATGAGGAGCTTTGGAGTTTCGGACAGGATGGCTGAGGCCTTTTGTGATCTCCCACTAGAGTTCTTGCATGGAGGAGGGCTGCTAGGAATTCTGTTTCTCTCTCCCTGCGTCTTTAACAGCGTGTGCTTTCCTCAACATTTCACAGGGATTTGGGCCCCGGGAAAGCTGAGGCGGCCGGGAAAATCTTTAATCACTTTGGAATTACCAGTCAGTTATGACTGCTACCGGGGTTTCAAGAACATTTCAAAAGAAGCGACAGTGTGGCACCTCTAGAGTCTCAGGCGTCTGGTTGTGATAAAAGCCTAAATCAGGTCCTGTGCCAGGCAGTCAAGTGGCCTTATTTGTCTTATTGCACTTTGTTGGATTGTTTGATTACTTGATGGTATGGTACGACCAGAACGTAATCAAATGACCAGAATCTGTGGATAAGCGCTATCGTGACAGTGCAAACAACATGATGACATGTGGAGCTTGGAGAAAATGGCTGCCAGTGTTTAGAAAACAGCAGAAACTTCAGACTTGCTGATTTTTCTCTGAAAATAAAAAGAAAAACAACAACAACTTCTGCTTCGCTCGAAAACAGTTCTTGCACTTCAGCACCCCACCCTCCTTAAACAAGCACACACACACACACACACACAAACCCCTCACAGCCTCTCTTTGTCTCCCCAATTCTCTCTTTTCCACCCATATTTCTCTCTCTCTCTCTGACTCTCAGCTCTTTGTTGCTCCACAGAGCTGAGGTCTTTGCCGGCAATTTCCACGCTCCATCTGTGGAATCCGTCATGGCTCCCTCGGCCCTTCACAGTGGAGGGCTGTCACCTGCCCCATGGGGGAGCTGTGAGGGGGCATAAAGAGGCTCTGGAGAGGGCTTGGGGGAGGTGGTGTGGATGGGGGCACAGCCAGGGGGGATTCTACCCCCTTCCTCCCTGAAAAAAAAAACCCACCCCCTTCCTCTAGAGGGATCTGTAAGAGCACCTGAGGGGGTAGGAATGGCAGCAGAGAGGGCAGGGGAGCTGTTGTTGTGGATGTAAATGTACCCAAGGGGATAGTCTGTCTCGGGTATCTGTGTTGGTTTGGTTGTTGTTGGTGGTGACGGAGGCATCATACGTCCCCAGTTTGTGCTGATTTAACACATGGAAACTATTTTAGGTGAAAGAAGGAAGTTAAAATATTAAATTTAATTTTTTTTCTGTTCTATGCCAGTGTTACATATCGATGTCTAATGTTTTTGAATGTTTTCTTATTTTTAAAAAATTGTTTTGAAATGAAAAAGAAAATCTGTTTTAGAAATACCATTTATATTGCAGAAGAAAAAAAATACATTTCTTTTTAATTTTGATTGTTTAATTACTAGAAATCATTATGAATATATAATTTGAAATATCAAAATTAACAATAACCTGAAAATTAATTAAGGTCCCATATAGGAGCTCACTTTTTTCTCCTGTTGGTAATTGATAAACATTTTTTCTAAATTCTTTAAATTTTAAAATTATCTATATTTTATGTGCGCTTGTATCATGTAAACCACTCCAGGAACAAGAATCTGTTTCCCTTTAGGAACGAAAAAAGTTTTATAAAAAGTTTTTTTTTTTTTTTTTTACTGAGCACATAGCAACCACTTGGATAAGATCCTAAAACATAAGCAAAGGAAGTGTGTGGTGATGGTGGTGGGGTATTTTGGTGACAAGGTTGAGCCAAGAGAAAAGGCAGCCACCCAATTGCCCTAAGGCCCACAGCCCTGACATAGCAGACATGACCTTGAGTGCCAGGTTTCCTCTGATTCTACATGTGTTTAAGCTTGTCAGCCTTGAGGCATCTCTACTTGATTGTCCATTAACCTGCTCAAGTGCCCCTGAGTGTTGTCAAACACACACACACACTTTTCTACATAATCTGTGTAATGAAAAAACCTTGTTTAAAGCCAAATTGACAGCAGTGCATCCCTGCACATTAACTCTCTAACTGAGACAAAGAGGAAGAGGAGAAGGATGAGGAGTAGAGAGAGAGATGGAGAGATGGGGCGAAATGTTTCCCTTGCTTCCCGGATCTCTTCCAGCCTCATAAATGTGTGGTTTCAGAGTGCCCCATTTGCCGTCATCGACTCACTATCCTAAAGATCTGATCACATTGATTTGGCACCATCAAGTAGCTTTGGCGAATCAAATTATCCACTCTAAACCTCCTATCGCTGCCTGCCTGTATACATATGCTATATCTTAAAATGCTGTATTTATAATCCCTGTAAACACTTGACTTTTCTCTGTATACTTTTGCTCCACCTCAGCTCAAAGGAGCGAGGGGGTTGCAGACACGGTCCTGGCTCTTGTCAGTTCATCAAAATATAAGAAAATATGAGCCTTAAAAGGGTAAAATTATCTGAGCGGGAGAAAGGCCTGAAAAGGCAGCCTCTGCAAGATTGACCAGGAGCTGAGGAGCATTAAGCCGCAAAATAAGAGACGAGCAGTTAGGTGGGGGGAGAGTAGGAGGACGAGGTTAGAGGAGAAAAGAAAACTGTTTAATTTAACCCAACTTGAGCCCTGAGAGGCACACAGTACACCGGACTCTGAGCCAAGACAACCTCTCCCGAGCCAAGAAAGCCCAAAATGGCTCCTGCTGTGCAACGCTGTCCCGGGAAAAAGAGAAAAACAAGGGGGAGAAGGATTCACAGACTGTTGGAGAGACTTCAGCATCACTGAACGTGGGGGCTGCAGTTGGATGGGGACACAAAAGCTTAAATGTGTCCACTGAGACATGAGACAGTACACATGTGTGAAAGGGGATGTGACAAAACTTGGATTTTGGGACTTGAGGGAATTAAACGACCATATGTGGGCTATTTACTCCCCTCTTTGGACATCCCAGTAACTCTTCTGAGGCTTCGGTTAATAGTCGGAGTAAATTGAGCCTCAGACACATTGCCCTCCCTCCCTCCCCCCCCTCCACCTACCCCTCTGAAAAAACACAAAACAAAGGGCAGAGGAGACAAATGCAGCATTTATTTGGGCGGGACGACCACGTTGCTCCCATTGAGCAGCCGGGGGACTAAGTGACTGACCAACTGCATTAAACAGTATATAGAAGTCAAAGCAAGCAGATGCTTGGCCGAATAATGGCTTTACTGACAGCTTATAGACCCATCTGCGACTCTTTCTGCTGGGTTAAGAACAAAATTGTGTGTGTGTGTGTGTGTGTGTGTGTGTGGGAGGAAGGAAGGGGTGGCAAGGCAAACTCACTTGACTTGCTAAGGAGGAGTTTCTTCCCCATATGAGTCTGCCAGAACTGCATGTGTGTGTGTGTGTGTGTGTGTTTCTGACAGGTCAGAAAGTGTCAGAGTTACTAGGAGTCAGGGGGCTGATTACCTGTCATTTGTAGCTCATGTGTGTTTCTAACCCCGCTTCCTGTGCGATGCTGGGGGGAAACAACCCTCTACGACCCCGTGACCTTGCAGCTCTGCTCTGTCTTTTAACTGCTGTCAAGCAGCGAGCTGCTGAGGTTCATTACCGTGCGAGCAGGTTCACTGTCACCATTCGTGTTTGTTGACAGCTTCATCCTCCTCGTTATACTGTCAGACTGCCGCTGACTACAGCTGCGGTCCCTCTTCAACAAAAGTCCACAAGAAAAATCTACAAACGTGCAGGTGTAACAGACATAATGTAGCAGTAATGTCCTGTGCTGGTGGAGGAGCAGGAGTTTCCTACTTTTACTACAACATTCAGATGATAAACATGAAGCAACAATGATTATTTCCATCACACACACACACACCCCATACACACACACAGTGATGGCACACTGATGATGTTCCCACGTGGAATGACTACAGCACAAAGGCTCCAACATTTTAAACTGAAGTCAGTCCTCCGTGATTGACAGTTGCCTGTCCCTGTCAGCAGCATCCATGCTGCGTTCATTGGCCTCTGCCCAGCTCTGGCAAACTCTGACACTTGACCCTCACCCCAGTGCGCACATACATACACACACACACACACACACACACACACACACACACACACACACTCACACACACTAAAAACAATCATGCTCCCAAACACACAGACGGACATATGAGAGGAAAACACACACTCACATTCTTCCCCACTTTCTCAGAAACACACACAAACACACTCATGCACATTAAAAACAGACCCCCTCCCTCCCCCTCACCCCCCCTCCCCAGCTGTTGTGCCTATAGTGCGTACTCACAGCAGATAAAGAGGGGCCTTATTCTAAGGCGAGCCATTCTACTTGACCTTCGCTGAGCCTTTTCACTCTTTCACTCCTTCAAACCGTCTTTGGGGCTTGCTCGCTCTAAGCTCAATGTGGCTAGTCCATCACGGGTGAAGGCTGGGGCGCTGCTGCGGGTCTTGAAGGGGGAATACCCCAAATACTCCCTGCCCCCTCCACACACACACACGCACACACACACACAGAGCGAGAGAAGCCCCCTTCCTCTCAGAAATCACCCTGACTTCAAAGTTTGTGTGCATTCATTAATTGTCCTTTGAATTGATATCAGAGGGTCATAATAAAAGTGTGAAAGGAAAAAGAGGCTTTAATGAAGCATAGAGCAGCCATTCATTTGCAGATAACTATGTTTTCATGCTTGAATAGTCATCATGCATGGGCTTATTAGAAAAAACTCACGAGAGCGGGAGGAGAGCAGGACGAGGAGCGAGGGACAGAGAGAGCCCCGGGGTAGAGGAGAGTGATTTGGTGATCACCACTTGGCCCCTGTGCCCCCCTTTGCCCTTGTGCCCAGGGACTCACTGAGTGATACATTCATTCTTTCAGCATACAGAGCCCTCTTCAGTAAAAAACAATGACTATTATAGGATCCATCGTGAGCTTATTGGGACTGTCTTTGTCAAATCTGATGAGACATAAACAACAACCGGTATTTATAATCTGATACAAACAATTGTTTTCATTATCTGTCCACTTGTGAGTTATTAATGTCATCGAATGAACTGAATTTGCTGTGTAACATCTTAGAAAAAGCACCATCTCCTTCCTGCTGAACCTAGAGACCGAGGTTGAATGATTCATCCATTGATAAAATAATTGCCCATTGTTTTGTTTTTTGTCCCTTTCCCAGTTCGTTAAGTGACTCTGACAAGATATGTGGTGTTTGATATGTGAGTTAGTTTGTCGTGTGTGTGTGTGTAATATGGAGCTATGAGGCCAAAAACACAGCAACACAAAGCTCCTCATTGATGCAAACGCATACAGTGATGCACAACTGGAAAATATTCGAAATGTCACTCACAAATATTTTTTATCTCGGAGAAGTGTTTTCATCAGCGAACACAGTCTGAGGTGTCACCTAGCATCCTCTAATAATGTTAATGTGAAGAGTCTGAGCTCAGACTCCAACGTCTCACCTCCTGAACTCTCTGTCTCCCCCTCTGCTCCCTCATGTCCCCTGTCACCCCTCTCCTCTGCGCTGGCACTGATCCAGTGTGTGCCCAGTGTTAGGTTTTGCAGCACGCCATCCTTCACCCCAAGTAGCAGAGGAAACCCCAGTTCTTCATTTACTCGCATTATTTACACAAACAAAGACCCACTCCGTTTCTGTGACAAAGCCAACTAAATCTTTATGGCTCTTTCATGTATTGTATGCTCACGG
Source organism: Polydactylus sextarius (assembly GCA_016801845.1). NCBI lineage: Eukaryota > Metazoa > Chordata > Actinopteri > Polynemidae > Polydactylus > Polydactylus sextarius. Next base: position 5,914,254 of record CM028924.1, read on the forward strand.
TTCCCTTTTGTCCCTCGGCCATTGGCCCCAGCCCTGGATACAATGAGCCCAGGAGAATGGAGGCAGATTGAAGGAATGCACCTCAATAAACCTAATTATGACATGATGACTGCACTCACCATGGTAGGGGTTTTTCAAAGATCTCTGGCTTATTCAATTAGCCCTTTCCAGGATCCCCTTTCACCAAATAAAGTTATCCCTTTGACTGTTTGCATTGCAGACTGGAATGTGTGTGTGTGTGTGTGTGTGTGTGTGTGTGTGTGTGGGTGCATGGTTGGCGCAAATGGAGTATCGGCCTCAACAAGGCTCCTCTGTATTATCTGGTTAATTTCGCCTAATGAAGTATGGGCTCTAAAAGATACACTGTGAAAATGTGTGGCATGGGGGAGGAGGAGGAGAAAGAGGAGGAGGAGGCAACACCAGGACTGTTTTAATCATTAACTTTATGTCCAGGGTTAATCACTCTGATGCTGGGCCTGCAACAGGCTTGTGATGGATTTTTTTCTGATTTAATTAAAACTAAAACGGTGGTGTGATCTAAATCCGTGTGAATTAAAAAAAAAGTCTTCCGAATATTGTAAATGTCAATGTCTGGAGTACAAACAAAACTTTTTACATTTACACTTAAGTCATTTCATACTGAATGCATTAAGCAACAGGATGACTTTTCAAAATAACTCGCACCTTTGAGCACATGACTGTAAATATTATTTCTCCAAAGCCATATTTCTTTAAAAAAAAAAAAAAAGAAAGAAAGAAAAGAAAGAAAGAAAAATGGTGTTAATTCTACTGCTGACAGGAAAGTTAAGTCTTGTTCTGACACCTTCGCGAGTACAGAGAAAATATTCAGATGCACGGTAATTTAATATATTCCCACTCAAAGGTGAATAAGGAGCTGAATGAGGAGCAGCACGCAGCGGACTGACTCTGACTCTGCGGCCCAGAGACGAGGCGCGCGGGCCGAGCGTGACAGAGCAGGAATGGGAAACAGAGGGAGAGGGGAGGACATGAGAGTGACATTAAATAAAAGCCGATTTCATCTGGACTTTTTCTTTCATTTATTTATTTTTGCTTTGTTTCTTAGTGTGTTTTTTTGGAGAGGGTTGACTGAGGGGGTTTGGCGACGCAGGAGGAGGACGAATGAACCCAGACCCCCTCCGGGCCAAACCGGGGCTCTCCGGGGAGAACATTGGTCTCCATTCACCCAAATACTCTTTAATACACTGGGCTCGTCATTTGATGTGACACAGTAGGACATCACACATATACACACTGTGGAACTGTGTGTTTCTGAGTTATAATCTATATATTATAGATACTATATACTTATTATACTATACATATATATAATATCTATATGTTATAGTCTGAATATTAAGACGAACAAGCAACAAACATGCTTTTTACATTTGGTCAGTTTTGATTATATTTATTATTAGTAGTAGTAATATAATAATAATAATAATAATAATAATAATAATAATAATAATAATAATAATAATAATAATAATAATAATAATAATAATAATAATAATAATACGCAATTACTAGTAATAATTATTTATATAATTCTGTTTTTCTGGTTTCCTTTGCTTATTAACGTGTGCGCGCGCTCTCAACACATTTATGTGTGTGCAGTTATCTGCGTGGCAGGCCCTGGGGGCGAGCACGCATTCTGAACCCTCCATAAATGGCAGCGGCCTTTGTCGGGGCCCAAAAGGAAACATTTTGTAGGTGAAAACGGCCATTTTCTATGTGCACGGGCGCTGCGCGGCTCCCTGAATAATTCATCCTTCATTGCGGCCTCAGAATAAGTTTTGGGTCCCACTCCGCTTCTTTCTGTGGCGGCTGAATTATAAACAGGTTTTCCCCTCTCTTCTTTAGCAGGCACCAAAGCTGTTTCCAAGCTGGCCTTTTGTCCCCACACAGCCCAAGCGTGTAGCCCCAAATAGACTCTCGCGCCTTTGTCTCCCAAGTTCATCCCTGAGCGTCCTGTTGTGTGCGCGAGGCGTGTCTTTGTGAGGAGATGGAAACCGTTGAGCAAATGTTTGATCAACTCATCTGAGGACATTTTGTGTGTGTGTGTGTGTGTGTGTGTGTGTGTGTGTGTGTGTGTGTGAGCGTGTGTGGACGGGAGGGCGGTCCTGACACATGTTTGACGTTTAAAGTAGAAGGAAACATGGTTCCACATGCGAATTAGTTTGAGCAGCTGACAAAGCGTTTTAAAACTTTTCTACCTCCTGCTCTTAGACCTTCATCACCAGCTCCTAAGTTTTTTTTCCCAGCAACGACCGCGGCCCGCAGCTCTCACTCTGCACCTCTGACTCAAAATGTAGCTACCCAGCTCTCCGTCCGCGGATGGAAAGGAATATGTCTAAACCGACTGCATCCAGTACAAATGATGACCTGCACATTAACAGTGAGGTATCATTGCGCCTGGTGTCAGACTCCTGCTGAGGAGAGGACGCGCGCGTGCATGTGGTGGAGACTGGGAGAAACCAGAGAGGCCAGAATCTGAACGAGGACTGGGTCAGGGAGGAGAGAAACCAGTCTCAGAACTAAGTCTCTCTCTCACACACACACACACACACACACACACACACACACACACACGCACACGCGCGCGGGCACGCACGCACACGCACATGCACACACACACACACACACACAGTTCCCGCGCTGAATGCGCTGTGTGATTTACTGTGTGGCCTCATGGGAAAACCATTGGCCGGTGAGATACGGTCTATAAAGATTTCCTAACAAAGGACGACACACACTCTCCACCCGCACCGCCCCCAACACTCCCTCCTCCTCCTCCTCCTCCTCCTCCTCCAACAACTCCACAGCTCAAATCTTACTTCATACAAACACATCTATTCCTCTTTAAGCTACTTTTAAAGCAACAGTCAGGATTTTTTTTTATTCCCCTGTAATTTAACACAGCAAGAGTAAATAAAACCACAACAAACCGAGGAGCTGACTCACATCTGTCTCCTAAGATTCCCTCGATGCTGTGTTTGGCTCTACGCTCCGTGTCCTCAAGATCCTTCTTCTCCATCTCATCTTCATCTTCTTCATCGTCGACTTTTCCCCCAAACTTACTCCGCATAATGCGACTGATGGAGCTCACTGCACAGAGAAGAGTCATGCAACAGGTCCAAATCAGTTAAGAAAACAAGGGGGGAAATAAATGAGCCTAATGGGGGAAAAAAGTGTATCAAAAGTATTTAATATATATAAAAGTATCTTTTTATATTCACAAATAATAACTAACACGAGATTAAAAGGACAATATCAATAATCTTAAAACACTGATAATAATTATAATAGTAATAAGTAATAGAAATAATAAAAATAATTTAATGACATTATAAATATGTTATTTTAATAACATTTCATTACTCTGGTGCTTTTATTTCTATTTATTACTATTTTATTTACTACTATTTACTTTACTATTATTACTTTATAACTATAACTTTACTATACTTACTTTTACTACTCACTTTACTATTACTTTGGCTGCTCGGTGATTTTCAAAATATCAAAGTGTCAGTGTAAAATAAAATAAAGATACAACAATAGAGTAAAATAAACTAAAATTAAAATAACCTGAAGGCACGTTGTTACGGTCACAGATTCCGTCCTTGAGTAATTTATCCCGGATCTCCCAGCTGAACATCCCCGGGTTTTCCCGCTTGTATTCTTCAATCCTCCGTTCTACGTCCGGAGTGGCTCCCTGCTACAGTGTCAGAGAAGTTTCAATGTTTTTTTTTTTTCACTATACTTGGTACACAGAGCACATATCAACAGATCTCTCTCTCTCTTTCTCTCTCTAGGTGTGTGTGTGTGTGTGTGTGTGTGTGAGAGAGAGAGAGAGAGAGAGAGAGAGAGAGAGAGAGAGAGAGAGAGAGAGGCCTGCACCACTTTATAGCAAAAGGTTGACATTAATAATAACGATAATATTTGTTAATAATAAAAAATCTATGTATGCCAATAGAATATTTCTCAGTGTTGCTACAGTTCAGCTTCAATGCCTCCTTTGCTTCTCTGCTCTCTGGACTGGATCCATACCTTGGGTTTACTGCCTCCGATGGCCCCGGGTCTGATGGAGCCCGTCTCCTGGTACCGGCACAAGATTTTGGAGACACAGCCGTGAGATACCCTGAGTTGACGGGAGATAACGCACGGCCTGATGCCATGATGAGCCATCTCCACGATCTTATGTCGGATGTGGTTAGGAAGAGGTCTGCCATTGATGAAAACTCCTCCGAGCTGGTTCACTCGCCCTTGACCCAGAGGTGTAGACACTGTATTTAATGAGAGTATGAAAGGGACCGTGTCACTGTACCGTTCAAGGCTGATCCAGACTACGATGCGCACCCATGAACCAATAATCCACAAACAACTTTTAAAAAAATGATAACTTATTAAAGATGTAGCAGCAGATGAACCCGAGGCCTGCACCATAACGAGATTTACATGATCATTTCCTTATTATTATTATTTTTCATTATCAATTATTTACAACAGCAATATCATAATTATTACAGTAAAATTTGTGACAACTTTCAGAAAAACTAAATTACACGCAATTTGCAGAGAAAATTGAAAACTACAATTAATAATAACACTATCACTGCATCACTAATAAACACTATCACTGCACCAGGATAAACACGCAAAGTAAACATGTGAATTGTAGCTCAAGTTAAAGCTGGACTCAGAGACCTGTACTAAGTGAAACAGCCTTCACATCAAGGGCGCAGCGGCCCGTTACCTTCCAGGGGGAAGCCGCTGCGAGGGTAGTTCTGAGCCAGCGTGGGTCGCATCATCCTGGGTATTGACCCCGCCAACGCAGTCATCCCTCCAAAACTCGGTGCCTGACAGGGGTGAACCGAGCTCGCTGGTAGATCAGCCTCGGTTAGCCTCGGTTAAGTTTAGCCGCACCCGGCCTAGCTCCTGCGTCCCGGGACGGACGCAGCCCTCTTTGGATCAGTGTGAAGGACAAAGAGCGGAGACGTGTTTTTCTGGACTTTCAACAGAGCTTGGTTCTGTTTCACCTCGGGTCTTTGAGCCGGACTCTGGGGGTCCGGGTTCGTAGTCGGGACCAAAATAATGATGTTGTTGTTGTTTGTTGACACCGGGTCAAAGTGAGTGGAGATCGTCAAAAGTAGCGGAGTTCTTTCTGCTCCGTCAGCGCTCCGCTCTCTGATTGGTCGAGCGGGCACAACCGGCACACAGCACCGCGCCAGGATTGGCTTAGGCTGAAAACTTTCGTCCTATCAGTGGCGCTGTCATAGTTGTGGTCGGACCAGAACTGGGGACGTAAATCCAGACAACCCAAAAGCTGTGGTAGAGTCAGTGCACGTACTGTTTAAATGTTTAAACCCCCCGAAGGCCTAGAACCAGGTCCTGGACTGAATGAAGCTCTGAGGGAGAGCAGAGCACTGATGGATGAATGAGCAGGAAAAATAATAATAAATGCAGGTCAACAAACCATCAGCACAAACACACAGAGGCCCCGGTGTGAGACGCTCCGCTGACAACCTGAACGTCGGATTTATTATCATTTTCACATTAATACAGGACAGAATTAACACACTGACTGTTAATATGCCAAAAGATGTAATGTTCTTTTTATGTTATGTTATATTTTTATGTTATATATGATATGTAATATTTATTTTGTGTATGCATTATTATTATTATTATTATTATTATTATTATTATTATTATTATTATTATTATTATTATTATTATTATTATTATTATTGACTGGATTTATTGCACATGTTTCCCACTAATATAACACAAATGTATATAATAAATACTTTTTTGACTTATGGTTTCCATATTTTATTTCAACCATAATGAAAACACAAACATGTAACGCTTCAGTTAACGTATGTTCACAGACTCCAGACCTTCATTACCCATAAACCATAAAACGAAAAGATCGTTCATTTTCCAGTTTTGCACCCAGTCCGTGCGTAAAAACCATCTCCACACTGTTGCATATTATCGCGCACGAGCCCTAATTTGTTGCCACCCCGCGGCCTCGTATATGACACAAATGGTTCTTAAGTGTGTGCACCTCAAGGAATTTATTGTTGTGTTGAGACTAATTACCAGCCAACAGAGAGTAAGCTGAAGGGGGGCCGTGCGCCACAGCAGGGTACGACGCCAGAGCGGCAGTAAAGCCAGCTGAGTTCTGAGCCGCTGTAGGTCACAGGCACGACTTTCATTTCTCAAAGTCTAATAATCGATATTATCATTATTACGAGAACAGACACGCAACAAGTTCTTGTCTTTTAAAGTTCACCCTGTTGTGATTTTAGGGCGCAGCCTATTGTGCGTCACAGCCTCCCTCGGCCCCTCTTCAATTCGGAGCAAAGGTTTCGCTCTAGACTTTTGAAATGAGACAAAAGCTATCCATCACCCGCAGAAAGACAATTCCGTCCCAAGCATCCGAGCAGACTATCAAAGACTCTGAGCGCTGCGCGGTAAGAAAAAAAAAAGTTGAGAACACTTTGAAAAGATAGTTGAATTCAATTTGCTGCTTTCTGCAAAAACCTCCTGATTCAAATTTAACTCTCATTCGTTTAATTTCAGTCTTGATTTTGGACACATGACAGGAGAGCAGCCGTGCCAGCTCACATCAGTCAGGTGGGCTCAGATGAGACCCGGATCCACTGAGCCTCGGTGGACCAGGGGCCTCATTAGTTGATCACGTCCTAAAACTTTTTGTGTACCACATGCCAAACCATAGAATCTGCGTAAGAGAGAAAATATTCTGATTTGTAAAACTGTGGCGCACACCTGTACACGGATGTCACACGAACAAATTCACGAGCATTTCACTCCTCTCACCGTCAGCTCATAATAATCCATAAATATTCAAAGCAGAAAGAGCCATGATTGGCTCGTCATTGGAGAGGAGATTAAGATATTTGTTGACAGAAAAAGTTTGCAGAGTGTGAAATGAAGGCGCTGCTCACCGAGGTCGCACTAATAAAAAATGTGCTCTTTAGCTTCACGGCGTTTCAGTATCAAAAACATGTTTAATGGCAACATGCGGCGGTTGCGGAACAGTTAAAAAAGAAACGGTCCAGTATAAAAATAGAGGCCAAAAATGGATTCGGTATAGGCTTTAAATCAAATATTTAAAAAAAGTTTGGTTTTTTCTATTATTTGTGTTCAGTACTTTGGCTGTTGGAAGTGAGAAGGGCAGTGATTGTGTCTAGGCCCTGATATTGTAGCTCCTGTGTCCACAGACCCAGGCGTTTTTTTTTTTTTTTTCCTGTGTCAGGTACAAATGACATGACAGCAGCCGCATCCAAGTCTCGACATCAAGGTCCAGTCGTGTCAGGCCCCCGGTCATCATACTGTTATGTGTCCTCTTGCGTAAAGACGCAACACCGCGTTGTGCCACATTTCGAGAAAAAAAAATGGCACAAGCCCGGATAAATCGGTTGTCATCCGCCTCCAGTAACACAGAGAACATACAGGCTCCATAAGCTCCTCTAGTGATTTTGAAAAACGCACGTCAATAACCGTAATAATACTCATCATCATTACAATTGTCATTGTTGTTATTATGAGACACTAAATCACGATTAAGTGCCAAAGTGTGAGTGTGTGTTGGATAAAGGCATTTCCAGGCACATAAAAGAATTACAGGCCGTTAATGTGCGGCCTGCATCTGAGCTACACTTCTATAACAGCTGCTCTTATTTATTTGCCTTTCTCACATTTGTACTGACTTTCCGAAAAAGAGAGAGGGGAGAAAAAAAAACCCATCGGCTCTTTTTTTTACGCAGACAAACGTGACGATTGGGGAGTGTCAGTGCCTTGGAGTGAAACTAGATATTAGAGCAAAAACAGCAGAGCCTAAATGGAAAACAGAGAAAGACAGGACGCATACCGCGGCCCTGCTTTAAAAGTGACACTCTATCTGCGTGTCCAATCAATTACCGGGGGGATGAAATTCAAAGTCAGAAATCTCGCTTGATGAGCAAATAAATGAGTTGCATCACATGTTTTTTTTTTTTTTTGTGAAGCCTTTCATACAAACACTCAATCAAATCCGTTTTCAAACGCGTCTTAATGAGACATTAATTAATACAAAACAAACTCAACGAATTTACATGTGTCAGTCGAGTTTTTTTTTTTTTTTTTACTTTATGGAAACTGATCACGTCCATCGTTTGACTTACGGTTTTCAATATTTGCACACAAGACATATTTTAATAGTTTAATACTGCTCGTGTTTGCGTGCAGTCCATGGACACGTGCATGTCAAGTGGATTAGTGCCTTGAAATTGCCTTTAGGTGTGAGCTCGAAATGCATGTAGGCTACTTGTGTATAGAATTGATTAAATATCTATTTCTGTAGTTGTAAGTTAATTTGCAGTTAGACACGGACTGTCACGTTTTGTGTCGCGATAACACACGTTTGTGGAAACTTTCAGTTCGAAGGTCAAGTCGCACAAACTTTCGTGTCTAATGATGCAAAAACAACACATCGTCCGATTCTCTGTTGTTTAACGTGTAAACATGCGTTTGTCTACTACTATTGAATGAGTGTAACTGTGGCTAATTGAGCCTCCGCGCAACAAGCTGCCATACACTGACCTGACCAATGAGCGCACAGAGGCGCATTGACCCGGTGCTGCGGAGGGAGTTCACTGTTGGTGAACACATGATGTAGAGTGTGTCAGTCAGTGGTCAACACTGGGTTTATCTATTTGTTTGTGCACCTCCTGCTGCTGAATGGCTGAATTTATAGTAAAAAAAAAAAAAAAAAAGTAAAGGCGTCTCTGTGCAGCTACAGAAACACACGTAACAGATCTCACTCTGTGATATTAACAACACGGCAGCATCCAGCTCATAGCGAAATATGTATTTACCTTTAATCAGGCGTCAGCCACCACAGGTTTACACAAGTCTACCTACATGGCGAAATGAAGCAGGCTGTCACCCAGGCAGGCTGTGCTTCTCTCAGAGCATGTAACACCATGTGTCTTCCAGTAGGGGGCACGTTTGATGCACAGCAGGATGCTGAATATGTCAAGTTGGAGCCATGTTCTCTTTTATAATCTGCCATTCTGCTAAATAAAACACACACTGTGATACTGTAGCAGCCAGTATTCACGTTTTTCTTTATTACTGAAATTTGTTTATGTTTGTAAAACAGCACGTTAAGAACAGTTTGTCTGTGCAAATACATTTTGGTACTTAAATAACAACCACAGATTCCCATAAAAACCAACAACATTGTCTGGGTCCTCTGATATAAATACAACACGCTTACAGCCATCACAGGTGGACCCCCATACTTGTGTCAAATAAAGGGGGGAAAGTGCATCATTTAGAAGTCAAGGGAAAGGCCAAGCGTGGGTGATTAAAGCGAGCATGAACGGGGATTTACCATTTCTGTTGATGTTCCTCCTCATACAGTGAGTTGGGAACACCGTGATGAGTCTGAATTGTCTCTGAATTTAACAGCGTCAGGAAGCTCCAGGAGCAGGATCATAACACAGGAGCACAGGTCACATGCTCTACAAACACACTGGTCAATATGAGGGTCTGACACTGCACCACCACAACTACGGTATCACTTTCTGCCATGGTTAAGGATTTTTTTTAAATAAACAATTGAATACAATTACACACAAATAATTTACCAACATTTCACAGTCATGTTCAGAATAAGACATCTACCACTAAGCCCTGCAGTTTTGCAGTTTTGGCTTGATTTGACTGCATTGTTCTGCCTGAAGCTAATCCACTGAAATTACAGTTGTTTTTTTTTTTCTTTTGAGCCACCTCTCTGGGAAAATTAAGCCAATTTTTATGAACTTTTACTTCAGTGAAGTTCAGTGTTTTAGGCTGCAACACTGAAGAACTGTCAAAGCTTTACTAAAGTACTAAAGCTTCTACAGATAGTTATGAACCCTAATCATCTCCGAGCAGCAGCACCTGTAAAAGATGTGGCTCTGCAGGTAGCAGAGGAGCGAGCTACTTGGAAGCCAAGAAGCCAGGTGCAAAATCTCCACATCTTTCATACTTTGTATACAAAGGTGCTTCATATTGGGAAAACTCTGCCAACATTTAAATAATGTGACAAGAGGAAGGAATCCCTGCTGATGTCCAGCTGGACGCTGACAGCTGCAAGAAGCCGTGGTTGATTCTGATCATGATTATAGTGCTTCGTTCAGTGATGGGGGTGAGGCACAGGAATCAGAAAAAGCGTTGTCCCTTCCTTTTTTTTTTCTTTTTTTTAAAAAAAAAAAAGTAAAAACAAGAAGCCTTTGACCTTTCTGTTGCCTGACATGCAGAAAAGTAGCCAAACACAAGTTCACGATCACAAGCTCTATCCATTTCTATCCCTTTGCCCTGGAAGAGATGCATTTTTCCACTGTCACGTGGGATCACTTTCCTCCTGCAGGATAAGTTAAAACATGAATGACAATGAAGGCTGACTATAGCTATCCAGTGCCACTCACCACTGTTGGGACTATTTACAGTTTGGATTATGGATTTTCATAACAGACATGTCAGAGGCTTTTTATGTTAAAAACCAACAGCCATCACCTGAAACCTGGGAGGGAACATCGCCAAGTAACTGTACAGTACAATAGTGCTTTGTTGAGATATAGGAGTGAATTATCATGGACAGTTATCATACAGTGAGTGGCATAGTGGGATATGCATATTGTTTAGCAGGAGGGGTTGGGGAGGGTGTCAGACCCTGGAAATGAGCACTTCACATTCTGTCACCACACTGGCCGCATCTTAGACCAACACCAGGGGGGGTCCAAGTCTGAGTCCACTCATCCAGCCGCCCAGTCAGCTGGGCCTGCTGCACATTCAAGTGCATAACTTCAGATTATTAAGGATCATCATGTCGGCCTATTGCTCCACACAACAGGAAGGCCTTTGGGTGTTTGCTATAATCATACAAGGCCATTCTGGACAGAGAGTTGTTCCTAGAAAAGTAAAGGGAGCAGGAGTATCAGTCATCAGGATTATGTACATGACACACAACACGTCCGTCGACAGCCTGTCAGGCGTTTCTCCGGGAGTTACTGGTGGCGGAGGAGCGGCCTGTCTCATGGTCCGGTCTGTATTTGAGCCAACAGATGAGCCATGTGACGACCACCGAGAACATCGCCAGGATGCTGGCCACCGACAAGCAGATGGGTCCCGCCGGCGACGGAGGAATATTGTGACTGTGCACAAAGATGAGGCCCATAAACAGCAGCACCAGCATAGACAAGAAGGAGAAGATAACGCAGACACAGCCGGTGGTCAAAGCCACTCTCTTGCAGCTCTGACAGCTGTCGTAACGCACCGAGTCCTGCGAGAGGGTCGTGGCTGTGGACACGGTGGTGGACGGGGTCGCCTGGCTGGTGCTGGACGTCCCCGATGCCTCATCTCGGCGTAAAGCGACAAGGGCTGGGTGCAGCGGGGGAGGGTAAGGTGGTAAAGCGTCCTGAGGTAGGGGGTCCGAGTCGATGTAGAGCGGAAAATCCTCCGTCACCTTGGTGTTGTTGGGCAAATTCTGTATCCGATAATCCGGCACCGGCGTCCGGTGGCGACAGATGGGGCAGCTGATGCGCCATGGCCGCTCCTCCCGGAGGTGCAGCGTGTTCAAGCACTCCTCACAAAACGTGTGCAGGCACTCTAGGATCTTTGGAGCCCGGCGGTCAAGGTCGAAATAATTGTAGCAGATTTTACATTCGTACTCCTCGTAGGGAAACGAGGCCTCGCCGGGGGGTTCCGCTCCGTTTGATGCCAGATCTACCTCTGCCATGTCATCTTTCGCCATTCACGGTCTCCGGTGAACACAAAGGGAGTTGGTAGACAGATGCTGATGACGGTGCACGTCTCCCCCCTCCCCTCACTCATTGAAACGCCATCATCCCCGCCAAATACTTTTGACGTCTCATCATAATCGCATCGCGTCCTGCACCGACACTCCGCTGGGATCCCAGTTCAATAATAAAACGCTGTGGGAACAGATGATGTAATGGTAGTGTCTCCGAGGCGAGGACTCATCCACAGCATCACGAAAACACGCGGTGGGTGGGGGGGAAGAGGAGAAGGAGGAGGAGGAGGTGATGTGTTGCCTTCACTTCCCGTTAGACACAGAGACAGTGTGTTGTTGTCGGTGCTGTCAGAGTTCTGGCTGCACAGGAAACAGCTCCGCGATCGGTCGGATGCGCTAATTTGGTCAACGTGGGCGTCACGTCACTGTTTCCTGTAACAAAGAGCAGGACATCATCACGGCGCCGAAATGACGTGGACACGGGGTCTGCTCTTATACCCAGGTCACTGCAGCGTGGGAGCCAAGAACCTGATCCAGAATCAGAGAAGGACGGTCCTCCAACAAGATGTTATGGTGTTTACTGCACCGAGAAACTCAGGGTTTCATGGTTGTCTGCAGTTTGTCTTAATACACAACAACAACTATTAGAAAGTGCTTCACACAGAAGGACAATAACATAAGGAGATATTTCATATCAAATGACAGTAAAACATCTAAAATCGAGGATAATAATCAAATGACATAAAATAATTGAATTGATGCTATGGTGAATGAGTCTCAGTTTATCTAAAGAGTCCTCACAGCAAGAGACTTGTCCCACTTTGGTCTTGGACCAGGGACAGTGAGACAGAATGAGAGAGGATGGACGTTGTGGACACATCAGACAAGGCTATTCAATCCACGAAGCAAAACTTGAAAGTAAAAATGAATAAAAATAAAATTGTAGGTACTACTGTTACTGTACCAAACACACTTCAGAGGTGGACATTACGGATGCAACTACAACAGGAAACCACAGGAACAACAGGAATATATATATATATATATATATATATATATATATATATATATATATTGGCTCAGACATAAATACATAGTTGTTATGCATAACAACATTACAATGTACATGTACATTGTAATGTCTGTACTGCAGATCAGGGAAATAAACATGTTCACAGCAGGAAATACTCAACTTAGGATGTTTGAATTACATGGCGTAGTTTACACTTTCTCCTCACAGCCACAAGGTTCAGGGTTGGAACCTGGGGCCCTGTGTGTATGTGTGTGTGTGTGTGTGTGTGCGTGGGTGCGTGCATGCGTGCATGCGGAAGCCTAGGGTGGGTGGAGGAGTTGATAGAGGCCACCTGTCCAAGGTGTACCTCTTCCTCTCCCTGAGCAAGGGGAGGGGTGCAAGAATACAAGGTCCACGCTAACATGAATAGGCAGTAAATCATCGTCTTCTGTCTATATTCACATCTATATATAGTTACTGATAACACCTGAACATCCCAGAATAAAGGTCGAGCCTCCTCCTTCTAGCCCCGCCCCGGACGCGCACCTGTGGCTCACAGCAGCCGCGCTTTGCGCCCTGGCCGAGCAGGTCTCAGTCTCTATTCCTGCTCTGGCTTACAGAATCAGCCCGTCTTTCCCAACTGACATGCTGGAACTCTTTTCTTACCTACTTGACCCGGAACTCGTGGCGCGGTTCCAGAGACGATGTGGACTTTTCCTGGTCGAAGCAGCGCATCACAGCAAAGGAAGGACGCGCCCTCAGACGGACAACGCGGTGCGTTCTCACAAACTACATGGACAGGTGGCGGGAATACATGATCGACGGAATGAGTCCTTCTGTGCATACAGAGAGAACAGATGTTCTACTACTGTAAGTCCTTTACTGCTGCTCCTGACAGACCTTAGATCAGGTTTAGATCTCACGTCGGGACCTGAACATTCAGTTTGAATAAATAAACACAGTTGTTAGGTTTATGATCAGAAGAAGTAGGAGCACGCACACACACACACACACACACACACACACACACACACACACACACACACACACACACACACACACACACACACACACACACACACACACACACACACACACACACACACACACACACACACACACACACACACACACACACACACCACAAGTGAACACATGAAATAACATGCCACAAACTCATAATTTTATTTGAAGAGGTTACAAACCATGTGACTGGCTTTTCTCGTCTGTCTGGTGAGCCATGTTTACATTCCGTTCTTGTGTCTGACAGCAGATAATCAGTCTGTTACAGTAAAAAAGTAGCTAAGTAACTTTCTGGGGGAAGAAGCTCCAGGGCAGCACGGAGTCTGAACCTGTTGTAGTGTCTCTGTGAGATCAGGGGTTGAGGTGTGGAGCAGGTGGGAGGCTAATTGGTCTGATGAAAGATGCTAACCAGTTGCATTAAGGGTTTCTGTTTATTTGCTTTGGAGATTGTGTCAAATTAGACACTGCTGCCTTATGTTTCATATGTAATATTAAATTAAATGAATGTGCCTTTGCATTGAAACCTATGTTGAGACATATTTCATTTCCTCCCTATGCTTCATGCCTCACTGACTGGTATAAGTGATGATTTGTAAAGAGGCTGTGGCTGAAAGGTCAGCTTGAATTTGATCTCACATCTGAATTCAGGTTTCTCTGGTTTCTTTGTGTTGTGTGCTCTGCAGGGCAGCAGCAGGCCTCAGTATGAGGTGAGGAACTGGCTGCTGCACTTTCTCTTCCTGTTCTCATCTGGCCTGGGTCATGAAATCTCCTACATCACCTGTCTGCCTTGTATACATTGGAACCTGGACCCATTCCTGTGTCGACGCCTTGTCAACATGTGGACTGTAAGATATGGTCTGTGTGTGTGTGTGTGTGTGTGTGTGTGTGTGTGTGCTTCACAATGCCACCTCTCTTCAGTCTCCCTTTCTTCACTTTTCAACTTCCCTTTCACCCCCCCACCCCCTCAGTGGCCTGTCTCTGACACCACAACCATGTACCCCCAGGCCTGAGGGCCAGGGGCGGGGGTCAGTCTAACCAGGGCCCCCTGTCATTTTAGAGTCCACACACGAGGAGGCATCCTGAGGGACATTCTGTGTGATGGGCAGTGTGTTTTTATGTTTTTGTGTGTTTTTGTGCCCTTTGTGTCCTTGCCTCAAGCGCTTAGCGGGTGCCCTGTGTCTGAACCCCTTGTTTGCCCCCCCCACCAGGGTGGGAGATACAATTCTTCTGGCATCCTGGCTTCACCAGGCCTCTGTGTGAAGTCTTTTCAAACACAGATAAACACCAACACACACAGATGCTCACATTCCCCACCTCGCCTGCTAAACACTCATTGCCCTCTCCAGTTGACATGACCAACTTCAGATTGTGTTCACTCCTGCTCCCCAGTGTTTTATTGGCCTCATCGGCACTGGAAGCTTTCTCTCTCTAGACGACCATTTGGTGTGTGAGCCCCCGGGGTGTGGTGTCGCCTCACACTCACAACTTCTAACAGCTCACAGGACTTGTGCTGCTGGAGTTATCTGAGGGTTATGGAGGCCTTTGTGCCCCCCGCTCTCTGCTCCATTCTGTCTCTGTGGCCATACTGCAGACACGCATGCACACACACACACGCATACACGCACTCTGTCACACATCAACACAAACATCATATTCTGGGCCAGTGTCTCATTAGTGTCTTTGTGTGGATCAGAGGACTGACCCAAGAGCAGTCTGTCACATTAAGAGAAGAGTTAAAGACATGTCAACACATCAACACACATGCACACGCGCACACACACAGATAGCACTTTGTGTGTGTGTGTGTTTTGTTATGAATGAGTGCATTGATGGAGATCCCGACCTTGTTCCTTCTGCATATGGCTCAGTGTGTGTGTGTGTGTGTTGTTTGATGTTTGTTTTGTTCTACAGTCACATGATTCATGTCTGACCTGGTCACAGGATCATGTTTGTGTGATGTATCCCAGTAGCGCAGTGACTACTGGATAATAGACAGATGCTGACAGGAAACTGGTGTTGGTGTTTACACTGATCTGTGCACATTTGAGAATGACATATATTTGTTTATGTCATATATTCTTTATTTGAAGCCAGATTCAATCAGCAAGTATTTTAAGAACCATGCTGCTCCCCACTCTATTACACTGAGAAGTTTTTCCACCATAATGAGCCAATGTGCCAAATCCCTGTAGTATGGTTACTGTGATTTACAGACACGGCCTTAATGAGGCAGTACGGTCTGTTGTTCTTCTGGGTCCAGTTTTAAAAACTCCATCTGTGGATCAGCTCACCATCTTAAAAACCTCTCATCTATTATCAACCCTGATTTTCATCCAGGATGACTTTTTGTTGAGTGTGCCTTATTTTAACATTTATACAATAAACTTCAATCCACATCACACGTTGTACAACAGGTCTATAGTATATAATGTGGATGTGGATGATGGATTTAGATTTATTGTGGTTATGATGATGGTAAAGTTACTGGTCTTGTTTGTTGGATTATTATCCAAGATATGTTTTGCTGACTACATTCTTCTAATTCACTTTTTTTTATTCATAGCTCATGTCATGTTAATAATGACACATTTTTCCCTTCCGACATTTTTTGGAAACAGTAGCAGAAAAATGTAGTTATTCTGCAGTTAAAAAAAAAAAAAAAAAAAAAAAAAGAAAGAAAGAAAAAATAAAACTGCTCTAAGCACAATTTTTTTCTGTGATGATGACAGGGTCACGCACTGATGACTGCCCCAGGAATGACAGAAGCCAAGGGGGTGAATGTCATCATCACATCACATCTCCTCTTTCTGAATTTGGAGGAAACTGTGGTCTTTATATAAAAGTAGTGACCTTTGAGCCGTTATGTAAAAGTCAAGCATTGATGTTTCATACTCAGAACGTTCAGCACAGTAGTTGTGTGATTTGCGTAATGCAACAGAGTAGTAACACCACACAACACTGCTGTGTGATTTGTTATTCATGACCATATGTTAAAAGAGTATTTGTTTTTCAAAGTCATATAAAGTCGCAGCAGCAGCAGCAGTGAAGGACACCAGGGTGCACGTGCAGTGTGTGTGTCTGTGATATCACACAAGTTGGTAGATAAAGTCATTGTGAATGTAAGGCACAGTTGGCCTCTGTCCTTCGTAGCACCAACATATGTTCTCTGTGACATTTCTATCCAACGTGTCCTCAGCTCACTCCGTCACATAGGTTTGATGTCATCATTGTGTTACATTGTGAGCGACTCCAACATAGTCCCAGATTGAGCAATCAGAGCATCTTGACTTTGGTGACTGCATATTTTTAATGTCCACCCCTGTCATCTCTCTCTCTCCTCTGTCTCCACAGTCACCGCAGTAACAGAGGCTTAGTAGATGTACTTTTATATCTCATTCACCATGGTAACAAGAAATTTCTTATTATAGTGTCAGTGGGGATGGTAATAACAACCTCTCTATTCTCTGCCTTAAACACACACATTAGTGTCATGTTCCCTGTGTGAGCACTGCCTCCCTGCTCCTTGCTAAGACAGCCATTCATTAAATATACAAGGCAGAGCTTTAAATAAAACTGAAGCTGGAGCAGGCTGCCCCTCGGAGGGTGGTTGGGGACCTCATGAAAGAGAATAGGGAGCACATTTGGTAGGATACACACACACACACACACACACACACACACACACACACACACACACACACACACACACACACACCTTAAACCAATTGTGTAGGCGTTTCAGGAGTCCTCTGTCTCACTCCAGCAGGAGAAGACTCTGCGTCAGCAAACGCTGCCTTCTTCGCTTCTCAGTGTCTTACAATAGATTTTGTTACTGTTTGACTGCAGCGTCTGCACTTTACTCCAGGGTGGGTCTCCATCCCTCCATCACTCCATCCCTCCTCCAGTTTTGTCTTCCTCGTTCTTTTTTTTTTTTGAGCTGGAAAGGTGATTATTTATTTATGAGTGTGGTTAGTTTTTAGAGTGCCGCCTGATCAGAATTTTACTTCCTGTGCTCTTTGTCTTATCACCCCTTTCCTCTAGCACTAATTACTCCTCTGTTACCAAAACATTGCAGTGCCTCTTTGCTGTTTAATTATCATCACACACTTAAGTAGGTTGACCTACAGCAGCACAATAGTGTTGTAGCTACTTCTGAGCACTGCAGAAATAAAATTTCAAACATAATAGTGTTATGTTGGGTTATGTTACCTGCTTCTCAGAGACGCTTCCTTTGTTTTGTCTTTCTCAGCTGGTGATGTATGTGGGTCAGGTGATGAAGGACATGCTGAAGCTGCCTCGCCCTCTCTCCCCCCCTGTGGTTAAGCTGGAGACACGCGTCGACGCAGAGTATGGGTTGCCCTCCACCCACGCCATGGCTGCAACAGCCATCTCCTTCACCTTTTTACTGAGTGCCCAATCCAGGATCCAGGTGAAATTCAGCTCTAACCAGTGTTTTTTTTTTTTGTTTTGTTTTCAACCACATCTTGAGGTCTTCATCAGTAGGTAGAGCTCAAGTCCAACAGCAGGTCACTGCATCAGCTGGGAGGATAGTGGAGGAAGAAAACCTCCACATATTTATTCTCATCCAAGTCCAAAGACAAAACTTGAAGATGTGTAGATGTAGTGATGTAACCCACAGGTAATGACCACCTGTTTGCTGAAGAAGATAGTGAGGTATAGTTAAATAGAGGGTTGCCTCTATGTGGTAGTAGTAATAGAGAGAGACAAAAATTGCAGGGGATAAAGGGAAGGTGCTGACCGCTATTTGCTTTAAATTGTACTTTAAGATGGTGTTTAATCAGTGTCTTCATCCACTAAAATCAAACAATTCAAATAAAAAGCATCACATTCATAAAAGATTTAAGATCTAACAACAACAGCAACATATACTGACATTTAGAGTCAGCACTAATGTCCTGTGGTATTGTGACTGAAACAGTAAGAGTCACTGGTTACTCTTGCTCCTTACACAGAAAGACAATATACACAGCTGATGCAGATGATCTACTTCACCTCATTAGAGACAGGAAGTGAAGCTAAGTGGCTGTTGAACTGGAGCTGTCTAATTAGCATCCGTTCCTCCATTATCTACACCACTTATCCTGTTGAGGGTGAGTTAGATAGCGAAAGTCAATAGCAGCTGAACCCTGACCCGGATGGACTGGGAGGGTTCCATCCCAGACAGGTCATCAGCAGACAGGTTACAAGTCTATTGCAGAAACAACACAAACAGACAAACAAACACTCACACCTACGAGCAATTTAGTCATTCATCAACATGCATGTGTTTGGACTGTGGGAGGAGGCTGGGTTACCTGCAGAAAACCCACACAGATACAAGGAGAAAATACAGACTCCACACAGAAAGTCTCAACTATTAATGTGTCTGTGAATGAGAAGCTGCTCTGAAGTCAGAGTTGAATGGGAGCTTGTGGATGGTGGATGAGTGGTAGAGGGGATGGGCCCTGCTGTCCATCACTGAGTCCCGACTGAGCTGTTGGACAATAAGCAGGGTAGGGGTGGGGCCTGCAGTCACAATCAGTCACCATCAGCCACACCCGTCAAGCTGCTGGTTGATGCTCTGATGGACTCCGCTGAGTAAATGACTGTCAGTCCACGTCTCTGTCTCCCGCCTCCTCCTGATTCTTCCATTCTTTATCTCTGCTGCCAGATCAATAAAATACTCTGTCTTAATCTGAGGTCTTCATCAGCACTGCGTGCTAATGAAGAACTGTGTAAATGCTCCATCCATAAGACAGTAGCTTAGTCTTGACTGTAGGACTGATTTGTGCTCAAATTGTCTGTCACATCTTTTTTTTTTACATAAGAAATTGCCTCCACACCATGAGACATCTGCGTACAGTACAGCACTAAACTGTGACCTGAGATTCCTGCAGGATTCCCCTGAAAGCACAGAGCATACAGATCTATAAATGAATAGTAGACTGAGCCTCCTGAATAGCTACAAGGCCTCAGGGCGGCTTGGCCTGTTCCCCGAGCAGGTCAGAGGTCATGACAGTCAATCACAGAGTGACCCCCCTCCTGTCCCTGGCATCCTTTGTTGCCTTTCATAAAAAAGTCTCTTCATGAACTACCAGTGAATAGGCTTCCAGCTGCAAAGGACAGGAAAAGACACAAGAAAAAAAGGCAGAGAGGAGGAAAGGAGGGGAGGACAAGAGGGTAGGGTGGAGGAGGTGGATGAATACAATGAATTCTTGTGTTAATGAAATGGAGGATGGAACAAAACCTGCTGCCAAGGTAAAGGAGTGAGGGGTGGAAAGATGGACAGAGCTATAGCCAGAGGTCTGACAGTACCTGATTCAGAGACTGGGGACATGACCACAGACTGAAGACCTGGGGCCCATTTCAGAAAGCAGGTTTAGTGAAAACTCAGTTCCCTCAGTTGTTAGTTGTCTTAGAATCTAATGCAACTAACCTGAGTTTTTACTAAACCTGCTTTCTGAAACAGGCCCCAGATCCACAGATTCATTTGGGGATGGTTACACAACAGCAGAGGATATCAATTGATGTTGTGTTGCTCATAAATGTCCTTATCTGGAAGCTGTATTTGTTATGATGGTTGTAAGGTGTCTACATTCCTATCACTGTGATGGTCACTGATATAAGTGTGTGTTTCTGTGCCTCAGTTCCAGTTTGAGGTGGGTCTGCTGATTGCTCTGACGCTGTCGACCTTGGTGTGTCTGAGTCGTCTCTACACTGGCATGCACTCAGTTTTGGTGAGCAACCCTCCTCCCCCGATCACACCACTGCTCATTCTACAATGTCAAAAATTCAATCTCAACACAAGATCTCTTATTCATATCTGTCATTCGTCACAGTTGTCCTCGGGGAACTGTTTACACACAGCCACTAAAAATACACACAGTGAGCATGGTTTAGCATGAATACTGGAACGGAGGAAACTGTGCCACGTAATTGATTAACCTGTTTTATCACAAAGATGACAAATGAGTTGGTTTACAGGATACTGTCTTTGCTGGTATCAGAAACTTACACTACACCCAAAAATTAAACCTGCCATTTTGACACACAAATGAAATCTTAAAGGTATAATGTGTTAATAAGCTTCAGAAAAGCTCTAGAGATCAGGTGTTTTCACCCCCTCAATTAACCTATGATCAATTATTATATTAGGTGCACAGAGATGAGAAGAGTGTGTTGATCTCATCCCACTTTTGGCAAGTGAACATGTGTTGTCATTATTCTGGTTCAGGACGTGATCTGCGGCGCTTTAATATCAGCTGTCATCATGTTCGTCACCTATCCTTACTGGGAAGCCTTCGACCGCTTTCAGCTCACAAGTCAAATCTCCCCCATCGTGGCGCTGGCAGTGCCACTCTTCCTCAGCTACACATACCCAGAGCTGGACCACTACAGCACCACACGAGGAGACACCACCACCATCCTGGGAGTCGGGGCAGGATGCTCTGTGGGATACTGGGTAGACAAGAGGCTTGGTCAGACTTTTGAGCCACAGGGGCCATTACCTGCTCCTCTACCCGCACTCACAGCTACTGCACTGGCAGCAGGCGTCATCCGCTTCCTGCTAGGAGTGGCACTTCTGGTGGCAACTCGACAGATAGTGAAAACAGTCACCCTGTGGGTTTTATATTCCCTGTACAGAGTGCCAAGAAATGATGAGAGTGCCAGGAGGAGGAGGGAAATCGAAGTGCCATATAAGTTTGTCACATATGTGTCTGTTGGACTTGTTAACTCTATATTAGCAAACAGATTCTTCATTGTGCTGGGGCTATTATGACCTGAACCCCATATTTATTTCACTGTGTAACAAACTTCTTTTTTTTAATGTTTTAAAATATACAGGCAGCTCTCTCTCTCTCTTGGGATGATTCACATGAATGTGTTTGTGACTGACCTGGGCCTGAGCTCAATACAAATACAAGCTTGCTCCTGTAGCAATAAAGATTTTATGATTCAAATTTGACATGTCCTCCTGTTTACATTTTAAGCCTTTAACAACTGGGTTCCATCATATCTGAAAAAGCTCATAGTTCCTTAGGCTTAATCAAGCCAATCAATCCCTTCAAAAACTACAGGTTTATTTGTGGTTCCTAGACTCTCTAAGAGACTCAGTTATCAGGCTCCTTTTTGATGGAATAAGCGTCAGGGCAGATGCGATTACTGATATCAGGACTCAAAGAGTTAACATCTCTGTGCAACAGTACGTGTGATGGAATGCTGCGCACCTGTCAAACCACATTTACGCGTTATCTGCACAGCTCACTGTCATGAACTGTCAGTGAACATCAACATGGACACATGGATCTGTTACAAGCACTTTAGAAAAGATTCTGTGACAATGAAAAGGTCAAAAGTTTTATTTTGATGTTCGAATCTCTTGTATCAAAGAATGACTAGACTAGTCTTTTTAAACAGACTAAAGGACTAAATGGATGGACGTTGCAGGAGCTTCCGAACAGTGTGTCTCTACACCAAATGTCATGTTTAGAGCAGAGAACATCAGATGGTTCCACTGTGTGTTCAGTCTGTGCGACTCAGATCTTGTTGAAAGCAGCCACATCGACAGACTGAACATATTCCTCAAAGGCGGTGATGGTTTCCTCTAAGAGATCTGTGCCCACCTTCTCATCCTCCACTACACAACCTATCTGCAGCTTCTTGATGCCGTAACCCACCGGGATCAGCTTGGCTTGACCCCACAGCAGACCATCCATGGAGACACTGCGGACACATTCCTCCAGCTTGGACATATCCGTCTCATCATCCCAGGGTTTGACATCAAGCAAGATGAAAGACTTGGAGATGAGAGCTGGCTTCTTGGACTTCTTGGCAGCGTACTCAGCGAGACGTTGCTCCTTGATTCTCACCGCCTCTGCACTCTCTGCCTCGTCATCAGAGCCAAATAGGTCAATGTCGTCGTCGTCGTTGTCGTCTGTCTCAGCGAGGACAAACTGACTTTTAGCTGACGGGAGAATTGCTCTTTCATTTTGGAAGGACTTGATGTGGTTGTACCAACGCAGGAGGTGGCAGAAGGTCAGCGAGGGAGCTGAAGGAATAGCATCAAACATGGCCATGTCAGCCTGCGACACTGCAAAACCCTCCATGTAGCTTTTGTCTGCCAGAAAATCATTGAGCGCTTTAAGCCCAGCTGGTGTGCTCATGTCCCCAAACACAGTTTTCGTAGAAGCCGGACGGGAGGCGGCAGTGTGCTGAGATTTGTTTTGCATGACGACTTCTTGCATGGGCACCTCATGTGTGAGGACGGTTTCAGCAGTGTGGCCACTGGAAGAACCAAGGCAACAAAGCAACAGGTAATGAGTCACTGACTTTAATTACCATGCACTAAGCCCAAGGCACAAGTAACCTAAATTAAGAGCAGGCATGCACATACAAGCCCACACACAGATGCACAACACTCATGTCGCAAACACAAAGGGGTCTTGTTAATCTTTAATTCTTTTGGGTGGAGTAGAAACAGCTCTGTTTCTACATTAACATGCACAGCTCCCTCAGTTTTTACCAAGTAGTAGCTGAGCAAATACAAACACACACACACCAACGAGCCCTGATCTGTTAAACAGCTTTCAAACGTTGTGTTATTGCTTGGAAAATATGAATCGGAAAATATGAAGAGTATGATATGAATTTTCTGATTAAGAGGAAAGAGAAAAATCACAGGAAAGGTTCGATGTCCATCTCCAGGGCTGAGCAGGGCATGGTTAGCTCGAAGCGGTTGATGACGTCTGGGTGGAGGACTCCAAGACGCCCGACACTCTTTCCGTGGACAAAGATCTCAGCACAGCGTCCAGGGAAAAAGGTGGAATCTGTCAGAAAACACAGAGTTTATCATCATCATCATCAGGAGTGAAACAGTGAGATGAAAACCTTTCTGTTTATTCAAACACACTGACACAAAGACAGACAGAAAAACTGACTTGTTGGGAACTTAACAAGACACTAGGGTTGCTATGACAGCAAGCCCCACACTCAGATGAGGCTTTCTCCCGCAATGCACTGCTTCTTCCCACGCTGCCTTGCTAATAGATTTCAGAACCTAGTACTTAGATGTTAACTCATCACTATGTGAGAAGGCTCACTAAACACATGGGACTGTACATTCAAAGTCAGTACGGCTACAGAAGGGAAACTGTTTCGGTTCCTGCTCCCTGTCTCTTTCTGGTTGGTGTATTAAATCAGTAGAATGCGCTCACATTGGTTCATGCGTTGTCTACTTGTGCCGTGAGCAGGATGCCATGGCAACCATATAAATAGCTCTGGTACATCTTAAATAACCAATCAGTCAATGAAAATCCTACACTCGAGCCAGGCCACTTTCCACCCACTCGCCTCCCAACTTTCAGCAAGGTCGAAGTCAAAGGTGCTCCAGTGTCTCAGTGACCTGTTTTCATACATTTACCATCACATTTATTTTATGATAGATAATAGAGACTTGTACTTATTATGATCTTTGTATGACAGTAAGTAACAAGTCACATATCAACATCATTCTGAACTCAAATTCAGTAGTAGTTTAGCCAAATTTAAAAAAAAAAAAAAAAAAAAACAGTCAATAATAAAACTGTAACATATGTTTACATTAGTATGTATCTTAGCCCTGAAATATCTTAGATACAGTTTTTATTTTAATAAAAACTGTAAAAACTATCACATGAACAATGACGCCTCTGCCACTGCTTCGTGAGGAATACGCAAATCTCTGCTCACAAGCTTACTACGTTATCGCTACTACCACCAAGAGGCCAACTCAGACACTGCAGGTTTAAATAAACATCTCAGCCTCAGTCCTAAAAACTGTTTCTAACCCCTCAACAACACATTGAGGGTTAATTACAGACAAACACAGTCACAGGAACATGGTCTCTTTCCAAACAGATTATATGGGCCAGGACTTTCCACTGGACACAGTTGTTAAGTGAAACACAGACATCTGCCACTTAAGTGTTTTTTTTCCTTCACTCCAATCCCCCGACTCATTATTTCATCCCCCCTGATGAGTAGATATGTATTCCCTGAGCTACTCTGTGCTGGGAATGGTTGGTAGGGATTTAGTCATACTGCTCTGCTGATAGATACATCCGGTGGTTGTGTGGGGGTGGGTGGTGTTGTCAGGTGAGCTCTTAGACCTGGGTCATGACCTTGTAATAGCGTTAGGGACATGCTGACATATGGGGGGGACATTAGGCTAATGGTGCAGAGTATGAAGAGAGCAGGGAGACGCTCTCAGCCATCACCCTGTCCCCCATCCTCTCCCCTGCCTCTTTTTCTGCTCTCTCTACTCTCGCCTCATGCCTTTTTCCACTCCTCTGAATGCCTCGAGTGTTTCGTCTCTCCTCTCTCTGATACTTGAGCCCATTGATTTGCAGTCTGAACAGGGCTGCAGAGCCAGAGGAGACACCCTGCAGTGTGACCTTGGAGTAGACAAGCCATGAGGGAGAAGGGAGAAAGATGCGGGCAGAGAGGTGGATAGGATGGAGCAGAGAGAGCATTCAAATGATGTTTGAGAGTCTCTTTGGGAAAAGGCGAGCCAGAATATATAAAGATATGTAGCACTTCAGAACCTCAAATCGAAACTTTCTGAATACTAATCGTGCCAGAACAGATAGTCGGAAAGATGAAACCTGACTGAGTCATAGCTCCATATTTCACTGACAGCATCACCGTGACAGGTACATGTCATCACAGCTGATATAACATAACTGTGAAATATAAAACTAACGCGCCAACTTGACGACTGACCTAATCACCTTGTTAGTGACAACTTCAGAGACGAAACCTTTGAAAATTACTCTCATGTAAATACGCTTCATCGTTAGAGACACAGTTGAGTCGTGTGTGATGTCACAGCTGTGTGGTTTCCCTCATTGTTTGAGGGAAGATGGAGTAGAGTCATCCTGGCTTATTAGACTGAGGTGATTCAGCTGCGTTTGGTTGAAGAACACACAACAAATTCAAACTAACACAGTCAAGTGCTGTTCATGAGTAAAAAAAAAACACATCTCCCACAAAGGTTAAAAACAATAACACTTCCTACACCTCATTTTGTTTATGTCAGGATTATAAAGTGGTTACTATTTTAAATGTGTAGAACATTGTCACATGGATTCACTGTTAATAGATTCTACTATTGAAATCACCACAGAAATGATCAGGTCTCAACTAACACATCTTACTGATCCCTACTGACTACATCATAGCTCAATTCCTCTCTTTACTAAGAGAATCTGACAGTTTAAACTTGCTGAATATCATTCCAGTTCTTTAGGGAGAGAAGCATCTTGTTACATATTCACTGAGCTGTGACTAGTTGCAGTGCACCTGTGTCAAATTGTCTGGATATTGAAGCAAAGAATAAGACAATGTCAGGAGAAGAAAGTGCAAAGATTGTGAACACATCCTTGGAATCTTACCTGTCTGCCCCCTCAGTAGATCTGATCCTTACTACTCATCAGGGACACTGCACCCCATTAGTAAAACAGGGTGCATGATGTCTTGGAGACAAACACAGACTTGATTTACATATTCTCGGTAAAATCTGCTTCCTTTTTTAAGTTCATATAACACAGATGTATTTGTTTTCCATCAGGGGTTAAACTCCCTCTGTCAATGGGATTAAATCCGGTTTTAAGATATTTACTACCTAAAACTGCATTCCCCTAATCCTGATTGTTGGTTTCCACTCGTCCATCACAAACCAGGACTCTTACCATCTGCAGCCTGGATGTGGTAGCCCTCGCCATGGGCACACTTCACCTCCAGCAGCTGCATGGTGCGGTCTAGCAGGCCGTGGATCACCTCGAAGCCTGGGCTCTTATTGTAGTACACAGCACAGAAACGCCGGCTGTTCTTTGCTCCAACATCTGGTGCGTGGGATTAAGAGGAAGGAGGGGGAGGGATGTTATGAATGAGGTTAAACCAGTGATTTAGTGATAGATAAGTTCAATGCTGAGTGTTGATTACAACACAAGTGGTGGTAAATGTGGCTCAACTTGTGATACAGTGAATGTATTTGAAAAAGGGTTTCAAAATGGATCATTGTTGGGTGTGTGTGTGTGTGTGTGTGGCTGAAAGACAGCGGGTGTGTGTGAGTGTATGCGTCTTCTGACTGACAGTGTTTTCCTCATCACCTTTGGTCTCATCCTTCAGCACCACATCAGATATCTCAAACAGCTTGAGGGGAAGGGGCATCTTCCTGTTGGCTGCTATGGTTTTCAGAAGACCCGGCAGCAAGGTGGTGCGCGCCACCTGGTGGACAAATACACCAGTTACATTGGGAAAAAAACACTTGTCTGAAGGATGGGAGGAAAGTGCCCCCTTTTGGAATAATAACACTACAACTAATGAGGGTGGAAAACTCACTCATTTCCTTTCTCAGACATTTCCCTAATTGAGAGTAGCTCAGAAAATTACTTGGGATGTTGCTGCAATACAAACTAACATGGAAACATGCAATGAAGCTACAGAATGATTTTATTTTACCAATGGCAAATGTAACATCACTCAGACATTAAAGTGTATTAAACAACGTGACCTTTGTGTGCAACAATAACATTACCTGGAACTCAGCCGTCTTGGGGTTGGAGATGTGAGCAGCCTTGGTTTCTGAGATATTTTTCCCAAGCTTCTCTGCTATATCTTCTTGAGAGCACTGTATAGAGAGCAGAGACACACATTTCTTATAACAGACACACATGCACAGACCCGGAGTGTTATATTTATGAGTTTGTGTATCTTCCTCACCAGGGCAAAGTTGAGAGCCTCGGTGAAACCAGCAGCCGCCAGGTCTTGCCTCAATAGCTCTGTCAGTTTATTCAGGGGGAACTGTCGACATACAACGATTACACGAGTGAACATAATGTATGTGATGAAATACAACTGTATTCGGTTCATCAAATCCATTTACCTGGTTAGCTATTGTGTAGGTGCGCGGCGTGGTGCGGGTGATGTTGTTGAAACCATAAGCGATGGCAGCATCCTCCATGATATCGCAGGCGTGGATGACGTCCGAGCGTGTGGGCGGGATCTCAACCTCGATCTCATCGCCTGCACCTGTGGCCTCAGAGCGCAGGCACATCCTGGTCAGCAGCTGGGCAATTTGCTCTGTCGACTCACTGTCAAAGGAGACAAGATGCTTTTCTCAAAAAATAAAAAAAATAAAAATTGGACCAACTCTCATGTTTATGAGGACACAAGTGACACAAAGCAGCTCCGGCAAAGTGAGTGGTGAGACGTAAAACCTCAACATCTGTTGCAAAGATAAACTGCTCATACACCACAAAATACTGAGGCGACATTTATCAGCAGGCACTTTCTATATGTTTTACTTGCATCTTATCCCTCAAGTATTTAATAGGAAATGTTCAAATAACTCACTTAATGCCAACTTTACGGTTGATGAAGTCACTGGACAGCTTCTCCTTCCTGTAAGCCAGCTCCTGATAAACAAGAAGGACACCACAGCAGCATTAGGACAATTTTTTTGAGAAGATTCATGCCACATTAAGTTAAATATGATTATAAAGCAAATGCAGTACTGGGTAGATGCAGGTCTTTCCATCTGGGTACACCACCTCAGCCGCCTCCACCCTGAGGAAGATGAGAACATATAATCCTCTTATAAATGTGATCACAGTTACATTAAATCCCTGTATGTTTACTCTAATCACAGCAGCATTATTCAGCAACACAAAGGAAACAGGAAGCAGCTTTAACATTCTTAAAATGAGGTCCAGTCAAAGTATAATCAAGACAACAGATGGAGAACAGAATATGTGACATCAATATAATGGGTGCGGCTTTAACCCACAGAGACGTTCTCCCTAAAGCAAATACAACCAGAACAGCAAGAACCACTTCATTCTCTACGCATCTTTTGGAAATAAATAGGTCTTGTTTATTTTATCAATTTATATACTTTTAACCATGTTTTTGCAATTTAATTATATCCAGGTCCATTATAATTACTACTCTCATGTCATCTTGTTATGTATGTTTCACATCTGTGTTTGTTAATGAATGTGGAACCTGTAAAATGTAATTTGAATAACTAATAATAAATAAATAACTCTTGAGTCTTGACTAATGTTTTCCAACCACAGTATTTCATCATCTTCCACCATAAAATGTCTCAACATCAGAATCCAAGATCCTGTCATTCTCCACTCAGAGGCATCAGGGAACAGTCATGTGACTTACGTGAAAGGCTGCTCACAATATTCACTGAACATGGTCACCATCATGTCCAAGACGATCTTCGCCTGTAGAGAATAATGCCCAGTGTAAGTCATTTTCTCCTGACAACAATAATAAACTGCTTAATAAAATGTATGTGTTCTCCTCTCAGCTGCACCTTGGTCACGTCTGTGGCGGTGCACTCAATGAAGACGTTTTTGGTCTTTAGGGAGATTTTTGAATGGTCCCCTGGAAAACAGAAAATAACATTTCATTATCTTGAAATGATCTTGGAAGTTTATTTATATTATCTAAAACTAACTCAGCTCGCTTTTGGTTAGTTTAACAGTAATGACACAGTGGTTGACATGGGCAGAGAGACAGCACTCACCATTGATGATGGGTGGCATTGACAGGACGATGCCGTTGCTGTCGTAGATAACAGGGTACACAGGCTTGTCTTCAATAATGTGAAGGTAATGCCTCAGGTGGCTGTCTGTCTGTGTGCACCAAGAGAACAACACAGTGTTAGCAGCAAACAAACAAACAAACAAACAAACACACACACACTCATTTGAGCAGTTCACTGGCTGTGTACCTTGTAGAGGTTCATGAGCTGTGTGGCAGTGTACTCTTGGGTCTGGTTGAGGGGTTTGAAGCAGATGCTTCCAGGAGGTTTGGCTGTGTACGTGAAAGGACCGGAGACTGTGTCCAGATCATGAGTCCCAATCGCCACCAGGCTTCTCTTCCTTTACAAAACACAGTTACCAGTCAGTGCAGTTTGACTTTTCTTCAGTAGGAAGCAACCAACACTACAATGGTTTATATTTATTGTAATAAAGGAAATGTCATGTAAGCACTTGAGTGATGAGTGCAGTTCTAAAATATCAGCCCCTCGGGCAGACAGCTGAGCACTTGTCAGTTGTGTATAATTTATCTGTGAATTTATCATACAATAAAATGACAAAGTAAAAGCTGTCCCTTAAACATCAACAGATCTCACTGCACTGCTCCACTACTGTATTCATACAGCTGCTTTTCTAGACTTTATGATCATTCAATGAACATTACAGGTTTCAGTCAACAATTCACATAGCACCTCTTAATGTAGCATACAGCCAAACACCTTCACACACCCATGTAATGTCAAGTATCAGTTTGTTGCTTCCAAATAATATTCATATGAGTATTTTAAACAAAGTGCTGGAAATATATTCAGGCACGTGTATCAGACATGGTGACAAAGTACAACATTCAAATTGATAAACTCAACACATTTCACAATTGACAGTTTACTTTCAACTGATGTTACTTTGCAGAAAGTGACAGTATTTTCTCCAGTCTCACCTGCAGATGTTTTGATGGAGTTTCTCCTGTAGCTCAATGAAGCTGTCATAGCGTTCCTGTGTGAAAGTGATGTTCCTCAACACTGCTGCCACAGCGTGGGGCCTCACTGCTGCCGTCTGCACAAAAAAAACCATCAGATTCATATTATTTGATCTGTAACTGAACAGGTGTTAACTTGAGCCCACGAACTGTCTTTTGTCTACCATTACAATTACTGAACGCAACCACCCACCTCATTAGTAATGATCAGTCTTTGAAGATCACCGCTGACTGGGTTGACACGTCTGTAGCGAGGTGCCTCCAGCCTGTCACATAAAAAACATCACATTCAGTCTGACACAGCCAGAAGATGCCTTCATCCTCATCAAACACTTATGTTCATAATTCATGTATGCTACTCATACACCTCCGACTGCAGAGGTGCCAGACACCTATGTAGCTCTGAACACTTTTTAACAGCACGGGACACTAATAAAACTCATCCTAAAACAGCAGACGTCAATTTATTCTGAGAAACACAAAATTACTCACTTATTCTTGAAGACCTGCAGTCCACGGACCAGTCCCTCCAGACACAGCAGGTCATAACGGTTAGCAGGCACATCGATCTTGTACAGGATAACCTCAGAAGCTCCAGATGCCTTGGAGTCACCCTGCTCTCTGCTGATTATCTCCCTTTCTGATGTCTGTGATGGAGACAGAGCAGGATAACAGACCCATCTCACAAGCAAACTGTAGTCTTTTACAGCTTAAACTAACAGTAACTAAAGAGTCTTTAACAAAAATCTGGGTGGGTAGAGCTCATGTCATTTACTCACAATCTCATCCAGCTCAAGCCCAAACTCAAAGCACAGCTCGTCAAACTCTTCATCAGCTAAAACAGGCAACAAAAAGACATTATTAGAAACAGCACAGACACCAGTGACTTGTGTCTGGTCAGGTTTAAATGACAGCAGCCGGTGTTTCGGGTTGACCGGTGTTCATGGTGCTCCGGTGGGGGGCGAAGACGTGGCTGAAAACCGGAAACATTAGTAGTTGATGTAAAAGTTATAACCGCGGCGACAACAACTAGTTGAATGAATAAATCTGAATGAGATTTGAACGCTACGACTTAAACCTGCGACACGGCACAGGAACATGATGCAATCACACCACACGTCCCTGCCGTCTCCTCATTGAAGAGCCGGGTTTAGAAACAAGCCGCTTTTTAAACGTCGTATAACAGTGAAACAACATAGTATCTGAGACTAAGCTCTGATAAACCTTTTCATTCAGTTTAGACAGAGTAAAGACAGATATCTGGTAAAGATTAGCCGTGACAGCAGCTACTGCGATGCTAGCTACAGACTACAGACTTCACACAGTCCTGGACTTTTCTCTCCTCTTTAAGAAATAAACGCCAAACAACATACAGCGGAATAAATGTCCACATCTTGTAGATATAGTTAAATTACTTACTGTATGTTCTGCCCAGAGCTTTGAATAGAAGATCCCGTTTAACTCCGACAGTCGGCATTTTCACTGCTTAGCACTCCTCAGCACGGCGTGGAAGGACCCCACATGCGAGCGGCGGCTGTCTGAGCGGTGCCTGATTAAAAACCAGCATACTACGTTGTTCATTCATGCTATTGATTCCACCTCAAATAAGGTGTAAATATATTTTATACATACTTAAGTAATTTAAACAATACTATTGATTCTTCGGGGAAATCAATTTTATATACATTAATAATTAATACTTTTTATATTTATTAATACTGATCATACATCATATGAATGAATGAATACTTTATTGACCCCAGAGGGAAATTAAGGCATCCAGTAGCTTATACAAAAAACACAGACACAGATTGTTCTTCTTATTATTATTATTATACAGTTAGGAAAGGAATAAGAATGCCAACAGGAGAAAGTGACTTAGTAATATAAATAATAATAAAGTAATATAAATGAAACCAGTCAAGATAATTTAGTTGTTATGATAGATACAAATGTAAAGTATAGGTGAGAGTGGGATAAAGTGAGTTTTTTTACAAACCACATTCATATTGTAAATTTGATTAAATGTGGCTGAGTCATCTGACTGTGAGCAGAACAAACTGATGACAGATACATTCACGAACCAACCAGATTCTCCTACCACAAATTAGATGATAGAGTGGTGAATTATTATGACCCATATTAGTGGAGAGACGGTGGACAGAAAATCCTCAGTTCAGTGTCATTTCTCCAATAATGACTTGTCAGTAAATCCACCATTAATCTGTCTCAGGCTGCACAATACTGCTGAGTGAGAAAATGTTTGACACTTAAAAAAACAACAAATGTGTTCACTGTGTTTGTCTTAAATGATAAACAAAATTAACTTGAGTGTGTTATCTGTAATCAGAATAATCAGAGTCCCAGTGATGACAGATATATGTACTGGTCTTCCAGTAACTTACATATCTGATCCACTAAAAATGGTTAGAACATTTTATTAAAAGGTTCTACAATCTTCAGCGTCCCTGTCAGCCATTGTTTAGCTTCAAACAATGACTGCCAGTTACCTAATTCAAACTTAACCAGTATAGATTTGGTCCAAAAGATTAATTTCTTACCTGTGATTTGTTTCTTTGGCTGTAAAACCTGCACACTTCTTTGCACAGCCTTGCAAATTCATATATATGGTCAGGGAGGGAGTGGTTCCTTTACTGCCACAGCAGCACAACAGCTCCACATGTTCTTAGGGCTGTAAAATATAAGTAAACAGAAAGAGAATAACATTAAGACAGTGTAGCCATGTACATGACTTGACAATAGAGACAGTCATGTTACACAGATACCACATCAGTTTAATGACTTCACCGCCTGATAAAGTCACCATCACCAAGCATCGGGGCTGTGTACACAGTCTGAAGTCAGTAAGTTCAACTTAAACTAGATATGGATGACTGTGTCCTGACCTCAGTCCAGTGAGGACAACATGGGGATGATAGTTTCACCTATACATCTGTATCAAAGCAAAGTGTTTGTGCAGTTGAGTATCCCAGTACATGTCTGTGGAGCACAACTTGAGAACAAACTCAGAACCTGAATCAGAACCTGGATGATAATAAACTGTTTTAAAGCTGTCACCTGTTGACCATCAATCAGATCATCACGCGAGAACCTTTTAACATCACTATTAAAAGTGACAGGATACGTGCCACGTGCTCCTCTTTACCAGTGTGCGTGGCATCCCGCTCCTTGTGACCGCCAGTAACCCTGGCAATCACCTCCTTACATCTGGCACGTCCCCTAGCACGCGCCACCTCCACGCGTCCAATCGCAACGCAGAGAATGACCACCCCCACTTCATCACTGTCCTCCCAAATCACTTCCGGACTCAGATGGTTAGATCAACGGGATATGAGCCGTTGATGAATGAGCGTCTGTCGGTGGCTGGAGCGCACGGTCCACGGTGTGGAGAGTCACCACTTGGGGCTCGGTAGGACACGTTTCACCGGTGAGTCGCTCTCGTCTTTCGGGTGATTGTTCAGGTTTGTGATGCGCGTTTTTTTTCCCAGATGTTTGGGATGCGACAACTTCAGACAGTGTCTGTCTGTGTCTGTCAATACCATGTTGCTGGATAAGTTTAATGTTTTTACGCAGGACCAAGTGTAGTGTAGTGAAGACTCAATAAGCGCGCAAAGCAGAAAATGAAAACTATCGATCAATGTTTATATTGACTGATGAACTATTAGATACACTGGGCTGCTTTGTCTGTTTTTAAAGCTATATCTATAACACTATAATCCATCATTTACTTGTATTACTTCTGTTATCATTGACAATTCAATAGCAGTGTCAATAATACTTTAGGTGTTTTGTTTTCGAAACTGTCTTGCAGAGATGTTGTATTGATTTCACAGAACCACAAAATTAGGACACGTTTTACCACTGAATGCGTGTGAAAGTGTCATCTCTGTGTGTTTCCTGTCAACAGCTTCAGGTCCATTAACAGTCATGTGAGTTTCCCTAAACAGGTTTATGTTATTGTGGCATTGTAACACATATTTGAAGACAACATTTCTCAAAGACAAGATCCTGAATCAGAGACTTCAGCGACAAAATATATTATTATTGTTATATATTATTATATTATTATTATTGAGTGGTTGGTTGCTGACTGTCTGACAGTAGTTTGTCACTGCAAACACAGACCACAGCAGAGACCAACTGCAGTCTGAGCCATGTTATCCAACTATTGTGTTTTGTGTTCTCACACAGTGAAATCACACATCAAACCCAAGGCTTTTGATTATGTCATTATGTCAAATGGGCAAATAAGCTTCACACGTGTTAAATTGTTCTGTACCCATGCAGACACACACACAAACACACACACAAACACACAGTCTGACCCGTGGGACTGAACTGTGTGTTGGTGCGTCGTTTCGCCACAATGGCTGTGTTGAAGTTTCTGTAAGACTTCAGCTTGCCTGCTTAGCTGAGTGGGTGAGAGCACGATGACGTTGGCAAACAAAAGGCTCCATTCACATAATCTACTGAGGAAGCAATGGTCCCCCTCCTCCCCACACACACGCACACACACACGATGCTCACCCCACTGCTACGTAGACCATGTCACAATATTTCTCAATTAATCCTGTAAGTGGAGGCCACCTGCAAAGCGCCTGCTTGTTGCACAAAGCCACACATTAAGCAACTACCAGTGTGCACATTGTAACTAACTGTTTCTCCTCATTAAAGGTAAAAGATTAGAGTCAAGCTTGATTATGTGTTGCTGTGTTATTATGGTTTTGACCTTTAGTTGAGAGCAGCTGGAGCTGCTGGTCTTGGTCGGACATGGACTAGGTTGGTAGGTTAATTAGAAGGATCCTCTCCTCACACAGACTGTGTCTTCATTCATGCTCCAGCCAGTTCGATAATTAACAGAGAATTGTTAATTTAATCACTGTGAATTCAACATGTTCCACACTGTGATTGTAAATTTAGATCAACTTGTCGTCACACACGATGAAGATAAAAAAAAGTTCTCAAAATGGGAGATTGGTGACTGACAGTTGTGTGTCTCAATGAGAAAACTGAAAACTTAATGTTTTTACTATACGTGGATCATGTGTTTACGTATAGAAGAACTACTCACAAGTAAATGCTGAATGATCGCACAGGGATGAAGTGAAGTTCACAGTAAACTGTGTAGTTCTGTGATGAAGCGAGTTTATGTCTTATTTATTTAGACATAACTCACCTGTTAATGTGTAATATGGTGTTGCTGATAATAAATATAAATAATATGAAACCTGTCGGCCACAATGAGATAGCTGGTCTCTGTTCAGGACTCTGGACAGCTCCTAGACTCTGGTAGCATCTGCTTTACATTATAATCTGTAGTCTCTCTCTCAGTCCTAGCCTGGTTCTGTTTTAACTGTTTGCGTTCCCTAAGATACCGGCTGTTAGTTTTTGTACTTCAGTAAATCTTATTGACTTGATGCTTACAGAATCCGCTGTCATTCGGTTTGTGGCTGGTGGATCCAGTATGTTGGAGCTGAGCGTTCTTGTCTGTTCCTCTCTTGGTCGTCTTCTAGTGGCTTTCTTGCTGTCACACACAGTCACATGTGCTTGTTCAGAATATTCTGACATCCTCCGACACTTAGTGTCGCTCACGTCTGTTAGAAGTGCTTTGCATCCGTTCCATCCTTTCAATGTCTCCTCTGTTTTCACTGTGCTTTCTGTTTTTCTTTGACTTAGAGGTCTGCTGTGGTCAGGAAGGAACATTTGAAGCTCAGAGCCAGAGTGTTTGGTTATGGTTATGGTTATGGTCAGAGCATATGTGACACATTGATGTGTGCAGTTTCTGACCGACTAAAGACCAATGTCATAATTTTACAACTTAAAAAATAGACAATAGGAATAAATGTCAGTGATTGCTCTAATGCCAGGTTAATGCCATTTATTTTCCAGGTCAGTGTGGACTGGTGGACTTTTTAAATTAAAATAGAGTACCAGTCAAGCTCTTGGAAGAACAAAGGAAGAAGAAAAAGAGACGTGAACAAAAGAGGGTGTGACTGTGACAACAGGAGCAGGAACTATTTCTTCATCACAGTCACAGCTTTATCAAGATGAAGCTGAAGGAGGACCTGAACCCCCTGCTGCTGATACTCTTCTACCTCGTGGTCTGGGTCTACACCCTCATCACCTTCCTGCCTTACCACCTCTACAGGTGGATGACCATATCTGACAGGGAAGTCTGTGGCTCAGAGGAGGAACGAGCCAGGATAAAGAAGGCCCACTCGGTGTTGGGACGTCCCGAGGGACCCTACAGGGATGTTACTGTCACCAAGTCGCTGGTGACGTTGCTGCACCCAGGAGTGGACACGCTGGACAAGGTGTTTGAATACGCAGCCAAAAGATTCCCGGACAGAGACTGTCTCGGGACAAGGGAGGTTTTGAGTGAGGAGGACGAGCAGCAGATCAATGGGAAGTTGTTTAAGAAGGTGAGAGGTGTTTTTGTGTAGGAGGAAGCACGGTCAGAGCACAAAATAATCAAAATGTAAAACATACATGGAGGAAATAAGGACATCTGAGCTGAGAAGGAGTTTGAAGGAGGAGTTCATCATACTGAGAAATAGAAACAGCAGGTAGTTAGCTTAGCTTAATATTAAGTAGAAACCAAATTTACCACATTGTCTATGCTGACTGAACAACAACAGTAACAACAATGGATAAAATGAGCAGGATTATTATTTAAAAATGTGTGAAAAGAAATCAATGGAAGGAAAAACACTTCAGGAGCAGATTTTTTTCTGCACCATTCGTCTGTCGCATTGTGACAAATCAAGTCTGCATTCCTCATTTTAATGAGGAATGCTTAGAAAGGCAAGCTAATGTTTCTTAGCACTGCAGTACCTCATCCTGCAAAAAAATCTCCTTGACTTCTTCAGACTGTGTCCAGACAAAACTCTACACTCCAGAGAAGTGGTTCAGATCATTGTTATTCTTGAGGCCTTGAATTCCACTTGCACACATTAGTCGAGCATGACTGTAAAAGGGAAACAGGAAGCACAAATGTAAGTAGAGGTGCATCCAGAGTTTATAAGCGCAGACAGTTCTGATGTTGGTGTGAACTTTACTGCCCATGTGAAATATTAGTGAGTGTGGTTTGTAGTCAGGAATTATCCAAATATAACGTGCTGTTATATTATTAATCCCATCAGCCGCTCCTAATCTGTTTTATCCTACTGTCGAAACACTGATTATTGCGGAAGAACACGTCTTAGCTGATTAGTTCCTATATATTGTTTCCAGTAAGTGGTATCGTCATCATTACTGTGTGTGTGTGTGTGTGTGTACTACCACTGATTAACCATTAGGAGCCAGTATAACCTTGTTGATGTGTGTGCAGCTGCTGTGAGTGTTTAACTGCTGCACATGCTAAAGATCTTGGCAGCAGAGAGGAAATACATGTGTTCGTGTGACTTTTTAAAACAAAACAGATCAAACATTTGACTGGGGGAGAAAACACACTTCTGTAAAAATGTATCGACTCACATTAAGAAAGGACAATTCCCAGATATTCTGTGGTTAGTGTCATGCGAGCAGTTGTAGCAACATCCAACCCAGAGTATCATCGAATGAGTCCTGGGTATCCGCACCACCCCCATCTCCCTCCCTCTCTCCCCCTGTGCAGGTTGTTCTGGGTGAGTACCACTGGCGCTCCTATGAGCAGGCCTTCACAGCAGCGTCCCAGCTGGGCAGCGGCTTGGTGTCACTGGGCCAGCGGCCGAACAACAACATCGCCATCTTCTGTGAGACCCGAGCCGAATGGATGATAGCGGCGCAGGCCTGCTTCATGTACAACTTCCCCAGTAAGTGCAGGTCTCTGTGAGTATGAGCACTCGCAATCAAATACTCTCTTCTCTCACACCTTTCTCTTCTCTCGGCTATTTGTATGTTTGTTGAGAGATAGATGGACAGATTACTGACCCCATTAAGACAATTAATGATGCTTATGTAAGATGATTATTCATAGTACACGAGGCGTTGGACTCATTAAGCTGGAGTTTGAGCAGGAACCCTGCTGGTGGTCAGTACTGTTTTACAGCTGACAAATGCTGGTCAATGAGATGAAGTCTAATGGGTAATCACTTCCTGTGCAACTGTGATTCAGTTCAATATATGATAGAGTGTGGGTGTCTGCGGCTCAGGAGGTAGATCAGGTCATCCACTAATTAGAAGGTCAGTTGTTTGAGTGGCTCCTCATGGCTATAGAGAATAGTGCTAATTATAATCAGAATATAGATGTGCTGTGTGAATCCAGCAGGACAAGTATAGAGACAAGTCCATTGTCATAATTGCCATAAGAAGCTTGTTGGTAACTTGCACTAGTGCAGTTTCTGTTCTATGACAAGTTCTGAACCCTGACTGAAAATCTTCAAATAAGCTGTTCCTATGCAAAAAGTCACATAGTTGAGCAACAACAACTTTTTCTAAATGAAAGTGAGGTTTTATATGGGTCTATAATTAGACATCTAGGTCATCTGGGTCCAGAGTATGTTTTTTAAGTAATGGTTTGATTACTGCAACCTTAAAAGCCTGTGGTGCATAGCCTGTTACTAATGATAAATTGATCAGATCCAAAATGGACATATCAATTAAAGGTAGGACCTCTTTGAACCGTCTGGTTGGAACAGGGTCGAGACGGGGTCTGCTCTTATTTTCTTTGATTAAAGAAGAATAGTAAGAAGCTCTGGCCTTACGAAGGACTCTCTTGAAACTGTGAAACTATCTCTCCAAGCTACATGAAATTCCTCTTGGTTAGTGGAACTTCCTCCACTTCCTCTCAAAAATCCATAACTGTTGTTTTAAAGCTCATTGAACCAAGGAACTCTCCTCTGATTCACTAACTACCTTTTTCAGAGGAACAGTAGCATCAAGTGTTGAACTTTGACAACATTTGGAAAAAACTGTCAAAAACTCAATCAACCCGTGTAAGTGTAAATTTAAGATAGTGGTCTTCTATTGATATATGACACTTGGGGTTTAAATTTAGCCACATTATCAAATAGACATCTATTGTAAATAAACTGTTTCTCAGAAACTGCTTAATCTAATACTGTAAACTGGAACATTATTTAGAAATTGTCAGAAAGAAGAGGATTGTGGGGAAATGTAGCTACATTTTTGATATGAGTGCAATAATTAAGTTAGAGGTCAAGGTCAAGTGCGTGGTTTAAAAAGTGAGTGGGTTCGTTTAAATGCTGAGAAGTCAGTTGAGGCTGATGCTATCGACATGAATGTTGAAATCACCCACTTTAATGACTTTACTGAGAACTACTTCAGATAGAAACCGTAATTTCAGTCGGGAATGAAGACTGAGCAACAATCAAATAAAAGGTTTCAACTGAGCAAGAGCTGTTGTTAGATCAGTTACAGAGGCAGAATATTTATGTGCATCAGTGACACAGCAGAGAAGTAAATCTTCAGCCTTTAGCTTATACTTTTCTTGTGTTCCTGTTTCTTTGAAAGCTTTGTTGGTCAGTTCTTTCCCACTGGACAGTTTCCAAATGAGTCTGAATTTAGCTGATTTATAGCCGATCTGTGTGTATGTATGTGTCAGCCAAGGCAGTGGACAACTTGTAACTCATTGGACCCAGCTGAGGCAAGAAGGTCAGTTTGTTCGTCCTGCCTCTCTGTTACATAAGTGTCCCACTTCTCCCTAATTCACTTTTTTTCCTGTGATGGAAACACCCTCACACTCACAGTAGTTTTTTGGCATAGATGTCAATCATTACAGCTGCAGGTTGTATCACAGGCCATTGTACCTGTGATGAACCCATTAGTGTAACCTGCTGTCAGCACAGAAACTTCCTGCTTAATTATCAAATTACTTGTCAAATAAATAGTCCTGTGCATGGTTTTCCACTTTGTGTTGATGGTGAAGTCAGCAGTATTGTCCTCTTTAATATACAGAATGACACTAAGCTAGCACTGCCTTACTCTGTGTGTGTTCCTGAGTGTGTCTGTGTCCGTGTCCTGTAGTGTAATCTGTGTTTAGATCTCATGGTTAGAGGTGTCATGGCTATCGTCCAGACACACTCACATTCGCACTCACACAGTAGCAGAGCAGGAAGTGTTAGAGCTCCGTGACGCAAAAGGGATGAAAAATGTCACGAAGCCCCATTACATGAACTCCTGTATGTGTGTAGTGAATGTGTGTGTGTGTGTGTTTCTCTGTCTCTTTCTCTGTGTCCAATCTTGTTGTTCCCCCCATAGCACTAAGCCATGTATTAAATGTTGCTGTGATAGCTGATGCATATGGGATTGTCAGTTTCCATCTTTGTGGCATTAAATTGAGGACGCTGATTTTTCTGAACAGAGGCCTTGAGCTTGTGCCTCTTGACAGAAAATCAGACCTGATGACCATCATCAGTGTCACTGCAAAAAGTCTGACAGGCTATTGTGTTAGTCACAGAGGTTCTGCTCTTGCCAAAGATGTAGTTAAATTTTGAGGAAGAGGAGCTGTGACAGATGTGGAGCACATCTGCTGTTACATCAAGAATTCAAACATGACAGTAGCTGTGTGTGATATGTATGAGAGAGAACACATACCAGGATTTCATCAGATATATGCACTGAGTCATAACACATGCACCCCCTCACATACCAGCACTGTTTATATCCCCAGCAGAGAGCTTATGAGGCACTAACAGCTTCAGTCCCATTGGCTCAGAGGCCGAGTCAAGGCCTCTAGAGGTGCCTAATAATGTCATCACAGTGGGAGGGACGAAAGCAAATATGCTGAGCGATGTAGACATTGCACGTACATTGTCCATCTTCACACATACACTTAAATGCCTGTTTTATGACACCATACACACACACACACACACACACACACACACACACACACACACACACACACACACACAGACACACACACACACTTCAGTCATTTCTGACAATAGTGTTTTAATGTGTTAATGTGTTTGTGTGTGTTGCAGTGGCCACTCTCTACTCCACACTGGGAGGTCCAGCCATTGTTCATGGGCTGAATGAGATTCAGGTCACACACATCATCACCAGCAGAGAGCTCCTGGAGACCAGACTCAAGGTACGAGTGCCGCTCAATGTGAATAGTAATTCAGGAGCAACATGAATCACTACTTAGATGTTTGTATAGAGAAACACTCTGTCCTCACCCTCAAGTCCATCATGTGCATTGATACTAGTTCAAACAGGCAAATGACACCTAGACTCAGACAGTGATGGGTGGTGTTTACTGTACACATACAGGTGTGAGTGGTCTGTCAGCTGTCAGCAAGGTTAAAGAGACATTTCTCATCAATACCTCAGTCTATAAACCAGCAAATAAAACACTTAGTGAACTCATGCGAGGAGGATTTATCTCCACTACACGCCTGCTCCACAGTCTGCCTGTCAGTGAACTGTGATGTTAAGGCTTTCTGAGCAACTGTTCTCTGTCAGAGAGACACACTGCAGAGCTGATGGAGGAGGAGTAAGAGCAGTGTCTCACCATAGAGATGGAAAAATAAAAAGACAAGCATGTGCTACTTGTGTCTCTTAAGACAAATGCTCTTCTGGCATTTTATACGCACTTTAGTCTCAGATAAATAGAGACACTCCACTCACAGTGAGCAGGGTGATAAATGTGACACCTCTGGTTTTCTTCTCATATTAATGTTTATACATTTGATGTATAGAAAATGTGTAAATGTAAATGTGTGTGCGTCAGGACATCCTAATCGAAGTGCCACGGCTGCGGCATATCATCGTAGTGGATAACACACCGACTTCATGGCCTGGTTATCCACGTGGCATCACTATACACAACATGGCCGCCGTGCAGGAGCTGGGGGCACGGTCCGAGAATGGTACGATGGTGAATGCGTTTGGTCACAGAAAGTACCGCTGTTTTATTTTCTTCCATAAGACTTGTAGTGTCACAGCCATATTAAGATGACAACTCACTGACATGTTGCTTCTACCCTACACAAAACGATCTGCAGATCTGTGTTTCTGAAGCTGCTTTTTAACCAAATCACTATATTAGGAACTAAAAATCAGTTTATTTCTCACTGCTGGACCTTGTATAATCCAGTTACGTTTCCAGCTCAGAACAGCAGCAAACACAAACCAAAGAACACTACTCAGCACTGATTTGAACCTAATGTTGTTTTCTTGTGTTTATACTACATCTCTTTTGTTTTAGTTTAAAACTTAATGCTCCAAATGGGACAGCCAGTGTGGGTTTTTTGTTGTTTTTTTTGGCATGGTGAGGTTTTGGATGGGGCAGATGGGTATCAGTGCCATTAGGTCATGTGAATGAGGAAGTGCTCACATCTGTGTCAGATTAAGGTCGAGGCGATAGTGATTCAGTTAGTGTACAGGGTGGATCCACTCGGCCCCCTCGTTGCCTTTCACTGCGGCCCCTTGAACTGGCTGACCCATAAGAAGAGACGATGGCAGAGCAGAGTCTATCAAGTATGTGCGGATAAAGAGGGAAGGAAGTGGCTTTATGAGAGGAGGCAGGAGCGCTGGGATATGGGGGGGGGGCAGGGTTCATGTTTACACACGATACTGTTAACTTCACATGACATCAGCTCTCAGAGAGGACACTCCTACACGCCTTCTGTCCCAGTGAAAGGAAGAGAAAAAGAAAAATGAGTCCCCCCAGGAAGCAATAAGATATAATCCAGCAAGTCAAAGATTAGGCCACAACAGTTCACAAAACTCATATATTGACAACAGTGGAATGTGGTTTTATTTTGGTCACAATGATCACGAGTTAAACAGTAGAAATGTAGTGTTTATGCTAATAAAAGTCATCCACCAAGAATGTTAGGGTTTAATGACGCCTGGGACGTCACAGACACGGAGCTTAAGTTTTGATCAGAGAAAACAAAGAACAAGATAAGAGGAGAATGAAGAAGAGAGGGAAAGGGAAAGAGAAAGATATGAGGAGAGTGGAAGTAAAAAAGAAAAAGAGGAGCTTAAGTGTTTAAGATCACAGCTGATGACCTTCCATCACAGTGTGTTTATTGTACACTGTGACAGACACTTCAGCTCACGTGTGTTTTCTCTCCACGCAGCTGCATGTGAGCGGAAGCAGCCACTGCCCTCGGACATCGCAGTCATCATGTACACCAGCGGGTCCACAGGCATCCCGAAGGGTGTCATGATCTCCCATAGTAACATCATCGCCGGCATCACAGGGATGGCACAACGGATCCCTAACCTATGGTAGGTCTTATGTTACCACCTGGGACATTTAAGACTTATTTTGTGTTTGTACAGTGAAGCTGTGTATATGCAGCTCACTTCATCTGTAGTTTACTTCTTCTGTGATTGGATAGTTTCTGATTTCTATCAGAATCAGACCAACTGCTGTACCTCTCAAGACCTTATGTTAAGCAAAGCTAACCAGCTGCTAGCTGGAGTGTGAAAATGTTCGTGGTATCTATATATTTGAGTGGTATCTTCTCATCTAGCAGCAAACCGGGCTGTCCTAAAATGTTGAACAGTGTGAGCTGTGCTGAGACTCTTAACTGGTGTTGTGAACAGATCTGTAGACCATTGGGCACACTGCCACATGCTCTTAAATCCGTTATAATAAACATATAAACTGCACCACATCAGTACAGTGATGGCCTTTGAATGAAAAATGCCAAATGCTCTTCTATAACATCTTGGCCGGAGAGTGTGATGACCAGCAGGCTGATGGATGTTACCAGACTGTTACCAGACAGTTGAACTTCTGATGGAAATGTTGGCTCTCCTCTGTCTATTAAGTAACTCAACTCACAGTCAGTATAGGTAAGCTAAAGATGACCATCATACATGTCTGTGTGTTTACAGTGAGGAGGACACCTACATCGGCTATCTGCCTCTCGCTCATGTCCTGGAGCTCAGTGCAGAACTTGTGTGTATTTGTCACGGCTGCAGAATCGGCTACTCCTCACCTCAGACTCTTGCTGACCAGGTAAATGATTTCATGTAAAACACAACTACACATCCTGTATATATGTAAATATCAAGCTGTATCCAGCAACCGATTAGTTTAGCATAAAGCCTGAAACACAGTCCACTGGGTCAGTAATGACCCTATTTTATCTCATTTGATTAATTCATACAAAAATGTTGATTCTCCTTCTCACAGAGCTCTGATGCACAGGTTTATTTATGTGCGTTAATGGGTCAGGCTGGCTGTGACTACCACCTCTAACCTCAGTGCTAAACTTACTCTAATCAAAGTCTACTCAATCCTCTTATCTAACTTTTGCAAAGAAAGAAAAATAAGCCTGTTTCCCAAAATGTTGCACTAAGATTTTAACATGGTATTAAATGTGTCTGAGAAGAGATTTATC
This sequence comes from Polydactylus sextarius, assembly GCA_016801845.1. NCBI lineage: Eukaryota > Metazoa > Chordata > Actinopteri > Polynemidae > Polydactylus > Polydactylus sextarius. The sequence goes on from CM028924.1 coordinate 5,959,036, forward strand.
ACATCAGTTCATTGCTCTGCTTGTATCTGAGTCAGTGTGAAGTGAAGAGCAGATTCCCAAGAAGCTAACAACCTGATGTGTCAGCGCTATGGCAATGACATTTCTTTTCATTTCCCTCCACAAGTCAACCAAGATCAAGAAAGGAAGCAAAGGAGACACCAGCGTCCTTCAGCCCACTCTGATGGCAGCTGTTCCTGTATGTTAGCACACCACACCACAATTCATTCACTGTACTGTGTAAAGTCTGGGGAGCCTCAACATTAACATTGTCTGACTCACTCTAGCTAAAGATGACTTGTTTGAGGTTTTGCAAATCCCACTTGTCTTTGAGACAAATTTTATACATGATTGTGTTTCAGTATAAGCGCCACCGCAATGGGCTTCTCTAGTAGAAACCTAGTATGACAGTGTTTATTTTGTTTCCACCGTGCTGAAATTCTTTATTAGTTTTAGAAGGAGTTTACAGTTTAAAGAAACACAAAGTAGGTCATGCAGTCTGAAAAGTGAAAGAATTATCCACACAGCCACCGATATGGATCATTACACTCAGAAATATAGGATTAAGCTGCTATTATGAACATTTTTGTAAGAGTAACCCAGCTCATTGTTCTCATCGTTTTCATTTTACACCAGGCGACTGGGTTTACTCTTAATGTGCCAGTCTTTCTTATTTGCCGTCTATTGGTGAACATTTAGCCACAAACACAGATAGCAGAGTTAAAATGACCCAAGTTCACCAGGTGGCTCCACCTGCAGGATGTTTAGTTACACTGACAGTACCATGAAGGAAGTAAGTACTAGGTAGGGATGTTAGGATGTTATAGTAGTTTAGAGAAAAGATGTTGACAGAACATATAGGTCTTTTCTTGAAGTTCATGAAAATAGAAAGCGTCTCCTCTGTTCAGCAACTGGGAGCTTGTTCCACTATCAGGGAACCACTGGACTGAGATTGACCTGATATACATGGGTGTTAGTCAACATTTTAGGAGTCTGACTGTGCCTTTACAAAGAGCTAGGTGGTTACTGAGTCAGGTCTTCATCTGAGGTGAGGGATGAAGAGGAGATTCATTATTGTGATTGACAGATTCTAGAGCGATTTAGTTGGATGTGTAGTTTAACAGCTGTCTGATAAAACATCCCCCTGCAGGTTTAAGGTTTTGGTTGTAATTAAACTGTAATCCACTGTAGCTAGTTTGTTAGCATCAGCTAGCATCTTAGTCCTCTACAGATTTTACTTTTTCATTTTTGTGCAGAGTCACCTCTACAACCACTTAGTGAGTAATAACTTCTCATCATAAGTTAGGAAGCTTTTGTGTACGACAGTTTTCCAGGAACTGGTTGATAGATATGGTGCATTCCAATCATTGTGGGCACCAATTTAAGATCACAAAGTACAAATGTACAACTGGTTGCCAGATCTCATCAACAATGATGAAACGTTGATCATTCCCAGAAGGAAATCTGAAATGACTATACCCACAGTGCCAGAACTGTACACCGAGAACTTGTCTGAGACAATTCGGCCATACTGCTGTGCTCTGTCCTCTCTCACACAACAACCCCACCCCCTACCCCCATCTCCCAGTGGTCGTAGTGTAAAGGTCAGAGGGCCTCAGTGTCTGGAACCATTCACAGCTGTAAACAGAACGTGAGAAAGCCCCATGTGGTTATCTCCACCACACACACATACACACACACGCACACACACACACGAACACTTACACACGTAGGCTACAAATTGTTTGCTGTGATATGACAACTGGCTGCAGCATAGATCCTATGTCCGCTTCCTCTGTCAGTGATTTAGCCTCTCTTGATCTATCTCTCTCTCTCACACACACACACACACACACACACACACACACACACACACTCACACAGGGACCAGCTGGTTTGTATTGTTTTTGTTCTTTGTGTCCTTTTCACTATTTAACCCCAGTTAAGCTCTTAATGACACTGTCGATTTAGGAGGATGAAGAGTTTTTTTCATATATGGGTTCTTTGCTCTTGGGTCTTTTACGGCAGGAAACTCTGGGATTTGGGACCTCGACATGACTGTGATGTCACCAGGTTATTAAAATAAAACCGACAGCTTTGACTGAAACTCCTTCAGCACCAACTTATTGCTGCCTTTCTAGTTTATTTTCAACAGAGAAATTTTCTCTCAAACTTGCATTGTAAATGTGTAATGTCATTAATGATTTTACTGCTCAGGTGAACCAGTATTATACATTTGCTAGTAGTGAGACAGATGTTTTTTTCCCATATTATTGAACTCACTAATAAAGATTGAGAAACTGATGCAATTTTATGGTTTATTCAGTTTTTTTGGCGAATCTTCCCTGAAATTTACTCATGATGGATTTCTCTGGTTTTGTAGGTCATTTAACTAATCTATAAGGGATCCTCATCGTTATGCAACCAGACTGAGGAACACATGTGGATTTCAAGTTGAGCCAAATAGAGATTTATTCATCTAAGAGGAGCAGCAGTAGCGATAACACAGATCAGAAATAGAGAACAACACAATTAAAGGAATGCATTTGGCTTGTTTCTAATGGTCAGAGCTGTGGCTCACACCCTTAATGTTTCAGTCTATCTCTTATTTCCCTTCATTTCTTCCTTTTCTTCTACATCAGTCTCATTTCCTCTGCTCTTTTGTCTACCCTTATTTTTTTCATTTAGTCTAAAAACATCTCATCACCTGCATCTCTCTCTGTCTGACCACCATCCCTGTCCCCCTGTCCTGACTGCAGGAGATCATGGATCGAATCTATAAGAATGTGATGACCAAGGTGGAGGAGATGAACTGTGTACAGCGAACTCTCTTCACTCTGGCCTACAACTACAAGCTGGACCAGCTCACCAAAGGATACAGCACGCCTCTTTGTGACGCGTATGTAAGAGTTTTTTGAAAAAAAATTAAAGAATCCACTTAACCAGTGGACACATGTTCATTCTGTAATATTCCTCCTCCGTCCACCCAGACTGGTGTTCAAGAAGGTTCGCTCTCTGTTGGGAGGTCAGACGCGAGTCCTGCTGTCAGGAGGGGCGCCGCTCTCTGCAACCACACAACGCTTCATGAACGTGTGCTTGTGTTGCCCAGTGGGGCAGGGATACGGGCTGACGGAGACCTGTGGAGCAGGAACCATCAGTGAATGTAAGCAGAAGTAGGGGAAAAAGAAAACAATGACCATCAGAGTCAGACGTCCACCATATCTGACAGCTATGAACTTATTTATTTTCAGAAAAAATGTCTGTAGATTGTGTAATGTAAGCAGAGACAAAGACAAAGGGAGGACATGGATGAGTAGTGGGGTTGGTTCCTGTCATACCAATGTGCTTTGAAGTGTGCAGCTGATGAGCAGCCATTTTGTTGCCAACACATTTGTCAGTTAACAGGCAGTTCCCAGGAACACTGAACCAGCAGAGCGGGCTCGCTGCCCGCTGCTGCACCACCGACATTTAAGCCAAGAAAACAGGCCTTTGGAATGATGAGGGAGCAAGTGAGGTCATGTTGCTATGGTAATGAATGTACGCCACGGCTTTATGCAAGTGGTTCCTGATCGCACACGTGTGCGTGTGTGTGTTTTCTGTTCAAGTGTGGGATTACAGCACTGGGAGAGTTGGAGGGCCGCTGGTTTGCAGTGAGATAAAGCTGAAAGACTGGTTGGAGGGTGAGACACACACACACACACAGCAAAACATTTAGACTGTCAAAGTTTCAGGAGACATCACTGTTTCTGCTTCATAACCTTGTAAGGAAATCAGACCACTGTTCTTCTCTCTCTCTCTTGTGCGACTTCTGTCATAACTCTTTTTTATTATTTCCAGTTAAATCTTGATACTTATCAAGTTGAGTGTACTGCCTGTTGGGCTGCAGAGCAGAAATGGAATTCAGAGTAAACATGCTGTCAAGTTTTTATCTACAGAAAAAAAATGGGTTGCGTCACAATGAAAGAATTACATATTTGTTTTACTGCAGTTTTCATTTACATTTTACTGGTGATGCACTCTGCTGTCAGGTGGTTACTGCAGCACAGACAAGCCATATCCCCGAGGAGAGATCCTGATTGGTGGACCTAATGTCACCATGGGCTACTACAACACCAAGGCTAAGAACCAAGAAGACTTCTATGTCGATGAAAACGGCCAGCGGTGGTTCCACACGGGGGACATCGGAGAGTTTCATGAAGATGGGTGCCTTAAGATAATAGGTGAGGAAAGTTTGATGGAAACATTTTTTAAATTGGTCGTGTGGATTAGAATATAAATACATGGTTTGGTGCATGCAGATCATCACTTGGGGAAATCTGTGCTGGGACAAATCACATTCCTGGATAAGGTCCAGACAGCCTCTCTGCTCTGCTCCCATCCAAAACCCTTTTAACAAATCAAATTTTATTCACTTCCCAGGATTACTGCTCAGTTCTGTTTACTTCACCCAGCCAGGACCTCTGCTTTCTACTTGTGTTCACATATAACAGTGGTCAGAAAGACGCACTTCCACTGGAAACGGGAAACCTCCCTGGTTCCTTTTGTCTGTTAAAGATAAATGCATGTTGTGAACAGCAGCTGAGCCTGTTGTGTTTGCAGATCGTAAAAAAGACTTGGTGAAGCTGCAGGCAGGAGAGTATGTCTCTTTGGGAAAGGTAGAGGCCACTTTGAAGAACTGCCCACTGGTTGATAACATCTGTGTCTACGCCAACAGGTGTGTGTGTTTTTGTGACAGTACAACACTACACTTGTGTTCTGCTGATCTACATTATAACTATTGTCTGTTTCTCACCCTATCTTCTCTCTCTTTTCTTCTCTGCAGTGATGAGACATATGTAATTGGCTTTATGGTGCCCAATCAGAAGCAACTGCTGGCTCTGGCTCACCAGTACAGTGTCCAAGGCTCACGGGAGGAGCTGTGCAATAGCACGGCAATGGAGGAACTGACCCTCAAGATCATTACTGAGGCAGCGCTAGCAGGTGAGACGACCAAAACAAATAGTTCCTAACAACTGTCAAACATCTCATGTCCAAACCTCATGTGTGTTCATGTTGCACTCTCTTGTGATGCAGCCCAGCTTGAGCGCTTTGAGATTCCTCGCAAGATCCGTCTGAGCCCAGACCCCTGGACTCCCGAGACCGGATTAGTGACTGATGCATTCAAGCTTAAACGCAAGGAGCTGAAGACACATTACCAGGACGACATCGAGAGGATGTATGGTGGGAAGTAACAGAAGGAGCAGCATCGAAAGCTCACATGTGACACTCGACTTAGAAACACTCACAGTGCCCTCTCACCCCCATTCACTGTTTCTACTCCTTAGTCATCATGTGATAAACATGACCAATCCTCGTGTCCCTCAGATCTCATAAAAAGGAGGAAAAGAGCAGAATCAAGATGCACATTTTAACCCCGTGGAAGCTGTTTCTACTTGAATCTACAACTAAAGATAAAAATCCGTCCCCATGCTCTGCTGCCTCTCCCTGTCATTGTCCAGGAGTGTGACTGATCCAGATGTGAGTTATGAAACAGATGGTGAGCCCGCTGATGTCTGTTGAACTCTTGCCTGTGTCACAACGAGACTCAGCTCAGGAGGACAGGTGTGCTGCTGTGCTCTGTTGCTTTTTGTACTTTGATTAAAGTTCAGTCCCCGTCCTCCAAATCTTTCCTCCTGCAGGTCAGGACACCGTTCGTGGTTCCTCTCATTCTTTTCTTTCTTTCTTTTGTTTTCAAGCATGTTTTGAGTTGAGAGGTTTATTTTTTCTGACGCCTGCAGTCAGACCCTGATGCTTGGTTGGACATCTCTCCCGCCAGCACATCTTGATACCAAAAGCACAAAGTCATGTGAGGACAGATGAGAGAGAGGCTGGTCGAAAACACGGAGGCCACACAGAGTTTATTTTCTTTAACAATGAAATTTTTGCTTTTTTTTAAAGAAAAATGACAGATATTGCACCTAATTTTTTAATTTTTTTAAGGGGACGAGACACTGTTGTTTAATCTGTTGATTTCTCCTGCAGTGACAGATTCTACCTTTTTTAATTGCACACACGGATGAAATGACTGTAATCATTGTCATGTTTGATGAATCATAGTGCAGTATGACCATGTATCATTTCAGCAGCTGATTACAGACAAGATTCAAATCAAATGCCTTAGTACATCGGAGCACTAGCTCAAAATTCAGACTTCAAGACTTAGCTCATAAGTGCACGAGTGTGACACAAACAAGGCCGAACATGTTGCCTTTTCTTGTGATTCTGAGTTTCACTCTCTAATCTCTGACTGATGTTTCATGTGATTGCCAAACTGTGCGTGTGTGTGGAGCTGTACATGCATAGATTATGTTTTAACTGAAACTTTATTATCACAGACCTTGTTTGGAGCTCCACCCCTCTGTGTAACACAAGTGCCGTCGGATTATTTATTTGTAATTGTCCTTTTGCAAACTACTGAAATGAAGTAAATAAAGATTGTGTTTCCTCTACATGCTGGGTTTTTTTTTTTTTTTTTTTTTTTTTTTCTGCTACGATGGTATCAAACACCTTCAGTCTTTAGTATCAGCCCCACGGGAAGTAAAAAAGAAAAAGCTGAAGAGTGAAATCAGCCTCCGCTGATTCAATAATAACAATAACTGACCGGAACATAATCTAATTTATCCATTAATGCTCGGCTCATTAGCTGTGAGGTCAGTGTTCTCACACTGTCTGATGAGAAAGATGCAGCTCAGACGCACTATTGAATTAAATCAGTGATGTGGACACGATGTTTATCAGACAAAAACTTCACACATCACAGCAGCGACTACACTGTAAAATCCCTCAACGCTTAGATCAAATGCAGATGTGACCGAACACACTGACTGAAGTAGAAAATCACCACAATCCCTGTCTATATGTTGACCTGTGTGTACATCAGAGTCCTCAGAACCTCCTGATATCACACACAGGCCCACAAGGTGGAAACAAATAGTCACAACCTTGAGGATCTAATTGTACTATCTCTTGTGTACTTCTCTTTTAGTTCTGTCTCTAAAATCACAGCTTTAACAGAGAATCCTGTGGTGGCATAAAGTCACTAAACACCAAACAGAGTTAAAAGAGGGAACATACTCTCAGTTTAGTGAAGGATCTGAACCTGTCTGAAGATAAAAAACTATACTTCCTCACTTCACACTTATAGTAAATGTTCAGAATATTCATTACTGATGCAGCATCTGTATCTGGGCTGTGTAGTGATGAGTTTATTCCAATAATCATAACTATATGGTTATAGCTTCTTGTGAATGTTGTGTGTAGTTTATTTGTGAGCTGCTGTGTGATGAGAGTTCATATACAAGACATGGACTTAAGATATATGAACTTTTAGTATTAGAGATGAAATCACATCCTAAATAACCCACTTTGACAAGAGTATTAGTGATGATCAGTTGCTCTGATCAGTTCACCAGTTACTACTGCTGTACTAGTATTTTTCCACCACATCCATGAAGGAATTTCTTGTGTTAGCTAATGGGACCCTTACTCATAATCTAATACTCATGGGTATTCCTTGGTTTCTTGAGAATCTTCCCAAAGGTGTCAATACACCGAAATTACAGTTTGTTTTTTTAAAAGTTATTGCTATAATGTCCCCACAGAGCTTCCATAGCCATAGGACTCGTCTTACAACCAGTCCCTGTCACGTGACTAATGATGAGGGTCGGCCCTTGTATAAAAAACGTCGTTCAATCGGTTCTTGTTGCCAAACTCCACAGGACCTGCAGGGACACGAGCTGAGCACATTCAGTCTGGTGAGTTCACCCGTCTGATTCCGTCCATGTTGTTATTGTTTGAGACCGTTTTTATAAAAGTTATTTACTTTATAAAACTTTTTTTAAAATGACTTTCATCTGACAAGTAGAAGAGAAATAAAATCCGAAATTCAAGAATAAAGATTTATTAAGTCAATGTGACCAAACTTTGAAGTTTTATTTCTAAAATGTGCAACAAACACTTAACTGTCATTAGTAGGAATATTATTGTAACCTACGGAGCCCCTAAAGTTTTCTTATTCTTTTATCTTGTGCGCTCAAGAAAACTAACTCGTGCGCATGAGGGGGAAAAAAACAATTAACTGAATTTCTGGGTCGCCATAGTAACCTGATCCCACTTTGCAGTGACTGCGCTTTACAGCTGTTTGCACGTTGTGTATCCAAATGACGCGCGTTGAAGTTTTATTCACCTGTTACTCACGAGGCGCCTCTCTCTCTGTCTCTTTCCAGTTTGTAATCACTACAGACGCGCACGCACGTTGCACTCCACAACATGGAGCATCAGGAAAACTCCACGACTTTATCCAAACTCCACTCTGTGCACGGCGCAGAGTCCCAGGCGGACAAAAACGACGGGAACGCGTATCTGTACATACTGATCGTAATGTCTTTCTACGGAGTCTTCCTCTGTGGTATAATGCTTGGCTACTTCCGCTCCAAAAGGAGGGAGAAGAGGAGGATCAATGTCTTCACGCGCCTGGTACACGAGGAAGAGCAGCGAGAGTGGGGCGCGCTGCCCAAGAAGCACAGTCTCACTTTTCCCGCCGCGGTTACGGGACTGCGCTCCGTGCAATTGTCTCTTCCTTTTTGCGGGAACCACGACAACCACTGTGGACACCTGCACCACGAGGGGCCGCTGCCATCTCCGCTGGCGTGCGCGTTCTGCACGGAACAGAGCAGCATCAGTTCCCTGTGCTCCTCCGCGGACACGCGCTTCGCCATAGAGGAAGAGGGGTCGGACAGCGGCGCCACGGAGGGACCGGAGGAGAACGTGAAGGAAGCCGACAACAGCGCAGACGACTCGGGCTGAGGTCCTTGCAGAGGCTCGGTGTTTTCACACACATTACTCGGAGCTTGTAACGTCACAGAAAAACAAACTGCTCATACCAGCAGCAGACTATTATGATGATGATGATGATGATGATAATGATGATGATGATGAAGCTCAATGTGAAATGTTGTCTCAGTCCAGACCATACAAAGCCACTGGAACTTTATAAAGTCCTTAAAATATTGCTGAATGTCACCAGATGAATGTCACACCGGTCAACATCTACATTAACAGTGAAAGTAATGATTCACACACCAACACACACAGTTAAAATAACAGCTGTACAGAAAAATCAATATATATATATATATTTCAATGAATATTAACTATACCAGTAATTATAAACCACACTAGCATATAGAGTATTTTATTCTACATTTTATTGCAGCGGGGACTCCCCCTCCCTACTGGAGCCCCCTCCCTGACTGCTCTGGGCTGATGACTCACCCTGCAGAGAGGTTGACTGACGGAGACTCTGGTGTTTGGCTCTTTGGACTGAACTTGACTCACTCTTGCCAACACGGTGTTGAGTGTTAAAATGTACCTGGAACCCACTTGAAAATTCGTCTGGACTGAGATGTGTTGTGTGTTGTAGTTGATGACGCAGGTTTACTTGAAGAAAGCTATGCACTGTACATATGTTCTTATGTAACACTACAGCGATTTAATTTAAGAATGAATCTGTTGTGTTTTTCCGTAAAATAATGAACTTGTGAACTGAGACTATGTGCCGTCTGCTGTTTTTATTGCACTATGATGATCCACCACTGGGGGCCAGTCTTGCAGAGGTTACTAGGTGGTTGTCAGTAGAACATGAGCAAATGAAAGAAATGAAATGAGTAAAAGAAAAGAAAGTCTATTATTATCATGATACTTTTAGAGCCAACCAATGTCAGATAATAACTGGATCAGTGCAGCACAGCTATACACACACACCACATGACTATACCTAAATATTTAGAGAAGACTAAAACAGAGTGTTTATTTTTTGTTTAAGGCAATGTTTTGTTTTGCGTGTGGATTTAATGCCACGGCTCAAATACCCAGAAGGGACCTGATCCTGATTTATAAACAAACTGGACGATCACAAGATGGTTTAACATAGAAGCGTTCAACAAGAGACTCCAGCTTCTAGTTTTCTTTTGCTTTAAGAAAATGTTCGTGTAGAGATGTTGTTTCTCAGCCTCTCTCACTCTCTCACGCACTGTTTGTCACATCAACGTCAGCAGCAGTGAACCAGTTACGGCCAGAGAGTCTAGGTTAAGGGTGTGTGTGTCATATGTTTTTATTTTATTACTATAAATCATTTACATCAATTTATAGTTTATCACATTTAATCATGTTTGACTTAGCAAACATGGAAACCTGTGAGTATATTTAGTGAAGGGACTAATAAGTAAGCAGATAAGCGGCATTAGAGAATCTGAAGACCAAGCAGTGGCTACGCCTATATCTCTGCGTGTTCCTGTTTTCAGAAAACGGACTTGCTGAAGCATCTAATCTCTTATTTCCTACACAACACAAACACACCACTGAATAATTCATGAACAAACACACAGCCATCCCTTTATTATCAACTCCTAAGTGGAGGAGCATGCACTGTTGTACGAGGAAAAACATGTATCTACCCTGCTCTCTATTCTAGGGTGTGTGTGTGTGAGAGAGGAGAGAGAGAGACAGAGAGAGAGAGGGGTGAGGGACTCTTCTGCTCTTCTGTTTCTCAGGAGAAGGAGCAGCTCAGTCCGAGCAGGGTGAGAATAAGAAGCAGATGTGATTCATGGAGCGTCCATTGCACCATGAAGCAGGATGTTTGTCATTAGCTTCATCCCATGGGAGTCCACTGGGGAGTCACGCCATTATTGTGTCTGGAAATGAGTCATTTGAAAAGCCACCATCTTCTCTCTCTACCTCCATTTCACCATTCTTCCCAAGTGCTACCTCCTCATTAAACTTCCTTTCAGTTGATGGAGGTTTCGCCAGATTACGCAGATCTCCTCAGCTCTACTGATGTGTTAATTGACTGACCTCAACGCCTGCAGCCTCTGACGCATATTTACGTAGACAGCATTAGTGGAACCAGTCAAAACTTTCCCCGATGAGTCAGGACAGAACAAACAATCCTGCCTAAGGTTCCTTGTGAATCTTAATGTTGCTGTGTGGATATGGAAACTTTTTACGACTTGCTTTTCTGCCCTCTAGTGGCAAATAAAACAATGGAACTTTAGAGTCAGTTCACTTTCTCTATATTGCATTATATTAGATATCTTATGTTAGAAATTTCATTCACCATTACAGCAGCAAGAAAGAACACACGCATATATATTTATATACATACATATGTATATACATACATACATATATGTAGTAAGGTATAAATGAGCTTAGGCCTTTTTTCCACATGTATTTGCAAACTGCATCTGCAGCAACTCGGCTACATCCTTCAAATATTCTTGAAATACTTGCAGCTTCTGTCCAAAACAGGCCAGGCAAAGTTAATCCATCATTAAATATTTTCCACCAAGATTCAACGTATGAGACTGGCTGTTTGACTCAGTCCTGATAAAAATCAACTCATTATCAGCTGATATTCAGGCCTGCGCTGCCTCTCTTCCATGATCAGACTTCTTCTAGACATTATGGTTAAAGCAAATTACCAAATGGAGTGAGAGCTGTGAGGGTGACGTAGCAGCAGCCTCCGTGACTCAGGCTTTTTCCATCTCTGCGTTAATATAAGGGAACAATCAGAAATTCTCTGAAAGAAATAATTTAATTTGGTCCAGGTTTGTGACAGCTTAAAGAAGCTGTATGTCAGTATACCAATGGATATTATGACTCAGATTCATATTTTAAGGTCTAAAAAATCACTACTTAATTTTCTTGTGCTATTTCTGGAAATCTCATCAATTGCTTCTTCCAATTCTCCATCGTTGTATCATTACAGAGAGGCCACAGTAATCGGGTGGAGGGAGTTCAACCGCTCTGCGCTCTATTACTGTGGCCTTTTGAATCAGTGAAGTGATGGAAATGTGCTCAGACACACACAACGCTGATGGATTGATTATAAAAAACACAATATTCTCACAACAGCTCTGACATTTGATCTATATTTTAGAGACTGTTGGTGTCTCAGGAAGCTGCTGATCACTGTGTTTGTTTAAAGTATCGTCTCCCGAAGCAGATCAGAAGAACTGCAGGAGCCTTTTCACCTTAATGAGATTTGAGGTCAGAGAGCGGGAGGTGTCCAGCTTTTATTCTTTTATTTATATGTTCAGCACAGTTATTGCTGCTCTTTCAGTACACTCTCATTCTTCCTGCTATCTTATCTGAAAATACACCCACCCATATCTAAACAGCCACCATAGAAAAAGCAAACAGGTTCAAATGATTATCTGTCCACAGTGGATGACCCTAGCAGGAGTCAACCTTTTACTATGTTACTACGGCAACAAAAGACAAGGTAAATTTAGGTCTGTGCTGCAGGTCTGAGTGGATGACACCACTGCAAATCAAGAAAAAGGAGCATCCACCAAACACTGACAGTTTCTGGCTCACGTACAAAACAAGACCTGCACATGTCTAACTCATTTCCTGCTCACCTATTTCGTCTGGGATGTGATTTCACAGTGTTTATATGCACCAACACGTTTGAGAAAGATGTATGTATGATCACTTCTGCGCATGGCAGCTTATCAAGAGTGCTTCTTTTAACAGGAATAATCTAAATACACTGAGCAGATGCATATAAATAAAGCACAAGAATAAACCAGCCTTTAAATCATCAAACTGACAAAGTTTAATAACATCAGTGACAGTTTGTATCTTCCTCCGCTTCTTTACACTGCTTATAAAAAGCTCCTCTGTCAGAACTTATGCTGCTGTGTCTGATGATAATGTGTTGGTTCTTCCTCTGCACTGCAGTAATCTTCATGTTACACAAGCTCCAACCTCACATGAACAAAGCCACACTCATCCTCTAATTAAAGGCTGATCTGTCTTACACAGGTACATCTGTGCTACATTAAAATGATATGAAACACCGGGAGCATGTGGACATCAAGCCAGGCATAACATGTCATACCCAGGTTTCACAGCTTTCTTAACACGTGCAGTGAGGCTTCATGAAGTCAGTGGGAGGCAGGATTCACTGTGATCACCACTAATGATCTCTGTCACCACCACAGTAAAGCTGTGATGGCAGACCAGCATGGCTCCGAGCTGCAGCTTCCCTTCCTTTTAACGGTGAATAAAGGCACCGACGTGAGACATGGCATTCTGCTGGCTGTTAAACACACCTGGATAATGAGTGGCACGTTGAGCCACACAGATTAATTACTTCACACTCACAGCCCTGTCCCCTATAGGCTTGTTACCATGACGACCGTACAGAGATGCTGGGCTGATCCATGGTCAACGAAAACATTCGGTCCTTAATCTGGTCTTTTAGTGTGACTGGGCTGGAGTCAGCTGATGTAGTGAGTCAACAAGACAGCTCACTGTGGAGCCGAGAACTCATGAGAGATACTCGTCCCCAGCGGACAGACTTAAGTCCTCAGATACTCCTTCAGTGTCACAACAGCTCTACCATCAGTTTCTAAATCACAGCTCTTGTGTGTCTAATTCTGCAGCACACAGAGACTAATTGTGCATCAGCTGTCATGTGGTGTCAGTAATTATAAGCTACAGTTTCAATGTGCACAGGCAGAGAATCTAATAAAACCTAGTTAATAAAACTAGAGCGATGCACATTAACTCACCAGTGGGTGATTAGCATTTTATTAACTTAAAATAAGTTACACCACAAACAACTGCTTTAACAGAGAGTGTTATTACACTTTATAGAAAACTATTAAATTAACAACATCACACACAGACAGAGCATTATTGGCAATCAACATGTCGAAAATAAAAAATATTCAACACAGAACAGCAAAAATTAAACAACAATGAAGCTAGCTATGTAAGCTAGTGGTTAGCTATTCGAGTTAGCATGTCGCGCTTGCAAATTAGCGTTAGCATTGATGCTAGCGATCTTGTTCCAGCACATTAAACATTAATACCATGTACACAAAAGCAATGACAAACATCGAAAAAACCGACCTAACAACTCGGTTTAGCTTGTCAGACTGAGTTTTATGAAGTTAATGGCACAAATTTTGGGTGTTTTGCTTCTCAATATCTAGCGAGCAGATCCCTAACATGATCTGTTAACTCACCGGGGTTTGAAACATTGATATCTTCTAAGAATCGGTGTCCTCCTCGGTCTGCCAAGGAAAGTTTAGTCCGTTTACTGCTACCGAAGTCTGGCTGAAGACTTCTACTACCGCCTCGTGTTTGCTATTGTTCGCCTCGAGCTAACAGGAAGTGATATCGCGCGCACAGGTGCAAGCCAAACAGGCAACCACTGAACTCACCTATGATAATGACTTTGTAGATTAAATTATTATAAATAATTATAGTATTATTTAATACAAATTCATTTCCTGTTTACATTAACTTCCTCATTTACATAAGACGCCTTGATGGGAATATATGTTCCATCTATACAGCCAACCACACCTGGAAATCTTTATATCTATATATAATCTATATAAGCCTATAGAGTACACTTTGAACAGAGGTAAAAGAATGATATATAAACATTTTTTCAGTTTATAGTTTTTGTGGTAGGCCGATGCAGGGTCGAACCAGCAGCATTTCTTTAGGAAATGAGCAGAATGATAATTCTGCTCTATTGTGAGTGAAATGCTTGTGAAAAGGCAGTGAAAAGGAACATGACTGATGTTTTGTATGTAAACCAGTAGAAGAACTGGAAGGCACAGAAACAAAGGAACAACTTTGCATAATGTGCAAACACACACACACACACACATTCAAACCTGACCTATGAGTCATCCTGAGTGTCCAGGGTCTGCTCAGAACCTGGACACTCAGGATGACTCATGGCTTCATGGGTAATTGAAGCTGCTTTGTCTGTTTCCTGAACTGATCATCTGCAGTCAGGGGATTGTTTACTTACACTGATTAGCCCAGTGTGGAAGATTTAACCCTAAGAAAATATTAAGGGAAATACAATGCACACACTCCATTTTTTTTTTTTTTGCATGCTCTGCAGACAGTTAGTGTGAAAACCCTTGACTGACCAGTTTGTCATCTTCCCTTTAAACTCTGTCACCTGCTGCCTGTGGCCAATCAGGGAGCAGAGATGATCAAACTTTCATTCAGATTAATATGAACAATAAACTGGACTGGATCCATGTCTGTGAAGGTTTTTATTCATCCAGGTCATGGTAATCTGTTAATGCTGGAGAAGGCAACTGGATGTGTTTGAAATCCTTGGGGATATTTCACACCTCTCAGACAAAAAGCTTCTTCAGATCTGTCTTTCTGATGGAGAGTGGGGCTAAGCTGTCAGCCACGATAAAAAATGACTCCCATCCTTTGCAGGACTCTCACTGCTCTGATCTGAACCAAACATTTAAAGGAAGATTACTGCAGGTCATTCATTAGCACTGCTCTCAGTAAACACACACACACACACACACACACTCAGGAATAATTTATATATATAAGCGATAACATGGAAATTCAAAAGCTTTGCTTCATCCACCCCCATTTCAAACTAGGTGTTGTTTTGATGTGTTTATAGGTATTGTTTTGTTTATTGTTATGTTCATTGTTTGTGCTTCTTGTTGTTGGCTGTACTGATTGTGTGACTGTTGTATGTGAGTATGTTATTTTGGTCTGGTTTGAAATAAATTAGGGAAAATATATACATAGAACTCAATGCACTCAGTTTCCATTATTTCTTTATCTAAGACCATACCTATTTCTGCTGTTTGTGCTATGTGAGGTAAAAGAATCACATTAAGAGTATACTCTCTGATTCAGTATTTGTTTGACCAGTGATCCATAGAAGAGCATCTCCCTGCACTCTGCTGCGGTCCAACAGCTCTAAAGGCTGTAATAAAAAGGCTTTAGCCACAGTCAGTGTGAGGGAGGAAGAGACAAACCACTGAAAGAGTCCTGAACAGAAAAGACAGTAACACCAAAGATGGCAGTTTTATATTAAAATGTCAAATGTGTAGATGCAATGACATGTTTTAAAACCTCACTTTCTACACAAATCATCAAACATATAAGTGTTATCATGTTTATTTGTTGACACCAACACCAACAACCACAAAATGCTAGTGTCTAAAACACTCACAAACCCGTGGACCAATCCAGTTTTATTCCACCAATGAACACTGATAACACTGTGATCATTTTTTTTTTACATAAAATAAGAGTTGTTGCCATGATAAATATCGAAACTGTCTCTTTGCATTTTACAAACTATGTGGTGTTCCCTGACCTCCTGGATCACATTTCATTTTCTTTCTGAGTTGTCAGTGTTCTGAGCTGCTGAAGGCAGAGAACAGAGAGTGACGAGGTGTAATGTGGTTTTCTCACAGGCTGAAAGTGTCTCCTAGAAGACGTTCTGGGAAGATTGCTTCCCTCACTTACTTATTATTTGTAATGTTATAATGTTATTTAACTGAAAATGACAGAAAAGTTCTGTCAAGGGAGAATCTCAGGGGGAAGGAGGTGTCACTACTAGATTATTATTTTCAGAAAGTTGCAGAAATTGTTAGATTTGCTTCTAATTTTCATTTTGCCTTACTTTTCTAATTTTGCTCACTGGATTGTTTTGTTTTGGATAATATCTTTATGTTACTTTATTAAGGAACCAAAAGTCCTCCTGTCTGAAAGCCAGCTGTGTTACCATCACAACAAAACTGGACTCTAGTAACAGACCCAGATGTTCAGAACTTACTCGGTAGTCCCTATTTTCCATTCCTCACTGCTGTCACCTAGAACATAGTTGTGTTTTGGTCTGAACCCACCGTAAGGGTCAACAGACACACCAAAAGCCCAGTTTTATTGTTTTTAAACCAGTGCAGTATCATCAGCATAGATTAACATGTTAGTGTGCAGATATTTGATAAGTAGCCTCAACTGCAGTTGAGGCTGATAAGACAATTCATAGTCTGATGATCATGGTCCAGATGGTGGACCACCGTGGTTTCACCAAACAACCCAACAACCAACACTGTCATCCTTCACCACCATGGCTACAGATCTACAAGATATATTTCTGTTGTTGTCTCTTAACATCTTCAGAACAGCTTGTGCTGTACTCCTTTCTGAAGACTTGAGTTTAAATTATACACTTCATACAGCTGTAGCTCCTTAGCCACAGCAGCTGTATTTATCATTTGCATGATCAGTGTTCATCACAATTTTAGATGTTTTCCAGCTGTAGTATTGTATTGCACTGTATTGTAACCTGTGGCTTTCCCTAGTGTCTCTCTGCCTGGAGCACTGGAACTGTCAACCTTGAAGCCAGGAAGCTTAAACGGTGGAGCTGTGTTTTACCCATGCAGACTGGTATCCTCGCTGCTTCTCTTCTGTATAAATGTTAAACAGTTTACTTCTGAATCCTCTTGATATTTAACAAGTCTCCCTGCTGTTCTGTGATGTGTCGCAGCAGAAAAGGCTGCTAGGAAGCAGGGAGGAGGGGAGGGGCAGGTTTATTTTTGTCTTGCACATGGAGATAAACAACAAATATTGCCTTCAACACAACATCAGACCTCAGGAAACATGTGCAATTAGTTAGTTAATCAGTTACTGTGCAACTTGGCAGCAGTAATATGTGAATGCTGATGCTTTGAGAAAGAGACCGTGCTTCTTTTAATAATCTCATCTGACAACTTTATCTTTTTTTTCTGGGTCTCATCAGCTGCCTCGGGCAAGAAAAGAGTGTAAGAGGAGACAAAGCCATGTTGGTCTCTGTTATGTCACAGCTCTGACAAGGTGAAAATAAAAATGTGATTTCTTAAACAATGTTTTTTATTGTAATCATGTAATTGAATGATTACTTATGTCATTATCTCTTTTGTTTATATATATGACTGTTAACATATCTGATGCATTTCCTCTGATGTGTTGCAGCTGTAACCTGTGTTGTGATCTACATAATCTGCTTTCTGTGTTGTGTTTACAGACATGATAAAAGTCCTGCCTGTTTTATTTGGATTTTCATACACAGGTAAAGTGCTCAGATTGTTTCTGTTGTATTCTGTTCATGGAGCAGCAGTGAACTGGGTGACTCATCCTGCTGTGGCTACTCAACAGGACAACACAACATGACCATGGATTTATGTCCTGCTCTATAAATGGTCACATATCAGAATTAGTACCCTGGAGTGTTTTAATGGCTGCCTCACAAAACCGTATAATAAATGTCAGGCTCTCTGTTCCTCTTTTCATCCCTCAGCAGCAAACACTCCGCCTCTTGTAAGCCCTGTCAGGCTGCCAGCCTGCTGCAAGGCTATTTTCACATATCAATGATGAATGTTATGCTGTTTTCATCATTTCAGGGAAAAAGGTGACAATTTGATGAGAGCTATTGTATATGTCTGCCCCGGTGAGCCAAAAATGCCCCAGAGAGAGTCAGCCCTGATGCGGTGTCACAGCTCATATTTCTCATGAAAAGCATGTATCACGCCTATTTCCAGACACACACACACACTCCAGGGGAGACAGAAATGAAGATGACGTCAAACCCTACCCTGTAAACACATTGACAACCTCACCCTCTCTCTCCCGTCGCTACACTGTGGCTGAGTTAAGGAGCAGAGTTATTGGCTGTCAGTTCTGCTGGTGATGAATAAGGGACACTTCATGGAGGATGGAAGGGGTGTGGAAGTGAAGAGCACTTATATGTGCAGATGTGACTAAAAACATATACTGTTTGATTTATTCATGTCAAAATTACGCACATACACACACACACACACACACACATGGATGGATGACTGCTGGGTTTGTTCAGTATCAATCAAACCTGATCAAACCATATCCAGTCTTGAGGATTTTTTTTTTTTTTTACTTTAATTCATAGGCTGAAAAAAAAGTGTGAGTTGCCCCTTTAAGACTGACTTGGTCCCTAATGACAGCGTGTCCTCTCTGATTGAATGTAATGGCTGTGGGATATAACACCTTTGGAAAGCAGAGTGTTTCCACTGACAGTGCAGTATCACAATGTGTCCATGAAGCTGATTTCTGTCCATCCTACAATGGAAATTCAAGGAATTAATTGAACAGAATCCCAGCACAAAATTCTAGAATTTTCAGCTGTATCAAAAAGTTTTGTCAGCAGGTGGCGCTGCTGAGTCCATGGATCTGATGAAATGTAAACTCCTTATCCATGCTGTCTTAAAAATGTAATATTAAAGCTCGACATTTCTATAATTTTTCATCGGAAAAGTATATAAAAAATGAATGACCTGGACCGAAAGTAAACATTGCCTGCCACTTTCTGTGCTGATAAGAGTTTAACACCCTTCATCATGAAAAGCATGACCCTGAGCAGTTGCACCAGATGAGGCCAGAGGGGAAAGTTGCCAGTAAGATGCTTGTCATGTAACCTGAGAGAAACCTTTTTGTTTTTTTAGTGGATGTGCAGTGAAAATGGAGGATGGAATTGAGTTGTAATTGGTTTCTGTTTACCAGCAATCTTGCCACAGCCACAGCCACAAGCAATTAGCCAGACAGCTCGGGCCTTATCACAACAAAACTGGTGTGTGTGTCGTGTGATGAGTCATGGGTGTAATTGGCTGAGGGGGACATGTGATTAAAATCAGCTCTTTTGTGCTGGATTTTTCTGGTCTTCTGCTCCTGAAAAAGGTTGTATGATGTGTTAGAAAGGTTGACTACCATTGTGTCAGTTCAACACACAAAACTCATTTCATTTATAAATCAACCTTAATAAATCAGTCAAACCTATCTATCTATCTATCTATCTATCTATCTATCTATCTATCTATCTATCTATCTATCTATCTATCTATCTATCTATCTATCTATCTATCTATCTATCTATCTATCTATCTATCTATCTATCTATCTATCTATCTATCTATCTATCTATCTATCCATCCATCCATCCATCCATCCATCCAGGTTCTGTTTCTAAATGCTCAGTGTTAGAAATATGTCACCATTCACCATTGCTTCAATAGGCAGTGAAAAGCATCACAAACACGATGAGCCTCTTTCTTTTTCTGTGTTCCCACCACTGTGAGAAAGCTGAGAATAAAAAGCTGCTCTGAGTATCAGAGGAGCAGGTCAGTAGAGGATCAGTCGGATTCAGACACACAAACAGTCGTTTATGAATGGAATACAAACACACACACGCATACACACACACACACACACACACACCACACACACACGCACACACACAGATCCATACAACACAAGATCTGACAGGCGGCCAAAAATAGAGACCACAGTGCGCCTGGCTGACGACGACAGTGCTGTTACACACACACACACGCTCACACACGCGCGCGCGCATACACACACACACACCTCTGCAGTCCTCTGTCACCCCGCCCGTCTCAGGCTTTGGGTGAGTCCACATGTGAGTCATCGCGGACTTTAACTGTCTATGTCCCTCAGTGTTGCTCCTACAGAACATGCCGTGTCACAGCAGGCAGACAATCATAAACACCATTTATCATTTCTGTTTTACTCTGTGAGTCAGTGAGAAACAGCTGAATGAATTGAGTTGAAGCAGCTTTGCGCCATATGAAGACTAATGATCTTTACCAACACGTCCTTATGTCTTTGTGTGAGGACATTTGGACGTGATGGAGCAGAGACAAGACAACGTGTTGATCTGCTGCTGCACCTGCTACAACTCTCCCACTTCACATTCACAGAACCAGTCTGTTTTGTTTGGGTAACTCAAATTACCTGCGCGTGCATGAGTGTGTGTGTATGTGTGCATGCGCGCGTGCGTGTGTGTTGCGTATCTCCCTCGAGCTCTGACGCACCGAGTCAGGTGGCTCCTCAAATAGCGTGAGGAGCTGTCCGCGGTCCTGAATCCACATTCACTGCGCGGCAGAGAGATGCTCAGCAGCTCACTTACGACTCTGAACACAGACTAATCAGGTAAGACTGGTCTTAACTCTATCTGACTCCAGCACATCGTCACATCTGTCTGTTACATCCAACCTGATGCATTGAGCCGCAAATGTTGAGGGGCAGAGGTTGGTTGCTCATCTTAGAACATGTTACTTTTGGATTGTTTTTCACTTTATAGCTTTTAATTGTTGTTGTTGTTGTTGTTGTTGTTGTTGTTATTATTATTATTATTATTATTATTATTATTATTGCACGCGCTTTCTGTCACAAGTAACAATAAACTATTGAGAAATTTACGAAAAGGAAAAAAGTGGTGACAAGAAAAAAAAGACACTAATGGATCATCGTAATGCGTTGTTCTTGATGTCTCCTCATTATGAAGACACTTGCTGTTATTTATTTATCTTTATTTATTTATTTACAAAAATCAATATATAGCAATATGAACCATAATATATGACATATATTACCTACCTTACCTTTTTATTTGACACGTGAGCAGTTTGTTTCGACACAGTTGGTTTCGACACAACTCTGTTCTTTTTTTGATTCAAATCATGAGAACATCCAATAATAACCGGAGTTCAGGGGGGCGGGGGAGGGGGGGTTTCCTCTCGGTTATAGCAGCGGAACATCGGTCTCACCGGGTTACCTTGACAACAGGGCAGTGACTCACAGAGAGCAGCAATTTGAAGACTAATGAGATTTACACCGAAGCTGGAAGCTGCTGCTGATACAGCTGCTGGCAAACAAGCAGCAAATTTCCACTGTGTTTTTATTATTAGTTGTAAGTTTTCATTGTTGTTGTTGTTGTTAACAGTATTTTCCAGGTCATACATTCAACAGACATGTGAGAATAAAATTTCAGTTCAATTTCCAGATCAGATCTTCAGCTGTGTCACCACCTGTGTGACTTATCAGACCAAACATGTACAGTGATGATCAGAGTCGCACACATGGCAGAAATGTCAGCAGGAACTTTTGCGAAGCTGTCAGCTTCACAGTATAAAGGTCAGCGCTGACAGGTGCATCTCTGTCTTTCTTCCCCTACAGTTGTCGCCATGACGTCGCTCCCAGAGACCTCCCTGAACAGCAAACATGTCCACTTCTGTCTCACCAACCTCGTTGTCCTCCTCTTCCTCAGCTCCTCCTGTGCTCATGGGGCATCTCTCAGAGATCCCAGCTCTTACTCCCACAGAGGAAACGCCAACCAGGCTCCTGACATCGACATGCTCAAAGCCTTGGAGTACATCGAGAGCCTCCGTCACAGAGCAGGCACAGACTCCCAGAAGCAGCACAGCTCTCTCTCTGCAGGATATGACACCAGCCATGTGGGTGGTGCTGAGCAGCTGCGTGCAATGCTGACACTGGCCTCTGACCCTACGCAAAGCAAAGACGCAGAAGAGGAGAACGAGGAAGCAAGAGAGGATAAGAGTGAAGAGCTGCTGCAGGCCGTGCTTAATGCTCTCCAGCAAACAGAGAGGGTCTCAAAGCCAGATCCACGCCGCCCCAGCACAAGGGGACGGTTGTCAGATGATGTACACACCATGCCCGTTGATGTGTATCCCTGGGTGCAACAGGGGCAGTACAAGAGGCTACCACCCATGGTTGAGGATGTGCAAGATGACGGGGGTGAGGAAGAGGAAGAAGAGGATGAAGGACCAGACCTGGAGCGTGAGAGTCACTTCAAACGCACCAACGAAAACGTGGAGGAGAAGTACACGCCTCAGAATCTGGCGACGCTACAGTCTGTGTTTGATGAACTGGACAAATTGACCAGTGTGAAGACCAAACGGCAAGATGAAGACGACAACATGGAGGATGGCGATGAGAAAGACGAAGATGATGATGATTTGTTTAACGTCAGGAATGTGGCCTACGATGATCTAGGTGAGGCCGAGTCGCTCGACTGGGCTCCACGACAAGAGGAAGATGAGGATGAGGAAGAGGAAAGCAACAACAACGATGAAGTCGACCGAGGGCTTGACTACGTTGATGATAATGATGAGGAAGACGATGAGGAAAATGAGGAGGAAGATGAAGGTTACCCAGTCAAAAGATCCCAGAACTCAGACAATGTTGCCAAATTGGTGGATTATTACCTCCTTAAAGTGCTGGAGACAAGTGAGTCAGAGGAGCAGAAACGACAGATTGATGAAGAGGAAGATAAGAAGAGGGCTCACACAGAGTACACAGATGAATTATTCCCACAAACCATCTACAAGTTCATTCAGATGTCCCAGAAATACCAGATTCCACCTGAAGACATGCTGGATATGCTCCAAACCAGAGAGATGATGAATCAATACAAGAAACAAAAGAATGACATGCTTTCTAGAGCACAGAGCAAACTCTCTCAGATCTCCTCACACAAGACTCACAAGACCCCGGAAGCAGAATTCTATAGCAGACGCCTGCCAGAGGAGCTAAGAACAGAAGAAATCCTCAACATCCTGGGGTTTGGGGGATTAGAGGATCCAGTTCCTGTTAGGAAGCAGATGCTGTCACGACTTCAGTCTCAGCCCATGACGCGGTCACAAGACTTGGGAAAGGACAAGTACGATGACACTGTGGATGAAGATGAACTGACGGCGTACTTAGCAGCTCAGATGCCTGTGAAGTATCTGAAGCCCGTGTACAGCAAAAGCATCGACAACAAGGCGAGTGTGAAGCGAGGCGGAGCCAGGCTGAGCGGCTCCTTCGAACAGGCAATTCAGGATTATTTTGATCAGATGGACTCAGATGAAAAGAGACAGACAGAGGACGGTAACACACAAACGCAGGGCTTTGAAAATGAGGCGGTGATGAAACTGCTGAGCTACCTTAACCCAGAAACTGAGGAAAGTGAATCTGATGCTAAAACTGATCCAGGGATATAAAAGAGGCTGTAAAAAAACAAACAAACAAACAAACAAAAAACATGTTCTGCTGAGGGAAGCGCATCAGAATCAGAAAGTATTTCAAAGAATAAAACTATTGTCAAATTTAGTTCTTCTGTCGTTTATTAGCAGAAATATGAGTGTTCAGACATATAGTTAGTTGATTTATTTGTTTTTGTTTTTCTGACTATGTTGTTGCGCGGCACTAAACGACCAGTACATGTGACTCACCAGCCGAACATTATAACGCACACACGACCTGCATCAGTGTTGGATCCCTTAGATTCACTGTTTATGTGTGAGTGTGTTTTTTTGTAAATCTTTCTTAAATGTGGTCATATGTGACAAACCTGAGGTTAATAAAGCATTGACTTTATTTTTTCCTTACTGCGTAGTGTTTCTTCATTTGCTCACTGTCCCACAGTTACATACAAAATAATTCAAAACTGTATTTTCAGTCATAAACCCTGAGATGAACATAACACGAAGCTTATAGAGCATTTACAGATGCAATTATAATTACAGTTTATAAGAGCTGAGTATAAGAATGAAGAATCAGTCATAATCAGTATCTAAATAAAGGTATCCATAAACCTCCTGGTTCCAGTCTTCTTGTCTCCGCTCAGTAGGCAGGTTTACTCATGTACTCCTCCATTGTCTGTGATGGCAGAGACATACTTGAGTCATAAAAATAAATTTAAAAAAATAATATATGACATGAATTAAAGGTCTGTGAAAGTGACTATACCTCTTGCAACGTGTCAGCGTCCTCCATACATGCACCCACAGCTAGCTTCGAGGGTTCTACGATCTCTCCTCCCATCAGAAACTCGTCTAGGATGAAGTATGCTTTCTCAAAGTTAAAAATGATGTCCAGTTCACACACCTGATGGAGGAAGAGAAAACAATACAGCACGTGTTAAAGAGAACATGCCAACTATGAGAGAGAGATGTTTAGCTGATGTAGCTGCTACTTTAATCCTTTAATCCCTCTGCTTCCTTTTTCCGGAGCAATTAAAAATCATAAACTTAATTCCTGGGCATCACAGTTCACATGGTAAAAACTCCCATAAAACAGTTACATAAACAATAAATTAGGCTACAGATTCTGAAACTGTGCGTGTCCTCAAAACAAACAGGCTGGAAGTGGTTTGGAAGCAGAGACATCTCATGGACACCAGAGGGAGTCTGGTACAGAGTGCCTGTGAATACTGGATATTATAAAACCACAGACCTACAGAATTTCAGATAAATACATCAGTTCCTCCTCTAAACTCTGTCACAGACATAATATATGGAACTTCTTCATTGTTTGGTTTTTAAGCTCACAACTGTTGTACAATAAAATCAGCCACAGCAAACACACAATGGTTTTAACATTAATGTGCCCTGTCAACATGACAAAACACTTTTAAGATTCAAACTTTGACTAACAAATTTTAATCAGTACACTCTTGACTCCAGGTAAAGTTTGGTGTAAAGTTTGAAGAAATCCCTAACCTGAGAAATCATGTTCACAAGAATGAGATAGGTGGACAAACTAAGAACATAAAACTAACTAAGAACATAAAAGACAGTATAATAAAATATGGATCATTAATAAAAAAGTAATCACTGATTCACTAATGTTATACACTTAATATTTACACAACTACACAGTGTGAACACTTGACATTGATAATATATTTCTGCAGAGTGTTCTGGATCTCTGGGGTCGAATATGCCCCCAAAATTTTCATTTTAGAAGGCCAACATTAGCATTAACAATGGCTTCTTGACCAGCAGCTTTAGTCATCGGTATATTTATATCTACAAGGCAGGAGATGAGGGCAGCGCTACGAAGAACAGACTAGACGCTATGATTCACCATCTACCATCAACATTATGAGACAGGACAGGTCAAAACCTTAAATATAGCAGCCTTATTTCTGGATGACATTACTCTCATTAAAGTGTCTCACTCCCTCTGCTTTGACTATTTCTACCTAAACAGGACAAATTATGCCCATTACAATCTGATGGCAAACAAAAAGGTTTAGTGATCTGACGTCCGAATCTAATTAGCCAGAATTATTGAAAGCAACACCGCACCTAATTAGACCGAGCCATTCATCTTGCACTTACGTTGCCAAAGTATTTATCCAACAGCTCCACATATCTGTGCAGCACTTCGAGAGCCAGAAGCTCGTTATCCTGATCCTCCAGACCGGCGCAGAAATACAGACTGGCATACCTGAAATTCAACAGGATAAAAGTCAAATGTCACAGCAACAGTTGCTACAATGATATCAAGAAATTAAAAAAAAAAAAACAGGAAATGATAAACTCATCCAGCAGGATGTGTCCACATATGAAGCTGGAAGGAAACTAAATGAATTTAACCACTTAAGATTTAACCATGTGCACTTGCTTCTTTCACTCTAACTGGATACTGCTCTGGATCACATCACAGTGTTATAGTTAGTGTTTTATTACAGGGCTGTAGCTGTGAGAGGAGATAAGAGGTCATTAGAGAATATGCTACTATCATTAACATGCTGCTGCTGCCAGGTAACTAGGTCACTTTGAATTTAACTTGACCTTTGCTCTTTTTTAGCCTTGTTAACACGTTGTTAGGAAGGGTGTGTCTATGGTCTGTGTGTTTTCCAAGACAGTCAGTGAGGGTCTGTTTCTGCTACGCTGACAAATCCTGACAGAGACACAGATGTGTCCTGTCCTCACCTCTTGTAAACAATCTTCAGGTCCCTCCACTGGAGGAAGTTGCAGGACCGTGGCTGACGGGGCAGCACTAGCATCATCATGTCCCGGATCACCTTCTTCTTCTCCCGGTCTGTTAACGTTGTGAACCATTTTTGCAGTCGCAGCTTCCCCTGCCGACTGAACAGCAACAGGAAGCGTAGCTGAGAGAACAGGGAGTTAAGAGACAGATATGAGCTGCATTAAATGCTCAGGATCACATGGTGAACATGCATTTACATACAGTGACAGAAGCTCCTCCTGCAGCTGCAGTCAGAGCTGCACCACACAACTACAAACATGAATGAATGAGCACCACTCACTCCTTTACAACACTCATTTATCACCTTTAGCAGATGTAGGTGTGTTGTAACACAGTAAACACAATTCTTGTGCTGTGCAAAGGGCAGTTAATGAGAGCTCTTTGCCCTGCGGTGCCGCTGCAGGAAGCAGAGATAAACCAGAGGCTGTGGGGTGAAGACGGTCTGCATGATGACGGCTTGTCAACCACTGGCTCACACACACTTCTCATAATAACATTACTTCCCCTCAGTCTGGATTACCTGGGTTATGCATTCTTCAAAACATCACTAAAGGAGCTCACAAATTAGTAAAATTGCATTCATTTTCCTGTGAGACACTGCTCATCTGTCTCTCTGAGCAAAGGCTTGTTTCTTTGTGAAAGACAGTGAATCAGACAAATAATTATCTCATGCTGGAATCACATCAAAAGGTCAAATTAATACAAGAGACAGAATAAATAACATTGGTTTCTTTTATTCCACTGACCTCAGACCAGACCATGATCTAAAGCCCAAAAGTAACAAGTGAAAGAAAATGAAATTAACTGAGTCAGAGGTAACTTAGAGGTCATTTAAAATATTTAAAATGGTACATTTATGGGATGTAACTAGCACAATATATTCTTCTTAGCCCAGATTTCCATCACGTTACCTCTTTTGTGCATGTTTTTATTGTTCTTTTATCCTGTAAAACCACGTTGATTGCTGCTGTTACACTATGTTACCGGTGACTGTAGAAACTGAATTGCCCGTCGGGAATAAGTTTCTTTGTATCTAAATAACTAAAACCATTGTCACACAGTCACACACACAGACGCCTCAGTGCGCAGTCTCAGCACCTACTCACCATATTGTCTGTCCAAGAGTCCCCTCACATTCAAGTCCTGATCCGGAACCCTGGCCCTGACTCCTACCGTGTGTTACCCTGTCAGAGCTCAGGAGACCCGTTGCTTCACCTCCTCCGAGCTGAGCCGCGCCCCGCTGCGCTCCTGGCGCTGATTGGACGGGAATGCGCGCACAGGTGAAGCGGCGTAGTCAGGGAGGCAGAGATAATAATAATAATAATAATAATAATAATAATAATAATAATAATGTTGATGATGATATGTTGTTGTTGTTGTACACCATGTCAGCCCAGCTGCCTGTTCAACACAGACTATAGACTACACATTGACAAGTGGACCGATGTGAATGGATCACATCAGATCGCCGCCTCCTTCCTGCCCACCCGATCCACTGATGTGGATCCACGTGGTCTCGGTACCAGGGTAAAAAAGCGCAGCGGAGAGCTGAACTCAGAGACGCTTCCAGACCTGCACCATGTCTCTGTACCGTAACTCCGCCTGGTTCCTGAAGGGAATGACCGAGTTCACCAGGTAAAGATGTTGTTACTTATTCCTGTGTGTGTGATGGGGGTGAATTAGTTATTGATATCAAAGTGGGTGTAACTTTTGCTCTTCACATTTTTGTGTTTCCATACTGAACCACATCTGTAAAAGTTAATGTGATTTCTGTAGCCCCAGCTTTTATTTTGTAACATGAGGTAGATATTGCATTTATTTCTTTAATCATTAAAGATATATATATATATATTTACCAATGAATTATTTGTGATTCCTTATGACCCACATTGAGTCATCTGAAAAGTGAAAGGATTGAGCAGCCCTCACAGGCCTCTTGATTTAAAGGCGTTCTTTGAGTACAGCTTGAAAATATTGCTGAGTAGGAACTGAAACAAGTTGCAGACAACAACAATACTGACAAGTGACCAATTATAGAATATGATTTTAATATAAATTATTGATATATAATTATAAAACCAGACTACTGGCCGATGTCAGATTATGAAATGAGAGCAATCTGTGTGTTTCCTGTCATTTAGTCACATATCTCCAGTCAACTGTCACCCACAACAAATGTATCAACAGAGAAGATAACTAATTAGCTGTAATGTTTAAGTGATATCAGAGAGACAGAGTGTGTGAGATCTGATCTGTGATCAAGTGGATTCTGGGAGGTGTCCCTGCTGACACACTCTACCATCATTAAACACAGCGGACATCTCAGTGAGCTGATGTGACTCAGCAGGAGTCCGTGTGGACTTCAGGTCTCTAAACGTTTTCTTGGATCTCTGAGTGACCTGCTGTGGCCCTGAGACGCCATCCTCATTAGAAAACAGCAGCCAAGTGACTGAGAGGTGCTTTGTGATTGTTTCTCTCCTCCCCTTTGTTCTGTGTTATCTCTTCACCCTGAGAGCTGCCTGGCAACCCGCTCTGACCCTGGACTAATCGCTCTCTGCATGACACCAGTGAACAGAGCGGGCATTTAGCCTCAGTGTTATCCCCCCTCCCTGCCCCCTTTATCAACCCCCACCCTCCTGCAGCCGTCTTCAACAATGGCATCCAGGACAATAGGGAGAATTGAGGTCCTTGGTGTCTCTCTCTCTCTCTCTCTGATGCTGTTCCTGCTGTCGGACGCCTCGCCCTGAACCCCTTCTCATCAGAGTTGATACCAGGCACCCTGTCTCCTTCATTGTATTTGTACTGTAAAGTACAGTGAGCAGGCTGACCTCAAACCATGACCTGAACTCACACACATACACAAACACAAACACACATACACTGATGATATTGGTTGGTGTGTTGCAGGAGTGCCTTCTTATCGGCCTCCAAGCGGTTTGTGGAGAAGGACCTGGAGGTGTCCATGGCCGGACGCTCCTTCATGATTACAGGAGCCAACAGTGGCATCGGGAAAGCCACCACCATGGCCATTGCCAAGAAAGGTACCACGCTAATTGCTGCTGTAGCTCAGCACAACCACCATCAACATTTCAACTGGCTGATGCTCACTTTGTCTCTGCCGCAGGCGGAACGATCCACATGGTGTGTCGGAACAAGGACAAAGCTGAGGAGGCGAGAGCTGACATAGTCAAGGAGTCAGGAAACAAAGTACAGTATGAGACAACCTTCACACTGATCCTGGTTCCCCAAACACAACATCATTCATCGTTCTTACAGATTGGTATCATTACAGGAGATCTATGTCCACATCCTGGACCTCTCTGAGACCAAGAAGGTCTGGGAGTTCGCCGAAGCCTTCAAGAGAAAGTACAAGACCCTAAATGTTCTGGTGTGTAGCACAAGCTTTGAGATGTGATCATGGACACACTGTCAGTGTTGACTTTTTCAGAATCAGTAAGGAAATATGATGTGATCTGTGCAGATCAATAATGCAGGTTCCATCATGAGTCAAAGGGAAGTGAACGCTGAGGGGCTGGAGAAGAGCTTTGCCACAAATGTCCTGGGTGAGTTAAAGGTCAGAGGTGAGGTCTGTTGGAGACAATAGGTGAAAAGGAGGTGAAAATGAACAGTGCTGTTCCTTCTTTATCTACCAGGGATTTACATTCTCACCAAGAGTCTGATTCCTCTGCTGGAGAAAAGCGCAGACCCCAGAGTGGTGAGTCTGAACCAAACCACTGTCACATACCTGCTGATACAACACTTCACTCTTTTTTCACAAATGTTAAGAAGCTAAACCATCCATGACCTGGACCTTGTAGGTGATCAGGTCAGGATATGCATATGAAGAAAGGGATTTTATGTTATATACAACCTGTCGGGCCCCAGCTACTTGTTTCCCTGATTTGTTGTTTGTGTTGTCAGATCACTGTGTCCTCAGGGGGCATGTTGGTGCAGAAGCTCCGGACAGGAAACCTGCAGTCTGACAGAGGACGCTACGATGGCACCATGGTCTACGCCCAACACAAGGTAAGACCTGGTCCTGGATCTGGACCTGCTGCTCACAGCCACTGACCTGCTCTGATTTAAACAAACATGTACAGGTTTTACTGTATAGATATAATATCTAAAATATAAATATAAAATTGCACAAATAGATGTTCAGCCCAAAGCATCACTATGAGTCAACTTCAACTGGACCTCAGATCAAATGAGACACTGACATGTCAAACAATCATGTGCTCTTCACTCTCTTAAAGTCCTAACATTCAGGTGTGTGTGTGTGTGTGTTCCAGAGGCAGCAGGTGGTGATGACAGAACAGTTGGCAAAGACTCACACAAACATCCACTTCTCCGTCATGCATCCCGGCTGGGTGGACACTCCAGGTACCATCCTCTCACACACACCACACGTTACAGATGCTGCTGACATCTTATTGTCCCTTAATACTTTTTACTTAATACTTTTCTGGTTTGTGTCTGTGTTTGTGTCTGTACCAGCGGTGGCCAACACCATGCCGGACTTCCATCGCTCCATGAAGGACAGTCTGCGAGCCCCAGAGCAGGGGGCTGACACTGTGGTGTGGCTGGCTGTCTCTGAGGCCACGACCAAAAACCCCAGCGGACGCTTCTATCAGGGTACGATGCAAAGACGACAACAAACTTCAATACACTTACAACACATAAATTTATCTGTCAAAAAGTAATACTTTAATCACTCAATGTCAAACAAACAGTGAGAGGACAGGATGGAGGACTTTTGTCTGAATTATGTGTTTGTCAATTGTGGATTGGATAGAGGAGGGTGGGTGGGTGGGGGTGGCGGGGGTGGAGAGGATTTGGCCTGGGTCCACTGCAGCTGGAGTGGGCTGCATTTGGTGCCAGATACTGCCAGAGAGTACAGTGTCCCTACAAACACACACACACACACACACACACACACACACACACACACAGAGATCAAGAAAGAGAGAGAGAGGGAGACAGACACTGCTTTTGGCCTTTAATGTGACAACCACAGACCAAGTTTTTTTTGGCTGTGGACCAAGTCGCCAGAGTTGAGTCTGTGATCACAGAAGCAGTGACAGTGTAACCTTCAACAATGACTCACAGCAACAGCAACCATCAGAGTGAGTTTAATACCGACATGATCTGTCTGTCTTGAAAAGTCAGACACCTATAACATAAAAGTGGAAACACTGATATAATAAATGTGAAATCACCAGGTTTCTGTTCTGCCTTATATTAAATTTCTGTGTGGTTGCGACTGTAAATCAGAGAGCCTTACAGAGACACTGTCTGCTGAATTATGTCTTATGCTAAATCTCTTGCCACTGAAGATTTCATTGTTCTTTATTGTCTTTTAAACACTAACTACTTTAGAGCTGATCCTGTGACTCCGTTCTCCCATGTCTAAGATTAGAGAATGCATGAGCTCATATATTATATCAATATGTGTGTGTGTTTGTGTTCAGACCGAAGGATGGTGTCCTCCCACCTGCCCCTGGCCTGGACCCACAGCTCCGCTCTGGAGGAGCAGAAGCTCATGTCTCTGCTGGACGAGTTGGCCAAGTCGTTCCAGCCTCACTGAGCTGACGGGAGACCTGGGAACCAGTCCATGCCAACACTAACACTTTCACCCTGACTACAGACAGGCTCCAAGGACTGATCTGCGTCTGTTCTCACAAAGGCGTCTGGACTGTTAGACAGTTTGGTGCAAATGAAAAAACACACTAAACTCAGCTTTAACTGATGTGTGGTGCTTTTCTTCCTCATGAGTTCGTCCTCAGAGACGAGCAAACAGCTTTGGCTTTAACCTTTTGTCTTCAGTGTTTGACAGTGATGCTGCTCTCAGTGTTTTCTTGCTGATAGAAAACACACGCACACACACACTCACACTTATACAACCACTCAGTCTGTTACTGTGACTTTCTGAAAGTTGTCCATCAGATGGGAATCTGTTGTGACCAAAGTCACAGAGACACTCTCCATCATTAACTCATGAACTCACGACCACAGTGATGGGCTCAGTCTTGTGTTGTGTGTCGCTGTCTTGTGTCGCTGAACTTTTTTATTAAACAGCTCATGTGTGTCATGGAGTCGTTTCTGTGCAGACTGAGCTCAGGCTGGAGGTGAGTCTGTGAGCATCACTGCAGCATCACTTGACATGTGCAATAAAACTCGATCTGCCCAGCTCTTTTTAAGAGGTATTTTACTGACTGTGACTTGTAGAGTTTTGTCTTGTAAATGTGAGCTTTAATTAAAAAAACAAACAAAAAAAACCACAACCTTTACTAATATTATGTGTCTTTGTGTAGCCGAGAAAAACAAGAGTCAAATAAACATCAGAATATCTTTATTAAGCATCAGTTCTCTCTGTGTCTTGGTCCAAGGCACCGAGAGCCAAGAGTCAGTAAAAGTTTTTAAAAATACAAGTATTTGAAAACATCATGTTGGAACAGCAAGTGTCTTTTACAGGGAGAAATTAGTTTATTTAGAGAGATTATGATAATGGGCAACTGTGTTGTCTTGGAAGGAACCACTGTGTCTGAGGAAGTAAAGATGAAAAAATAATAAAAATATTCAGAGTGCTGACAGAAAAAAAAACATTTACAACACAACACAATCTGTCCTTCCTGTGACCCTTTGAGGATCTGTCTCATTCATCAACTCTTCCATCATCACTCACCCGTGACGACAAGTAGCGACTGGAAGACAATTCAAAGTCTAGTTAACTAGAAAAGAAAATAAAGTCGTCTGGTTTTAACAAAGTTCTGTCTCATTATGAAACTTTAAAGATGCATCGATCAATATTTTACTGCAGGTCCTCAGCTCTAGAGTGTCTTATGACTTAAAGACGGTTACTCTGTTTGTCTCTCACACTGTGAACATGTCCAACTGGTGAACATATTGAAGTATTCAGCAGCTGAAAGAGACAGACAGTTTTTATTAAAGTTGAACTATTTCACACTTTAGCTCATTTATGCAGCTTTAATATCTTTTATAGCTGCACTATCCATTTTTTGTGTGTGAAAAATGGCCAGAATTATCAAAGAGAAACCATGTTTGGAGATGCATGCAGTTTAGTTCCTTTTAGCCTGTTGTTTTGGTTTTCCTCAGCAGTTAGCTGCTGACGATTGTGAAGCATTTAGCAACTAAAGAGCCAGATATTTTTTTCTCTGGAGAATGAAGACCTGATGTGTCCACTGAGGTTTTTTTTACGTGACAAAGGGACAGACAAAAAAAAAAAATAATGAACTTTACTGTAAAACACTGGAAAGAGGTTTCAGTCAAACCCTGAGTATGATAATGTGGGACATTTACTATGGGATGAAGTCCTGATGATGGGAAACAATAACAACTGCTGTCTGATCTGTGCTTTGTGACACAGCCTTCAACATGATCTTGATTCTTACTATGAAAAAAAAAAAAAAAAAAAAAAAAAGATGGGAACAAAGAAAATTAAAACACCGTTTACAGTGATAAATACTTTACTACAAATATAAATATACACTACATGATCAAAAAACTGGAATGTGACTACAGTTTGAAATCAGAATTCTGACATTATAATGCTCATTTCCCACTTACTTACGATAAGGCAAGCATTAGTCTAACAATAGAAGATTTTAGCTGCTATTTACAGGGATGCTACATTGAGTCCAGCTGTTGTCCCTCCCAGATCTGAACTTACAAAAGTGTTTAGTTTGAATCAAATACAGAAAAAACACAGAGTTGTGCAATTCAGTGCAGAGGTGAGCGCGTGATGAGACATAAATCCATGCACAGATGAGTCAGTGGGGTAGGAGGAGAGCTTTAAAGGACAGGATTTAAAAAGACAAGTGCCAATGAGAAACATCCAGAGGTCTGAGACGAGGTGAATGAACAGAATAATGACAAGCCCAGTGACAAGGCTTTGTAGGTGCGTCCTCTCCTTTAAGGCTTTTGGAAGGGAGAAGGACTCTGATCTTTCTGCTGGAAATCCAATTCTACACCAAACAAAACCAAAAGTTATTCTAACAACAAGACTTTGATGACATATGTGTGTGTGTGTGTGTGTGATTACACCATCAGTGCTGTGTTTTTTATAAAGAAAGAAGACCCGGAGATGTGCTGGTTGTTGCTGAAATAATCACACAAATCTAATCCCAAATGTCATTTTAAAAGATTCTGAATTTGATGCTGCTGTCAGAAATGTTACTATGGCGACATATTCCACCTTCCTGTGTCTGACCTGGGATCAGGAAGCGGAGACTGACTGATGGTTGGATCACTTTACTATGGCAGCATCTTTGAATTTATGAAGATATCTTACTCATCTATCAGAACAGAGGATGTGTGAAGATGTGTGTGGGTATGGGTGTGTGTGTGTGTGACCTCACATTAATATGAACAGCACTGCCCAGCAACAAACAACTGATGTCAAACCTCCTGAGAATGATTTAAGGCCAACTAGTGAAAGAGAGGAACAAACCGAGTAAAGAAGAAAAAGCTGATCACTGATCAGTGAATCACTTCAAGCAACTATATACTGCAAACATGGTGCAGAGCTATTTACACGACCAGGTTTTGTAGCTTTCAGTGAGGAAGATGCAGTTAGTGGGCCCCACAGGACTGAGGAAGAAGAGCTACTGTGTCTCTACAGAACGGCAGCTCACACACTCTGACATGACGTTTACAGTGCAGGGTGAAAAAAAAATACCTTTGTCAAAAAAGAAGCATCTGAAACATTGAATGTAAACACCAATATCAATAATATCAATACCAAGATCCTCCCACAATGGGAGAAACCAGGAAAACACACACACACCTTTGTGCTTCAGGTTGTTTCAGATCAGCGCCAAAAGTCAATCATCAGTCAAACACATTCATGTGACAGACAGTGACATTTATGCAAATCAAACAGAGGTACAGACATACACACATTCAGACAGACAGACAGACACACACACACACAATCACCCAGAACAGGCGTGGTGGCTGGAGCGGGGGATCCAAGGCGGAGATGTACTGTTCAGAGTGGGCAGAGCTTGTGGAGCATGTAGTGTGCCAACGGGGCCCAATCAGCGCGGAGAGAAGCCTGTTGCTAAGCTACAGCCAACCACCTGCGTCATATCCCAGATCTGTGGAGACAGACAGACAAAGCAGCCAAACAGCGAAAGAGGAGGGTGGTTACAGACGAGCTGAACGTAGCTGTTCCTGCTGCTGTGACTCGCACAGTTTCAAATTCCTGCAGGGTTTAAAGTTTATAGCTCCATGTGGATTGTTATTTGCTGATTTAACTTTTCTGCTGCTGTTCACACAATAGTTATTTTCTCAGCATCCCTTTAATCTGACATCCTGAAGCTGTTTGTTACCTTAACGACGCGGTCACTGCCACACGTGACCATCAGGCCTCTGGATGGGTCCATGTCCATGTGGGCTATGTTGTGCTTCCCCTCATGAAACGTGGCCAGTGCTGTACGACTGCACACACACACACATGCACACAGGGTTTAGTCAGAGTTGAGCGCAGAGGTTTAGTGTGACCAAATTATATGTTACACAAACACTCACTCTTCTTCTTTGATGGTGTCGAAACAGGCGTCGCAAACCCGTACAGGGAACTCGAAGCCCATGATTGGAAACGTGGAGCGTTTGGAGCTGCACTTTCCACACACGGCTTTGCCGCACTTCCTGCAATGGTGCTGCATACAGGAAACACACCCGGCTTATTAAGAACAACACACAACCAGTGTGACCGCTGCGACCGCTGCCAGACACCAACCAGACCCTTTCTTTTTTTACCTGTCTGAGCCCCAGAGTTTTAGTGTCCCACATTTGCTTGATGTTCCAGAAGAACGGCTGCTCACACTTCTGACACGAGTCACTGTCTAACCACTGAGGTGCCTGCACACACACACACATTAAAGCAACTGTTAAACATCAGAAACATCATGATGGAGAATGACAAACCAAACAGCATCAAACTGTAAAACCCTGTGTGTGACTGGTTATAATATAAACCTCTTCTCTCTGTGTGTCCATGTTCCACACGGCGATGCCTCCGTCGGCAGAGCACGACACCAGCTGCCTCGTCAGCTGCAGGTAACGAAGAGCCTGAACACGTTCACTGAGGGACAGAGAGAGAGATGAGAAAGACAGAGGAGATGAAGTGAACTGCGGTCAAAGCAACCTTAAAAGGAGTTTATCTATATAGTTTGATTTATACGGGAGACTGAGGAAAAAAAGAAAGGGAAAAGGACTCCACAGAGGATGGAAGCGATAAATACTACATCAGGCCAGGATTTAGTGTCACAACTATGGGAGCACAGCAGCTTGACTGACCCCTGTAAATCCTGGTTGGTGTAACAGGATCTACAGATGTCTGATACCCATCAGTGCACACAGCTTTTGACACAAGAAGGGTGGGGAGGGGTGAAATATGTCTACAGACTGAGAGAGGAGGAGACAAGGACGAGCCAGTGCCTGAGGACAGCTGCTCCTGACACTGAGACCTGCCTGTGACAAGACGGAGTGGAGACAGATGGACGGACAGTCAGTCACAGAAGACAGACAGACAGACAGACAGAGCTGTGACAGGACATGCTGATGTTCTCTATCAAACCTAAGCTAAGCTGGTGGCCATTTCATTAAAACCTCATAAATATCCGACACAAAGTGAACTCAGGACTTACTGGTGTCCCTGCAACAGTAGCGTCCGTCCTTTACGTCCCCCAATGTCCCACATAATGACACTGTGGTCAGACGCTCCCGAGAACAGCAGCCGCTGGACGGGGTCCCACCACAGAGCTCCTATACTGCCTGGAGGAAAACAAAAACACACACTTGTTACATGTGCAGCAAGAGCCTCTGTAGGAACAGTGTTATTGTCTGATCTGTGGCTCCACCTTGTGCAAGCTGGGAAAACTACACACAGCTATAAACCCCAACACCTAAAAACAAAGCTGGTCTAATGTGTAATTTGTGTTTTAATGAGCTTCCTATTAATCCCATTGCACCAATATGTCACTACGACACCAATGAACAACTTTATAATCGATAACAGCTGAGGAATAATGACATCAACTGCATTTGGTTGGTTACCTAGAAGCCTCATTGCAACTCTGCAGTTCAAATCTCATGGAAAAACACAGAAGAGGCACTGCTTTATGGGACATAAGAAGTGCATCTGACACTGCAACCAAAACAGGAGGAGGACTGTGTATGTTTTCCCCATTAGTGGTGTAACTGTGGAAACTCTAAGATAGAAAGTGAGCCCTGGACTGATCTGACTTTATGGATTATTGTCAACGTGACACTGTGAGACAAAAACAGATCAGTAAGTTTTACTTATCAATACAACCAGGTTGTACTGCCTTTATCACACCACTGAGATCAGGATTTAGCTCAAACTGGGATTGTGGTTGTTAGCCTTGTTGCTAATGCTAGTGCCACAAGCATCTAGTGAAACAAACATCTGTGATATTCAGTCTGTTTAATAATGTATAATCTGTATTGACGGAGTTAGTGAAACTGAAAAGTAATAAATAATATTTCATAAAAGCTAATAAGTGTATATTAATGTAATTAGCATATGAAGTGTTGAGTTATGGCTCATTTTTTTGTGAAATGACAAAGACTTTGACCTCTGGCCATAATTTTAGTAAAATATTCAGTGTTTATAGGAGAGGAAGTTTGAGTGTAAAGTCACATGATGAACAGCAGCCTGTCCCGCTGCTGGAGGCCTGAAGCGAGGATAATGAACAGAAGAACAGTAGTTTCTAACTTCATGCTGATCTGCTACAGATGAAATGGGAAGAGAAATGATTATATATGTATTAAACCTCCATGACAAAAACTCAGCATCACTCACAATAAGTTCCATCAGTCCCCATGATGTGAAACATCACTGAGACCAAGTTTTTACCAGTTTTACAGATCCCAGTTTTGCACATTTTCTACACGGAGCGAGCCAAAAGAAACACGTCACGTCCATCGTGACAGGTTAACCTCCTGTAAATGATCTGTCTGTAGTAAAACAAGGTATCAGAATGGTGGAGGTCGTCTTGTGTTCGGCCTTCCTCACTTGTTCGTGATCATTGTCCACAGACGGAAACAAGGAGGTGTTTGTTTCACAAAAGTTTAGTGTCTGTTGTGGGAATCATTTCCATGGCACAGCTACAAGAACTGAGCTGAAAACCCTGAATACAAATCCCATATGAGTAATGGCTTCATCCTGTGATGATGATGATGATAATGATGATGAGGGAGTTTCCACACAGACACTGCTCTGTCTGAGGGGATGATGGTCACCAAGCAGCCTGATGAGTGTGAAACAGCACAGCTGCCAAAATCTCAACACTAATAAGCTGTTATGGAGATTTTGTGAAGTGAGATAGTATTTTCCGTCATGGCAGAGGAATGAAAAACTGGCAGAGGAATGAAACAGCTTGTGGAGCGGTGGTCACATCCTGCCTTTATCAGAGTCTCTGTGGCAGCATGTGGTGGCTCAGCCGCCCCGTACCACCGCTTCCTTTTTCCTCTGCCTTTATACTTAGACAGGAAATAGCAGTGGTTCTGAATATTTGAGCCAGATAGCTACCATCTGGTTAATGTTAGTCAGGAATTAACTTGACTAGGACCAAAACCTGGTTAGTCTACAACCATGTTTCAGCAACATGTTTAAAGTCACCAAAAAAAAAAAAAAAAACCAACCAAAAACCAAACCATCTTGTGGCCATATTAGGCACATTGGGCATTGACTGAATTATAGTAATAATAATTTAAAAAAAAACCTTATATGGAAGTCCTGCCAATGTGTATCAAAAGGAAAGGGAGGGCTCA
The DNA here is from genome assembly GCA_016801845.1 of Polydactylus sextarius. NCBI lineage: Eukaryota > Metazoa > Chordata > Actinopteri > Polynemidae > Polydactylus > Polydactylus sextarius. The sequence goes on from CM028924.1 coordinate 5,998,354, forward strand.
GATGTCAAATTGTGCACTTGCATGATTGGGTGTGTCAGAACTAAAGTTGTCATTATTTTAAAATGTGTAAGTTTTACTGCAACTAAGATGTAGCAAGAACATTGCAAAAATGTTGTTGCAGCAGATTAAAAAAAACAGAGCTGCCTGGTATGGTTGACACCAATTTATATATATAAAAAAAGAAAAATCAAATGGATTTTAAAATATAAATAATAAGTAATTATAATAATCACATTTATTCCATATTGCCCAGGTTGTGCTCGATATAAGAATCTCTCAATCTCATCTATTTCATATTCCTGAAGTGTCTATAAATCAATTAAAACATTGTAATGCAATTGAAAATAATGCTCTGGGTTCTAACAGTTAAAAGAAGTCTGTAAAGTGTAGAATATATTGTTGTGTATAAGACACAAGAGACAAAGCGTTTAGTAGATGTTATTTGAGTTCTCTCTCTGTCCAGCCTTGTTGTGCTATTACTGGAGCAGCAGATGTTGGTTCTACAGACTGGTGTTGTCGTTGATCTTCCTGCCCCTTTCCTTGTATCTCTTTCAGCTCAGACAAGAAAAACTAGAAAGAGTATCATCATCACATTCAGAGCGTTAACAGTTTCCTTGTGAAAATGTCAACAGTGTTTGCTGACTGGTTTGCAGGTGTTTAAACCTGTTGCGTACATAAATGTGTCTTCCTGTATGAAGTCAACTGAGCTATTTTTAATGAGGCTGCCAGTTGTCAGTAAGTTTCGAGCTGATGAAAAGCTCCAATAAGCTCCTTTAACCCTGGCCCACATCAACTCAACACCGGAGCAGAAAGAGACTTTTCTTTTGTGCAAAAAAGGGCCCAGCTGGTCCTTTCTTTTTTCTTTTTTTTTTTTTCACGCTGACGTAACGTGGAGGAATGTAGGCCAGCTAATACGTAGATGAGCGAGATGAGTGGCGCTGATAACTGAGGAAACAATCGTGTGGAGCGTTGTCTTTACCTTCGTGACCCTTCAGCGTGGTGATCGTGGAGTACGTCTGCTTTTCTAGTTTAAGCAGCGAGATCTGTCCTGAGTAGTCCCCGATGAAGGCGTGCTGCGTTTCGTGGTCGTATCTGGTTGCGTTGAGTCAGGGCTTCAACGGGTTCGGCATGTTACACCCGGTAACACGGAGACAAACACACACACACACACACGGTAAGTGAAGGATACTGCAGGCAAGAGGCCCAGGCGGTGAAGTAGTGTCTCCCAAGCATGCTCCCGCTCTGGGTGCACATCCAGCTCACACTCTTATCATGGCCAGTGCTCACCACCCACTCACTCTCCAGGGAGAACACCATATCTGACACACGATTCTGATGGGCTGTGAAACACAAACAAACACAGGCGCATAGCAAGTTAAACAGATGCAAGTCCTGTTTGACAAACAGAAAACTAAAGTCACAGCTGCCTCCACTGAGCGTTATGTGACAGAAGTGCCACAGATGAGCATCATCTAAGACTACTAAACCTGTCCCATGTGCTGATCCCATCAGAGAGACTCTGCTTTGTGTTGCACTAATCCAAACTAAGACAGATGAATCCCTTCAAATAATCTGCTCTGCCTTCAGACGTACTGATCAGCCTGATCCCGTCACATTTCTGCTCCAGGCCGAGGCACCACAGAGTTTCCTGCTGCATTGATTTGACTGAACCGTAAACACAACATATAGAACTTATAGAACTTTATAAAGATGATATACAGCTCATTTAATGTATATGGTATGGTCTCTTTAGCATTAGCATCATGCTACATTAACTTCCACATTATCTGTGGTCGTCCCATGAAAGAACAAAGTCAGCATCTTTAGGTGCTGATGCAGAGATCAGATTTCTGGTGCGTTCAATCACTACTACTGAGCCCTTTCACATTTAGTAAGTAAGTATGGACATTTTATCTATAAAGCACATTTAAACACAGCTTATACTGACCAAAGTGCTGTACAAAAAGAAACAGCAAATCAACAACAGCTGAAGCAACACAGAATTGCTAAATAAGACATAGATTATGTAACAGCTTTAAATTTAAGTAAACATTAATAATCACCAGCTGCAAATCAGTAAACTGGTGACACCAATATAACAAGATGTTTGTGCAACCACTGCAGCTGGAACCAAGCTCGGCTATTGTATGTGTAGTAATTAATGAGGCAGACACCTAATATGTCTATATATGATGTAATAAATGACATCTTGTACACAATTTAAACATTGTATGAGTTTGAAGAACTGTCAGCTGCTTAAAGGAGAAGATGTAAAGAGAAGCCGGGATGAAATCACTGCTGCTCACTGTGACATAACATTACATGTAAACTGGACAGGCTGCATGAACGTAATACACTTCAGTGCTGCAGTCATACACACCATATGTGAGTTGAGAGTTAAGGAGTCACCTTTTAAAAATGTTTTTTTTTTTTTTTTTTTTTGCATTTCCATGAGCAGACTATGGTCCTGCAATCCAGCATCAACTTTCCTACGGCTACTTTTTTTCAAATAGGCCTCAGAAACGTTTCATCACCTAAACCCATCTACCTCATTCCCTACAAACATCATCATAGAGTGTTTCAGGTTTGTCTCATTCCTGTGAGAACACTGACATATGAGAATACTGAAGAGCGTGTATAATTGCGTCAATTTTCTCGGAGAAGCGGTGCGTTATGCAACGGAAAAGCAGGAGATGTTATCTGATGGAAGCACTTCTTCTGTTTACTGTGGAGTGTGAGCGTTAATCCGAGCTACATGCTTTTCTAAAATCATCTTCACCGCTCCGTCACATGAGTTTATAAGCTGATTCAGCCAATTTGTTGCGGCCCTGCCTGTGTTTGAATGGCTCAGATCTAAATGCCTTTTTGATCAGACTGTGACTCATATTTCTGCTGTTCTTTGCTCTATTTTACATTAAGTAGAAACCAGATGGAGCATTCCAGTGGTTACATGTGGTGTTTTGTCATCTCATGCAACAGGCAGACTGTTCCTCCTGTAGTTTGGTGTTTGACTGAGGAGGCAAAATGTCTGCTGATACAGCCACAGGAACTGAGCTCTGTATGTAACATCCCATCTGCACACGTCGTCAACACCAATGAGTGAAAACAGGAGATGGGAGAGGATACACAGGTAACACAAGACAGGAGATAATTTTAGGAACAGAGATACAGCAGCTTCATGTCAGACTCCACCTAAACAAAAACGCTGTCATAGTTCTCACCTGGATATGTTTTGACGTGGTTCATCTTGTTGAAATCTTCAGAGATGAGAAACTCCTAGAAGGCAAGTAAACACAAACACACAAGCACAAGTTCGAAATGTAACAAGTCTGTTTCCCCACAGGCGTCTGGATGAGTCCAAATATTGGAGTTGTTGCATATTTTAAAAAGCAGACATTCAGGTTTTTCTTTAAACTCAGTTTACAGTTTGAACAGTCGGGGTCTGCAGTTAGAGCTTCACTCACCACAACAGCTCCATTGTCCTGGCCGATGAAGATGCGTCTGCTGTCATGGTGGTACGACATGCAAGAGCATGGAGCTGAGAGAGAAGAGAGAGAGAGAGACATTCTCCATGAGTGTGGAGCATCAGAGCTGTGACCAACACAAACACACAAAAGCAGCCGTACTTACAGGAGACTGTGTGATAGATGCTGGGCCAGTACTGACCACTGTCTCTCTTCAGCCACACCCGGATTGTCCTGAAGACAGAACATCACATCATCACACTCAAAGCTTTGAAATGCATTTGAACCTTTTTTTTTCCCCACCACTCTGTAAACACGGACCTACCCTTAAGTTGGACAAACACACTTAATGTAAAAATGAGACTTGGCATTAATCAGTGGAAACTTTCAGTGAAGAAAGAAACCTTCTCGTCTAGGACCAGGACTTAATCTGTGTCTTAATCTTTTTACACAAAAGCTTGACTCTTAAAAAAAACACTGTGGACTGGTGGTCATGAGGGAAAATTACTAATGTGTCAGTTTCAATCATTTCTGATAGAGAAACAATGTTTAGTGTAATATAAATATGATCTCTGTGACTGTTCCCGACCCCTTATGCTGTGATGTTTATAGCTCCAAGAATGTTTGCAGTGTAATCATATTGTTATTTTCTAAAAATAACAAGTTCGAGTCTATCTACAGTAAGTTTCCATTGGCCTGTTACAAACATTTGCATCTCCTCAGTGTGTTGAACCCAGTTTCATCAAGGAACCTGCTGCACCTTCACTTCCCCTTGTTTGTGTTGTTTCTGATGCCTCTTTTCATGTGATATGGAAACTAACTACACCACGTTTCTTCACAGAATGGGGATGTAACTTCTTCACACTTGTAACCAAGCATGACACACACACACACACACACACACACACACACACAGAGAGAGAGATGTGGGTTGATGAAATGATTAGTCTGCTGCCACACTCTTCAGTAATCACTGATCTCAAATCGGTTTGTTCAGCTCACACATGATGACATGTTTAGAGGCCACAGTCGTTTTAAACTGCTCACAGATACCTCAGGTTGTTATTAGTGTCCATTAAAATCGAGGCTCTTATTTTGAAAGGGTTTCATTAAACATCATGTCTGCAGATTACGACGATGTGTAAAAAATCATGAGAACACAAGTTATGGACACAAGTGTTGCCTTTTCGCTTTTCCAAAGGCTTGTTGTCGGTGGATATTTAACGGAGAGAAGCTCGTTATGGATCAATGTGCCCACCATAGTTTCTGATTTCAGATCATATTCAACATCAACCACCAACGCGATCCCCGCCTCTGATGAAAACAACTGTTTCTGTTTTCCATCCTCTTTCAGATCACGGAACCAACAAATATAAACGCAATGACCAGCAAATACACGGAGCCCGCTGTGTGCACCTCCAGGCTACTGTTGGCCTCCTCGGTCGTCTCACCTGTCCTCGCTGACCGTGATCACTCCGTCCTCTTTCGGTATCAAAACGGCGGCGTTAACGGTGTCCGAGTGTCCCTCGATCTTGTTCAACAGCACCGGTCTGGCGGTCTGAGGCCTCGAGTGTATCTCCGCAGCCATGACTCCGGTTAGCCTCGGTGTTTTCCTCCTGCTGCTTCTCCTCCACAGTGACCAATGGAGAAGGATCAGCTGACACCCGAGCCGTTGCCAGGATTACCGTAAAGATGATGAAAGCGCGCCCCTCCACATTCAAGCGCTCCATCTGATACCGTAATACCCAGACACAAGGTGCCACCGGGACTTCAGATATAACACCCGGTCCCAGCGGACCACCACTACTACCGCCACCCTGGAGACAATGTTGCATCCATGTGTAGCAGCTTTTTATGTGTCTGATCACTGAGATGGAGGAACACACACCTCAGATTCATGTCACGTGCAGCTGTGCATCGCCACCACTAGATGTCAGAAAAGGCGTCATTTAGAATTGAATCGAATTGATCTTTAGTTTAGTTAAGTTGAATTTTGCTCGATTGTTGGTTTCCTCAAAGAATAAACCACAACAATGACATCATCCATACTTACACAAAGTGTAGCATCAGTATGACATCAGAGCACATTCTTACAGTTTCACTATATGAATGTTGTAACAGTGTTGCCTGATGCTGTTGTAAACCGGTGCTGTTGTAACAAGAGTGTGTAAACAAAATGACAATAAGCTTAATGTGACACACTGCAGTGTGCTATAGAATTATACACTGAACTGAATACTACAATGTGAATTCATTTGATGACTTATAAATGCTATTTCTATGAGTTAGGAAGCTCACACTGCTCATATTGATGTGATTATGCAGTGTAATGAACAGTGTTTAGTGAGAAGTAATAATATGTCACTATTGTACTTAAGTATGTTTTGGGAGTATCTGTACTTTACATTTTCTAACATCATTACATACTTTTAATGCGTCTTCAGTCTTGTCAAAAAAATCAGATGAAATAAAATGTGGTGTTTTCTCTATCACACCAGTTCACTCTAAGTCTGCCTGTGACTGTTTAGATGATCAAAACCATGTTTGAGGGTTGATGGAGGCTCCATCTTTAAGGGTGGATGGATGGAGAAACTTAAAAAATATATCAATATCAAGCAAAAAAATTGAGAAAAAAAAGAACAGCTTTTTACTTTTGTTCAGACTCAAGACATTGTCTATGAAGTAACACCAAGACTCCTCTCACCTGGTGGCGAGTGGACTATGAGGGTTGACCTGGGGAGGCAGCTCCAGTTTCCCAGGGACATTGTCCAAACATCGCTCCGGCCAGACCTGATCTTATGGTCAGTCCCATTAAAGACCATACTGCTGGTGGAACTCACCGTCCCATGGGAACAGGGGATTGAGGCTGCCAACGAACGCAAGCGTGATAAGTATGCAGACCTGGCAGCAGAGTGTCAAGAGGCTGGCTGGAAGACCATCACATGCCCCATTGAGGTGGGGTGTAGGGGATTTGTGGGATCCTCAACAGTTCGCCTACTTCGCAACATCGGCTGCACAGGGGCGGGGAATCGTAAAGCCATCAAGGAGCTGGCCGAGGAGGCAGAGAAGGGCAGCTTCTGGCTATGGCTAAGGAGGGATAGAGGGTGGGGGCAGAACACCTAGGTCATCAGCAGGGGGTGGAAGACAGACTTTCCATCTCTCCGCCACCAAGAGATGTACTGTGGTTAAAGGAGCGAAACATCCGTGACTGGTGGTCCCCAGCTGATGACCCGTTCCTGACCTTGGGTGTAGTGCATAGGGAAACACTTCTCTAGAGGGCACTGGTGGAGGTGCGGCAGGCAGAAATGCCCGGCAGGCATACCATCAGCCTGTATCTTCAAATTGTAGGCTCCATATTTTAAAGTACTGGATAAACTGGATACACTTCATTCAATCAGTGAAGTGAATCAATGGAGTAGTCGTACATTATCTAAATCTAGATCCTTTTTTTCCTTTTTTCCAAACAGTTTTGTTTTAATTCTAAAACATTAAACTGTGATCATAAGATTTTACATTAAGGCTCTGTGATTGGAATTCATGGTTTGTGCTGGAACTTAAAATCCTTGTACGTAAAAATAAAGAACTGAAAGTAATGCCTTGCAGATTCGAGGTTTGCAACTCTGGAAGTGGCAATTTCACAGTTATAAGGGGAAAATCTTAAACTGTGACTGAAATGTTTAAATAACATTTTACATTTAGAACTCAAACCAGCTCAAACTTCTCTTTTTCTAATTCTAGACCGACTCGTTCTTTCTCTTTCACACACACACACACACACACACACACACACACACACACGTTTCAAAGATGAATAGAATATAAATCACATGAACACTATTGTGGGGCTTTGTCACTGGTGTTATAAATATGTGTATTTATTTAATCAAATATGAAGCAGTAATGACAACAGAGCAGTCAAACAATCATTTTTATGTAGCTTGAACGCAGCGTGTTGAATGTGTTGGGACCAACTCCGGCCCAACACTTGACGTGACACATGGTGACAACTTTTGAACTGAAAAGGACGTGATAAAAATCAAAATAAAATAAAAGTATCCTATTCCAGAGTTGAGAAAATACACATTTTTAAAAACCTTTTAAAAAAATGCACTAAATTAAAAAAAAGTACAAAACAAAATGAAAACAAACTGGAGGTTAGTTTAGTCTTCAAAACACTTTATAAAGCCTGTTATGCATTACTGAAAATGGATAACATAAAAAGCAATATTCATAACAAATAAGATCATATGTCCACATTGTACATAAGTCTACAGCAAAGAGTGCATTTATGTGTGTGTGTGTGTGTGTGTTTGTGGCAGTGTAGAAGCAGATCTGTGACGTTGGGCTCAAGGTTTGTTGATCTGGCCCATGAAGAGGATGGTACCTGGACAAAGAGACATGTTGAATTATTATATGACAAACAAGCTTTTATACAAGTTTCATTAAATGCATTTAAGTTCGTCGAAGAAATTCACTGTAAGTGATGTGTCTTTAATAGGATTCTGGAAAACGGTGAGCCGACTGGTGCAGCACATGTCTGTGGCAGTAGACTGACTAAGAGCACCGGTCAGGGGCACAGGTTTATACAGGTAGAGGGGGGTGTTGACCAGACAGTGTGTAAAAGGCATTGCTCAGACAGGGGCAGTACACAGGAAAGGTAAGGCCCAAGAATGTGGTCGACCAAGGTGTGAAGGCCCCCAGAGCTGGCTAGCAGGGGTACCTCAGCATGAGGTAAGAAAGGCGGTTGTAGGTGGCAGGTAACAAAAGACACCTCAGCGTAGGGTGGTGGGGGGAAAACGGGGGGTGGATATCAGTAGATCAAAGGAGACAGTTCAGGAAGGGTTGGGGGTAACATGTATCTGTTAATTAACACGTCAGTGTCTGTCTGCCTAAGTAAAGTTTGTATATTTTCTTCATCAAGCTCCAAGCAGTGGCATCACATAGTGAGTTCAAACTTAGTAGTAGCTCTGTAGATTTCTCCTATAGCTAAACCACATTTAGCTCATCAAAATAAATATATATCAACAGTGTATACATTTTAAAAGATGAGTAAACCCAGATAGAAACGGAGGACGGTACCTGTAGGGTTATGTCTGATGAGGAAGAGGAAGGGTCTGTCCACTGTGATCCATGGTGGAGAGGAGCGAGCCAGCAAGATGGCAGCTATGCAGAAAAACAACAACATTGTATAGAGACATGTCACAAACACTGCAAGACCAGAACAGCTAGATACATTAGATACAGCTTTGTATGTGTGTGTGTGTGTCACTCTGGACAGATGCTCACTTGTGGCAGCTGCTGCTTTTGTTCCATCTTCATTCACCACAATCTTGGCTTTCTGAAGAGCTTTGCTGACGTAGACCGGCTCAGCACCTGAGAGACCGTTAGCTGTCAGTTTCACACACTTTACACGTCATATTGCTGCCTTTTCTCAACAAGCCAATACGTCCATGACGCCCATCACTGCTCAGAACAAATCATTTAGGTGTTGCTGTGTATTTAGGTTGCTCAGGCTAAAACACTCATAGATTATTTTTCACGGTGAGGCACAGACTTTAGATGAGACTTGAACTTTCACTTGACACTCTGTGATGAAAGCTTATCAGCACTGAGCTTCTGCCATCAGTGAGATTAAGAAATGGGGGAGGAGCTTATCACGGCTGTCTGTGGACACCTGGAGTTGTGTGATACAACTTCTCTGAGTAGTTAAAGAAAGGAAGGAAAGCCAGAGAAGCGGTAGGGCTACCAGTTCTGAACATCAGGATTCCAAATATTTGCTGTAGTTATGGTAGCACAGCTGGATCTCAAGAAGGATGACTCCCATTGTTTGTTAATGGAGAATATTTGTAGATTGAGAAATACTCCAAGAACATGAGGTGAAAATTCTGCGTTTGCTTTGGGGTTTTTTGTGTTTGGCATGGTCAGCATCAGGATTTGGCCTGTGCAGACAAGACTGTGTTGAGCAATATCTCTTTCTCTCTGTGGTGTATCTGTTAAAGTCAGATAAAACATCTTCTTGCGTCATCAGGTCAGACAAACTTTGTTCTATTCCATAACTCTTCTACCCTGTCAAAAGGAAGTAAGACACACAATATAGAGGTAACGTTGCTTCTTATGATTCATTCAAAAACTTCAGTATCAATCAAAACTCCTTATACTATGTGAACCACATGGTGGCAGTAGAGCACTTCATTCAGGATCGATTTCATTCCATGAGGAAAAAAAAAAAAACCCAAAACAACTAAAAAGCAGTGATTGAGTTTGACACTGAGCAGTCAGACCACCAGTCTGCACCATTCTGCTTCTCTGCAGCTCTTAGCAGTAAACAGACAAGAATCTCTTCATAGTTTGAAACCATGCTGTGGTCAGTACTGTGCTGTCTCACTCACTCAGGTGTCTGAAGTCAGCTTTTTCCTGACTGAACATGTCTGTCATTCCCAGAGCTGAGAGAGGGGCCTGCAAATCCACTTCGGCGTCAGCAGTAAACCTACGGACATAAACACAAACGTGTTTGTCACATTCAGTCATATTTGTTTTCCGTGTCTGTGTGTGTGTGTGTGTGTGTGTGTCTTACTTGGGCATGACCAGGTGAACCTTTTTCATGCGCATCACTTTGGTCCAGCTCTGCACCGTGGCCGTGCTGATATGTGGGATGAGGCGGGACAGAGCAGTGTCCTCGTCAGACGGCATGACAACCAGCATGCTGATGGTGTTGCCGTGATAGGGCAGTTCAATGATCCTATATTTCAGGCCCTGCTGAGTGGAGGCCATGCCTGAAACAGAACGACATGTGGTTCAGCTCATGTCAGATCACCTCACTGCGACATTAATGAGTCAGGTTTTATTTCAGTTTCCGTTGGACCTTTAGGGCAGATATGTGTTTATGATACATCCAATTAAACCTGCAAACCTGTTTTTACTAAAGACAAAGTATTAGAATTGACCTCTTCTTTAAGAAACAGAATGTTAGTCTTCTTGATATCAGACAAATTGAATGAAATTAGCTCTTTTTTGTAACTGTTGTACATCTGGAAATTTAGATGTTTTAATTTAAGTTGCTCCACTTACTAGTCTTGTACAGCTTCAAACCATTTGTGTTTATGTAGGAGCACAAGTGTTTTTTAAATACTGTGCAGGATTGTTATAGATTGCATTTCTTTGTGTGTGTTGGTTGGTTTTTGCCTCCCAATATATTTCTATAATGTAAACAAAGTAGAAGCAGAAAATGAATCATTTCCTGAGAAATGATTCATTTTCCCGAGAAAGAAATATTCTTCCTCAGGGGAGACTCATATCAGGGTTTTAAGATGGAAAAATCTAACAATATTTACAGAAATTTACTGGTATACCAAGACTTTTCTTTTTGCTGTAATTAAAATGTAATTTAAAAAGTGGGACGGGGTGTCTTTTTCCAGTAACAATATATTTCTATCTAGTTTGGCACTTGGCTTCAAAATAAGAGAAACACACATCCAGTTTCTGTATGACTCAAAGAAAGCAGCTCCAGTCTCACACCACATACGTCGGCACCAGATAACAGCACATTTGTCAATTCTACAGTCAAACACACTTCAGGACACTTTGGGAACATCTGTGCTTCACAGATGAATGTGGCCTAACTTCTACAACAACATAATGAGGTATCTAGCCACGACATTACTCTGACAACTCATCTAAATATAGACAACTGACTGATATATCGTCACATTTCACACATGGCTGAGTAACATCTACGGACCTGACATGCCTGAGGCCGCAGATCAACACAACACAAACTACTTTTATCGATTTTAATCAGGAAATATACAGTTTATCAGCAGCTGCTGATAAACTGTAGATCAGTGCGTCTGCAGCAAGGACAGTTCAGACATGCAGCAAGTGGTCAAAGAAACTTTATGATGAGTTTAAAGGGACATGTGTCCGGACACTAAATGTAAACATGACTTATTCCCAAGAGAAATCCACCTTTATCTAAATCATCCGTTGTGTGCAATGAGAGAACACTACCAAAAAAACCTGTGTCCCCGTGAAGGTAAAACACATTAAAGAATATTTCACATCTAAAACATAGTTTGTATGTAATCTCTCATGTCACCACTCACCCACGTTGAAGACAGACAGCTGGGACATCATTGGGACAGAGTATGTGTTCCCGTCGCCCCCTGTGAACGGCCTCATTTTGGTGTTTGTTGGCTGGAAGCGGGACTTCCACAAGCCTTTGAAGTAGATGGAGTTGATGGCAACCAATCGGGTCAGAGTCGAGTCCAGCATGTCTGGTTGGATCAAGCTGGAGATGTGACCTGGATAAAAAGGCAACATGCAGGTTTACATTCAAGCAACTAGGCTCCACAAAAAACACTATCTCTTATGTACAGATAAGAGAGTGATCATATAAGGGAGAGCATCATACAACACTGTCCAAATACAGAGCCAGGTAGATTCAGGTAGATACAAAAAGGAGCTCATTCAGTCCTGGAGCAATGACACAGGTAGAACATAAGATCACCATTACCTTTGGTCTTATTTCTGACCCATTCATTGATTTCATCAGCAGCTGCCTGAGGTTTGCCAAAGTCCAGGCTCTTGGTCTCACTTTGGAAGTTCTCTTTGTTGGTTGCAATGAAGGATTGCTCCATGGGGAAGCCCTCCTGGCTGATGATGGCATTGGCGATGAGCACAGCATCCTGATTGGCCTTTCCCGTCAAGGTCTTGTGCAGCTTCCTCAGCATCCTGTATGGACCTGTGCAGACCAGATCAGATCAGCTTGGAATCATTTCTCATTCATATCTCCAGCAAAAGTACCTTAGACATATCTAGTTCAAAAACAATCCTTACCATTTTTCTTGTAACGGAGACCACTGATGATCTGTTTGCGGGTTTCTCCTTCGGCTCCAGGCAGCAGCATGCCCAGGATGGAAGCCACCCCGTGAGGCGAAAGCACCACATTCTCTAGGGGCTTGGAGCGGACTACTTGCTGAAACACCTGTATGCCGAGATCCGAGCCCCGTTCACCGTAGGAGGGAGGCTGAGGCAGCACGGCCCCGAGGCTGAGCAGCAGCACCAGAGCGTACAGGCAGAACAAGGAGAGGTGCTTCATCGTGGCTCATGCAGCACCTGGTCAGAAACACATGTAGCAGTGTGTATGTGAACCACTGCTGCCTCAAGTGATAAGATATGATTTATTGACCTGCATTGTTTTCCAGTGTGTCAGACTGCAACCTGTGGCCTTCTGTGAAACTACCTGCATCAGAGCTGGAGTTGATTTCATGTGACTCACTGTGGTTGAGCACAAAGGTCATCTCCACCTGTCTCTGTGTGACATGCCACTTTCTCTGACTAACTCTTACTCACTCTGTATAAATACTATAGTCAAACCAGTGTTTGACCACAGTATTTATGGCCAAACGCTGTGTGTGTGTCTGTGTGTGTGTGTGTGTGTGTGTGTGTGTTTCTGTGTATGAGGGGCTCATCTAGACCCTGACCAGTATCTGCCTTTTAGTCCAGACCCGCAGATCGATTTAATAGAAACCACATTAACTCGATCACACTCACAAATTTACATTTACGATCAAAACGTCTTAAAACCAAATGTAACGTGAAGAAATGCGACAGTGACGTCAATTAACGAATCTTACCGATAAGCACGTGACGTTAGTTGGATTCTCGACCTGCAGGTGAGATCAGCGTGAATCTCTGAGTCCGGGTCCCGCTGTGGTCCGGTTTAGAAGATCTTTGGTCCAGTCTTGAGAGAGACGGAGTAACTGCTGCGCTGCTGCAGCTGCTGCTCTCAGGACTTTACATCAACCGCTCCGCCTCCAAACCACGGCTCAATTTAACAGCACGCAGAGCAAGCGCTGCTTCCGCCACACCTTCAAAATAAAACCACAACAGAGCTGAAGTACAGCCCCCGCGACCTGCAGAGTTGAACGCCCAGAATTTCCCGTAGTATTCTGTCATATTACCTTCAATTTTTTTTTTAAATCAAATGGGGAAAAAAGTTCAGTTTCACTTTTTAAACTATGCAGTGTGGCAACTTCCGGTATCAGAGAGTAGGGACGAACTGTGTTCATGTCAGAGCAGTCATCTCAGAAATGTTGGTTTATATCCAATAAAAACTCAAAGGGCCACCTGAACACACATACACACACACACACACACACACACACACACACACACACACACACACACACCTGCCAGGTTGAGGCTCAGTTACTTCCCTGCTGCTGTCTGTGGTTGGCTGTATAAATTACAGTCTCGAGGCAAATTATGACCTAATCCATCATACATTTTTTCCTCTAACAAGAACTGCATGGTCTTATATTATAATGATGCATAATTCACATGTATGTTAAAGGCTTACTCTAAATTGTCTGCAGGTGCCAGAGGTTGTTTGTCTATGTATGTCTGCCTTGTGATGGACAAGTGACTTGTCAACTGGGATTGGGTCCAAACAACCCTGTGACACTTACCAGAACTGGTGATATCAATACTAGATGGATGGGTGTATATTCAAGAGGCAAGGCTTCTGACTGACTGAGTACTGAATATGCAAGTAGATGCTGTAAAACTTCACAGCACGATCCAGGTCAGATTCTGGACCAGGGTCTTATGCTAGGGTGGGGGTCCTGTATGTTCAGCTGTTGCATTGATGTGACAGTTGTGAAAATAAACAGCAAGTCAACAATCTGAGCAAGAGTGTGGAGAGTCAGTGTGTATAATATGAGGAGGTGGTAAATGAAGACACAGCTGTGCGCTCGGACACATCACTTCATCTTCCTCTAGGCAAAGATGAGAACAACACGGTCTGAATTACATCTCACCATAATAGCTAACGTGATGAGAATGCCATCTCTGTCCTATTCAAGATGTCGTCATGCTGAGACTGAGCAGCCGCAAGACATTTCAGTTAGATTCTTATTAGCTGAACTAGTGCTAAACGAGACCACATGTTGGTGTGTGTTTGTGCAAAACACATCTCATTATCTCATTCTACACATCTGGACAAATCCTGACAAAGACCAGTTTGTGTTTTGTTGGTTACTGTCTCTTTAAACAAGTTTTGTGAACTTACTGAAGCCTTCCTGTTGTGAAAGCCCCCAAAGCTGCTGCGAAACATGTTGAGAGTTGAGTTCACACAGTGTCCTGTGTCCCGACAGGGTTAGTCAATAGCAGGATACAAAAAGCACAGGACACTGTATAATGTATTAAAAACGTCAGCTCTGCATACTTGCACAATGTTTTTGCTGGGTTCCAATGAAATTATCTTTTCTAAGGATTACTGTAAAGCAAACATACTTATCTGATGTAAAGTCCAGGATTAACCACAGATAGATTTAACCTGAGAACGAAACTGACTCATAAAAAAAAAAAAAAAAATCTTTATTTTTAGATTTTTCAAAATACTTGACATTTGTAGACACAGATAACAGATATAATAGGCAGTTTCACTCAGAAGTCAGTAATGCGGACAAAAGCATAATTCATTTGCAGCTGATATGATTGCTGAGCTGTCAGTCACTGCTTCAACCACTTCTGGAGGAGTAAGAAGATGTGGTCTCGGGCCAGAGCCAGCTCGGGGAGATCCTCGCTCCTGGCAGGATACATGTTGGCACAGTGGGCTGTTCCTGGATCACAGATAGAAGTTCATGTATAAAACGATATGGCAGGAGTGGTAAAACAGAGTTACAAGGATAATTATTCACCTCATAAAATTAGAGTTAAACAAGCAAACCATTGTTCTAACTGAGTATACTTTGATATTCTGCAACAGATTTTAGATGTGGATAAATGACATAAAACACTTGTAAAGCTCAATGATAACTTGAGCCATCCTATCCCTTCTCCCAGGTGACATATCCTCCTCCTTCTCAGGGATCCTGAACTTCTAAGCAGCTCGACTTTGAGCTCTATCCCGATGTCCAAGCTCCTCACTCTATCTCTAAGGCTGATCCTAACCACACTACAAAGGAAACGTTATTTAAGCTGCTTGTGTTCGGCTTTTTATTCTTTTGGTGACTACCCAAAGCTCATGACCATAGATGAAGGTTGGGATATAGTCCTTGCCTGTCATGGATTGGTTCACCCAGGCTTTTGGGGGCCTGGGTGAGCCAATCTATGGGCATAGGGCATATTTTATGTAAAAGGGTGTCATGTCAGGAGAAGTTACATTAGATAAACCATGGAGCATTGAGAAAGATTGTCATCAACAAGTGGAGAAAATAAATGCGTCTCCAACACTGATGAAAAGACAAGAGGAAGCTGCTATTGTGTCCTGTCTGTGGCAACAATGTGCTGTATTTTCCATACACCTGGACAAGATGGAGGGCTTGACAAACATCTAAATACATTCAGCAAAAACATGCATTAAGTCTCTCATAAGCAATGTAGGGGACAATGTGTTCTGGTCTGGTCTGCAGAAATCTTGATCTTTCAGTTATTTTAAGGGAGCAGAGTATGTGTGAATCTAAAGGCATGAAATCACAGAATGTCCACTAAACTGGAAACATCTGTCTCACCTATGATGAAAACAGCAGGGAGGTCATCTGAGATGTCCCGTGTGATTCCTAGGGCATGCCAAGGATCAATGGATCCATTAGGGAAAACTATTTTGCTGGAGCGGATGTCGTAGCCACCGTAATACTCGTTAGTCTGGACCACAGCGTCTGCCACCTGCTTGGCACTGACATTGTAGAAGTCTGCACACTGCTTCACTTGATACCTGCAGCAGAAAATGTAGTGAAACAGCTGGAAATGACCACGTTTAATGTGAAAATAGTGGTGAAGAGGCGGCGGAGCAGCGTTCAGTGAACTCACATAAGAGGGAAGCCGCTGAAGGGCTGATTGGGAGAATCTGTGCTCTGGTAAAATCCAAATTCAGTGCAGGTCTGGTAGACCCACTGCCTCCCTGATAAGAAACACACATACAGACACAATATCAATATTGGTTATTACAGCACAGGGCAGGTCACACTAGCAACCACTGTATAACGTCTTTCTTTACTTTCACTTTTTAGCTCTTGTGAAGAGAGGAAAGAGTTGAACTATGAGTCACAAAACAAGAAGGGGTGGGGGCTGGGGGGTGTCATCCCAGTGGCTTTTTAAGAAGACCACTTCCTGTTTCAGAGATTTCACTCACAGTCCACCCACTCATGAAACCAGAGCTGGGAAAAGGAACCACAGCCCAGGGCAGGGCGACAACAATAAAGAAGCCGGTTTTGGTTAAACATGCGCAGTTGTTAGTCAGTGAACCCAAATAACACACAACATGACTGTTCTCAGAATAGTCACTTTCCACATTTTCCAACAAAGCTTTGGTCTCAAGGGTCTTAATTTAACTTCTCCCCCCCAAAAAGAAGAAAATGTTATTTCAGGACGTTCACATCATCCAAGCAGCTTTGTTTAGTTCAGAACTGATGTAATTACAATTTCGGCAAGTGTTGTTTGTCAGAATCAGTCTAGTCTAGCTTTATTTAAGTGAGTAATAACCTTCTACTCCTGAAAGTGCTTTTCATACAACACCCAGAAATGACGACAACCACATCCCTTCTGGGTGTTGCTGTCTCTCTGCTACAGCTGATTGCTGCTTTATTATAGGTAGCGGCAGTGGAACATTTCCGAAAAGACATCTCACTGTCTGAGGCAGGTATCAGAAAGACAAAACATTGCACCTGACAACCTGAGAACATACTGAACCAAAAAAAAAAAAAAAAAAACTCACATGCAAAGGTTTAAGACAGAATCAATTTGATACTCGCCTCCCCCTGACGCTGGCCCCTCCCACGATGTGTTAGTCATGTCTTTGACGTAGGTACTGAAGCTGGCGTCCAGGCACTTCATGGAAAAGGTGTTCATCATGAGATGAGCCACAGCAGCATAACGGGCATAAGGCTCCCCCAGTGACGAGTCAGCCATCACTCTGCACAGCACCTTGATGGTGATATTGGTGCCCACCACGCCCTGCATCAAAGGCATGAAAAAATAGGCCTCAGAGTGGAGCTTAAGCATGTAAATGTACATCCTGAAGGTTTGGCATGAGGAGTGGCTTTGCTTATCAAGTTATTGAGCTGACAGTACATAATAGTACCACTCAATGAACTGTTGTAGGTAAATGATTAAAGTGTTGGTTCAAATCAAGGGATATTTTAGAGGTTGTATCTGTGTCCAGAGATGTTGTGTCTCTGGGTTACCTGTCTGTACATTCATCCTAGTCTTGTGAAGTTGTGGTTAGGATATGTACTTTGAGTAACTGGTCCTGAGTTCAAATGTTCTCAAGGACAGACTGGACTGGAGGGAGAGATTGTAGTTTTAAATATATTTTAGGTATTATTTACACTTGTATGGTTTGCATGAGAGCTGTATTTAGGTTTGACTTTGTGTGTCCACTACTGTTTATAGAACATTATCCTCCAGGAAGTAAACTTTAGAAGACAGTAAACTGTCAGCAATAACACTCCAGGCGGTGGCATTCAGACAACTGATACCAATCTGGTCCACCATGAGACAAAACATCCCCCGCATCTACTCCTGTTCTTGGCTGACAGGAACCTGACATGGTCTCCTTTTTTAGTCCATCAGCCTCAGAGTTTGGGTTAGGATAGTTCCAACCAGTCTGACCATCTCCTCTCACCTCTCTAGTCCACACAGAGCTGCTGCTCACTGGATGTTTCCTCTTTCTGAGGCTAAACTTAGAAACTGATCTCTGGACATGGCAAGCTCCAGAAGCACTGAGATCATGTTTCTCCCCCATGATCTTGCGATATAAAGCTCCTGACCTGTATCTGCTAGAGTTCTGCGTTGTATTGCTGCTTCATGGTTGGTTGATTAGATAACTGCAGGAATAAACAGAGATTTAGTGGGGGATTGTGTTACTGCAATGACGTCCAGAGGAGCAGAGGTTACAAATCTTCTGTATAAAATGCAAAACAATCACATCTGCATCTTTCTACATCATCTGAGAAGAAAGTAGAACTTGATGAAGAAAATATACAAACTTGAGCTAGGCAGACAGACACTGGCAGACATATTAATTAACAGATACATGTTACACCCAACCCTTCCTGAACTGGCTCCCTTCATGTATTGATATCCAACTCCCCCTCTTCCCCCACCTGGTCTCGGAGCCACTACCCTACGCTGAGGTGCCCTTTGTTACCTGCCACCTACAACTGCCTTTCCTACCTCATGCTGAGGTACCCCTGCTAGCCAGCTCTGGGGGCCTTCACACCTTGGTTGACCCCGTTCCTGGGCCTTAACTCAGCTGTGACGTCATTCCCAGCTCCAAGTTCCGACTTCCGAGGTAAATGGAACGCAGCGTTACCTTTCCTGTGTACTGCCCCGAACCATGCCTTTTGTTTCATTTACATACTGTCTGATCAACACCCTCCTCTACTTGTATAAACTACGTACCCTGACGACTGCTCTTGGTCAGTCTACTGCTGCAGACATGTGCTGCGCCAGTTGGCTCACTGTTTTCCTGAATTCTATTAAACACACATCACTTACAGCGAACTCTGAATTGGGCTTCTGAAGAATTTCTCGGACAAACTGTTGGTGCTTGTTCTTCAGGCTGTTGTGTTACATAATGTGCTTCTGTATTTTATAAATCAGCCCACTGATAACCTCAGAACTGTGAAACCACCACTCTGACTCCTCTGATACAGTTACGCCTCAACTCCTGGTCCTTACCCACATTCCCGACTGGTACCTAAAACCACAGAGGCAGCTGCACTGGTGCTGTAGCTCTGCTCTGTAGCCCACCACTCCACTGTTTTATAAGCGTCTCTTTAGCTTCGGGCAACAGGAAACCAGAGAGACCAAAGACTCTTTTGTTACTTTTTCACATCAGCTTATTGGTAACCGGACTCACGTCTCCTTAAGGCCCCAGGGGGACAGAGAGGGGGATAGGATGAAAAAAAGAAGGGAGGAGGGAAAGAGGGGCAACTAGTAAAAAGAAGAATCAAGAAGAAAAGGAAAGAAGTATCTACAGTAAGAGATAATAAGAAAAGCAGAGAAAACTAAATGTATATGCACTTTGTGTCACTACAATAAGGAGTTAATATTTTCTACAAATTGAGTTTTAGGCTCTGCAGCCTAATTTATTGTCTATATAACTATATTATGGGAGTTTTTTACCATGTGAACTGTGATGCTGTGAAGTTTTTAAGATGTCGATTTTTTTTTGTCCTGAAAAATAAAACTGTGGGATTAAAGGATTAAAGAAGCAGCTACACAGAAAACACATCTCTCTTTTTCTCACACACACACACACACTTTCAGTGGAATAGAAGTGGAAATCAACCACTCAGCGTCACATAATGAAAAAAAAAAATGCATCCTGTTAATCACGACCTTCTTCCCTCTGCTGATGAGCTGTTTGTTGCAAACTTGCAGTGTTTGTTAAAACCACTAAATAAACAGCTGTTAATGCTGATGTTGGCAATAGGTAATATATACATAAAAATATGCACAAATTTACATAGCACAATTCATATAATGTACATTAGCGAGCAAGAGGAGGAACAGCTCTGTGAGATATAGACAGAGTAATCCAGTGAGCAGCCACAGAACTGGTTGCAGAAACCCTCTTATGAGGCCATATCTCTGGGCCTCTTGCTGCTGAACAAAGCAGGGTTTATTATGTTTCAGTATACTGCCATCTATAACCCTCCTACACCTCCTCATAGCTGCCTTCCACTCAACCAAGACTGGATACTAGGTCAAACCCTCCTGATCTACAAAGCCTCTGCAAAATACAAACTCTGTTTCTGCATCACACTTGTCAGCCATTGTTGTCAATGTAAGACCAGCCATTGCTTAATGGCACTTTGACATGTTTAATGGAGGTGATTGGGAATCAAAAAACCAACCTTTTAATTAATGGATGACGTTTGACTTGAGTCACGTTTGACTCCAGAAACCTATGTTTACTGATGAATTGCTGATGTCTGGTGTGTGACTGTCTCACCTCAAATCCTCTATTGTCTTCATTGTACTGGACCACATCCATGAAGTTACCAGCCAGTGTTTCCAGGAAATAGGCAGAGTCCATCTCTGTCTGGATCTGCAGTTTGGAACACAAGCTGACAACAAAGTGGGGGCATTAAAACAGAGCATTTTTTTGACATATCTCTGCTCCTCTTGCACTCATGAGAAAAAAAACTCAGACCAATTCCCTTCAAATCTCTGATAACATTTAGAATAAACAGCTCAGATATTGAAGCACCGACAAATCAAGGTAGAGTAAAACATTTAGGTGCGAACAGCTTGTTTCACCTTTCAGAAGAACAGTAATTCATCCATTTAGTCAGTGAATGCCTGCTGATTGGAATCATCTGTCATGCTGACAGTAATGAGGAGTGAAGTGAGAAAAACAATCTGTGTTAAAGTTTGCAGAAGCGTTGCTGCTACAGACTCAGACACATGTGGGTCTATAAAAAAGTCTGAGCTGCTTACATCCCATCTTCCTGTTCAACCTGTACACAAGTAAATTAATAACACGCTGAGGATGTGATATGCAGACACAACTTGCGCGCACGCGCATGTGTGTGTGTGCAGAGAATAATATTTCCTTTGTGATGAAATCATGATGCAAGTTCTGTTTTCTCTGAGGCATTGTGGTCTGGAAGCTGGACGAGCCTCCACCTTAGTGACCTCAGAGTGTGTTTTTGTGCCTGCATGAGGACATGTCTGCATCTATGGTAAAAAAAAAAAAAAGCTAAAATATAACTCGTCCACTGTGGTGATGTGGTGCAGACACAAAGACGAGACCTTGGCCTGACCTGCTATAAGCATTAGATGTGTGAAACTGACCGCAATGTTATAAAAGCACTTAAACTAAAACTAAACCTGCTTATTCATCTCATCATGACTGAGCTCGCAGCCAGTTTGCGACAGTCAGAAATATACAAATAGCAGAAAACAATAGCAGAGACGCACAAGCAAGACACTTATGACAAAGACAGAAATGTTACAGTGAGACTGATCAAAAATAAACCTTGATGAAGACAGAGGTCAAAAGGTGTTTTAAATAGCTTTTTGCAAACTGATGCTACTCAAACCAAACTACCAAAACTACATACACTGTATTTTTAGATACAATACAAACTATCTTTCACAATTGTCTGACATGTTTCTGCAGTTATGCTATCAGTTCACCACTTCCCATGTGCACAGTCATAGCAAAAGAAACAGAAGTGTTACTAAATACATTAGATCATGCTGCATTTTATTTCTGTTGACCTCATCCTGGGCCCCCATTACCACGGTGTTCACATGGTTGACCAGCACCATGGAACGTCTCGCTGCAACTTTGATACCTTTGACAACAACTTCTGCAATAAGCCACAGAAAAAAACTTTTTTTTACTTGCAAAAATTAACAAGTCTGTAGTGTTGATAATATGTCTGTTTGCCTGATCACAAAGACCATGTACATGCTACAAAGACTAAACAAATAAATAAATTCAGAGGAAAATGCTCCATAATTGTTCTGAAAAGTGCTGTCTTGTGTAGAATTAATGACAGAACAGTGGCAGGAGAGTCAGGAAATGTCAACACAGCAATGTGCCCACATAGATGAGTGGGGTTATGGGTAATTTCTCTTCTAAGTCTAATTAAAACAATTTGGTTAACAAATGTAATTCAGACTCTAACAGTTCACATTAAACATTAACCAGATGGGTTAAACTTTACAGTGAATGACGTGGTAAAGGAGTAATGGTTACTTGAAGTCCTTGGTGATGTTGTCGTAGGTTTTGGGATCCTTCAGTCGTTCCACAAGAGTATCTGAAGCCTTTTTCACCAATAGAGGGCATTCTGCGTTTTCTGAGGCCAGTGAACGCCACACAACCTCCAAGTACTCTGGCAAGAGATAAAGACAGAGGGAGGAGTGGACATTGAAAACTGCGCTGCTATAAAAAGACTGGTATACAACAGTACACAGAAACCTCAGCTAAACATACAAGACTTCTTTAAAGAACTGAACAAAAATACTAGATCATGTTCAGCATCTGAATCACAGGAGCCAGGATGGAATGAAATGCTGGGAATAATACTGAGTAACTGCAGGGTTGAACGAGCGTGAACGTCTTAGAAAAAAAACACCTTATGTCTGCACACTGCATCCACTACTGTGTTTTGTCTTGTGTAGGAAGTTTCCTATCACAGTGTAGCCCTAAAGTGTGTGATAGTGCACAGTGTGTGTGGGTGTAAAAGCACAGCTCGTCCTCAAAGCCGCTCTGGCCTTGATTCCAGCCTGGAGCCTTCCGGAGGAAAACAACAAACTCAGCCAAACACAACACACACACACAGAATGAACTCATCTTTGATCTGTCTGGACTCTTATGTCCGACACACTGACCAAAAACTGGAAAAGTCTACTCTTCAGTTTAAAGCTTGATGTGTTCAACACTGTGGAGACTCCAGGTAACACAAGACCCACAGAGGAAGTCTGGTTTGACACATGACGCAAAGCTATATTTATCCATTTTAAGGGATATCTGATGTGGTGTTTTCAGTCTATCTTCTAATACCAAACCAGACTTAAAGAGCTTGGCATAGTATTGTTGAAATTATCCAAAACATGGATTAGGTGACACACAGGCTGCGGTGTGTGGTGTCTCTTCACACCTGGGAAGTTGACAGCAGCGTGGACCGGTGCACTCGTGGCCACAGAAGCGTGAACCAGATGAGGGTACTTCAGCCTGAACCAAGCAGCCAGAGAACCTGGGTACGAGCCGCCAAACGCCACCCACGCGCTGTTAGACAGCCCTTTTTCCTCCGCCATCGCAGTGCGGAAGTGAGCTAGGTCAGCCAGAGCCTGACGACTGCTGAGGAAACGCAGGTTGTCTGTGCTGAGGTCACTGGGTGAAGAGAAGAGAGATGATTAGTTTCAGTAACTCAAGTCTCAGTTGAGACCGTCTCCATCATCCAGCTGCTGCAAATCTCTTTGTCTGTGTGTAGGGCTGCCATCTAGTGGTGCTGAGGCTCCCCAACTATCAGCTGATGTATGTAGTTGGCTTCACTTCTACTTTTGGCTTATTTTTAGTTGAAGTAACTTTGCATGAGCTAAAACTGAGTATCTAGGGAGTACCACTAAACTGACAGGTGAAAGATTTAATCTAATTTTAAATCTGTAGACTGTAGTTCTCACAACTTGGAGCAACTGTGGTGCATTAATACACTCCTGCTGTGTGACCAAAAACACCAGGGAGGTAAAAGCTCGAAAGACAGATTGAGCTAAAGAAGATGCAGGTGAAACATACGCGGTCGGGTGACTCTTTCCATAGAAGCGATGTTCCAGCATCAGGCACAAAGCTCCTAGTTTTTGAGCATAAGTGAGCCAAGTTCCCTGCTTCATCCAGGCTGGATTGGCTGGACCTTCTCCACCAATCATCAGGAAGACTGGGCCCCCAGGCCTGTAGTAATCTTCATTCACAAAGTACCTCTGAAGCACAAATAGGAGAGAGATATTCTGATTATCTTGGGACAGTTTTTAATCTGTATGTAATTTAAAAAAAAAAAAAAGATGAAGCAGGAAGAGATGGTCTCATTTATCAGTGGCTGTTTCTACCCTTGAAATACACACAACACATACTGTCACTTACCTGCTTCCACTCTCTGCTGTCTGCAGCATTGAAGTGGTCCAGTTTTTGAGTAAACCACTGCTCATCAGACACAGCTGTGAGCCTGGAGTTCTGCCCCTGGTTGAACCTCCTGAAGCCCAGATACTGCCCCGCTCCTGCAGCCCGTAGGGGCAACAGGGCGAGCAGGCTCACTGTAAACACAATCACCCCACACGCCTGGAAAGCCATGATGACTGACAGAACCGTCAGAGGCATGTGACTACTTCCATTTAGTCATATGACAGTTCCTCTGGTACTTTAATTGACTCTGAAAGTGTGGGAGATTTCAGTTTCTTTATTCACTACGTGTCCTTGTGTTTCTAAACGCTGTAAGAGTGCTGTTAGGTATTTACTGACAATATTTTAAAATCTATTTCTGGCGAAAACTTTTGTGTTGATTATCTGGTTGTGACATTACTGTAAATATTAATTTGTAAATGTCTCTTCTCGCTTTACGCACAGGACTTGAAGTATACACATACAAAAACCATGTCAGTTCACCGCCGGCAGGGGGCGATAAAGCGGCAACACCGCGCTGTTCGTACCGGAGAAGAAGAAGCGGTCCGCTGCCGGTCTGCTCACTTCCGTTTGTTAGCTGATAGTTCACACAGCCGCAACCATGGAGGAGGCAAAACAGAAAGAAAATAAGCATACCGAAAAGACCGATGAGAAAGACAAAGATAAGGGCCAACAGCCCAAAGATAAGGAGAAGGAGAAGAAAGAGGAGCAGGAGCTGGTGAGTGTGTCCTTTTGTCTTGGAGATGTGGTTCTCTGGAGACAGAAGGTTATTTTTGCCTTAGTCACTGCCGCTTTGACAACATGGTTGAACAGGCCGAAGTCACTGCCATTCAACGGAAACGACTGTTAAACTTTCATTTACGCTGTGGTTATATGTCGTACGAAATACCACCACTATGTCTCTCTAATGTGATGTGCGGTACTCGTTAAAAAAATCCTGCAGATAAATTCGCCCTGTCAGCTCGGTGTAGCCTAGCATAACTCAACCGGTAAGCTAACGTTAGCATGCTAGTTGTTATCGCTGCTGTTTGTAGGGTCTCCAGCTCTGCTGTCTGGCTAGCTAGTATTAGCATTACGGTACATACTGTATGACACAGCAACTAACTTTAAGGTAAATATTAAACAAACTACTAAATAACTGGTATCTGACATCGACTTGGCGTTTCTTTGAACATAATCGCTGCTTACAATCGTTGCATTACAAATGTAATGAATAAGTGCTTAACCAGGATCAGTTGTATTCATAGTGTTCTTTATAACTAATGTGTTGATTCAAATCGACCTGTCACTGCCGTTACTTTACTATAACAGCAGTAAGTGAATCCTGTCTCTGACCTTTTCTTTGTTTGTTTATTGTGTTCACACCTTCAGTCAGAAGAGGACAGGCAGCTACAAGAGGACCTGGAAATGATGGTGGAGAGACTTGGTGTAAGTATTAAAATAAGATATTTTTTTTTCCTTTATGTTGTAAATTTCATTACATGGAAAAACAACAAAACAAACAAACAAACAAACAAAAAACATGTGATTTAAATGATACATGATTTTCTACACATTGATAGGAGACGAACACAGCCCTGTACCGTCCTGCACTGGAAGAGCTGCGAAGACTCATCCGCTCCTCAACCACTTCCATGACCTCAGTACCCAAGCCCCTGAAGTTCCTGCGTCCACACTACGGCAAGCTCAAAGAGGTCTATGAAGGCATGACTCCAGGAGAGAACAAGGTAAATGACAGACTGCAGCCTATGTTGCAGGGACTTTTCAGTAAAGTCATCTGTGATTGGAATTTTATCAAAGTAGCAGCAAGTGAATGCTGGTTAACTTGTTGTTTTAATGGGCCACTGTTTCATACTTGATGGAAAAACTATGTCGAGGGTGACATGTAAACACATCAATGTCTTTAACCACTTGACACTAGACATGATGTAAATATGACATGATTACGTAATGACAAGTACATGTTTCTAACTTGGCCTTGACATACTCTTTACCAGAAATGGAAATAGACGGAGTGTAACAGAAATACAGAAGAGGTCACAACAAGTGCTTGCATGAAATCAATATTCACTGTAGATGCTGTGTTTGTCTTTGTAGCGTTTCTGCGCAGATGTGGTGTCAGTGCTGGCCATGACGATGAGTGGTGAGAGGGAGTGTCTGAAGTACCGTCTGTGTGGCTCTCAGGAAGAGCTGGCCTCCTGGGGACATGAATATGTAAGGTAAGACGAATGACTGTCAACAGTCTTGTGCCTTTTTGGTGAAGCTGTAACATGAACACAGATTGCAGTGTTTGATCTGCATGAGTAGAATGTGGTGGTGAATGACATTTTACTTTACTTGGTGACAAATGTTCCTCTGCCCATCATCCTCCAGGCACCTGGCAGGTGAGGTGGCTAAGGAGTGGCAGGAGGTGGAAGAGAATGACAAGACACAACAGGAAACACTGTTGAAACTAGTGAAGGAGATTGTGCCCTATAACATGGCCCACAATGCCGAGCATGAGGCGTGCGACTTGCTGATGGAGATTGAGAGGCTGGACATGCTGGAGGATTACATTGATGAAAACGCATATGGAAAAGTCTGCCTTTACCTCACCAGGTTTGTTCATGTTTTTTTTTTTTTTTTTTTTTTTAGAGCTCAATAACTACAAACCCTGTTTTTTTGTCACATTAATAAAATCACCTGACTTTTTCCTCTCCCTTCATTATATCTCCAGTTGTGTGAGTTATGTTCCTGAGCCAGAAAACTCAGCGCTGCTCAGATGTGCCCTCAACATCTTCCGTAAGTTCAACCGATATCCAGAGGCTCTGCGACTGGCCCTGATGCTCAATGATGTGGAGCTGGTAGAAAACATCTTCACATCCTGCAAAGACATGTAAGGACACTTACATCACCCAACATGGTTATGATAAAAGACATAAACCCATCGGGATGGATGAGCACAATAAAACTTTCCACTCTTAGTTTTATTGCACAGCATGTATGAAAAGCAAACCTTGTCTACTTTGTCACCTTTCTGCAGTGTCATCCAGAAGCAGCTGGCCTTCATGCTGGGTCGCCATGGCATGTTCCTGGAGCTTAATGAAGATGTAGAGGACTACGAGGACTTGACGGAGATCATGTCTAATGTGCAGCTCAATAGCAATTTTTTGGCATTGGCCAGAGAGGTAGGAGAGTGTTAAAGAAATGTAGTGAGATTGGTGTTAAAAAGAAGACAGAAACGATTAATAATTTATTTTAAATGTCTGTATATTTTCAGCTTCTCTAACTGTGTTTTTGTAGAATTGATATGCTTGATTTTTGTTTGATTTGTTAACTTCTATACAAGCTTGAATGCTGATAAATCACACCTAAGGATGTTGATAAAATAAAAAGAAATGCTGACACACAAAGCACAGGCAAAAAATAAACATCTAAATTTAGATTTCCACTGAGCAAAAGGTTTATGTTGAGTGGGTAACTTGGTAACTACAGACTGCTTGAAGGCTTGTACTGTGAACTGATGGAGTTTTCCACTAAAGTGTACAGTAAATAGACAAATTACTGTCATTATCAGGTTAGGTTTAGCGTAGCATTGTAATTGAAAATGGGTTTTGAATTTGACTTTCTTTCATGGTAATCAACAGTTTTAAGGACTGGGTCTTGACAATTTGTACAGACAAACATAGAAAATGTGACTTAATAGTTTCAGTGTATGTGTGTATATGTATATGTATATATATATATATATGTATATATATACACACACACACACACACAAAGATTATGACATAGTATGTTGTACTTCTGTGACAGTGTCACAGTGCAGCATTTTGGCAAAATGAACCTTTTGAACCTTGTTGTCATGAATGATAGGCTGAAACTGGGAAAGGGAAATTCCTTTTTGTGCCACTGAAAGAGTGGTGGTGGTGGTGGTGGTGGTGACGTGTGACTCACAGCAGGTGGAGAGTTAGAACTTTCTAAAAGCTTGTCTCAAAACATTTCATCTTTTTTTCCAGTTGGACATCATGGAACCCAAAGTCCCTGATGACATTTACAAAACACACCTGGAAAACAACAGTGAGTCTATATGGTTTGGGATGACGGGTTGAGTGATTATAAGTTATTCTTGTTGAAATTCGATGTGGAAAATGTAAGGTCTCAGTCAGACTGCGTGACGTCTGTGCTGACAGGGTTTGGAGGCAGTGGCTCTCAGGTGGATTCGGCTCGTATGAATTTGGCGTCTTCCTTTGTGAATGGCTTCGTCAACGCTGCGTTTGGACAAGACAAGCTGCTCACCGACGATGGCAACAAGTGGCTGTACAAGAACAAGGACCACGGTAAAAGAACACACGTTAACATAGCCCCCTAAGCTCACTGGACTTTCCCTTTTGTAACCTCACTTATAAATTGACATGTGATGATGATTTTCTTAATTTAGGTCTTTTGTGATATTTATAATTTGTTCAGTGACTAATGAGAATATCAATGTCTGCAGGCATGTTGAGTGCTGCGGCCTCTCTGGGTATGATCCTGCTGTGGGACGTAGATGGTGGTCTGACCCAGATTGACAAATATCTCTATTCGTCTGAAGACTACATCAAGGTAAACATTCAAACAAGGATATGGTCATAACAGTGTCGTCGTTGGTTGGTCTTACCTGTGTCACCTCTCTCTCTGCGCAGTCTGGTGCCCTCCTGGCTTGTGGTATTGTAAATTCAGGTGTGAGGAATGAATGCGACCCAGCCCTCGCTCTGCTCTCTGACTATGTCCTCCACAACAGCAACGTCATGAGGATAGGAGCCATCTTTGGGTGAGGAGAATGGTCACATACAGAAAGTTAAACATCATTTATACATAGTTTTCTAAACAATACAAGACACTTTTGTCCAGAGTTACAGTTTAGAGTGTTGCATATAACTTTTTCTTTCTTCTCTTTCCTCCTGAGATCAATGAAGTATTATGTGGTAACAACTTATTGTGGCTTTGTGTCTTGTTTCCAGCCTGGGTTTGGCCTACGCTGGCTCCAACAGAGAAGATGTCCTTTCTCTGCTTCTCCCTGTCATGGGAGACTCCAAATCCAGCATGGAGGTATTTGTGTTTGTTGTGTGCTAAAGCTCTTTTCATTCTATTTATTCACAGTTTAGCAACATGCAGGTTTTGTGTTTTTAATATTCAGGTGGTTGGAGTGACGGCGCTGGCGTGCGGTATGATCGCAGTGGGGTCGTGTAACGGCGACGTGACATCCACCATCGTCCAGACCATCATGGAGAAGAATGAACAAGAGCTGAAAGACACATATGCCCGTTGGCTGCCTCTAGGCCTGGGACTCAACCACCTGGGTAAATTCATTTTTAGTTTAAAAAAGCTGTAGTAGTGTTGTGGTCGATGTTTAACCATGTGGTCTTCACTCTGGTTTAAAGTCCCTACTGGATTTAATGGGCCTTTTTAAAGGTTGTTGCAACCTAATTTGCCTGATTTAGTGGCAGCTTTTCTTCAAAAAGATTTTAGGCGTTTTGTTGCAGTAAAGCTGCAAAAATGTTTCCCTTTTTAAAGGGAAGAATCACAACAACATTATAATTATAAAGGCTTTATAATTATACTTGAAAATGAAGGGACTGAAACCACCATGTTAGTGTGTTTCTAACATTCTCCACGTATTTCGTGGTGGCAAAGTGTTTCTCGATAAACACCTTCCTCTTCACAACAATATTGCATGCAGTCCTCCTCTTTCGTGAACTATACCCTGATACTGTTTGTTGCGTTCCATACCAGTGATTTTAGGAGGTAAATGACAACAGGTCTCAGCAGCTGTTGGCATTGACATCAAGGAAATGTCGTTTTTAGTTTCATCTCAATAATGCTCTAACTGTGTTATTTCTGGTCCCCCAGGTAAAGGAGAGGCCATTGAGACGACGCTGGCAGCTCTGCAGGTTGTACCTGAACCTTTCCGCAGCTTTGCCAACACACTGGTGGATATCTGCGCATATGCAGGTCAGTTTCAAAGAGCTTTTCTCCTCACACAGTACATGCAGATACCAATCAGTCAAATTCTGCTCTATTCACTTCTGATCTCTTTTCCAGTATTACCACAGCTCACGTTAATAATCTTGTCTCTTCCTCCATCTCAGGATCTGGTAACGTGCTGAAGGTGCAGCAGCTTCTCCATATCTGCAGTGAACACTATGAAGCCAAGGACAAAGACAAAGAGGAGGACAAGGACAAGAAGGATAAGAAGGATAAAGACAAGAAGGACAGTGCTGCTGACATGGGCTCTCACCAGGTAAAAACTTGTTACTATGATTGTTCTTGTAAATCAATTATAATATTTCTCTCCACTAAGTAGTTCCCTCCACAAATAATAACATAAATCTATGTGATATGTGTGGAGAAAAGACAATCTGGTTAATTTTTCTCATTTTCTTTCAGGGTGTAGCTGTTATTGGTATTGCCCTGATTGCCATGGGGGAGGAGATTGGCTCTGAAATGGCACTGCGAACATTTGGACATCTGGTCAGTATTACTGCTTGCTGTCACTCCTCTATTGTTGTTTTGTTTTCGTGACCTTTTACTGAATAGTAATTGTTCCTACATCTCGAAACCTCTTACTTCCTGATCTTTTCCTCTGTGTGACATTGTTTTTTCTATTCGCTTGGTTATCTCAATTAAACAGTACTTACATATTACCAGCTCACATTAGTTCCATTATTTACATTACTCTGGCCTGTAATTTATCACACTGAAATCTTAGTTAGTCAGGCTGAGGTCGTTAAAATAAATAAAGCCATATTGTTCTTATTGATACATTTAAACTCATAATCTCTGTCTTCATTTTCTCTGTCAGCTCCGCTACGGTGAGCCCACCCTGAGGCGAGCAGTGCCCCTCGCCCTGGCTCTCATTTCTGTGTCCAACCCCCGTCTCAACATCTTGGACACACTCAGCAAGTTTTCCCATGATGCTGACCCCGAGGTCTCCCACAACTCCATCTTTGCCATGGGCATGGTGGGCAGTGGTAAGTAAACCGTCGCTGTCACTGTTTCCGTTTCATTATTGTTGCTTTATTGCACATGGAGCCTTATTATGCTGTAGTTTTGAAACTCAACAGATTAAAAACTTTCATTTTCCATTTGAAAACTTCCTTGTTTGGTCCTTATTTGCCAATTTTCAGTCAGTGATGCATAATGTTGTCTCCTCTGGAAGAATCTCTGGTGTCTACTTCCTTTAACACATTTAACAGACTGTTCATGTTTTCCATTTCATCAGGCACAAATAACGCCCGTCTGGCCGCCATGCTGCGGCAGCTGGCACAGTACCACGCCAAAGACCCTAACAATCTCTTCATGGTCCGACTGGCTCAGGTGGGTGGCGACACAAAAGACACTCTGTACCACACAGTGTGTTTATGTGACTATTCACTGTGCTGTTTATGCCTCCACAGGGTCTGACTCACTTGGGCAAAGGCACACTGACACTCTGTCCCTACCATAGCGACAGGCAGCTGATGAGCCAGGTTGCCGTTGCTGGACTGCTCACCGTGCTCGTTTCCTTCCTCGATGTCAAGAACAGTCCGTTTATTTTCTTCCTGCTCTCTGCTACCACACATTTAACATTATCCATTATAATTCTGCATTTTGACAGTTGTGTTTGTGTAATTTCCTTTGTGTTTATATTCATTCCCCCTGGTGTTCATTTTGTGCATTACAGTAATCCTGGGGAAATCGCACTACATTCTCTATGGCCTGGTAGCAGCCATGCAGCCACGTATGCTGGTCACATTCGATGAAGAGCTGCGTCCGCTGCCCGTGTCTGTCAGAGTTGGACAGGTAACGTCTGGGATAATTACTCTGGGAAATGACAACACTGGATGACTATGCTTGTATATTACAGTGTGCTTCTTGACTTTAAAAAAAGAGAGATTCAAGAGTTTTCCTCGACTAACAACAAGGACAACATAAACAAACAATTTTCCCCTCCTCATGAATTTGTGTCTTCTCTGTATCCAGGCTGTTGATGTTGTGGGCCAGGCAGGCAAACCGAAGGCCATCACAGGTTTCCAGACTCACACCACACCAGTGTTGCTGGCTCATGGAGAGAGGGCTGAGCTCGCCACAGAGGAGTACCTCCCCGTCACCCCCATCCTGGAGGGCTTCGTCATCCTACGGAAGAACCCCAACTATGAAACCTAGACTGCACCCAAACGGCCCATTCTTGCTGCCCTCTCCCTTTTGTGTGTAAGGGTAGCGCTCCATGGCTCTCTGCAGTTGTTATATTTAGTTGTTTACTGCATGGCTGAAAAGAGTGAGGCAGGCCTGTCCTTCTTCCTCGCTTTGTCCTCTGACTGTCATCTGTGGCCCAGCTCCAGCAGTCATTAAAAATGGATGGTTGGGGTCTGGTTAATTGGACTGGTATGACACACAGAGAGTTAAACTGGGACCTAATCCACTCTACAGTAAATGGTTTCTTCATTCACCTCTCCCACAAGTACTGACACAGCTCACCCACGAGCCTCTTCATACGTAGGAACTGTTCACCACCCTACTGTAAATGTGTCAGTTATCAGTAAATGAATAACAACTGCTCAGTCCCTATTAGTGCTTCAGGTTTTTTTTTTTTCATTTTGGATTCTCAGTCTTTTTGTAATTATAGCATTTAAAAGTATGTATTCTTCATCACGTTTTTCATGTTTGTGTTTTTTTGGGGGGCGGTTTTGTTAGGGTACTGTACAAGGTTAAAAATGAAATAAAAGCTCAGATCAATGTAAACTTTGTGTGCTGTGTTGATTTAGGTGCCAATTGTGTCATGAAACATGGTTATACTTTGTTCAGTTGCTCATTCATAGTAAACAGGAAGCACTCAGGCCAAAGGAAAATCTACTTAATACACATTTGCATAGATATCAGTACAAAGTGTAGAGGATCCTCTACATGTATCTGAATTATTAAGCACCAGGATGTGTCAGTTAAATGTCATTGGGTCATTTGAGGCGAAGTAATATAATTTACATTCATTGTAAACTCACGTGGATATTAAATACTAACCTGTGATTATGCTTGTAGTTGCTTAACTTAAAATATCAACTTCTGAAATCAATCAATTGCTCATTTATATAAATATAGATAAACCAGGTGTAAGACTAAGACTGAAATTTCCAGTGTCTGTTACCTGTCAGTTCACTGTGATCATATAATGTTATAATATACAACAATATGCTGTAGTATTTAGTTATGCCTAACTTAAACTAGTCACAAATCAGAATTTTGACTCGTTTAAAGATTTTAACTTTCTAACTGATCTGTGTAAATGACATCACAATAATGATAACTGTTATTCTTACATATCAGTGGAAGGAGATTGTTTGTTTTTATTTGATGGTTTGTTTTTGAATGAGAAATGTGAACGTGAGCAGTTTAAATGTCTTGAGTAATAAATGTTTAAAAATAAATATATATATATCAAGGCGTCTTCAGAGTCAATAAAGATAACGGTGCCTCCAACCGGCTGCTCGTTAACCGGGAAAGTTTCACGTGACGGGATTTTGCCGGAATTACCTTGCTACCGGCTTCCGGGAAGATTTTCCGTTCGTCCGGCTCTGCGGACTCAAGGAGAGAAAGGTAACGCTACGGTCCTATGATATTTTCTTTATTAAAATGCTCATTTTGTAGTTGTGTGACACGTCGCTGTCACAGAGAGGTTCTGAACGGACGCTTATATGATGGTTTCACTTTGAATCCGTAGATAAATGAGCCTGTGGAGACTTTCTTCACTGGTTTCTGATGACTGGTGCTCCTGCTGTGTTTTCAGGGATTAGCCGGCTAGCTGGTTGTTAGCATCCCATGCTAAGACGACGTGGGTGTTCTTTCTTCACTTTAGCTAGTTCAGCTAGCAAGTTAAAACCACGGCGGACAGCCAAGATCAACCTTTATTAATGTATTTAGAAGCACAATGTGTAGTGTGTACCTGCATGTGCATGTGTGTTTTATATGTCATGCGACAAATGCACTGTCGCATCGCAATGTTGTTGTTTTCGCCGGTTAGCGTAATTTATGCTAGTAGCTCCACAACTCCTTTGCTAGCTAGCTACACGCAGGGCTGTGTGACTGCGGCCGGTGAAATCACTCCAGCTGAGTGAATCCGTGTTTTGACCCGGTACCGGCCTCTTTACGATGTTTACTGGCAGCGGTGGTGGTGGTGGACTCATATTTGCCAGCGTGTCTCCACATAAAGACATGTCTCCTGACAGTTGTGATGCAAATAACATGCTTACTGACAACTTGATACCTGAAACCATGTGATGACGAGGTGAAGTTGGTGCCAGCGATCTGAAACCAGTGGCGCTGGGCGGCAAAGTCTGGATAGGCGGTTTGAAGACCATAACTCCTCTAGTTAACTAAGACAGCTCGTGAGATGTGGCCGACAGTGACGCTTGTGATGTGACAGGGCACTTGTTTTGTACCTGAACCTCCAGGTTAGCTGTGATGGGCTTTATGCTACACATGCAGGAGGAGGAATATATGGTGTTTCCTATTAGCATCTCACAAACACACCGCATCCACAGTAATGCATCAGTGCAAACGTAGGTGTCGCAGTGGTGATGTTGCTGTTATTAACTGGGCGAGATGTGGCGGAGGTGGCTGACTCAGTGTGGCTGGGCATGGTGTACTCCTTGTCACGACAACCCTACTACTGTGCTTACACATAAAGCTGAAGCGGTGCATATGAGGAGCATATTATTCTATTGGTTACGAAGTTAACAGATAGTAGCAGAGGCGTTAATAGGACTTGACATTTATGTAGGTCAGTGTTCCCATTCATTGGAGACGACCGCAGTCACATCCGACCTCACCGCTGACTCCCTGACACGTTTGTTATGTATGCGAGTCGTAAACTTTGATGTGAAGCCCGTGATCATGTGGTCGTGTATCAGTATGAGCTGAGGTGTGGCTGCCATGAAGCCGGCAGTTGTGATGTGCATCGCGCCAACAGGAGGAGGACCCACGTGGTAAGTCCAGATTGGGCCTAGGGAAGTTAGCAGCACGGCTAACAGCTCTACACACAGTAAGTCCGTCTCCGCAGGGTGTTCCGATGGGTGTTTCTGGAGAGATCCCGAGTGTTTATCAGATACCATAGCTGTGTCTTTCGGCGTCCGTTGTGTGCGCGAGGAGACAGGAAGACACGCCCCTGTGTCAAAGCAGAAACGTCCCACAGCTTTAGGAGACAAATACCGGTGTGTTGCCACTGGATATTTAGCATGTTTTGTGTGGACGTCGCAGTTGTTTTGAGGCACTGACGCTGTTAGACTTTGTGTTTAGAGACGGTTTGAATCATGCCACTCTACTTGATGCGGCAGGTGTTGAGGACTGCAGACATGTGATCTTAGCTGAGGACTTGGGTTCAAAATGGATGCTGTTTGATTTGCTCAACATATAGCTAATGTGTGCAGATATGTATTATATCAGATATGTTCTCGCTACTCATCAGTTCTGTATTATGCAGTGATTTTAGACAATCTGTAGCCAGATTGAATGAGTAAAAGTAACAGCTGAAGTGTAGTTGTACGACAAGTGCATGATGTGTCCAAACCAGGCTGACATGGGTACGTGACTGAGCCTCCTGTGGTGAAAACTGAAAGAGTGGAGTCTGAGCATGTGTGGGTTTTTGGCAACATGTTAGTTAAAGGAGAAGAACAGAGGTCAGAACAGACTGTGTTGGTGTGATGCTGTGTCACTGGATGTAAACTTCAACCACATCTACATCCTTCTCTGCTTGTCCAACTGAATGCACACTTGCTTTAGATGCATGTCAGTGACGCTCAGTCAGTTAAAGTATGTGATCATGAAAAACCTGTTTTGTTTGTAGTAATTACCAGTGTTAGTAGCTCATGCGTAATGTAGTCTTTATTGTTAAATCACTGAAATACTCCCTCAAAAATGGCACAAGTTAGCATACATAATTGACTTCCTTCTCTGCAGGACACTGACTTTGTTCTAAATATGATGCTTCTGCTTCCGATTGTTGACTTGACTCTGTTTTACATGGGAGCATGCTGCCTCCCATGTTCTGCAGGCTAAATTTGAGCCATAGGTTTACCGTTAAATGATCCAGTTGAGTGAAGTGAGGCTATTTGTGTCGCAGTGTCAGCACCACAGCCACCCTATGGCTCCGTGGCAGGTAAAGACTGCAATTTCAAACTACGGACCAGTGCATTGTTTACAGCAGAGCAGATTGTGAACACACAAGTGAGTGACAGTTGATATTTAGTAATAGCTTAGGAATCGGTGTGTGTGTATGTGTTGTACATTGTGGTATTTTAAAGTATTGAAATCTGCAGCAGGCTGTGAACTCATAAAGCCAGTGACTCATGTTTTTTTTTTTTTTTTTTTTTTTTAAACTGACGTCACCCAGCTGTAAAGTTTGTCTCGTTTTCAGCACTGGTGGTAATGAAGCAGCAGAAAGCAGTAAGCATTTTATTTGACACTAGGTTGCACTGGGTACAGTGAGTCTGGATTATGTGTGTATAGACAGCCGTACATTCACAGTGGCCGCACGTTCTATATGCTAGGTGACATGATAGCCAACTTGTTAAACAAAATGTTCTCCCCCTTTAATCCTGCGAGGGTCATGGGAGTGTATGCAGAGGCTTATGCAACAGTTGAATGAGCATGTCTCACCAGTGGTGGTGCTGGTGGCTGTATTGCCATGGTCTTGCATGTCAGACAAGCTTGAATGACTGGACTGTGTGTGATTGGTTGTAGGGTCGGAGTGCCTTGTCGTAGCTTGCATAACTTTCCTGCAGAAATTAAATGTGGGCCTCTGGAGTCCCTCCCTCGGCTGGATGTGCTGTGCTGCAGACTGTACCCAGGATTTGTACTCATTATGCATTTTTAGAAATTCTGCAGAGTATCCTGTGTGGTGTTGATGGTGTGTGTCACTTGCACAACAGTTGTCTAAGACCGGACCACATTTCACTACTTTAGAGCAAGGAATTTCCTCTACATCTAAAGGTTTTTAAGCAGTGTGTTCAGCAGTGATGGGAGTGGTGTAGGCCGTTACACTGAGACCCCATTTTAGCCCAGAGACTGTTTACTCAGCACTTCATCTCAAAGCCAGTCCTGTTAAGTCTTACAGTAGTCAGCCCTCCACAGCCTGTCTCTCTTTCTTTCTCTTTCAAAACAGTCCTTATTGGAATTTAAAAGTTGAACTTTGTCATACTTCTACACATGTCTTCTCTTGCTGCTGCTCTGAGCCTGTCATGGAATTAACTCATTTGTCCATATGTGCACTCGGTTAAAATTCCTTGTCTTTTTGTCTCCTGTTGTTTACGTGCTGATACACTCATAGTAACCATGGTGATTACAATGATTTCTGCTGCACGACTTCCTCTTCCACGGAAAAAAGAAAAAAAAATCTGATTTATCATCATGACTCAGGCTTTTTACACTGCATTTGTGTGTGTGTGTGTGTGTAGGGGGGAGTCCGTGTTTGTGCGTGTCAGTGACAGAGATAATTTAGGCTTTGGCCATAAATACCACATGTGTTTCTATTGATAGGACCATATAACCCGAGGATGAATCAGGTAATAACCTTTTGACTTGGTAGGATGACAGAATTATATAAAATGGTGTTGATTGTTTCAGCTGTTCTGACAAAAACACTATTTATATAGAGTTCATGTCTTACACGTACAGTATGTGTCAAAGCAAAACTCAAATTTGGTGCAGTTGTAGAGATATGATTTAAGAGAAAGCTTCCAGTGAATCAAAACCAGCAAGGACTATTCTAGTATATGTGAACTCTGAGCCTCATTGACTAAGGCTGAAAACAATTCAATCTAGGTTGAATTAACTGATTAGATACATTGTATTGGTCAGGTAATCAATTAGCAGTAGACCTAATTACTGTAAATGGATGTGACATACATACCATATACTAAACTGGTTCTTCTTATGCCACTAAACTACCATAAAATTCAAATGTGCTCAAGCCTAAAGCGATGTAATGAATAGATAACTATAATAATTAATAGATAGGCTAACTAATGTGTAGGCCATGCCTCATGTTGGAATTGAATGCAGGTAATTTAAGAGATTTTAATCTAGATATAAATGAAATATTGTTTTTGCTGTTGGCCACACTTCCTAAATGAGGAAAACAGATATTCTGTATTGATGAGTTGAACAGGAAGCAGTTTAAACTCTTATCAACAATCCTGTTATAAAACAAATATTCACTGGTCTGGTGATAGATCAGTCTTATTGCACAGATGCTTCTACTGTTGTAGTAGAATTAACGTAAATTTCTTCATCAAATTAATTTGTTTTCCTGGCAAGCTCTCTCTCTTTTTTTTTGGTAAAGGAGATGTCCAGTTGCCACCTCATAGCCCTCAACAAAGTTAATCATTGTGATGCATCACTGTGATGCAGCAGTTTCCTAGATAATGTATAATGGTTTTAACATGCACCCGTGTTTGTTCATTTGTGTCCTGTTTGGAGACAATGCTGTTTAATTTCCTGCTCTATTTACAGAGGTTTGCCACAGCACCAGTTAATGTTTGGCTGGTCCACAGATGATTAACATACATTTTGATCCACATCATATATGATGAGTATCTTTCTGTTAGAGCAGAAGTGGAAAGTGTTTTGAATCCCCACATGAAAAGATGTCGTTACTCATCCTGTCCTGATTGGAAGCTGTTAGAGGAGCTACAGGTGTCATTTCTATGACCCACCTGCTTTAATTTATCACTCAATAAAATACTGTGTAGAGCAGTTAAGGGTGCTTAATATGATACACTGATTGACAATACTCACCTCATTAATATTGTCAATTAATTCTACATGGACATGGAGTATTCGATGCCATGTATAATTAAAGCAGGGTAGATAGTCCTCTAACTATAAGTCAGTTTACCTGTGATCACCGAAACAGTTGACTATAAATGTGATTTCCTTGGCTTCCTTCAATTTGTCCTGGATTTTGTCTGTTGTCTATATTGTCTATATAAGGGTCCATTTGGTAAAAACTCAACAAAGCCTCAATATTAATATGTCAGGCTGTGACGCCTTCAAATACTGAGAGGATACAAGAGCATCAGTGAGTTACTCATGCATGGTAAAATGCAGTTGCAGCAGTAGTGAGGAGGGAAGAACTGTAATACCAATAACAGACAGAGCAGTGGCCGTGTGCAATTCACTCAGTATTACATTGAAAAACAGGTAGGTGCCTCTGACTTGGTGCACAGATTATTTATAGGAAGGACCAACTGTCCAGCTGGTCAGTTACTGGTCAGACCTCTAGAGTCAGTTATCATGAAGAAGATCATCAGTCACGAAACCGCATTATGCCCTTTTCAAAAGAAGATAAAAATCCTGATGAATGTTGGCTGTGCATTCTTTGATCAGATGAAATAAAAATAAATTAATCTCCATCAGATGGGGTGCAGCATGTCTGGTTTGGACCTGGCATGACCACCACAGTGCTGTTTGTAAGATGGAGGTGGGCATGTGCTCATGGAGGGTGAGAAACACACTACAAAAATCTCACAGGAGTTTTTAAAAAGAATGAAGTGAACTCTGTGACCAGTTCAAGTACATACCCTAACTGCAAGCCAACAGACCCCCCCAGTAAAGAGCAGCTTAAAAAGACTCATCTGTGGAAAATGGCACAACATCTCAGCAAGTATTTGTGCATGAGTGGTATCATCTACACACAGGGGATCGAGTATGTTGAAAATGAAGGCAAACCTGCCATCTGTCTTGTCTGTCTATCAACACATATATTTAATGACTCACTAACTAAATGATTGTGGAGTTGTATCATCAGAAACATCCATTATTTCTGTCTGTGCCATATACTTGAATTGTGACATTAGTCTGTTTATGCTCTTTGATCACAAGGTTTCTCCCTGTATGTTTTAGGACAAACTGTTACTCAGTGTAACCAGACCTAGGACCTCAGAGGATTCATAAATGTAAGTGTACAAAAGATGGAGGAGGAAGTGGAGTAGTATTTTCAAAGTTGTGCTCACGTAAAATGTGCTCATTGTCCAAAAAGCAATTCCACTTTTCCAGCTTCCGTGTTACACATTTTTATCATGTATTACATCATCCATTGTCACCACAGTGGCACTGAATATGACAGTAACCTCTGACATGGCTGCTAATTTTTATAGCTCACATTCTCTTTCTCTCTCTCTCTACAGAATTACACAGGTCCACATCTGCCTCCACATGCAGAACTCCATGAAATGAATAAAGCACCACAGCCTATAACGGGACCCCCCTCCACCCCCCACCCTGCCCCTTCCCCTGGCCTGTCACAGGTAATGGTCCCTGTTATTTGGGTATGTTTGTTGGCTCTTGCAAGGTGTGTTGTCCTGTCCCACTTTGTTCCTCGCAGAAACAGGCCTGTCGTTGCAGTGTTTTTGCATAGGTAATGAAAAGCAGATCACACAACGATGCACTTTCTCTGCAGCAGCTGTGAACAGACTTTCGACCAAGTGCCCCCAATGCGTTCGTACAGAACTCCAAAGTATCTGTCAGATGTATGTCTGTGCTTGTTTGCCATGTGTCTCCTTGCTCATCCTGTGTCCCATTTGTCTAATCACTTCCGGTCTCTTGCAGCCCTCATTTCCCCCGGGGCAGCCCCCTTCTGTCGTATTTGCCACCCAGGCGCCTCCACAAATGAACCCAACGCCACAGCCCCGACAGGTAGGCCAGCCCACCACTCACCTACCGGGCAGCACACAGGACAAATGACCTCTTCTTTTTATATAAGAACAGCGATTTTGCAGTTATTAAAACAGGTCCTGGATTCATTCTCCCTCACAAATGACTATGCTAATTTCTAAGTTGTGTTTTCTTTAATTCCTGACCCTTCGTTTTGCAAGAAGTGTAACAGACAAACCAGAAAGCTGGGATAGAGAGCACTGAGAACTTTTGTTAATGTTGCAAATGTCCTTGTCATAACTTGGCATAACTGTCCTTGGCATAACTGCTGGTCAGTAACACAACCTGACATCCCCCCAGCAGAAAACACAAATATTAATTTCTTATGATGCCTGCATGTCTATTTGCTTCCTCCTCACCATTTTAACTGTCCATGTCAGCTTGTTCTTAGCTTGTGGCCCTGTTCACGAAACTATTTTCTTTCTTTTACTCGTTAATGCTGTCTATTGACTGCTCCTTATCTATAATTTGTTAAATTCTTTTTGTTATTGTGACTTATAATTCCAAGTGAAGTCTTAAATAATATTGTCATGTTGTAAATGAAATGGAAATCAAATAGCAGTCGGGCGAAATGAATCGGTATAAATAAAGAAACAGTGATTGCCCACTGCTCACACAATGTCTGAATGATCGTTATATTGGACGCTGAGCAGAGGAGCCCATCAGTGAAATGAAGCATGTATCTTATGCTTTTGTCTTAAACCCCTTTCCTGTCTGCCTCTCCTCCTCTAGTTTGCCCCAGGGCCCCGACCTATACACCAACAGGTACTAACAGCACAACTGACTAACATGAGGGGAGGGGGGGTTAGAAAAGTAATGTCAGCTTCCCAGACTTGCAAGAAAATGCATCAAATGATAATGATGGAGAAATTGAGATGTGTATGTGATGTATGTATATGTAAT
The DNA here is from genome assembly GCA_016801845.1 of Polydactylus sextarius. Taxonomy (NCBI): domain Eukaryota; kingdom Metazoa; phylum Chordata; class Actinopteri; family Polynemidae; genus Polydactylus; species Polydactylus sextarius. Next base: position 6,040,063 of record CM028924.1, read on the forward strand.
ACATATTTTCAGTAATAACATTGTGTCATTGTTTTCAATGAGTACTCCACCCACTGTACATAGTTAAATGAATTATAGTTGTAGCTAAATAAAATAGTGTAGGTTAGTGTAGGCCTCTCTGTTGAAGCCAGAGAACATCCAGGTGATTAATGCCCATCGTCCAGTCACAGCTGAGTCTAGACAAGTTTATTGGGATTCACTGTTCTGCCTGTTCTGTGCATGCTGCTTGTAAATTCACTGCTTGGCTCAGAGTGGACTGTTCCTGGGCTTTCTCTAACTGATTTTGGTGCTCTCTTTTTCTCAATCCTTCTCTTCCCACCCTCTTGTTACCTCTGTTTGCCGTTTGTCTGTGTGATCTGTGTTTTTGCTGCTGAAGGGAAGCTTCAGGTCGCTACAGGTAACTCAATTTCCTTTTTCTTCCAGTGTTGCCTTTCTTTCACCCCCTCCCAGCATCCTCTTGAGGAGTGCATATGTGTGTGACTAATATTTGGCAGTGTTTTTGCTTTGTTGGCTTGGTGTCATTTCACTGGCCATGGCGGTTAGCTCCCAGGCCAGCAGCAGAATGTCAATGAGGATGTTGTGAATGAAGCGGCATTGGCTGCTTTATCTCTTCTGGCAGGCTGGGCCAATATGTTTCCAACTGGAGCTTAGCCATAAGTTCACGGACAAACTATGAGCCCTCCTGATAGGGTGGACAAGCTAGTTCCACTTGGTCCAAGTGATAGATTCAAGAGGGCATGGAAGGTATTTTTTATGTCAGAGCTGTCAGAATGGTAACTAATAATTCCCTCCTTTGTCCGTCTCTTTCCCTCCATTTCCATCCCATTTGTCGTCCTACGTTATCTTTTCAACTCTCTTTCCTTTACCTCCATCATCTACATTCATGAACTTTTCATTCCACCTTTCTTCTACCACTTTTTCCTCACTCTCCACCCTTACCTCTCTCCATCTCCCTCCTTGATGTGTTCATCTGCCTGCTGTCTAGCCCTACTATGCCAACAGGGCGAGCCTACCCCCTGGCAGTGGGCCTCGAGGCGTCCCACCCAGCAGTGCCCCTCGTCCCGTAACACCCACCCATGTCTACCAGCCGGGCCCTGGCTCCCAAATGATGATGATCCCTGGGCAACAGCTGCCCTTCCCCAGCTCACCACAGGGACCCACCTACTTCATACCGGGACAGGTAAGAAGCACAAGCTTGCAGCACTTACAAATGTTTTTTTTCTATGCACCAGCCTGATGGTATAAATAATTAAGCACTTACGGCACACTGCTAGTTCATGGATTGTTTCCTTTACTCTATACTTGAGTTAGAACTGAAAAACTGTTTCTGAATTTACAAAGACAGATATAATCATATTTGTGCAGGTCTGTTTTACAACTTTTATCACTGTGTCTTGTGGTTTTTTATGTCTCTCCTTCCTGCCTTTTTTTCACTCTCCTTGTCTTAACCTCCATGTTCTTTTGTTTGTTTCCTCAGTACCGGTCAGCTACCTATGTGGCCACTCCCCAGCAGTACCCGGTCCAGGCAGGCACCCCCGGCTTCTACCCAGGCACCAGCCCCGCTGAATATGGTACTTATGGTAAGAGGCTCTACCTGGGGCCTCACCTAAACCACTCACACAACAAGACACATAGAACAGGGTTTTTACACTAATCTTAACCCCCTGGTCCAAGAACTTTCAGACTCGATCATATAAAGAGCCAGACAGTTATTTAAATGGCCCCACTCCATAGGGTGATGAAAGGAAAATGTTTTTATAGAGGACAGGAGGTAAAGCAAGCTCACAACAATATAATAAAGCAAAAAGATAATCCTTGTTGCTTACTACTGACTCGCATGTTACACCAACCAGGGAAATCACTAACATGATTTCAGCAGGTTTCCCATTATAATGACATCTCTCAGTAGCATTTGATATTCCTCGTGTCTTTCAGGTTGTTTGTGATATTCTTAGCTGCTTTGTCCATCGACTGACCCCAACCCTGGCACACAACTAAGCTTTTCTTTGGTTGTCCTCCTGTTCATTTTGTAATGTCTTTTCAAAAAATGTTTACAGAACAGAGCTGGTCTTAACAGGGAGCTCTTATACTCTTATTCAGCTCGATGTTTTTCTTTTCTTTTCTAGGACTGTACTAGAGCAGTACTGCATGACTTGCAGTTAAAAAAGAGACCATATACTCAAACTGCCTGTAGCAGCCCCGCAAAGTAGAAAGTAGAATCACAGCTGAAACCTTATGCTCAGAGCAGTCTGATGCCTGAGCTTCTGTTACGCAGGGATAATGGTTTATGTTGATAGAGATATAAGTAGAACATAAGGACAAGCTGTTGCTGCTATGAAGTATTTCTGTCGAGAAGATCCCACAAGCATCATCAATGCCTCAGTAACATCTTGTTGCTCAGGACACTTTTTAGGGTGAAATAAGAAATAACAGAGCAGCGTGTTTAGGGACAGGAATGAAAATGACACAGAGCTGTTCTTTTTATGTTTGAGATGTTTTGCAGTTTAGTTCCTCAGAACCAAAGTGTGGCAACATGTTCATTCATTATGTTGTCATAAGGTGAACGTGTCCTAAACAGTGGCAATACAGATGTTTGCTGTTGATCCCACAGGTTGTCACACCCTCTAGAGGTTGCAGAGTGTCAGTACACCACAAGAACTGATGATGCCCTGAAAACAAACTTGCTGACCTTCTAACCAGCAGGCATCTGAGCTATGTGTTGTCTTTGTTTAAACTGTAGCTCATCAGCAATACAATGCACAGGCTTGAATACAGGACTGTACCAACACAATTCTTTCTGTTAGGACCACATCATGCTCTTTGCACTTCACTATCCAGGCCACCAGTACTCGAACAATACCTCTTTACACCCTGCACATGCTTATGCAAGTTTCTTCAAACTGCCATTAGAAATTAAAGTGAGTGAGAAAATAAGTGAAGTTAAAATTAAATAATTTATTTAATTTACTGATCATAGATGAGTTTGTGTCATACTTAAACACCTGTCAAAGCTCTCTGAAATAAAGTAGCTAAAATTGAGCCAGGGTCAGTTTGTAAAGATGTTTTTGCTATGTGTGGATCCAAGTCACACTGTAATGGTGTGTTTAGTTGTTAAATGTCACCCTCTCTGCATTTAGAGGCAGTTTTTTTTAGTCTGAACTTGCCTTAAACAGTGACTTAATTTAGCTTAATGCAATTTTTCAAAATTGTACAAGAAACCTGACCCAGGGTTCTTGCACAGGTCTTAAAAAGTATGGAATTTTAAAACACTGTTTTCCTTTATAAAGTATGAAAAAAAAGTTTCTCAGTCAGATTTTAGAGTATGCTCAAAGGTACATGATCTTGTAAAATAATAGCTAAAAGCATTTACAATTTTTTTGGATTCACTAGATGGTCATATTAACTGATTTTAAACCGACCTTACTGATACCCAATCAAAGCTCACATAAGATTTGATTCTTTAGTTTCTCGCTTCAATGGAACTCGCTCACACAGCGTCTTCTGGCTAGTCTGCTGTTTGTGTGTTTGAGAGACATTGTAAGTTCAGTGTCAAACTTGTTTCCTTAACACAGCAAGAGCTGTCTCCAATGGTGGAAATCAACTTATTCTGCTTCACATGAAGTTTGACGCAGTCACACATGTAGCTAGCCCAGTTCTGTCAGCACAAATGGATCGTTGCGTGTTCTCAAATTTATGGCTCCAACGCCTGAAGTTTAAAAACTGGATTGCACCTCACCCTAAGTCCAACGCAAAAGCATACTGCAAATTTTGTGCTAAAAACATCAACATTGCCAGCATGGCAGAGTCAGCACTGGTGAGCCATCTCCAAAGTAAGAAACACTCAAATCTGGCTACTAGTGCATCAACGCCAGAATGAATTATCCATTTATTCATTTATGCTTTTACTAAAATGAACTTTTCTACTAAACAGGTAGAATCTCAACCAAAAAACAGGCATGCAAGTATAAAAGTACATAAAAACAAGGTCTTGGGAAAAACAATATTGGTTTTGAAAAAGTCTGGAATTTTTATTTCATAAAAGAGCAAGCACCTTGTGATCTGATCAGCAAGGGCATCCACTCCATCTGTTGCACAAAGAGAACATCTGTCATTGGTGTTTTTCCACAACGAAAATACATTAGCTCTTCTGTCCAGCAGAGGTCAACTCTCTTTTTCCACATTCCCTCTCTTTGTAGGTTATAGTGTTATGCCTGTGTTCTGATTATTACATTGATTTTGTATTATGTTATTGAGGCCCCATGCTTAATGTTTAACCAGACAGTGCTGGTCTCACCAGTCATTCATTCTTCAGTGCTCACCTGAGTTTGAAAAATATTGTTTTTATTTGCCCAAACAATCTATAGATTTTAGTGAGCGCAGCCAAATACATTGTTAGTGCCGGTTTATAATATGAGAGGAAGCTAAGCCCTGTATATCATTTTATTTAATATTTTGATTTAATTGCAAAGACCTGTGACTGAAACACTGAACTTTTTGGTTGGTCTTCAGTCCATTTATTGTCTATGTAAATGATCTCATGATCACAGGCTGTCAGACTTATTAGAAAGCTCTTTGTCTGTTTCTACTGTTTAATTGTATGACTGTACAGGATGTAATGTCACATTGGCCATTCTGTGAGTCACGTGTCATGACATCATACGCTGCCATATGACCCCGAATAAGTAGTCATGTGACATTGAAACATGGCTCAACCCTGATCACTGATAGGTTCTACCACTGTTTGCTTTGCATGGCAGCACAGGTTATATTACACAGCTGTGCAGATACTGTGTACGTGGACATGATTAAACTTTTTGCCTTTCGGACCAACAGTGTCCATTGTTTAGCGCAGTAACGGTGGGGAAATAAATCTAGGTTACCATTCTTTAACCCCCCCCTTTCCCCAAATGGTGCAGTCTCTTTGCCCACCAAGTCCTTTTCTAGCAACAAGGTAAACACACACATACGTATTGCTGACGGAATATGGTGACTATTTTTAACACTACCCACCCTGAAGTTGAGTGATTTGTTGCCCGCCCCCTTACTCCAAGTCTTTACCAGCATGGATCAGCTCACTTGTATGAGCTGGAGAGACAGGGGAGTCTTCAGCCAAACAGAGCCTCTTTGAATGTCACAAGTGAACAGTTTAGGTTGTCTGCCAGCACACTGTGGAAGGAGTTAGGAAGGGAGTGACGGAGGTAAAAAAAAAAAAAGGGAAAAAAGTGAAAGACGGGGAGGAATTAGGAAGGTCAGAGGGTGGAGCAAAATGGAGACACGCTGGAAGAGGGAGGGCTGAGCATTAAAAGAAGTCATTCTGAGAGGGCACCTGTAGAGAGGACAGGAAGAAGTCAGAGAGGGGGTTTGGAGAGAAACCCCCTCTCCCTTTTCTGTCTATACCCAGGCTGCCTTCAGCAGGCATTCAACATGGGGAATCGTGTGTCTCAAGAGCAGCAGGACTCTGAGGGTAGGTGTCATCTAGACAGTGTGTCTCTTTGCAGCCCCCCACCCCCCACCGTTCTCTCAATCTCCTGTAATACGGTATTGGGATTTTGTCCAAGAAAAGTGTCATTCTTCCTTTTGGCTTTCTGGTTTCCAGCATGTTCCCCTTCTACCTCTCAGTGTCTGTTTTCCCTCCCATTCCCTCTTGCGTGCTCTCTTCCCAGCCGGTGTGGGTTTTTGACTATATTTAGGCTGTGCTGCTCCTGGTCAACAATGCAGACTCAGTAATGTGAGTGAGACCAAAATGCATGCAGAGGGGGAGAGAGGCAGAGCAGGAGCTAGCTACTGAAACAGGGGCCTCTTCAGTCCTGAGGATTTTATATACCACAGTCCTCTTGAAAGTGGTCTACAACTGGTTCTGAACTAAAGCTGAGGCCAGTTACAAGGCCAGGTAATATTACTGAATGATTGGATGTCTAATTTACATTATTGACTGGTTAGGAGAACAGAAGTTCTTTGAACTTGTGATGTTTTTTTTTTGTTTTTTTACTTTTTTTTAAAACTTTTTTCTTGCCTTTGTTGTCTGCCAGAAATTGTGTGGATAAATGTGTTAACATGAGAAATATTTGTATCCTTAACAAATAGGAGACACAATGCAGGGGCTGGACAGAGGGAAAGACTGCTGTGTCATGTTGTGAAGGCCTTCCCACCTGTGTTGCTGTCCAGGTGTCATGTCTGCCATGCTTAACTGGTGCAGTCAGATACAACATGAAGGGATTTTTTGAGGTGGAACAAAGTCAGAAGTAAAACATTCAGAAACAAGATTTGTTTTTATCTTCAAGGGTATCCCCCCTGCTACTGGAATGTTCATGGTTGAGAACAAATTGCTAAGAAGAATTACTCCACTGCAGTCCTATTTAAAGCATGAAAACCAGTGCAGTTTTAGGTATTTGTTGAAATGAACTATTTGGACAATAGTTTAAAGTTTCCAGGCCTGAAATTTGAGGATTTGCGTTTTGAACCACTGGTTGGATAATATGAGTGATTTAAATATGTCTCATCAATCTCTAAGAAATTCTGCTGAGAATTTTCACAGTTATTTCACATTTCTTTCCCCAAATTTTAGTCGTTTAATTAATATAGTTAACACAATTGTTAGTAGCAGCTCTTCACAGGTGTAGCTTTGTTCCAATGGAACATGTCAAGAAATTTAATGAATCATATTACAGTTGTTAAGTTATGGGACCCTGATGCAAGGCCGTGTTTTCCACATTCAGTCATGCTCAGTCAGATTGTTCCAGACACATGATACAAACGGTTGATGTACAATTAAACAATACTGTTCACTTTTTTCTTTAATGTAAAGCTGTCAGTGTTGTGACAGTTCACCTCAAATGCTCCTTTAATCGAGATTTTAAAGCCCAAACTTAAACACTAGTTGGTTTTGATTCAGGGAAGGAAGTTCAGTCTTGTCCTGTTAGTATGAGGTCAAACCTCTGGATGCCTCTCGCCACTCAGCTGATAGATGTGAAAGAGCCTCTAACTTCCTCTCTGATCATTTTACATTAAAGCAGCTGAAAACACAGCTCAGCTGTCATCTGTCACTCATGTGTCTGGTGATCATAACATTAGCAGAGCAGCAGGAGGAAGTGAGAGGTGGTGAACATTTTTTTTTCATGGGCCACAATTCAGCTGAGAAATACAAATCCTGTAACTGAGAAAAGAGGAGGAAAGAAGCAAACATATAAATAAATACATAAATCTACCAACACCAGGCAGACCACATACATAAACATACACTGGGTATTGAATCTTGTTTACTACAGCATTACATAGATGTGTGATATAGTATGATATAGATTTATATATATATATATATAGAAGTTTAACATGTGCTGATATGTAAATATGAAAGTCCAACACATGCTCATTTTGCAGTGAAAATGCATTTCTATCTAGAAAAGTGCATTTAGGTAACTGTAATGACATTATAACTTAAAACGTAATCTAAAACCGACGCTGTCAAACTGTCATGTTTTAGATGCAGCCTGTCAAACTGCCCCATTCATCTGAATTTGACTGACAACATTAGTGACGTGGGCGTTTATAGTGTAAACACAGCTAATGTTTTGTTGTGTGTGCGTGTTCTTTGTGATAAGATTTCTACATGTTAGTGGTTGACATCCTTCTCTCTGTTTGATCCACAGCAGGGGCCTACTACCCGGCCCAGGCTCAGTTCACACCCCCGGTGCAGACGCCAACGGTTATTATGAACCCGGCCCCCCAGCAGCAGCAACCACCACCTCAGCCTCCCCAGCACATCCACACCAAACGGGAACGCAAACAGGTATTTCACAACGAACAATGTAACATTTTACACCTTTAAACCAACCTTGTGACCTACAGGATGAAGTAAGAAGTTATTGTATTAGCTGTTGAGCTATTACTTCACAGAACAGGCCTTTTATGTTGTGGAAATGCTGACACAGACGTCAGAGATCAGCTCTCCTAAAATGGAAACTGTAATCAGCTTGTGTTTATCTAGGTTTTGGTCCCTATGATACAACATTGGAACGATACTGAGCTCACAATTTGATATTTTTGCTATTTAAACAGCAGCAAATTGCAATTTATTACTCTTTTCAACCACAAAAGATGTGAAGAATAACATTGGTTATACACAGTAATGCATTTTAAAAGTTGCCTTGTCATTTCCCATGCACATTGATAGTTGCTAGTTAATGACCATAAACAGTAATAAAAGGTGCAACTTAATATGTCTTTATTTGAATCACAGCACAAACAAAAGCCTTTTTCATTCAAAAACCAAACTGTTTTATGAGGATAATTTCTGACCTACATTTAGTAAAAGGCTATAGTATGTGCGACGTTGAATCTTATATAGAGAACAATATGAAGTATAGCATCAGTTTGCCACTGCCTGACATTGAAATGCTTTAGGGAGCGGTGGCACTCTGGTTGTGACACATTTATGACACGGGATGTGTTTCTTTGAGGCGTTGTGTTTTGTAGCTTTTGTATTCGTAATGTTGACAACAAAAGCACTGTTACCAGCCCTGTAACGCTTATCAGCTAAGCTTTATTCATTTTTCACCCCTACAGTAGGTCAGGTGCTGAAGCTGTATTTTGTAGTAATGAAACCACCTTAGCAATGAGAGAGACTTTGATATCCAATTTATCTATTAAAATATTAATTGCATCGCACCAAATTATAAAAACATTTATCCTGAGGCACTTTACAATATTATATTATAGAACAGAAAAAACCTGACAGTTTGAAAATGGAGGATAAACTCCCTTTTAACAGAAAAGAAACCTCCAGCAGAGCCAGACTCAGAGTGGGCGGCCGTCTGCCTCGACCGGGGCAGCTACTGCAGAGAGCAGATGAATGTCAATAACACGCAATATTAAATTAAGTTGGATCGTTGTTGTTTTGCATGTGGAGAAATAGAGTGAATAGTTGTTCTTTGTGTTGCTATGAGCTACTGATCATAAAGGTATTCAGCATTTTCAGAAACTCAGATTCGGGTGTCGTTTTAAGTTAATTTATAGTCAACAGAATCCCATATCGGTGAGGTGGTGTGAGCGCCCTGATGTGAGATGCTGGTTTGTGGAGTACACATCCTATCAAGTGCTTCGCTGTGCTAGTATAGATATTTGAGGTCTGGGTTATGTGGACAATAAATTTTGATGAGGAAGGTTATGTCCTTCCTTAAACTCCAGTCATTTAGGAGCAGTGCTAAATCAGTGCAGTTCTTTTTATGGATTGTGAAAGTAAAAGTCTATTTTTAAGCAATTTCTTTGCCATTTAAAAAGAAAAAGAGCTAATGCAGTTTTTTTTTTTTTACCATAGTAGCCCAATGAATTGATGGTATTGAGATAATTCATCTGGGCCTGTTGTGTTGCAATCATCTGTGATTGTGATTCAGTGATGATTCTAGACTCTTTGACTGTTGACATGAACTTCAGTGACTGAAATCGATAGCAGTGACCTCGAGCCTCATGTGGTATTCTGTAAGACTGAGCTGCTGCGCGACATATTCCCCAGGTTTACTGTATGTCTAGTGTTTCCCGTGCTCTCTAAGATGGCCCTTGCCTGGTATGTGTTAGCTCTCTGTGAACTGAAGCCCCAGTCTGTGCCTCCCGTGTAATCACCATTTTACATTTGTGACTCCTGTGCTGAGGGTTACATTCAAATCACAAATACAAGCTTGGTATGCTCCTGGTTCCCAGAGATGCCTCTATCCAGTTATAATGTGCAAGTAAACTATGTGTTTGCAGGAAACTATCCGTTTGTTGTGCTGTTTTTTTTTTTTAACCTGTTTGACAAGATGCAACTTATCTTATTTAAACAAAGTTTTCAGCCTGACTGACTTGTCTTCTTGGTCACTTCTTGGTTCTTGTATAGAACATTCCTGCTTTCAAATCTTTATTTTAGTTTCATATATAACACATACAGATAAGCGTCTTGTGACATGAAACTGTTACTTGTCTTTTTGTGTATGTGTGCGTATATGTCTTCCTTCATTACTCTGCTTTATCTTGAAAATAGTTTCCGTTTGTTTGAGATTAAGTTTTGGCAAGTTGACCAAAAGTTTGTTTTACTTCAAAAAGACTGGAGCTTAAATCTTTGTTTGTCTGCATCTGATTCAACTAAAGGTTGGGAATAAATAAAGGTATTCTCTGCTGAAAATGCTTCAAATGTTAAAGATGCTATGCCATGAATTCACATATCTGTCACCACTATTTCCTGGAAATATTGTTCAGTGCCTCCACACTTTGATCCTCTCCCTGTGGAATATAGCTGCTTATCAGTGACCGTGGTTGCCTGAGTTGGACTTTGGCCTGTTCTCATGGCTCCTAGCTGTGCTACAGCAATAGCTTCAAGGTCCTAGCACACACAAAAATTGGAAAAAATTCCACTGAAGACTCCAGGTGATCTTTAGCACGAATCTGCCAGAGTGAGTAATATTTATATTTGACATAACATGATTAAGAGGTATATGTGCAGAAGACCACAACATAAGTTTTGCATTCTGTTCTGTCGTTTTTTTTTTTTTTTTTATCAATGATGCGCTGTGAGTGTTTGTACTTTTTGGATTTTATGTTTAAATATTTTCTTTATAGTGTCAGTCATATTTTAACTACCACTTTCTCCCCCTTCATATCCTGTGACACGCAGAAACTGCAGTTTTGTAAATTGCATTTTTTCATACTTTTCTACCTCTGTGCTCCCGTTCACTGAATGTCAGTGAGAAAACCCAGAGGGGAGGGGGGTGAAGGAACATGTCAGCACATAGCTCAGCTCCACGTGGCTGCCGGTCTCCTCCCTCCTCTGAGTTGGAAGGGGCTAACCAACGTAGCCTTCCTCTGCTGCTGCTGCTGCTGTGGCACCACCTCCTCCTCTTCCTCCTTCCCCCCAATCTGGTTTCCTCTGCTCTTAGACGGGGAGAGCCTGAAAAAAAGTATGAGAGGAAATTTGAGTGCACAGGATGACAGAGCAGATAGAGAGAATGAGGAAAAGGGGGAGTTTCATGCGCTTGCCGCTTCTCATTTGATAACGAAAAGGTTTTTTTTTCTCTGGAAACCCTCCCATTCTCCCCGACCCTGCCCCTCCTTCACTCTCTGGCCCTTTTAACTGTCTGTTAGTCTCTGTGGGAGGGGTGCACATTCCAATACCATAGCTTTACAAGGCCAGTCGCTTTATCCTTTTTTTTCCGTCCCTGTTCTGTTCAGCGTGTGATAGAGGGAGGGAGTGAGTCAAGTAGCTAGCTAGCTCACTGACAGCCAGGCCCAGCTCTGTCCTGTTTCTGCTGGCGTGTAGCTTACTCTGGATGTGTGTCAGTTGCGCTGAGGTAAAACTTTGGCTGCTCCCACTCGCCATTCTGCTTTGTGGGTTTTAAAGTCCAACCCAAAGCCTACGGGAACAGCTACTCCAACCCCAGGATGAGAGAGGCCTGCTAGGGTTTGCAATGCTCCAGCAGAGGAGTTCCTGACAGAACCAGGTTCAGGTCAGTTGCGACAAGCAAATGTTGTTCTTTAAGTAAAAAGAAGGCAACTAGAGAAAAACGTGTTTGACCAGCTTTCTGTTAACCTATGCAGTGTGCGTCACTTCATTTAGTAGCTTTCTGGCTCCGTTTTATGACAGTTCTGACCTGAGAAGTAGTATGTGAGAGAAAAACAGTAGTAGTAAGTAAGAAAACATGTGATTTATAATGTATTGCCACTCCTCATGAGTCAGTGATCACATTTTCACTCTGTTGGTCCCTTTTTTTCTTTCAGACTTGTGTGTGTGTAACCCAGCAGAGGAATTTGTTTGACAATTTGCTGTAAAGTTGGTTGAACTCTGAATTCTTGCTCAGTCAGACTCTATAGCTTCACTGGTGACTAAGAGGCAGAAGCATGTTCAGATGTGCGGCAGAGGAATTTGCAGGGTGTCTGATTTGGTGTGCTTCAGTATTCAGAATGTGATTTTTTTTACTTTCCTGAAATGAGAAGCAGCCAGCAGGAGGGAGCACACAGAAAAGGCTGAGTATAGGCATTGCATCATTATTTTACACGTTAGTCCTCACCGTTTTTTTCTTCCTTAAAACAGAAAAGCAGACAGTTTTATGAAGACTATTATAGATGTATTACTATCCCACTCTCCTGTCATCTCTTGGCTCCCATCCTTACAACTGATCTCCTCTCTGTCTCTCACAGATCAGAATAAGAGACCCTAACCAAGGAGGTCGAGACATTACAGAGGAGATTATGTCAGGGGGCCGTAGTGGCTCTACTCCAACGCCACCACAGGTGAGCTACAACACCACCATCCCAACTGAGAACACTTATCGCAGTTATTTAAGCCTCTGAAATTCGGGCGCTGTTGTCAGACAGCTCTCACACACGTCTTAAAATTGTTTTTTTTTCCTGTGAAAATATAGTTTTGTCTACCACAAAGGTCATACTTCAGTGTTTGGTGTGTGCATGTCTCCCCAACAGACGACCGTATCTGGATCAGAAAGCACAGCAGTGGCTTCACAGACTAACGGTGAGAACGTCACAGCTGCTGCTACACCAGTACTGACCAGACCAGGTGAGGGCCACACACAACGCACAGATGTGAACACAAGTCTCCACACAAGTCATTTTCATTTTATATCATTTTATGTCATTCATATTTCTTCTAATACTACTTAACATTGTTTTATTTCCATTTTGTTGTATTGTTATATGGCTGCAAGACTCTGCTTTAACACATCTACATCTACTATAGAATAAAGTGTTTTTGTATTTTCCCCATTTCCATTTTCAAACCATTAGCTTTTGTTTAGCCTCTTAATATGCCTCAAATCCCACAGCAGCAGGAGTATTCTCAAACAATATAGTCTCACTAATGAAAATGATGTAAATGTTCCTAGATAATCCTCTATAGATCAACGTACAAGTAACAGCAATTTTCAAACTAATTGGATTATTTACTGCAGTAATTGGTTTATTGGTGAATGAATGTATTTAATAAAATAGCTTTTGTTTACTGGAAGTTTACTGGTAAACTGAACCTTAGCCTGCAGGGAGACACACTGCCACTAGGTGATATCACACAGCAGCTGGATCACAGAGACCATCAACCACCAGTGTTGATGGAAGTTGTTGCATGTTTGGTTGATTGTTCACCAGCTATTTTTGGTTGTATGGTGATGCTCAGCTTGTTTTTTAAATTAGAGTTTAGGGGAAAATCTGGGAGAGATGAATTATCAGACTGTAGATTCAAGAGAGGTGTGTAGTTTTGTGTTGGCTGGAGGGTTCTGAAGCATTTAAACTAAGCACAGTGAAAGTTAGGACTGGCACGGACCTCTTCTGAATCAGCCTATTTTACAATGCTATCCTTATTGATCTAAAGGTAGACACACAAAGAACTATGATCAATAAATGAATCTGAACTTGTGAAGTGAATTGATACATGAATGCAGCACATCGTGAGCTCTTAGTGACCTTTCTTTCTGACCTTTGAATCTTCAGATGACAGAGTCAGACCTCCGTCTCCTCCTCTGTCAAAGACCCCTGAACTCTCTAAGGGTGACCCCATCCCCACAGAGGCTACGTCCTCTGACACGAACACTAAGACCCTTGCACCTCCCCCACAATCAGAGGACATCCCTCTCAACACTACTTCCACCCTTGCACCTGGCACTCCTGTTACAGATATGATGGACACTCCCGCGGTTGCAAGGGAACCCACTCCAACCCCTCATACAGCACCTGAGGTGCCAGCCTACCCTGCCCCGCTCCCTGACCCTGTCCCCACCTCCAGTGCCCAGGACAAAATGGACAAAGAAGCTGCAGAGGAGAAGGAAGAGGTGGAGGCCGATGCAGAAGAGGCAGAGTCCTCTTTGGACACACCTCTTGCCCCTCCTTCCACCACTAATGGTGTATCGGTGGTTGAGACAGAAAGGCTGTCAGTCGTGTTGCCACCCAGTCACCTGGAGGCTCCTCTGGAGTCTCCTATTGCACAACCTGAGGAGCTCTGCCTTCCCAATGGTTTACCGCTGCCAGCCCCTCAGGACCCCGAGGCCCTCGCCATCAGCTCAACAGAGTGTGACGACAGCCCCATCGCTGAGCCTGAAGTCAGCCTGCAGCCTGTTGTACAGGCCTCTACAACCATTACTCAGCCTGCACCTGCACCTGTTGTTGACGCCACACCTGCACCTATCGACCAGTCTGCACCCGCACCTGATGTCCGTGATGTTCCCGCTGAACCTCTCGTCCAGACAGTGCCCCCCCAGGCTGAGGTGGAGGAGGTGCCTCCTCCAACAGCCATGGATGTCAAAGACAATTCCCCAGTGCCCTTGGAAGAGACGCCATCTCCTGAAGAAACGGTTTCAATAGCTGACAGTAACCCAGAAACGGTGCCCACCCCACCCCCTCCCACAACAGAAGAGAGGGAGGATGTCCCTCCTCCCCAGATCCCAGCCCTTGTGGAAACTACTATGCAAGGTGCGTTACTTACTGGCATTTATATATTGATTGTTCTCACTAATCCTTGATCTTCCATCATCAACAGAACATCTTGTCAGTCACATGTGTTTGTACTGTTCTGAAGGTGTTTGTCTTCCTTCCTGTAGCTGCTGTGTCTGTGCCAAAGAAAAAGAGAAAGATGAAGGACCTGAACAAAAAAGAGGCAGTTGGAGACCTTCTGGATGCCTTCAAGGAGGTGTGTACAGATGCGTTCATGCTCTTTACAACCTGCAGATGTTCCATACCACATTGATTCAAGCCTGGACTCAGTTTATCAGTCAAATCAATCCTTAAGCATCACTATTGGATGAATTTTAATAACGTTATTCCCTCCATTTCTGACCCAGGAGCAGGTAGTGACCCCACCAGAGCCTGAGCCTGCCCCAGTACTGGAGCCCCAGCCCACCATTGCCTCCCCTCCTGGCCCAGAGGAAGCAGATCTCACATGGGAGGACAAGGAGGACAAGCTGGATGCTGAGAACATTCAGCCTGATTCAAATCCAAATGCCACAGACAAGAAGTATCAATACAAAGAGGGTGAGTCTCTGAAAATTTATGCCTGATAAATCAATTTGAACAATGATTTTAATTCAGGTTACAAGCTTTGTGACAATACGTTTATGTTTGGGCTGACATTATACCAGTCTTACCTGTCTTTGTTAGATACTGGACAGAGGACAGAATTAACTTCCCAAAGGTTTTCAAGAAAAGGACTTAGTGCTCATTTTCAATTTACTGTTCCTGTTTCAGAACAATGGAAACCAATTAATCCAGAAGAGAAGAAGAAGTATGACAGGGAGTTCCTCCTGGGCTTCCAGTTCATCTCAGCCAGCATGAACAAGCCTGAAGGTTTACCAGCCATCAGTGATGTTGTCCTGGACAAGGTGCCCACACTTCATTCATTCATCTTATGCACCTAATGTGAAAGATGTGATGACAGCATTAAATCTTAAAGAATATTTTAGTGAGGTTCCACCTTGTTTTATCTTTTTGTTTCGTCTGTTCAGGCTAATAAGACCCCACTGCGTCAGCTTGACCCCAGCCGTCTGCCAGGGATGAACTGTGGTCCTGACTTCACACCCTCCTTTGCCAATCTTGGAAGGCCTGGCATGGGAGGAGGAAACAGAGGACCGGTAGGTTGTGTTGGCTGCGTTTTTAATCGAGCCATGAGCTCCGCATGTGAATATCACAAACTAGAAATAAATTGAATTGAATCTTTGTCTCTTCCCAGCCTCCAGGTATGGGAATCGGAGTTGGAGGTCCGCGTCGCTCCCAGCAGATGCAGAGGAAAGAGCCGAGAAAAATCATCACCAGCATGTCACTCAGCGATGACATACAGCTGAACAAGGCGGAGAAGGCTTGGAAACCTTCAGTAAAGAAACCTTCACGTGGCCGTGCAGCAGAGGAGACGGAGGAGAGCGACGCGGAGCAGATGAAGACCCAAGACCTGTTCAAACGCGTCCGCAGCATCCTCAACAAACTGACCCCCCAAAAGTTTCAACAGCTAATGAAACAAGTGACAGAACTGACCATTGACACTGAGGAGAGGTTGAAAGGAGTCATAGATCTCACCTTTGAAAAGGCCATCTCTGAGCCAGACTTTTCGGTGGCCTATGCCAACATGTGTCGCTGCCTTATGGGTGTAAGTGTTGCTAATACTTTATATATATATATATATATATATATATATATATATATATATATAAAAAATGTTGACTAAGCTTCAGTTCTTGCTTTAGGACCTCTGTGGTTTGTGCACAGCTGCGTTGCTATGATACACTCTGTTAAATTATAGACTAAGTAAAAAGGCATAAGCTGCATGATGGGTGTTTTAAGTCTGCAGAGAATACATTTCTCTTCAGACTAATCTAAACGCCAAGCCTTTTTGTTTAACTGTGCTCCTCTTCTTATCTCCTTTCATATTTCATTTCATATCCTCTATTCTGTTTTTAGTGTATTTTTCACATTCTTTATTCTGTCCTTTCCCACTTCCCCTGTTAAGTGATCTATTAAGTACTTATCGATCAATTGATTGAACGATCTGAATGTATTTTTGTTTGTCGTTTATGATGAGCTTTTAAATTAGTGCCACGTGTCTGAACCACTGATCTTAGCGATGAGGAACTGAGGAGCCGCTTAACTCTACACTACATAACCCTACAACCTGTCTTCTTCTGTCCTTTGTTAATATCTATTTTCTTCTGCTCTTTTCAGCTTAAAGTCCAAACCACAGATAAGCCGGGAACCACTGTGAATTTCCGCAAGCTGCTGCTAAACAGATGCCAGAAGGAGTTTGAGAAGGACAAAGATGACGATGAAATCTTCGAGAAGAAGCAGAAAGAGCTGGAGGCTGCATCAGTGGTATAGTGATGTCTCATTTCATCTATGCACAAAGGAGGTCATTTTGTGTGATGGGGAGTATTCAAAGGTGGTCGCGTATCATGAGGAAGATTCTACAATATCACATTTCTTTTCAGAATTGTGATGTTTAGTGAGATATATCTGGAAAGTGTTGATGTAAACCCAGATGTCTCTCTGAGTTATATATGACGTCTTTCCCTGCAGGAGGAGAAGCAGCGACTCATTGACGAGCTAGAAGATGCTAAAGACAAGGCTAGGAGGCGCTCGCTCGGTAACATCAAGTTCATTGGTGAGCTGTTCAAGCTTAAAATGCTCACAGAGGTCATCATGCATGACTGCATTGTAAAGCTGCTCAAAAACCATGATGAGGAGTCCCTGGAGTGCCTGTGTAGGCTCTTGTCCACTATCGGCAAGGACTTAGACTTTGAGAAGGCTAAGGTACAATACACATACTTAAGAAATGTACATTGAGTTTTAATATGATATTGCATTTTGTAGTATTGAAGATATACTCACCAAACTCCTGGTGTGTCCTCAGCCTCGTATGGACCAGTACTTTAATCAGATGGAGAAGATAATAAAGGAGAGGAAGACCACCTCTAGGATACGCTTCATGTTACAGGATGTGCTGGACCTTCGACGAGTAAGTCAGACAGGTTACCTTTTGCTCTTGTATTGTCATTACAATGTGGATGGAACTGAGAAGGTGACGTAACCGGTACTTCCAGCCCGAGAGACATCCACACTGGTCCTTTAGCCCTGGCCTGTGTGAGTCTCATTATGGGCTCAGAAAGACATGTCTTCCTCAGCCCTTTAATGCAGCGCAGTTCCCAAACACAGAACTGCTCTGTGCCGTAGGCTGAGACATCTCAGACAAGTATCATGTTCATCAGTTCGTGTTTTACCGCATTAATCTGTTCTCAAGAGTTTAACAAGAGTGTGTAGTGCCATGATTTATTTTACTTCTGCCATCCACTTAAGTGAAATTGTAAAGCCAGTTGAGTCAAGTCAAGTTGTAGCAGAGCTTATTTCTCTGAAGGAATGCTGCAGTCCTGTAGTTAGGCTCCGAGGCCCGCCCACACAGTCTCACAAAACCTGCTGTCTTCAGAGTTTTTACAAGCCAGAATCAGCTGCTTCCAGTCAGCACATTGGCTCAGTCTCATTGTGTGACACACACTGTATCCTGAAGAGAAAGGAGAGTAAACAGTTGGTACAATGTCATTCTCTTGTCTCTCATTAATATCATAATCATATGACAGACAAGCCAGGTCATTATTCAAAGAGACAAATAATGCAAGATTCCTTTCTCTCAGCCATAACAAAAGATATTTTCTAACACTGTGGTTGCTCTACTGTCAGGTACATTCATATTTTCAGCTTTTAAAAATGTTCTGTTTGTTTTTTATGTTTTAATTTTATCTGTTTTAATTTTGTTTTCTTTATATTTCAACATCTCTTCGAAGCCACATCATCTGTGAATGAACCACTCACCTCTGCCATGTTAACTCCTTTTTTTTCTTCACCCCATTTCAGAACAACTGGGTGCCCCGGAGAGGTGATCAGGGTCCCAAGACCATTGACCAGATCCACAAAGAAGCTGAGCTGGAGGAGCACAGGGAGCAGATGAAGGTGCAGCAAGCCCTTATCTCCAAGAAGGAGATGGGCGGAGGCCCAGGGGGCAGGATGGGTGGGGTTTCTGGGGGACGTGGTGGCCCTCACACCCCAGGCCGTGGTGCTCCTCCTCAGGACGAGGGCTGGAACACAGTGCCCATCTCCAAGAACCGACCTATTGACACATCTCGCCTTAGCAAAATCACCAAGGTACTGTGTTAATACGCTGTGTTATATGAATCATAAGTAATGATAAATCTGTTCGAATCACTGTTGTTTTCTATCTGTAGTTGTAGCAGTTGGTTATTTTTTTAACCCCCATTGTCTTCTTTTAGACGCCTGTTCTTGACTTCAACAATCAGCTTCTTGCCCCTGGGGGTAAAGGCACATGGGGGAGCTGGGGTAAAGGCAGCAGTGGTGGCACCAGTGCCAAACCTGCAGATTCAGGTAAGTTTCCCTTTTTGATGTCGTCATAACTCAACTAAATATCTCGTTACAGACTGAAAAGCTGAAATGAAGCATGTGCTTTGTGTGTGTTTATTGTTAAGCTTCAGATATTTAAAGTGCATTGTTGTATCTCGCCTTGTATTGTGGGACTAGAGGGAAGTTTTTTTTGTGAAAGCAAGTGTTAAATTGTTTGTTGTTGTGAACATGGCAGTTGCCAATAAAGTTGTTGGTGAGGGACACTTAAATTGTGAAGCTTTGACTGGTTTATGAGAGAGGGTGATGTATCCATGGTTCATTACATGTTCAGATTTTGAGGTAGCGGTGCCCAGGACAAGGAAATACGAGATTGAACTCCTTGATGTTTGATACGCATTTAAGCTGCTACATATTGTTTACTTGGATCTGAAGCAAATACCGAGAGTATCAGATTAGTGAACTCTGCAGTCAGTCTGCAGAATATTACAAAATACAGACCTGGTCACACATCCTTCTGCAGACCAACTGCAGAGGCTGTTGACCAGCTCAGCTAATAAAGATGCAGAATGAACCATAATCTTGCAGCAAATTGTTAGTGAATGTGAAAAGTGTCAGATGCAGTAAATCCAAACCAAAGACTGCTGCTTGTCCACCGCCGGCGTGTCCGTACGCAGCAGCAGGGCACTCGGGCAAAGCTACAGGAAAATACAAAAATGTTGCCCACCAGTGTAGCTGTTAGTACATGAGCAGTTGACAGATCAAAATCACCCTTCAAATGCTACACATGGAAAAAAAGATCTATTATGTGACCAAGTCAAGAATAGATAAAGAGTGATAACAATGTGTTTGAGGAAGGTCAACATAATGAACAACAAAAAGTCTCCACTAGAAGGGACACTTACTGGATGGTAAGTACTAATCCTATTGGATTAGTACTTAAAGCACAAGTAGCACCTGTCAGTTATGAGGAATTAGAGCTGCCAAAAGGATTCAACCACAAGTCTTTTCAAACACTTTTAGCCCATGACATCTGGAGGAACCTTATTTAAGCGCAGAAAATGTCTGTATTGTGTGGCAGATGCCTCACTGTACTGTTACAGCAGAGTGAAGGAAATGGTGTTGAGACCAGGAGGAAAAAAACGTCCACCGTTGTCTCCGGCTTTTGGCTGAACACTGTTTATGAAGTGTTAGAGGTTCACATCAGGCCAGATTCTTTGGGTTGCAGGACAGAGCAGACCAGATGTCATAATTTGGCTTCAAGCAGCTGATGTACAATTATAAACACAATTCATGTAGCAAATAAAATAGCATTGTAGAAAGTAGTTCTGAACACCTGGGCAGAGACAAAGAGACAGGAGATCTTTCATATTAAAGAGGAGGACATGATCTTTTTTTAATGGTAGAAAATGTTCTCCACAGACATCAGACACTGGTTAACCAGGAGCAGCAAATGTCCGATGAAACCGATAAGTGATACTGAACATGTTTCACCAATAATCTTGTCTGATGCACTGCAGTCCACAAAGTTGGAGATAAGCAGTATCAGATAACTTGTCCTACACTAGCTACAGAATATTCAGTCAGTGATATGGAACAACAGAAAAGAAAAGAGTGCTGATTGTTTTGTCAGTTCAGCCTCGGCTCACTAGTTATTCAAAGACATTTGTGTGAACTGGAAACATTGACACAAACTGTCTTTAACACATGCACAATAAAAACTTACATTAGTAACTTGTTGAAACACTTTTTCTTATCAGGGGAGACTAGAGGTGTGGCACCAGTGTCATATGATTTTGGCTGTTGTGAACTTGTTTTGTGAGCTTGGTAGTTGGCAATGAAGCTGTTCTCAATATTTGTTGTTTAACCTTAATGTGCAGGCTCGGAATCAGGCGGCCGTACAACAACCAGCACTCTGAACAGATTCTCAGCCCTGCAGCAGCCGTCGTCCTCGTCAGGCTCGTCACTGGACTCAGACAGACGAGTTCCTCAGAGGTGAGGGGCAAGACACGCAGCAGAGTATGGATTATTTGTTTGTGTTATCTTCTCCTGACTCTGTTCTCCCTCCATCCTGCCACAGAAACAGCTCAAGTCGAGAGCGCGGCGACCGCTTCGAGCGCTCAGATCGTGGGGGCGATCGCTTCGACCGCAGAGATGACCGTCGGGACGACCGCGATCGCAACCGGCTGCAGGTCACCAAACACAGCTTCAGCCGTGACAATGAGGAGCGGAGCCGCGAGAGAGAGCAGCGCGGGTCGGCCGATCCAGTCCGCCGAGTAGCGAGTATGACGGATGACAGAGACCGAGGCAGCAGAGAGAGAGCAAGGAGCAAAGAGAATGGTAAAAGCTCTACAGCAGGAAGGAATAGCACACATTCACATTTCCAAAACAGATCTTAATTTATTTTTTCTGTCATTGTATCTATTAACAGTGAAGCGCGAAACCACTGCCACCCCACCACCTGCCCAAGCTTCCACCAAACCTGCCTTGACTGAGGAGGATCTGGACAAGAAGTCCACAGCCATCATTGAGGAATACCTCCATATAAACGATATGAAGGTACTCACTGATAAACCCCAGTCTGAGACTTAATATCCTGTGGCTACTTCATAATAGGTCTCCTTGTGGTTCTTGGGTTGAGTATTTTTTAAGTGTGCTGGTACCGTATTACTCACTACTACCTGTACATCCCTCTCTGTTCCAACAGGAGGCGCTGCAGTGTGTGCAGGAGATGAACAGCACCCAGTTGCTCTTCGTGTTTGTGCGAAATGGGCTGGAATCAACCCTGGAGCGCAGCACCATTGCCAGAGAGCACATGGGCCTGCTGCTGCACCAGCTCATTAAGACGGAAATCCTCCCCACACAGCAGTACTACAAAGGGTCAGTGCACATCCGTGGACCTGGTTTTATTCAAAACTAAAGGAGCCGTGAGCAAATTCAGTTGTTTCATAGTGTTAAGTGGTAGACAGTTAAAATGAAGAGGTGCTCACAGAGGAAATGCTAGTTTCTGCTTGTAAATTGGTTTCCGTAGTAGCTGGATAAAAAAGTTTGCCCAAGACTTTCACTTTCACCCTTAAATCATCATAAAATTTTGTTGACTGTTTCCTCAGGCTTCAGGAAATCCTGGAAGTGGCTGAAGACATGGCAATAGACATCCCTCACATCTGGCTGTACCTGGCAGAGCTGATCACTCCCATGCTCCATGAGGGAGGGATCCCCATGGGAGAACTGTTCAGGTTAGTGCATGGAGTGCCCCCCACCCCTTTTGCCTTATGAGTGAGGTATCCTCATGTTGAAGTTAGTACCTGGAGCCCCATGCATGACTTTCAGATTGCTTTTAATTTGACCATGTTTATGTTCTCCAGGGAGATTTCCAAACCGCTGATCCCTCTGGGAATAGCTGGAGTCCTGCTGGTTCACATCCTCACTCTTCTCTGCAAAGGAATGGTGAGACCTGTTATAATCCTTCATCTCTGTAATATGTAACATCATGTAGCAGCTCTGTCTTTTGTTGACTAAAGATTTCTACAGGTTTTTGACCTATAGCTGCTTTTTGTCAGATCAGATAAAACCTCTGAAACAACATGTGGAATATGAGACTCCATGAGACAGAAGATTTGCACTGATGATGATGAAGATTGTGTCTGTGTGTGTGTGTCCTTCAGAGCCATAAAAAGGCAGGCGCCTTGTGGAGGGAGGCTGGACTCCGGTGGAAAGATTTCCTGCCTGAGGACGTCGATGTTAACAAGTTTGTGACAGAAAAGGTTTGACATTTCTCTCTAACTTCACCTTCAACTGAAAGATGGTCTGAAATTTTAACTCCTCAGTTCTTTGAGCTATAGCTATGAAATAATAAGAAGATACAATACAGGAGGAAGTTTCAGTTTTTGTATAATGGACTACATTTATATAATGATTTTCTAGTCTTTGCAGCCATTTAAAACATTTATTTGTGTATGTCGATGCTCTTTGTCTGCAGAATGTGGAGTTCACACTGGGCGATGAGTCGGAGAAAAGCAAAAAGAAGGAGCTGAGTTCTGCAGAGCTGAGCAAACAGCTTGACAGACTGATCCAGGACAAGGCAGACAACCAGAGGGTCTTTGACTGGATTGAGGTTTGTATTTTGCCAAATCACCAGCCTACTGTCACATAAGTTGTTGGTCTCACTTTTTTTTTATCTGTACGTTGGTAATGCTGCCTCCAGGTTTGTGCATATGTGTTGACACGTGTTTGTGTTTGTGTGAAGGCCAACCTGGATGAGCAGCAGACCTCCTCCAACATGTTCATCAGAGCTTTGATGACATGCATCTGCCAGTCGGTCATCATCTGCCTGGCTCACATTCCTCAGTTAAAGGCTGATAATAGAGGTCTGGTTGTAGAGTAGAAGCAGCTTTAAGTTTTGACACATTTTAATAGATCATACCGCCACAGTCCTGCTACATTAATCTTTGTCCCTTTTGCAGGTGAGAAACCCTACAAGGTGGATGGCGAGCAGATCAAGCAGAGGGCCAAGCTGCTGCAGAAATACCTGAAGGATGAGCAGAAGGAGCTGCAGGCCCTCTACGCCCTGCAGGCCCTGATGGTGCAGATGCAACAACCTGCCAGTGAGCGATTGATCCAATCTCCCCTCACCTTGTTATCACTCTGATTTGTGTCATAGAACTGTAAATTCTCATCATTTGTTTTGTTAAGCTCTGTTGTTTTACATTATTTTGGGTTATGAGATGTGAACATTTCCTGTGTGTCCTCGCTCTGTCAGATCTGCTGCGGATGTTCTTTGACGTGCTCTACGATGAGGACGTGATCAAAGAGGAGGCCTTCTACAAGTGGGAGTCCAGCAAAGACCCTGCTGAGCAGCAAGGCAAAGGCGTGGCCCTCAAGTCCGTCACAGCCTTCTTCACTTGGCTACGCGAGGCCGAGGATGAGTCAGACAACAACTAATCGTCTCGCTCCCCCACCCCTGCCCCCCCACGAGCACTGGGAGAACTGGTGGGACATTAGGAACCTTGGGAAAAGAGAAAGTGAATGTTCTGTGGATGATTCAGAGGAACCTGAATCAGCAAAATCCTTCTGCATAAACAGAAAAAAAAAACAAGAAAAAAAAAATTCTTCAACTGGGAGAGATTGTTATATGGATCGAACGTTCGATCGTGTTATTTTTTTTGTTTTGTTTTGTTTTTTTTGTTTTTCTTTTCGTTGTTTTTTTTCCTCTGCACAACCGAATGTCTTTTTTGAAATAACTGAGTATCAAAGATGGTAGATGTGAGAGGATGCTGAAGTAACAGGCTGCGGGAGATGACGCTTCAGTATTCTTTTGAGGTTTATCGGTTTTCAGACTTCTCCTCGCCACGGCAACACTATTCAAGACACTTTGCTTAATATACAAAAAAAAAAAAAAAAAACCACAAAAAAAAAACCAACTTTAAAAGGCTGTTCACATCTATATTTTTGATGACGTCATTCTTTACCATGTAGACACGACACAAGCAGCGTTGTCCTGTCACATGTATGGTGTTTGATCTACATGATGCACTTATGTAGACGGCTAGATTTAGTTTATTTTCCTCTGGTGTTGGATGATTGGAGTGTGTTTTATAATAAAAAAAATAGAAAACTACAAAGAAAAGTGATGCAAGCTGTCTGACGGACGTTACACACACGAGTGAATGTAACGCTCTGGACTTTATGAGGATGGGTCACGGATGACGGGGGCAAATGAACATTGACCATTTCGCTGCTGGGGTGCGAGAATGCTGAGCCCCCCACACAAACACCCCGCCCCCCACACCCTTCCTCTCCCATGTGACTCTTTGACTTGTTTCCTGTGCTTCAAAAACAAATGATGGACTGAGAAAAAAGGAGAGCAAAACGAGTTGCATCTTCCTACAGGGCCTGTCGTTGGATTTTTTTAGAAAGACAAAAATATCATTATTGAAACTTGAAAAAAAAAAACCTATAGAGAGAAAAATCCACCTTAAATGAAAGAGGATTTAAAAAAAAAATGTAGAGTTTAACAGTACGAATCCTAAGGCCTTTTCTGCTTCCATGAGTGAAAAATGCATTTCAGGAGAGTTCTGTAAATATTTGATGGAGTTTTTTTTTTTCTTCTTCTTCTTTTTTTTTTTTTTTCAAAAACTTAAAATGCTAATGTAATTTTCTCCACCTCTGAAACAAAGTGACCGTTTTTGTCTTTTGGTTTTGTTTTGTTTTTTTTTTTTTCCCTGTATTTATATTTTTTTTTCTCTCCTCAGCTAGCAGAAGGTGCTTGTAATTATCCACCCCAAGTCATTGATTACAGTTTAATTGAAAATTTGTACATACTTTTTTGCTTTTCTTTATTAAAAAGATATTTAATTAAAGAAAATTAAGGCCTCTTTTCACCTTCAAATAACAAATAAACAAAAAAAAAAAACTGGAAGAGACAATAAAGATCATTGCAATTAAAAAAAAAAGCTAAAGAAAAACAAACTAAGAAACTGTAATTATTGTCCTTTTGTGACAACAGAGAGGTTGCTCTCTGTCACATCTGTTACACTCTGTGTTGATTCGTTATCGGTATAAAACACATCTGTTTGAAATTGTGGTGCAGATGCAGACGAACTTCGATGTTTAACGGTGCTGGAGCCACAACAAGCCAGTGTTTTAATTCATCTTTATTCCTATAAAGCTCATAAAATAAATTACATCACTTCGGGCCAGATTAAATCACAACCGCACAATAAAATAATCTATAAATACTGACACATTAAGAGCAACCAAAGATCGATGCAACATGCCCCAGAGCTTTGGACGCTGAGATGTGTGTTTTGTTCCTGTAACAGCTACTGCTGCACGGTGCAGACGCTGGTACCATTTTGGAGTCTCGCCACCAGCTGCAGGTCAGACACTGACAGATAATCCAACAATAATCCAATCTCAAGTAGATGGAGAGAGGATTGACTTGGTCAAGGCTGACACCTTGATTCCTGACAGACATGAATCCTCAGTGTCAGTGACCTGTAGTAGCTGCTTGTCTTCTGTGATATGTTCTCAGAACAGGTGAAAAGCCTTTGTTTCTTTGTAAAAAGGTTGTGGGTTTGCTGCTGCATGAAGAGTGTGGTGTTCTGGTAAAATAAATCTGCACCCAAGAAACCAACATGGAGGCCATGACTTCGACCCGAGACGGTGGAAAATGTGTGATACGCAGATCTTCTGTGTCATCAAATGTGTTTTCACAGTCTCTAAGAAATGATCTGTTCCGACGCTGTGGGAACTGAGATTTGCCAGTAAAACGAGATGTATATAAATGGTGTGGTACAATCTGTACAGTTCGTCAGCTTGTCGCAGGGCTGATGCACTTCCACACTCACAGCTACAGCCAATTTAGACTGACTACTTAACCTATCCCTTAATGCATGCATGTTTTTTTTTTTTTTTTTTTTTTCTTTTTTTGGACCGTGGGAGGAAACTGGAGCACCCAGAAGAAACCCACGCAGACCCAGGACCTTCTTGCTGTGAGATGACAGCACTAACCACCTATACCTATACCTGGACATGATACCTGGGTTGGTGCCATCTCTCCACAAGTTTTGGTGCAAGTGAGTTCAGTTTTGTGTAATCCTGCTGAGGCAACAAAAGAATCTCCTTATTAGAGCTAATGAATACAAACCACAGGATACAGGAAGATTTGTATTATTTTATATCAGGAAAGTTGCATTAAAAAAACAATATGAATTAATTATTCCAGACTGACTAAAGACACTTCATACACAGGTAGTGAAACTTTTCCTTTCTTAAGGACTCGAACTCAGTGTTTGTTAGACGCAGGAAGAGTGGACTCATGCTACCAGATGTTTCTGGTTTTATCATCTAAACTTCCTTTTGTTTTCAAAGAAGCACAAATGTCACAACATAACCAGGTCCCTGTACGTGGAAATGTACCAGACTGGTCATCACTCAACCCCTCTGTGAGTATTAAAGCTGGGAAGGGGAAAGGTGGTGAACACCTACTGGTCCTTGGATAATTCAGGTCCCTATCAGCTCCACCAGGAGCTCTGTATTACACCAGAAACCTGTGTAATCTGTGTAAGCCTGATCAGATAATCTCACCTGTTGCAAGACCTGCTGTCTCTCACTCTCTCCACCTTATCCGTGACCGGGCCCTCACTTGGTTGCAATATCAGTTTTCAAATGGTACTTTCACACTGTTGCATCACATTTGGACCTCAGTTCCTCCACAGCTGTGTCTCCACGTGGCTACAACTTCCCCAGAGTATCAATCCTCACAGAGTAATATACTGTCACTGCTCAGCTCTGAGGCTGTTGTGTGTAAAAAAAAAAAAAAAAAGGTGAGCACAGATCAGAAGTTTTTGCACATCTACTCTATGGTTTACTGGAGCATCTGCCAAAGCTTTTTAGATGCATCTCTTAGTGCAGCTCACTTGTTAATTTGTGTTTTCATAATGTATATATTCATAATCCTACAGGTAGAGTTACAGCAAAGTTACCACCTCAGCACCCGACTGCTCTCCCTCACTCACCGGTCTGTGTACACTAGAGGGAGCCATTGTACTGTAAACACTGTGAACTACCCACACTTAACTGTCAGTGTTATACATAAATAACTTCTGATAATAGCATAAATAAAACCAACGTGTTTGAGCTGCAACAGTGATAATTAATGATCATTTTGCATCCAAGGATTTGGGCCTGAAAACAAGGGACACTGTCACCATTCAGCTTCCAGTTCCAACCATGACAGCAGTTTAGCTGTTGACTTGTACATCATGCTGCAATAAAACGCGGGATATGTGTTATAACTGGGAAGTAGAGGGCATACTGTTTTATAGAGACCTGATTTTTCATTCTGAGCAGGAGGATCTGATTCAATGTAGCCCTTTGTGTTTCCCACCGAGACTGTGTTGGTCAGATGACAGAGACTGAACCTAAAGCTTCCACTCTCTGTTAACCTGCCATATAGGACTAATCAACTGACTGTGGATGGTTACAATGATGATGACTTGATTGCTTTGACCTCCTCCACACTGTGACACACTGAGAGCAGGACAATCTGTGTCCTTCAACGTCAGGATACAACACAGCAGAACCAAAGACACACACACACACACACACACACACACACACACACACACACACACACACACACACACACACACATAGGTGCTACAGTCTTCATGCTGCAGCTGTGCTACACCTTGCTGGTGTTAGATTTATATTTAGATATTTTGCAAACAGCCATGGGAGAGATATCAATAATATTTCCACGTCACCTTTCATCAATTTACCTTCTTCATTAAAAGTACCTGTTTGTTTCGTTTGACCATTTTTCCAATCATTTGTTATGTACAGACACACACTGCTGTGTGCGGTGTGTGTGTGTGTGTGTACATTAAAATAATAAGACTACATCTTAGCATCATGAATGAATGATGAGTGTGGAGCAGATGGCAGCGTGTGTGTACAGCAGTGTTCACACACCACTTAGGACACAGTGTGATCTCCACAGTGTCCCAGACCGTCCACTACCACACTCTGTGTCCTGTCCAGACCTGCAGGCATGTCAGTGTTTGACGATCTTTCATACAGTGCTGTCATTCTGTGCGAAACAGAAACATGACGTTAAAATCAGTTTACACATTAATAAACGAACAAAAAACCCTTTGCCAGATTTACAAGGCTAATGACTGAAGACACTGGGAACATTAAGTGATCACATTAACTCTGATAAATGTCGCAGTAATGCTGTGATTTATGGCACCTGTTGCATAAGACGTTAAACATGCATCTGCATCAGTTGCCATGTTTCCATTTTTGTTCTCTCGGTGAAAGTGACAAGAAAATTTTGAACTGAACGGTCAGAACAGTCGGTCGACACAGACGCTCATCTCTGGGTGATGTATTCATGAGAAAATAAAATGAAAAATGGATTCAATTCAATTTTGAATTGAAGTTTAATTATTTTTTGGGAACTGCACGAGAAATGTAAGAGGCAGGTGGTGTTTGTACCATTCAGCACAGTCCCAGTGGACTCTGTCTGTCTCACTTACATAACTGTATCCCCCACTGCATTATGGGCCATACACAAACATTTTCCACTGCTGTTTGTTACATCACCTCAGGAGTCTGATCTTTGCCACTGTGTCATAAATGATTCCCTGAATTAACTCTATGAAAAATTGTTATCAATAAAGCTTTAAACCTTTAAAATCTGTTAATAATTAATCACTCTGTTGTAAACCATTTGTCCTTTAGCTGCATTTGCATTTTAATACCTTTATTCAAGCTGTTTCCAACTTGCAGTGTTTCTAGTCAGAAGTCGTAAATCTCTGGTTCGTTATCTGCTCCGGACATGTTATGAAAGATGATTAGATGCTGTTGAGATTAACATTATTTCAGTAGAGGAGCAGTGTTGAAGGAAGGTTAGTGGAGTGGATCACTAGCCTGAACGTGGCCATGGAGTCGATGAGAGCAGCCATCTCGCTTCTGTTTATGCTGTTGGCGTTTGGATCATCCAGTGCCAAAGGTAAAAGAAAAAGAAAAAAAAAAACTAAGGTTCTTCTTGTTTTGTTTTTTCTCTTTGTGAGGTTCTAGCTGGTTCTGTTTTCTTTCGAAACCTTTACACTAAAATGTTCTGCTCAATTAGGATTCAGGGCCTTAAAACAGGCACATAATTTCAATCAGAAACTTGATACATACTCATCTTTCTAATGATCATATCAACTCAGCTCTGATAGCCTCTGTTTAAGGCTCATATTTAACACTTTTACTGTGTTTTGTGTGAGATTTAATCCACAGATTAGAAAGACAGGTTTCTGGTTTTAAGTTTCTTTCACAAGAGCAGTTTATTTTGTGTCCATCAGCTTCCTTGATTGAGTGACTGTAATGGATTGTAGTTTGGTTAAACTTTGTTGGAGCTGAAATGTATTGAACAAAAAAACAAAAACAAAAACAAACAAACAAAAAAACCTTTGGCCCTTATATATTGACATTCTGTTGTCTAGTTTGGTGGTTTCTCTGTTTTTCTGTCTAGTAGCTGGTAGCTCAGGAATGAACTGATTTCTCTGTGCCATGTTCTTAATAAAGGTAAAACAAACAAACAAAAAAATGTTGGATGGTGGACTGAGTTAGAGAGGTCCTGGTGGCTCGTTTTAAAGGGGATCTCAGGATCTGAACGTTTGCTTTGACACTTTGACAGAGTTTATATCTGAGACCTTTAAAGCATCCTGCTCTGTCTGTTCATCTCTCAGTGACGCCGCAATTGCTTTCAGTTGTTACAGATCTGACGTTTCAGCTGCTGTCAGTGGTTCTACATAGGCTTTTTTTTTCCATTTCTGCTGCATTTATTCTCATCTGCTGACATTTCATCACTTTCTGTCAGGTCTCTGAACCTTTGAACACAGAGAAAAGGAAAAGTTGCTGTTATTTACCTTGGGTCCTCTCACCACTCACACCTCAGCTCTCATTGACTTCTTTCACTTTATTTGCAGTTTCGTTTTGATTCAACATTTGTGTATGTAATTTCTGTTGAGCATTTCCAGCAGCTCAATCACATGATTATACATCTATGAGTATTTTTCCTGATATCATTAACAACCATTTTGTATTCAAGACTTTATCTTCGCTCTGACTTGTCTGGTTCCACTTAGTGCCACTTTCCTACCCACTTGTTTTGTGAGGGTGTTCCAGATGTTTCACATCAGCACGCTGCAACAGCTTATTAGTTAGACAACTGTGCTAAAAACTGCCTGTTAAAGTAGGATGAGGTGTCTCTCCATTCTAATAAACATGCTAATAACACAATGGCCTGAACAGAGTCAGCTGGGTTTGACTACAGTATGTGTAGTGATTCATGTGCTCTAATCTTAAGCTTTTGCACTGTGGTTGCACAAACATTATATTACTACTGATGTAGACCGTTAAATCCAGTAATTGAGGAACTGACTCAGTCTGCATTTGTGTATTTGCCTGCAGTTGAGGAGGAGAACCCACAATTCTGGAGGTCTCAGGCTCAGAAGACGCTACAGTCGGTTTTGGACCGGAAGCTCAACTCTAATGTGGCAA
This sequence comes from Polydactylus sextarius, assembly GCA_016801845.1. Taxonomy (NCBI): domain Eukaryota; kingdom Metazoa; phylum Chordata; class Actinopteri; family Polynemidae; genus Polydactylus; species Polydactylus sextarius. The sequence goes on from CM028924.1 coordinate 6,070,975, forward strand.
AGAACATCCTGTTTTTCCTGGGAGATGGTAAATAACTACATAGTCATGATCTCACAGTAATACAATAATAATACCCGGATGGATTGAACAAAAGAGTGTGTTTGTTTGTGTCAGGAATGGGAATGACAACCTTCACAGCGGCTCGTATCCTCAAGGGACAACTGCAGAACCAGACTGGAGAGGAGACAGTGATGACCATGGACACCTTCCCCAGTGTGGGACTGGCTAAGGTACATGCACACACTTTTCTTTTCATATAATATAATTAAATAGCACAACATACTGCATGGGTGCCAAAATCACAAATCTCACGTCACAGCCCTCAGACCTGCTGCACCTGCTGTGACATCAGTGAGGATGGTAACAAATATGTGGAACCAGGATTAACAGTGAATGTGTTTATAGTAACACAGTCAGTGACACATTCAAAGACGTGGCCAAAAGATGCACTCATTAATGTTTTAATAATTATGATACATTAGAATATATTAGTGGATATTTAAAAGATTAAATGTAGTAATTATGTAGTTCATTGTTATGGTTCCAATTAACGTATGTTTCCATGTGTGTGTGTGTGTGTGTGTGTGTGTGTGTGTGTGTGTGTGTGTGTGTGTGTGTGTGTGTGTGTGTGTGTGTGTGTGTGTGTGTGTGTGTGTGTGTGTGCAGACCTACAGTGTGGACTTCCAGATTCCAGACAGCGCAGCCACGGCCACAGCCTATCTTTGTGGGGTGAAGACCAACCTAAACACCATTGGCGTGAGTGCAGCCGCTCGCAACGGCGTCTGCAAGAGTCAGAAGGGAAATGAGGTCACATCCATCCTGAAGTGGGCCAAAGACGCTGGTGAGAACACAGTGATAATCTGAATTTTGCTCTAAATTTTTTCCATTTAAAAAAATGTAGTTTAGGATGGTTCTACTTCAACAAATGATTCTGACCTATCAGAATCTGACAACACAACTAAAAACTATTTTAAAAAAAAATTTTGAATCATGGTGTCTGAACTTCTCATAACATTTGTTTTGTCTGTGCACTTTCACAACAATGGTGAGAAATGTGAATGAGATCAGTGTAGCTTTGCAGGATTTCAGTCAATTTCCAGAAGTAAAAAACGCCACCATCAACTGGTCTCCAAAGAAAAAAACATCACCACACATCACAATAAACAGCATGTCCTCAGGCTGTACCGGGTCACACTGGTTCTCACTGGCTCTTGACAAAAGAAATTCCTGAGGTCTGCTCTGAGCTGCAGCGCTGTCAAGTCACAGAGGGCACCCGGGAGCTACAGCTACAGGTCACACTGCAGAACAATGAGCTGCACAGGGAAGCACCACTCCACTGTTATCTGTGGCCATAAATATCTCTTAACACACATGTATGACATGTAATGACCTTGACCCTGACCCTGGCAGAGCACTGTGTCCTGACATGACACATTTTAGATAAATAAATGTACATGTGTGTCAGCAGCAATAAAAGCATTAATAAATAAAAAGCTGTAAATAAATAGGACATAAACAATAGAATAAAATCATAATAAAATCTGGCTGTGGACATTGTCAAACAGCATGACACATGAAAAAAAAAAAGAAAAAGAAAAGTAAGTGTGTTAAAGAAGTAAAAGTGTTATGTTAATGCCAGACCGGTGTTGAAGAGTCTGGTAGTCTGCTGCTGAAGAAGCTGCTCAGGGCAGCCACAGTCTTGTGTAGGAGGTGAGAGGCACTGTCCATGATGGACATCAGCAGTGTTGGATGGAGGTCATTCCAGGACAGAGCTGGCCTTTTTTCCACCAACTTGTTCAACCTTATTCATCCAGACTACAGTGAAGAAGACAGCAGATGTCACCACAGTGTCATAAAAAGATTTCAGCAGAGTCCTGCACACTCCAAAGGACCTCAGTGTCTTTAGTGGGTGAAGGCGGATTTGGCCCCTTTTGTGCAGAGCATCAGTGTTAGTGCTCCAATCCAGTTTATTATTCAGGTGAACAAAGAGGTATTTGTGATCCTCCACGGTGTAGTTTGCAGGTGCACTCCTGCAGAAATCAATCACCAACTCTTTTGTTTTCCTGGTGTTGATGAGGAGGTTGTTATTTCCCACATCAGTTGATGAAATCGTTGATTGCCTCCCCTGTATTCCTGCTTGTTCCCCTTGGATACACAACCAACAATGGCTGTGCCATCAGAGAACTTTAGAGATTGCATGAGTGCGTGTTTTAGCCCCTTACAGCTTCCTCCTAAACGATGATGTTGAATTGTGTTGAAATTATATTTACAGTTGAGTCCTCAAATAGCTCTGGACCCAGAACAATTGTAGGTGCTTTGAACTGATTCAAGAAATTCCTTTAACTTCATTAATTTAAGAATTTGGACCTCCATAGCCAGCATGAAATATAGAATATTATTTTTTTTTTTCATTCTTCTGGATCTAATAAGAATGTGATTCTAGCAGCTTACAGTTTGAAAGTATTGACATAATCACATCCATTGTAAATTAGTATGATACTAATGGATCTTGCAGGGAAGTCTGTTGGGATTGTAACAACCACACGGGTGCAACATGCCACTCCAGCAACCAGCTACGCCCACAGTGCCAGCAGAAAGTGGTACAGTGATGCTGACATGCCTGATGCTGCTATTAGGGATGGCTGCACTGACATCTCCTCCCAACTCATCAACAACACAGACATAGATGTAAGACCCCCCCTCCTCCATCATATTTTAGGGAGTTAACTGAATGGATGTAAAATTTAGTCTAATTGTGTGTGTTTCTAGGTGATCATTGGTGGCGGCAGGAAGTACATGACCCCCAGAGGTACCAAGGACCCAGAGTACCCCTGGAATTACTCCTCCAGGGGCAAAAGAAAAGATGGACGCAATCTCATCAATGAGTGGAAGTCCAAGAAAACTGGAAAGGTAAGGTCGGAGGGTTAGAGCGGGGGGTTATCTATTAGTTTCTATAAATATCATGGAGCAAGAAGAACTGCAACCACAGGGACATGGTCAGAGTACACCTGACCCTGTCGCCAGCTGAATTTTTCCAGAGCTTCAGCCCGGGGTAATTTAAGCTCAGCCCAGGGTAGCCAAAAAGTTGTCTAGCTTATTCTCGGCTCATCTTTAAATTTACATCCGGTCCAGCCGGGCTAGGCCCAGGCTGTCCTTAAAGTCTAGAAACCCCCTGCTCAAGACTCAGCAGAGCAGAGATAGCAGAGATATATTGGAACAGGTGAAGTGAAAGAGAGAGGGAGGAAGAGATCTGATAGATGGAGTAAAATGGTCACAGTCCCTTTCCATCCACTTGCGTTTATGTGCATATGATAAAAACCACGATAACTGGTTACGTCACCGTACTGCACCTTCTTCTTCTTCTGTGGTCTGATGATCCTTTTTATCTCGGTTGTATTGCTATAGGCTGTCCACATCATTTAACTTTAAAGACAGATGATATCTTAAATTTATATATTTTTTGTTGCAGGCGGGAATGATGAAAACTTGAACTTTCTCAGTCATGTTGTTGTTTATTTGATCATATTTAATTCAACTGTGACGCTTGTAAACTCAAGGTTTGTGATTGAGATAGTTACAGCAATGATAAGTGCATTGGTTGACTATTAACAAGCACAGATCATTTATATGGGTTCCTCCCACTCAGTGTGTCAGTGTGTGTTGTGTGTGTTGGCAGGTTGCTCACTATGTGTGGAACAAGAAAGAGTTTGATGCTGTTGACCCTGAAACCACAGACTACCTAATGGGTGAGTTTTTATTGATATTGTTTTACATCCTTTTGTTCTCGTGTCCTTCTCTTTCCATCAAAAAAAAATGGTGTTGATGGGAAGTCCTTGAAGAACACAATATCAAAAGTGTTTTGAGTTTCAGGCGTCACACACTCCAACTGAACCTGACATCTACCTACAAGTACATCAGGTTTTCAAGGTGCACAAACAGTCACATGGATTTTATAACGGAACAAAAGGTGTTTGTGAGGAGATGCTGCTTTCTGCAATCAATCCAACAATGCGAAATGCTGCCTTTTATAGATCAACTGCTCGGTGCTGAGTCTCCTCAGACAGATAATCTGACATTTTTAAATTTGCATTATTTGATTTTTGCAAATGTACAAGTGAACAGTTGTTTATATTATCTTCCTGTGTTATGGTACAAGACAAGCACAGTATCATGATAGCACGTGTTTCCTCTGTGTGTGTGTGTGTGTGTGACGGTGCAGAGGTGGAGTTATAGATGTATAGACTCAGTCATTGTGTAGTTTCTGATCTGAGTAGTTCTTGCTGAGGATGACTGGATTCTTCCCTCCACTTTGTCACATCCTGTGTGCTGATGATAGTCACAGTAGGAGGCAGATACACCTCTACTGTGAGCTGATAAAGTAGAGGTACTGTATTTTTACACAGAGATTTGGCCGTTGCACCATTTAATTTGTTTTGCCTCTCACCCTCTCAGCTTTGTTCGAACCTGGCGATCTGCACTTTGAGGCAAACAGGGACCCGAGCATGGACCCATCCATTGTTGAGACTACGGAAAAGGCCATCCGCATCCTCCAGAAAAATCCCAATGGCTTCTTCCTGCTAGTGGAGGGTGAGGACAATAGCTGCAGCCACCATCCACACACCCCTATCTATCAATTACTCTGTCAATCATAGGTTGGATAATAAAGTCCCCTGGTAGAAGAATGTCCTGCTGTAAAGAGGAACAGACCTTGTGGCTGGTCTTGGTGGATCGATTAAACCACTGACCAAGTAAAGATCAAAAAGGCAGCTGAAGTGGCAGTTAAGTGACTGCATTTCAGTAATTGTGATGTTTTCTTCAAATATCAAGATGTGTATCATAAATGGTGTCTTAATCAGTGACACTGTTGATTGACGGCCCTCGTGACCTCTGCTACATCACCTCCATCAGGTCAAAGGACAGTATGTACCTGCTGTGGATCCTGTGGGGTCACATCAATTGTGCATGCAGCTTTGATGAGTTCTCTGCGGTGTGTTAGTGCAGTGTGGTTGCCTGTTCCATGTGGCTGCCTCCCTGCCCCCCTCATTCATCTCTGTTTTAATCTGTGGAAGTGTCCAGGGACTCCATACTGCAGCCAGGTGTCTTCACAATGACTTCAAATTAACAGGCAACTTTATAAATAGAAGCAGGCATATGGTGCAATCCAAATACTGATAGCTCACTGAGACCACAACTAATGTAATCCACTTCACCGTCAGAATGTGTGAGCTGCAGGGTTGATATAAAATTCTTCTTTGAATGTGAGAGCTGAGGGACGTATTTCCCATTTTATGTTTTATTCTAAGACATATTTCACATGAGTCACATATTCTATTCTCTAACAGGGCGAAGGGAAATGTGTTTTTAACAGCTCGAGCTCAGCATTGGTCTTGACGTCACCTTACATTTGCTGTGTGTATATACAGCAGCTTTCAACTGAGTCACACTGTAACAGATTGGATCACTCATTACCATTAACATTCATCACTCCCTTCAGAACTGTATGACACTTTTCTGAATGAATCTTATAGGGTGATTTCATTTTAAGTTCAGGTCAAGTCTCAAATCATTGAAAACAATGTCTCCATCAAGTCTACAGTCATTTAAAACAAAACTGTTGAGACACATTCTGGTCCAGGTCCAGTCCAAAGTCTTAATGGACAAGTCCAAGATGTGTCAAGTTAAAGCAGACAAGTCCCAGTCAAAGTACATTGTTTCATGTTCTTTAGTTTTTGGAGTGATGTTCTTCAGAATTGTGGGATATTAAACTGCTGCATAAGAAAGAAAGATTTTTACTTTATAGAGATGATTAATTTAAAAACAAATAACTGTCTTAATTAGAAGGAATGAGAACATTCATCTCTGAAGGTAATGATAATATATCTTGAAGAGGTAGCTTTAATGAACTATTTCCCTCCCTGTCTGGTCAGGTGGCCGTATTGACCAGGCTCATCACGATGGGCGGGCTTTCATGGCGCTCCACGAGGCAGTCGCTTTCGACTACGCCATCGCCAAGGGCCTTGAACTCACCAAAGGGCACGAAACCCTAACTATTGTGACAGCTGACCACTCCCAGCCCCTGATTTTCACTGGTTACCCATTTAGAGGGCAAAGCATTCTGGGTAAGTATAGACTATCGTCAGTTCTTCCTTGAGATGCAAAGGTTTTAGGAAATGTCAAGAATGACAAGACAGTTTACCATCTCTGAGAGGAGGAAATTCATAGCTACTCCCCCTGCAGGTGTGTTCACATCCCAGGATAATAAACACCAAAGGTGGCATTATATGATCGTTGTTATGCTTGTGTGTGTGTGCACCACCAGCAGCTTGACATTTCCTCTGCTTTCTCTCTCCTTCAATTACAAGCCATTGAAACACATATAGCCAGCAGCCTTTCTATTTCAGTCTCTTGCTCACCCAGACTCTCGCCCCTCATCCCTCCACCTGTCTGACTGTTGACGGCACTCTCTCTCTCACTTACATTATCCCATCTCTGTCGTTCAGTTCAGTCATTCTCAGCTGCTAATCTGCTGTGTCATCAGCGTTCCTCACCCTTCACCTGTCCCCCATCACTCATCTCTATAAACCATTTTCTAATGTGTCAGATTTCAGTATTTTAGTATAATATATGGAAGGCTCCTATGGTGAAAGGCTCAGTTTGTTGGTTTTATTTGTCCAAAGATTGAGATTTATTTTGAAAGCTATTCACAGCAAAAGTGAACAATCTACAAGCTGTTTGATTCCTAAGATTTCAGGCACAGAAATTTCTATACACCAAATGTAAAAAAAACTGTTGCACTGTTGCAGTCGTTCAAATATCATCCCATCTGACCTACCTTGGGAAAGGATGTTAATCTATTAGGACAAGTCTTAATTTTACCCGGGGGGTTTATTACCTACCTGAGGGTTTCTTACTCTGGGGCAGACCTTGATTCATCTGGGAGAATCTTAATCTACCTGGGCAGACCTTTATCCACCCTGAAGGACTGCTTCAGGGTTGATAAAATACTTTGTTGCAAATCTTACCTTTCTCCTCTCCTCAGGAGAATAGACATGACTTAATGCTTTGCTGCCTCCCACTGGTGCTGCTAAGTCATTGCCTTTGCAATGATCTATGAGGGCTTCACTGGTCAGTGAACTACAGTCACAGTCTCCAGTGTACAGCAAACTAATAAAGGATTTTTTTCCCCCCCAAAGTTACAGTGAAACTTTCTCTGCATTAAACCACAAGATCTTTTCCTAAACCTGAACCAGGAGCTAGAAGACTCTAAAGAGAACCATTTTCATAAAGACATATCTGCTAGTTCCAGATTTCTGCTCTCTCTTTCCTGTCCTCTTCTTACCCCATGATCCTCCTCCTTCTCCCCTTCCTGCCATTGGTACAGCCATGATTAATGTGTTTATGAAACTGAGCTCTTCATCAGCAGGGAGGTTTGCCAGGTTAATGGTTCATCTGGATGCTGGATGGTGTTTGTGTATTCTGCAGGTAAATCTCCATTGTGGGCGACAGACTTCCTGCCGTACACCACACTGATGTATGGCAGTGGACCCGGACACAAAATTAACAGTGGCAAGCGGCCTGATATCCGTGACGTCAACACCAGTAAGATACATCCAGTATTTCACCAAATTCATTGTGTTAACAGTCAAGAAGTTAGAGTTATTTCTTCATCTTCATTCTTGTGAATGTGAGGACACAACACAGAGGCAATAACTGGTCACATACTGTAGCCAGTAGCTGAATTTATGAAGTAGCTGAAAGTCACACTTAAGTTGAAATGCAGATACCCAATCAAAAAAATACTTTGGTAGAAGTTCATTAATTAGAATTTACTGTACTTGTAGTGAAGTGTGAAGTGAATAGTTGAAAGAATTTAAAAAAGAAACTCATGATAACTATACAGATACTGCCAAAACACATGTAAGAAAATAGTGAAGTATTACTTCATTACTACAACACTGCTTATAACACAGCTGCATTAATTTGTTTTTTTTTTTTGGCCTCTTGGGGGCAGTACAGCCAGCTGTAATCACAGCATAACAAAACTTACTAATGTGATATTTTTGTGTTTTTCAGAAACTAAAGACTATGTCCAGTATGCTGCAGTGCCCTCAGTGTCATCCACTCACAGTGGCGAGGACGTGGTGGTTCTTGCCCATGGACCAATGGCTCACCTTTTCGAGGGTGTCCAGGAGCAGAACTACATCGCCCATGCTATGGCCTATGCTGCATGTGTCGGCGCTGACCAGAGGCACTGCCAGGGGCTAACTAAAGTTCCAGAGCGTCAAACCACCTCCAGCGATAGGAATTGGGCCAGCAGCACTCACAGCTCAGCAACTCTGTTTGGGAGCTTCCTGAGTGTGCTGCTGGTGCTGACATTGCTGATGTAGGAGCTGTCTCATCAGTGAATCCTACTGAGCCAATTTCACTTAAAGCCATCAGAGGTTATTGAAGAGTGGGCAGGGATTCATTGAGTTGGAGTTTTCCTCTCTCTGACAGTCTCTCTAGCTGACGGAGTAGTCTGAGCTCTGATGCTTGATTAACAACAACTTGTCAAATGTAAATCAATCTACTTTTCACTGAATCACTGTATTCTACCAATAAAATGGCTACAAATGGGTTTTAAGTGGACACCATAAAGTACACACACACACACACACACACACACACACACACACACACACACACACACATACATATATACATATATGTGTGTGTGTGTTTGTCCTTAATGTTTTCTTTTTATTACAATTTAAATAGGCCTAACGAGAAAAAGGTTTTGTCTCTTTATCTACAGCACTATAGGCTATACGTTTTCCTGTAGATATCTGGTATTGACAAAGTATTTAAAGAAACGTACACAATGTAAGTTATTCCCTTTCCTTTTTTTTGCCCTCTAACGCTTCCCAAAGGCTGTGCTGTGGAGCTGCGGTAACGGCGTCTGCTCCAGCTCTTCCCAGCGCAGCCATGCGGTTTGATCTCTGCAGTCAGTCACATCCAGTACTGTACTGCGCAACAGGCTTCCCGCACTACAGCCCGTACTACAGCCGTCCGGTCGGTGACGCTAGAACACCAGATCAAGCGCGATGTGACAGATGTGGCACTGGGAGGAATGGGGGGGTTATAGAAACTCTTCTCCGCTGCAACTTTAATGTGTAAAGCTGCTGCGCACTGCAGGAGCAGCGGGGGTGCAGAGGATTCTGTCCTCCACGCTTCGCAGAGAAGAATCATAGAGCTGATGTTTGTCCTGCCACGTGTTGACTGATGAGCACAAAAAAAGCTGATTATTTTGAACAGTGACTGATCACATGGTAATGTCTGTTTTGCGCGTATTTACGCACAGATAGTGCCTCTGGGGCATCGACCAAATTCCCCTTTGTAACCAAAGATCTGCACCAACTTAACATATCGAAGAAGAACACACACACACTGTTCCCGTCGTTCTACTAATCACCAGAAAACACCAAACTTTGACGTCCCACATTACTGTGCGATCACACTGCTGTTTGTCGTGGAGCAGGTTATTTTCAAGCATGTGGTAGTTAATGTGGTGCAGTCCGTGGTGCAGTTTGTTTCTTCATCTACTGTCAGCAGCCGTTCAGAAACGTTTGGGTGATGAATGGAAAGTATACAGATAACAGACGCAGCAGTGAAGAGGTGGCTGCACGGGTCAGGAGCTCTGTTTGTCTATGTTTAGGTGCATGTGGGCGACTGAAGATGCTTCAGGCGGAGTGGCTCATTCACAAAGAGCCTCACAATCTATTTGTCTTATTCACGCCCTCTTCGAGTACATGTGGGCGGCTGAACGTCTTATTTTTGGTAACGTCTCCTATATTTAGTGGCGTGCGCTGTGAGGTCGGACTGAGCCTGCAGCGAGGCCACTCAGCGGGGTGGAAGTAAGAGAGCGAGTCCTGGTGTTGGAAACATGTCAGCCTGTATGTAAAAAATGTCACTTCCTTACATGTGCAACTGCAGCCATAATTGGATGCCCTCATGATGACATCATATAAAGCTCGTATAAAGCTCGTGGCCATAAACGGGTCCAAAATTACCTTTTCCCTCTCGGATCGTCAGATTGTTCACGACAGGAAACAATGAATCAGTGATTCACCTGCTGCACAAATGTTGCTTCCTGCGCTCGGCCCCAGCTGCTCCGGGCTTTTACAGCTCTGGGTTCCCCTCAGACCTGTTGAAATATGCACTGAGCTCCTCGTTTATCATTACAGCAGCTTGTATATGGATGAAGAGAAGTATAATCCTCTGGTTGACAACTTGCTCTTCTTGTGCTCTCACCACTAACTCCGCCCTTCTCCCGGTGTCGGCTGGCATGCAAGGTGACACCAGCCAATCACGTCTCATTCCGCCTCTACCGAGCAGAGAAAAACAGTCGAGGCAGGCGGAAGCCACTTTGGCTGTGTATATATAAGCACTTAAGCGTGGGGTTGTATCAATGTGTCATCTTTCAGTGGCTCGGTGCCTGATCGAGAACGCGCACTGGGACCGGAGACCCGTCAAGGTTTGTGATGTGGTGTGGAACTGAGCGGCTGTGACACACACAGAGAGAGAGAAAGAGACAAAGAGAGGGGGAACCCAGCGCTTGAACACAAACTCATGTTGCCGCTGCCGCCGCCTCACACAGAGCTGTCCGCCCGCCGTGGTGCTGAACCGCAGCAAGCGACCCTTCAACCGGTGACGTAGAGCTGCGACTCTGAGGATCTGAGATCCGTCAGATCTGTCAACAGTCTGAAAAGAAACGGCCACTTTATTTTTTTTATTTTCTTTTATGAAACACGTGTGTGCGTGGATCTGAAGCGAGTGAAGATCTCGGAGAACACGGATCAGAAGTGATGATTGGACAGCCCCCCGCCAGCGGCGTCACTCCAGCGGTCTGAGCAAAGCAGGGGCTGCCGCTTCGCTTCGCTTCGTACCGGAATCCAGCGGAGCCTCCGTAGATGAGGAGAGTGGCAGAGGCGTTCGATCAGTGAGGTACGCTAGGCGTCTCTTACGCAAGGAAATTGGGGAAAGAAATTTGATAGATTGCTCTCCTAACAGGGTCTACATGCAGATGCGAAAATGGGCTGTATCAGCTCCAAAGCGCCAGTTGGTAAGAGTTGTTTTAATCTGCTATCATACCGCACGCTGCAGGAAGCCCGGGGTTTTCCGCATTTGTTTTGCTGCAGCCTTTCACGGGTGCAGAGGCTCTGAGAGAATCTGGGTGCTTGTAGAGCACAGCATGCTGTACCCGAGATCCGACGCTCATGATAGCGCTGCTGAGTCATATGCACATTGATGAGGAGCCCACATCTGATTGAAACTAAGATTGAAGCAGTTTCGGTCTATTAGAGGTTAGATTGTGTGTATGTGTGCAGGGGGTGCGTTGTGGTGTGGTGGTGGGGGAAGAGCTGAGGGGCTGGTAACTGCAGCCTAAACATCGCGATGCTACGAGAGTTACAAGGAGCTTTTTGGTGAGCCCGTCAGCCGGAGGCAGAGACGCAGAGGCGCCATGGACCTCACGGAGCGACGCGCTCTTTCACAGCTCTTGTATCTGTAGAGAAAGACCGACCCGGACAGGATGGTTCTGACCGCGCTGACCCACTTTAGTTGTAAGGTAGGGCACCTCCTGCTCCAGTACGCACACACGCACACGATGGCGCAAAACCTTGGGACGCATTAAGTCGTAATTTCTGAGAATTGGGGAAGATTTTTTCAGTTTGGGATTGAAATAGACTGACTGGTTGGTGTTGGTTGAAGGACGTCCACATTTAATTGGACTCCATCACCTTAAGTCGCACACATGCAGCTGCTTGTTGCCAAGAAACGAGCTTCCTGTTGCCACCGCATCCACTCGGTCTCCCACAGTTGTTTACACTTTCGCTGTACGTGTCTCCCATCCACTACGCTCGCGGCAACACGTCCCCTTGGGCCCGGTCCACACGAGCTACTCCGACCTTTGACGCCTGTCTCCACCAGTGATCATCCCCCATGATGACACCCATGTTATGTATTTGACCAGGTCTCCACTGTAGCCTCCATAAATTAAACCTGCTCCACATCCATCCATCTATCAATCCATCCATCTATTATTTTTTTTCAAACGACAGCCTAAATGCCACATGCAACCTTCTAGACTGTGATTTATCAGTCACTCACGTCTCCACATCCGCCTCTAATTGGTTGCGTAATCTGTCGCTTGATGATTGTGGCGCCTTTTTTCCGTCTCCTTGTCTCACAGTGCCCTACTCACACAAGCCCCACAGAGTTATCACATACAGTACGGGCCAGCAGCAACAACCACCTGTTTGACTCATATTTAGCCTGTAGCTGTAGCCGGTGTGTGGCGTCTGTTGCTACTGGTCTTGACCCAATTATGTAGATCCGCTCATCAGTCTCTCGGAGAACCCGAATGACTCGAGAGATACGAGGCAGAGGTCTCTCCATCTGCAGTTTCCACGACAACGGGACTGCACACGATTAGAGATATATAAAGAGATTGTATGTATATATGTGTATCTGTGTGTGTGAGAGAGAGTGGAGGAGGGGGGGGGCGGTAATAAATGAATAAATAAAATGACAGAAATTGTTTACTCTGAGGGAAGGAGACACTTGGAGCCACAGCTCCGTCAGAGGGATCAGTCAGAGGAACAGACGAACCGACGAACAGATGAGCCGCAGATGGAGAGTGGCCGCAGGCTGTCACAAGGCACAACCATCAGACCCAACCCGGTTCCATGTATCTGCGGTTTCATCCACAATCACCTCAGATCTGTTTGCATCCATTAATGACTTCATGTCCGCAGCAGGGTCAGCTAAACCGGATCCGTGACCCGGATCAGGGTTGCCTTCAGACACAGAGGCATTTATGTTTTTCAGACTGTGGTTTGAAGTCGCGCGGTTGCTGAGTGTTAAAGCATCGCTCCGGCAGCACGACGAGGAGCTGCTGACGTGTCGCCATGAAAATCTCTGCGAGCTCGAATAAGTGTCATATTTAGCTTATCAATTTAATGCTACAGGCCGCAGAGCGCGCGCGTATCTTCGTACTCCTCCACATACCACTTTTTGGCACGTGAGGTCTGTTTGTTGTGTGTCAGGTCTGTGAGCCCAGTCTAAGTGCCAGTTTAATTCAATTCAATTCAGTTTTATTTGTATTGCGCCAAATGACAAGGAATCATTTATCTAAAGTACCTTTACAACATCATAGAATATAAAAACCCAACATTTCCTACAGTAAGCACTTGGCGACAATAGAGGAAAAAGGACTCAGAGAGGTTTGACATTTCTGATTTGAAGACTGACATGATATGACTGTGTGTGGGAGCTGTCCCGGTGCTGAAATGCTCCGTCACTGAACCCGCCCCGCCCACGAGCCTCAGGTCCACTACGGTGCAAGTCACTGAGAGGTTATGGCGAAGGCACCAGCTGATTAAAGGTTCAAGTCCTCTATCCACCGAACAACCTCGTAAGTCTGTGAGGCAGAGAAGGTCCGAATGGTTTCACAGTCTGACGATGTTTGTTTGTTGATGACGTTGCCCAACGTGTATGGAACGGCAGGAACAGGTGAAACTGCACAATGTCATCGCAGGCATGTCCCTAATCCTGTTGCCGCTGTCTCCTCTGACAAAGCAGAACCATCTTGCTGCAGAGTCTCACTCGCATGACGTAGCATGGCTTTTTAAAGTGCATGGAAATTACCTCCCTTACTGTGTATATGCAGCCCATTAATCTGGCTGGGGGGGGGGAGGAGGGAGGCGTCCTTACTTTTTGTGGGTTTCTTTGGGGGCGAACTGCAGCGACATACCATCAACGCTCCTCAGTAGCTGCTCCGGAGCGCCCCCGTGGACGCAGGCAACTATGACCACTAGGCAAAACGCAATAAGGATTAGCCTTGAAATCCTTAAAACTCATAGTTGGTGATTCCTACAGTAATAAAACCAAATGTTTTCTGAACCATGGCGTTTTATTGTCACAGTAAAGTATAATACTGTGTTTGTTTCAGTTCATCTAAAGCGGGAACTTGGTGACCACAGTCTTTTTTATAATTATTATTGTTTTTATTTTGATTATCTTCACGTGGCTCTCTTCCTCCTGACAGTGGCGGTTGACGGTTCTTTGCGCGTGGACTGGAGCGCGGCAAGCTCCCTGTCTGACCTCGCGCTTTTGGGGAGCACACGGACCTGCTTGGCGCGCAGACTGATTGTGACAGCACCTCTGGGCGCTCTGGACTTCAGCGAGGTGCCTTTAACTTTCTCTGTCTCCCCCCTCTCTCTCTCTGTTGCATTGTCACTTTTCAGTTCCTCTTTTTTATTAAACTCTGGCCGGTTTGGTGTCTGACTGTTTCTCAGTGATCACTGACAGGACTGGAGCAGTTCAGATTAGTATTGGTCTGCGGTCACTGTTTGAGATTACGCAAAATAGCGATTTGTATCTCAATTGAATATAATACCAAGATAAACTATGTGTTTGTCTTTAAGATAAGAAGAGTTTATTGCTCCTTACCTGGAATGATTTAGTTGCTACAGCTGTTTTCTTCCTATAGTACAGTCTACGTTTATACAGTAGAAAAAGTAAAACGTAAGTCAGTAAAAAAGTAAGTAAAGAGTTTAACTGCGATTGGCAGGAACCACCGATGGTATATATAATACCGTACGATAATAATAATAATAATAATAGAAATTATAGGATATCGTGTCCATCAGCTCACAGTAGTTGTATACTGTAACCACTGGTACGCAGCAGATAAGACAAATCAAAGATGACAGTGTGAAATGTAATCCACCTCACGAAGCAGAAAATGATTTTCTCAACCCTTCCTGGTTTAATAATAATTACCTTATTAATCAAACCATCCAAGTCTTTAATGTGTGTCTCATCTCTGATCTCCTTTCTTCATTTTTAGTTTTCATTTGTGTTAAGCAGTCAGTTTCTAATTATTTGCAGATCATTTGGCATAATTAGCAATTAATTTTTAATTTGGGGTTTCAAATGGAAGCTCAGCGACACAGGGTGTGACGCTTCCAATCCTCTGGGCACAATCAATATAACTGTGCCCTAAGTTCAGCATCAGTGTTGTTCAGATGTAACATATTATACTTTTGTTCTGACCAGTTCACACAGACAACAGGTGGATTAACAAAAACAGACTTCTGGGTCCGGCAAATCATTGACCTCCTGTTACTTGCAGAAACTCTGGGTCATGAGGTAAAATGCTGCTTGTACTTTGTAAATCAAGGCTGAATCAGAGGTGATGACGATGATACAATGACGATGAAGAATCCATCTTGCCTCTT
The DNA here is from genome assembly GCA_016801845.1 of Polydactylus sextarius. Taxonomy (NCBI): domain Eukaryota; kingdom Metazoa; phylum Chordata; class Actinopteri; family Polynemidae; genus Polydactylus; species Polydactylus sextarius. The sequence goes on from CM028924.1 coordinate 6,086,256, forward strand.
TCATCCATCAGTGTGCACAGTCTGGGTGTGAGTGTGATGTATCGCAGTGAGCCAGCCAGGTGACGATTAGCGGCGCCTAAGTGATCCATTATGAAGAGCAGCCTCTCGTCTTCATGTGTGTGACTGTCGCTGAATGGCCACTGAGAGACGAGCAGCTCTGATCATGTCCTTCGGTGGGAAGATCTCTCTAATCTCTCACATACATATTATGCATAAGTAAAATATTCTGATTTAATAGTTTTTTTCTAGTTTCTTTTCTAATTTTCTGTATGAATAAGAAAACTGAAAGAGCAATTGAAGCAGGAGAAAAACCACAGTGATGGGTTGTGTAACACACAATTTGTGGAATGAAGTGACCTACCTGAGCCTAAAATGTGTGGTTGGTTTCTTAAACTACATTTGACAGTTTCACTTTGTCATTTTGCATGTTGACAATCACATCTTGACTCCTGACTGGCGCTTTGTACTGAAGAGTCTGTTATGTGTCCAGGAATGACAAGTCTTTGCCATCTGTTGTCTTTGTGCTGTTGAAACCATCTATAGATGAGTTTAAAACATATCTGGATGTGGGTGGACAACATTATGTCATTGCTTGTTTAACATCTCATTTTTAATTTAAGACTAAAGCAAAACATCATTCCTCCACTCTCCTGGAGATCCATGTCTCCTGCAAATTAACTTCCTTCTGACCTGTGAGCTGCTCTGCGGCACTAGAGAATTATCATGCCTGGCGGCAGCTGCTAATGCCTTTGCAGGCTCCCTCTCTGCTAGATTTTGCTGTGTATTTGTTTTTTATTATTATTATTTGGTTGTTGTTTTGTTGCTGTTAAATTGAAAAAGGTCGAGATGATGCTTCTGGGCTGAGCAAACTTCATGACGATGTCTGGTGTTTGTGATCTGTAATGGGCAGTGACTCATTAATATAGAGGAGGAATTATGGGATGGCTTTAACTTGACGGTGACTCAACAAAGCAAATGTGTTGTTCAATGGAGCCAGTGGAGCAGCAGGTGACATTAGAGCATCAGAGACTGGACACAGTCTGTACCTGTTGAGTTTCTCGTCTGTCCATATCCATTTTTAAAATGCCCAGTTAGCTGTGTGTGTGTGTGTGTGTGTGTGTGTGTGTGTGTGACCCATATTGAGTAACAAAACGCTCGCGTCATCTCAGCATGAGACCTCTGTTGTTGACATGCCTGTTTGCCACGTGAGCACAGGTAGGCCTATAAAAAGAGTTGGTAGACAAAAGGACTTGTCAACATCTGATATTCTGTCTGTGGTTTGACTTTACAGTGTGGCCAGACTCAGAGAAAGGGGTCCGTCTTTCTGTAACCAAGCGCCTGGTTCAATGTGGCTTTATTCAGTACTTGCCATAACATCAACATCAATATCCTCACAGCCACTTGTCTGTGTGCAAATAAATGAATAACACACAGCAACCGATTATGAGCCAAAATATTAACATCATTTCATTTTCACAGGATCGTGTCAAAACACTTGGCTACTTGTACAAACTAAGTTGTAGTTTGGAAATTAGCCAGTGAGCTAATTTAACAAACCGTCAAAGCTAACGTGTGGCTACATTGTCCATGACTTATTAAAAGACTGTCTGATTGTGTTAAAGAAAAAAAAGGCCTTGATGTGCACTGAAGCAGCAGAAGTGCTTCTTCCTGCATTCAAGGACCATGCTGGATTTTCCAGTGAGTCACAACAAGACGTTATTGCTGCACAAAACTCACACTCATGTATATTTTTTCTTCTTGTCATTGCAGGTGAATGTTGACGACACCGTTGAAATGTTACCAAAATCAAGACGAGCTCTTACCATTCAAGAGATTGCTGCGTTAGCACGATCCTCCCTGCACGGTGAGCACAACGTCATACACATAAACGCGTGTTCTTGAATGGACAGACTGCTGAAAATATGTGAACCTTATAATGTGACAAGCCCAGAATTTCTGCCTTTCAGGTATTTCCCAGGTAGTGAAGGACCATGTGACGAAGCCCACAGCCATGGCGCAGGGCAGAGTGGCCCACTTGATAGAGTGGAAAGGCTGGTGTAAGCCAATGGACACTCCCGCAGCCCTTGAATCAGACTTCAACTCGTATTCTGACCTCACTGAGGGAGAGCAGGAGGCACGCTTCGCTGCTGGTAAGAACTTCTGTAGTCTGTTTGTGGAATGTGTTTATTACATACATTTTTAAACACCCTGCTTCGCTTTGCTCCAAGTACAGGTTGAAAGAAAGTTTTTCCCGAATGTGCACAGTCGAGCTGAAAGCAAACACGGCAAGGAGATGGCACACACTTGGGGCTCCTGGTGATGTGTGAATTAATGATGATGGATCACAGAAGAGATCCTCATTATAATATGTGAAAAACCATCATAACAAAAGGCAGACACACAAATGTGTGTGTTTGCCTTTTTACACACTTATATACATGCATACATACATATAAAGCAGCATGCTTGAATAATATTGAATTATATTTTATTTTAATCTAGGAAGTGACATTTTATTTACATTTACAATTGACTGACATTCTTGTCTATATATTTATTCATTCATTTCAACTTTGCCAAACAAGCTTGTCATGAACTCCGTCATTCTAATATCAATAGGACATAACAGAAATAATATATAGGAAAATGTTGCTTATATTTGCAATAGCATTTCAGTCCATAAACTAAGGTGTGAAAACAAAAACAGTGACAAATGACAACAATCCAACTCTTGTTCAAAAAGAAGTCACATAAAAACAACATGTCCAGTTAAATCTAAATGTTAAGTGTTGTAACACACACACACACACACACACACACACACACACACACACACACACACACACACACACACACACACACACACTCACACACTCGGAAGCTTTAGATGACACGGTGAAACACTCCTCCCCAGAGGTCTGATCCCAGTGCAGATAAAACAGGACGTTTATTAGCAGCAGGTGTAAATGCAAAGATAATGATCAGGATCCAGATCCAGGATCAGGTTAACCTGAACTCTTCTCCTTCACAGAGTCACTCACTTCATCTTTTCCTTCTCTGTCATTCACCTCCTCGTCTCTCTGTTCACACTGTCCCCTCAGTTAATATTCCTCTCTGCTTGCCTCTTTACCTCCTTTTTTATTCAGTCTTTTTCACCCTGTCCTCCTGCCTGTTCTCTCGCTTGCTCCCTGCAATGCAGACTCTCAAGGTTAATTTGCACAGTAAGGTTTTGCTCCTGACGACTGCCACCGTGACTGAGCGATTTTCCTCTGTGCCTCCTCTCCTCTCTCTCCTTCCTCTTCTCCGTCCTCTCTTTTATCTCACTATTTACAGGACTTCTCTCTTTTCTGAAATCCATTCCAGTGTTCTCTGGCTGTGTGTGACTGTAATGATGATTTGCAAGAGCATTTGTTAAGATTAAAAAAGTTAAAAGTGCCCAGAATGGTTCCTCAAGCTTTCCATATATTCTTTAAGCAGTTTTTAGCGCTATAGATAGAATGGCTGTAAATGGCACACAACCAGGGTCTAATCCTCAGCAAGGATTTATAGCGGTCCTCACACATTTCAGCTGTATTTAATTAGTTTATGCTGAGGCTTTTGAGGGAGTTATTACTATACTTTAAAGTTCTCCTTGTCTCATAAGCTTACATCATCACCAGGCATCAGGGAACTGCCAGCTGTGCTGACTCCTTTTATTTTTGTCAACTGTCTCCTTGCAGCCAAATGATGGTGTTATTGAGACTGAGTGGACGCACTGCGTGAATGTCAGCGAGTGTTTTACTGCATTAAGTGAGCGCAGTGGGCATCCTGTGATCACTGTCATGGATTAGAGCAGTGAGATTTCGGTGTTTGCTGCAGTGAGAAATGGAAGAGGTCCCTGACCCCAGCACTATTCGGGTCTATAGGACTGATTCAGACACACCAAGATACTTAAAATCACTGGCTTAGTAAAACTTGTTTTACTGATTTCAACCAACTAATATTGACTTCTTTTGACCAACTGAATCTTTAAAACTGACACATTCTCTTCCGCTGTTGGTACTATCTCTATCCCAGTGACACAAAATCATAAGTACGCAGGTGAAACCTCGCTGACTCTTCCTCAGTCAAAGGAGTTAAAAAGCTTCATGTTCAGTGGAGAATTTAAGAGCAGCACATAGTGGTGCATTAGCTGGGAGATGCCTGTGTCTGTGCGCTGAGCTCAGGGCTACAGCTACAGTTGGAGATGAATGAGAGCATCGATCTCCCTCTGTGGGAGACAACGCATGAATACTGAGCAATGACCAGAGAGAGAGAGAGGCAGCTGAGGAGACAGAGTCAGAGAGATAGAATCAAAATGAGAAGTGAGGGGCCAAGGCCGAACGATAGCTCGGTAAAAAAAAAAAGCGAACAGTGGGAACTAGGAGAGTGAGGTGAGCCGATGAAGCGTTTTATTGAGAGAGATGATTGAAGAAAGGCGTGACATGAAGGCGCAAGTGGGTGAATGAAGACGAATACAAAACAGATGGATGGCAAGGAAGAAGCTGAGCTGTGGGTGATGAGGACAAAAAAGAAAAGACAGAAGGACTCTCTGATTGTTTCGTTGCTGATGATGATCAGAGGTGATTGGTCATGTGAAGCTTGTGGTTTTTCTGGTAGCGGCACAAGACAAACTGAATCACCAGAGATGATGATGATGATGTCCTCACTTTGGCCACGATATTTTTTCATGCACTTCTTAGTGTATGTTTGTTGTTCCCCAGCAGTTTAAGTGTTTTTACCAGAGCTGCACTTCAGATGACTTGGCAAACCAGCGTTTGTGCGGTACAGTGTTTCCAGTGACAGATGACCTTTGTGCTTTCACAAGATCTTTTCTGTCCCTCATCCTGCATTACAGCCAGTTAAACCCTTAGTGACAGCCATCTTGAGAGCAGCAGCCAAATCATCAGTCCAACTCTGCACAGACCTGTGGTCAAAAAAAAAAAAAAAAATAGAGCTGCACAAACAGTAGACAATGTGTGTCTCTTGTTACCATGCCAACCATGTATTGCGTACATGTGCAGCTCATGTGTATATTTATGCGTGTATGTGTGTGTGTTCAAAGGTGTGGCAGAGCAGTTTGCCATCGCTGAGGCTAAGCTGAGAGCCTGGTCTTCTGTGGATGGTGATGAGTCCAATGATGATTCATATGACGAAGACTTTCTGCCTGCCAACGAGCCCAGCACACAGAGCACAGGTACACACATACACACCTACACACACACATTAAATCACCTTTATTTCCTTTCATTACCTCCCTCCTCCCTAACAACCTGTCATACACACACCCTGCTCCTCATTTGCCTTCCTCTCCGTGTCTTTCTTTGTCCCAGTGCCCTAGTTTTCATCTGCTCCTGACATTTTTTTTTGTTCCTCGGCGCAATTTGATATCCCTCCTGCAAGTTTAATATCATTTCCTTTGCTGCAGAGAGTGTGTGTACGTTCATGTGTGTGTTTGTGTTAAGATGGTGTGTGAGTGGGATATAAATACAGTGTGTGTTTTTGTGTGTGTGTGTGTGTGTGTGTGTGTACCCCCAGCTTTCATTGTGATTACACTGAAGCACCAACAACCTGCATCCATTATTATTCAGCACAGTGCTGTTCCTGTGTCTTCATGGATCCATCTTGTGAACCTGCTCACAGACACTCTGACCTTCAGTGCTATAGAACACAGAACTTTCTCAAAGCACAGAACATTTTACGGAACGTTCTCTCCAGAATCAAAGATGATAATTAAATTCTCCATCAATTTACATATTATTTGCTATTATTGTTGTAATCTTCCGGTTTGTTATGCATATTTCTGTAATACAAACCTATGCTTTCTGTTGACTTTAATCACTTCAATACCATCAACCCCAAAAAAGTAGTAGACAAACTGCAGCTCCTCAGCACTGGTACCATCCAAAGTTGAGTTCACTCATCCACTTATCTACTCACTCTTCACCTATGACTGCTCATAACCTGGTATGTTGTGAAAAAGATCAAATAGCACCTCTCCTTCCTGTGAACACTGAGACACACCAAATTGTCTCAAGTTCTCATGTTACATTTGTACAGACATACAGAGGAGAGCATTGAGGCATACTGCTGCACTGTGTGGTGCTCCAGCTGTACTACAGAGGAGGAGGAGAACATTCAGAGTAGTGATGATAGTGAAGATGTCTCCGTGGATTATTGGCACCTCCTCTTCTAGCCCAGAAAATATCCACTCAGGTCATCTAGTCAGGCAAGAAAACAACATCACAAGGGACCCTTCCCATCCTGGTTACCCACTATTCACCACCCCTCCTTTAGAGACTAAAAGTACAAGAGACATAAGACAAAAAACCCTAAACACATGTAAACCAGTGTAATCAAGAGCCCTTCATCCCTCAGTTCATCATCCTCACTCCAGAGCTGAGCTGCAGCTGACACACGTGTGGACAAATTACCACACAGATGCTTATCTTGGTGTCTGTTTGCATTTAGTCAACAACAAGTTGGAGCTGAAAGCATCACACAAAACACTGAACAGCCTCAGAGCATCTGTCATATGAGATCTGTGTAAATGATAGTTCTAAAGTCAGGGCCTCTGTGTCTAACTGATGTTCGACAGGACTGATTTCAACTGATTGGTTCTGGGTTTGATTCACAGATAATTACCAGTAACAGGTTGGTTTTTGTTCTGTTCAGGTTGAACTTTAAACTCGGTGTGCTTTCAGCAATGTGTAATCATCATACAGCCTGTCCTTCCTGCTGCATTGTTTCCTTCCATGTTTGCTGAATGTAGCTTTCTTTTTGCTGTGTGGTGTAGCACTGTTTTCAACCCTCAGTCAGTGAAGGAACATGATGCTGCTGGCAGACACACGTACTAGTGAAGTACAAGATTTAAACAAAACTCATCAACACACCTCCACGGGGTTCTTGAAAGAATAAACATTAAAATAATGACTGGCAAAGTAAAGATTTATCTGCTAATAACTGAGTTCACTCACTCAGTTGTCCCTGGAGGAAAGATTTTTCATTTCATATTTCTCCTCTGTCTTTGCAGACGTGCCCTCATATCCTCCCTACCTGAAGGATCTGATTCACAGCCAGCTTTGCCAACATCTTGGTTTGAGAGGGTCCTGTAGTGAGGGCGGAGGTGGAAATGGAGAGGGAGGTGGCAGCGGAGAGCCCTCTCCCACGGCAGGCTCCCCAGACACTCTGTGCTCCAGCCTCTGCAGCTTGGACGAGCAGCACCCGCTGCTGCGTGACCTGGGATGCCACCGGGGCAACTGCTCTCACAGCAATGCCGCAGAGCTCGCTGCGAAGATCCTGTCGGCGCTGCAAGGTGGGGAGGAACTGCTGGCTCGACTTCAGAGGGCAGGGCAGAGCGGGCCTGGTGGTGGGGACTGTGTGTTCCACAGCCTGGCTGGGGGAGGGCGGGGCATAAAACCCTATGGGGGTCAAGACTCTCCTTGCTACTCCATGTCTTACTCTGAGACGTACCTGTCACCAGGCGAGGACGACGACACCCCCTGTAAGGACTATGAGAGCACTGCATGCCAGGTGGAGGCAGAGAGAAATGGGGAAGAAGACCCGCCCGGCTATGACCCACGCAGGAGGGTCTCTGACGTGGCCTCTTCTGGTGTGGTGTCACTGGATGAGGAAGATGAAGAGGAGGAGGAAGATAGGGCAGGAGAGCCAAGCAACCAGTGACTCCTCTTTTTCTCACCTCAGTGTTACTTCGCCAAGCTCTTTGGAGGGTTTTCTGTTTTTGCATTGACCTCCCCCTCTCCTCTACGGCATCTGAAAAGTTTGAACCTCTGCGCATGTGTTTTCTCTCTTCTCTGACTATGAAGTAAAACATCCGTCTTTGCCTTACTCGCAGCATTTCAACTCTGCCCTCCACCTCATAACTGCTTCACCTGCCTCCCCTCCTCCTCCCCCTTCCCTCCCAGGAGTACTGGACTTTGTGACAGTGGTCCAACGTCTCACACAGTGACAATGACAATGACTCTAGAAAATGGATGCCGCGAGCAGACAGACTGAGACTTTGAGTCCGAAACTCTGTCTTATCTTTGCATGTGTTTTGCAAGTGCTGAAAATGATGGGCTGACCTGGTCTTGAGCACGGTCTATTATCTCAGCTGTTCTGTATAACCCTGCCCATCTCCCACAGGAGGGCAGGTTGACATTGCATCCTGGGACCTGCCCTTGCCTGCCCCTCTTTCCCCCCCTTCCTCCTTTGCAAGAATCAAAATAGCATCCTTTTTGGGCATGGCTTGCTGAGTATGCCAAACTATTTATCCCTGTCACTACCAATTATGAGCAAATGCTGGAATGTCTACAAAGTGACAGGACATAGTATGTATTTTAAAATAACGTCAAAAGAAAAGATTTGTCACAGATTATATGATAGAAATGATATGCTTTTAATGTACTAGTTTTCTATCACTCAGACATGTTGTTCACATTATCACAAGCATCATTATGACTGATGTCTGCCATAATGATCAACTATAGCTTCTGATACTTTGGGTTCTGTGGATTCCTTCACGGAAAACATGGATAATTTTGGTTGTCTTAAAAATACACAGCAACAGCCGCAATGACAAACACAAAGAGAATGTTCCTAAAGTGACCCTTCCATGCTCTGTATTTGGCAAGAGGTAGTGTAGGTGAAGAGATGAGTTGCATCGGAGATTTTATATATTTTTGTATGCATTGTCTTGCTTTTATCTCTTTGCCTATGCGGCGTGCCAGTGTATGTGGTTTTTTGCACGAAGCTAATGTGGCTGTAGATTTCTCCTTTTCTTCGTTATCACTGTGTGATATAGTCTACTGGGAAAAAAAAAAAAACAAAACAACAAAAACAAAAAACAAAACAAATGTGAACAAAAAGTTTTTAATTTATTTTTTATTTCAAAAGAGGATTCTGTGATACGGTTTGTTATCGCCATCTGTCATGAAGAGCTCCTGTCTTTCTTAAAAATGCTCCACATTGGTTCCTCCTGAAAAGCTTTTTGCCTTTGATTCTGTACTTTCACTTCTTTTCTATGATGTTTGCAAAAGGGCAAGTTTAAGTGACACATGCAGAGACGTCCATCTCCGTGGTGATGTGAGGAGCCCCGTTCAGGTTCTCCCAGAGCGACTGTCATTCATACAACTCAGGAAATCCCATTGGACCAGAGCATTCCATACACACACATACAGTTCCACGCCTCCATCCTCAGTGTGTGTGTGTATTTTTGTGTGTCTGTGAAAGAGATCTTTTTTGTGCATAGTTATTTTCTACAAATAATTAAAGCACAGATTCAGTCCCTGCATCCTTCTCTTATGTTGACTTATGTTTGACTGTTTAGACAAAGCCTCAACATGTGAGTTTTGTAAGATGTCAGCAAGTTCCTGAAGCTTGCACTGTGTATTCATTCCAAACCCCTCCAACGCAGCAATTCCCTTTAAAATAGTGTCTGGTGTAGCTGAACTCTTGTTGAAGGTTGAACTTTTCCTGTGACTTGAGATAAAAACAGTGAATTTCATGGAGGGGGATGGGTTAGTTTGGAGAACTGAAAAGACAGCGACAACTCAGGGGGAACCACTGAAGCTGTGCCTTTCATTCGTCAAGTTTGACCTCCCGTGTTGTCCCATCATCATCAGTATCATCATCATCATCGGTCTGTCAGGACACAGTTCCTCCCCCTTCTCTCCTTTTTAAATGCACATGAGCAGAGTGAACCTGCTGCCATCAGTCAAACAGGGCCACTGAATCTCCTGTTGCGTCTCTGTGTGTTTCCTCCTGCAGCAGCTGGAAGTTACAGTCAACTGATCTGCGTCATTGTCCTTTGGGTTGACATTAAAAACTGGGTGATGCTGGCAAGGCGAGGTTGTGCTTTTGTGCCGGTGCGGTGACGTGAATGCAGCATTGTTCATTTCCTCACCTCTCTATTTATCAGACAGCTCTGTCCACCACTGTGCATTTACTCTGCCTGTCTCACTGCAGGAGGTGTGTTAGTGTGAGTGAGAGTGAGAGAAGATGGGCACCTTGGTGTGTCTTGTCTCTTTCGTACCCACAGTATATTTTGATGTACTACTGAGGACCATAATTTGCCCATTCATTCGGTCTCACATGATTCCTTTGTACAAGAAGTGGCTCTTTGGTGGATTTCCTCATCTATCTAGAGAGATACATGAGAATGTGTTGTACTCATAAGAATAGAAATAGCAGGTTTCCTGTGGACACACACACACACACACACACACACACACATGCAGACAAACAGCCTGATGAATGTCTTCTCTCTGCATCCCATTGTCCCTGTCCTGTCACTTTCTGCCTCCTCACCCCTTTTTGTCTCTGTCCTTTCCTCTTTGCTCCCACTCTCTCCCCCTTTCCTCCTCGCCCCCCTCCCTCCCTCTATCCCCTCTGGGGGCTCATTATGTAACTAAGAGGACATCTGAGTGCTACCTTTGCTGACAGGCAATTAGCCCGTGATTATAAAACTGCCTGATGAACAGGAGATGCTTATCTCTCTCTCCTATCTGTGTCTGTCTTTTTTTTTTCTCCCTCCTGTCTTTTTCCCTTTGCTTCATCTGACAGCTTGCTGTCCTTGAATTAGACAGATTTCTTCAGACTGAGGCATGTTTCTCTTTGGTGTGTGTGTGTGTGTATGTTTGTGTGTTTTACTTTGTTGCTTGAGGCAGGCACTGACATTGGACACTTATCAGAGAGAAATGCTCCAGATTCTGTGCTCTAGGTATTCCTTATATTATGGGGACTTAAAATCTGTTTATGCACTCAAGTTATGGGGACTTGTCTTCATTATGGAGACAAAGCAAATCCCCATAACGTAAACCATTCAGTTTTAACATATAGTGTGTGTGTGTACATGCGTGTGATAGTGGAGGAAGAACCCAGCGCTATAAAAAGACATCAAAACATCTGTCGGACAGTGCTGAGGCAGGAGGATGTATGAATATTCAGGTGGTGGAGGTGCCACTGTCACCCTGTATCTTGTTTTTAACCTGTTTTCCATTTTGAACAACGCTGAAGGGCCTGGGAGCACGCTCACCACATCACCAGCCCCCCTCCACCCCCCAGCAGTGAATATTACAACAGAACATGCAAACATAACAGACATAACTGAGTTTGAACTCAGGGCAGCGGGAACTGAAAACAGAGAGAGAGAGAGAGAGAGAGAGAGAGAGATGGTCTGTGTTTAACCCACATTAGCCTCCACCATCTTAATTAAAACATCCCACAATCCTCAGGGGGTGGGGTGGGGCAGGGCGGTGCGGGGGGTGCAGACAGTCACAGCAGGCACACACACAGAAATGAAAAAGACTTGCAGTACAGAATACATGAGAAAGTTCAGTCAGTATTAAGCCATACAGCTCAGCCAACAGAGACACACACAACATGAATTAACAGGGTATGAGGGCGACAGATGACCCAAACTGAATGTACTGTCCCATCCACATCCTGTGGGGTTGTGTGTCACCATCAGCAACAATCCAACACACACTCCACCTTCACACCTCTACAAAAATCTTTATCTTGTTGTTTTACTTTTTCCTCTTTTAGCTGAATGTAATTGTTTGAATATTGCCACTTTGGATTTGAAAAATCTTTTAAATCGTTGTTTGCTGCATCTGATATGATTTAAAGTTAATAAAAATATTGATGAAATTGATAGAATATTGTTATTGTTCTTTGCAAAAAAAAAAAAAAATCGCAAACCTTGTGCGACGTGGTTATTCTCTCATAGATAAAGATGATGGAAGCATTAATCTCAGTGTGGTGCTCTTTGGCTCAGGCTCCTCAATAATGAACTATTATACTCTGTCGACACCATTTACCTCTGGACACTGTGGTACATGCACCATAAAACCTACTGTGATTAGCCCTCTGACACGACGACATCATCATTATTAAGTTATTAGTGGGGCAGAGGACAGCAGTCTGAGAGGAACTGTGCAGGCTTGAGCTGGTCTTAGTGATTCTACAGCAGCAGGTATTTCATTCATGACATCATGGATCCCCAAGGAGTTTGCTAATCCACATGATGGACCTGGGAGGGACCTCTCTACTGTCATCATATGTGGGTACTGTTGGGTTCTCTGTAATATTATAGAGTTTTGACCTGACTATGTAAAGTGTTGATATAAATGCAATTTGTCAGTTCATTTGCAAAAAAAAAAAAAATATTTGAATTGAATGTAAAAATGGGAAAAAGGCTGAAAAGATGAGTGGAACCAAATTAAATTTGACTTCAATGGATCATATTTCTTCACTTCACACATACTTGGTTGACTGACTGAAATCTGGAGAATTTTTGGAGTCAATTTGGCACCTTGAACTCATGTTATTCAAACCATTCTGAACCATTTTTGCTGTGTGGCAGGAGTATTATCCTTCAAAAAGAGGACACTGTCATTAGGGAAGACTGTTTCCATAACAGAAACAGGTGGACTTAGTTTGCAACAATATTAAGGTCAGTGGTACATGTCAAAGTAACATTCATATGTAAGAACCCAAAAATTCATAGTAGAACATTGACCAGAGCATCACGACTGCATCCATCAACAGGACTGTTTCAAGGCACTTCGGGGATCCAGGAAATAACAACAAATGACAGGAAATTACAAAATTGATGGTGAGAAAGTGGGTGGGGCCTAATTTGGGAGATTCCAAATGACTACCAATTATAGCATTAAAAGGGGTGCTAATACAACTGTTGGATTAATATGGATTAAGTAAATAGTCAGTGAACCTCAGGGCACTAGTCAATCGCTTACTTTTGCCTGTTTAGTTGTGACAGCTCTGTCCACTGGTGCAAAGTCCCCCCAAAAAGCTAAGTGACATACAGACCCAGCCACCCACATGATGTAAAAGAAAAGCACCACAGAGTTGTAGTGTTTGAGATGCTCTAAATCGCTCACCCACCACTGCCAGGTGTCATTGTATCCAGATATTCAATACTGTTCACTTTACTTGACTGTGTCATAATGTTATGGCTGAAGTGTATAACACAAAGCATAGTGACCTAGATTCTCTGACTGTTAATGGGAGTGAAAACAGACAGCCCAGACTTAGGAGTCACATGTTTGTCATTTGTGAAAAGAAAAAAAGAGTAGTTTGTTAAGGGTTTGAACAAACATCAATGAAGACCATAATAGCTAAGGCATGTCCAGATCCTGTTTGAAACAACCACAGTTTTATTTTGTCATCTTACATCTGCTGCTCTCATTTACAGTACCCTCCCCCTAACCTGTTCTTTACACCATAAGGTCATCTTTTCCTCTGATAACCAATTGTCACATGACACCTAGGAGAAGGAGCATCAGAGGAAAAGAGAGACTGTATCAGACAGTGCTGTTAATAATATGTATTCATTACATTCTTAAAAAGGCTTCTCAGTACTTGGTACATTACCTTGTGTATATTGAGAATTTATGTCACATAATGTCAGCTTGGAAATGTGAAAAAGAAATGAATTGTTATGATTTTATCATCCAGGTGATTGGCATCAGGTCCACACACAAAGAATAGATTTTTTTTCTTTTCTTTTCTTTTCTTTTCTTTGCGGAGAGAATCTCATCTCGTCGTAGCCGTGGTAACTGGGTGGAACCACATCTGATTTTCCTAGTTCTGTCTGTGACTGAGTGAAAAATCTGATTTGAAGCTTGGGTCTGTGGACTGAATGTGACCAGAATAACTATACAGTTTCTACATGTCCCAGTGGTGCTTTCAGCTAAATGCTAATGTTATCACTAGCATTTAGTCAAGAGTTTTTAAACTACATTTTCTGCTTTTTAAAAAAATATGCATAGTATTTCACACTTTTCGCTGAAGAAACACACTGAGTCATGTTGGTGCTACTACTATATTAAATGGAATTCCTCAGCTGTATAGATACATCAAGTGTCCTGGCCATGACCGAGGCTACATGATGATGAATGGCAGAGGGATGTGTTGGTTTATGTTTTTCCTCATCCTTCAATGACACACATACACACCATAAAAGTATTAAAAGGTCAGTCTTGAATGTCACTGCTGACATGTTGTCAATTGGCAAAATTAAAGCTTTTAAATGCGGAATGTAAAGGTCAACCATGACAGTTATTACTACATTTGACCAAAGTAAAAAAGGTTTGCTTTTTGTGACCTTGGCCTTGATTTTTTTTTTTCATTCACATGTTTCAGTTTTGAATATTAGAGTTATTCCATTAGCAGGTAAGCAGTGCTCCAATGGACGTTTTTCTTCTGCATTATTGATAAAGTGCTCACATTGTGTGCAGAGTCAGTGTAACTGACAACCTGACCACTGCTTTCTGTGGTCAGAAATAGCAAAGCATCAGCAGGCCCCTTCACCGTTATCTCTACCATGCTTGTGCATGAGTATGTGTGAAGGGGGTCTTCACTCCTTATCAGTTTGTCCGTTACATTCTTGGCTCCAGTGGGTGGACAAACTGCCATTTATGGCTAAAGGAAGAACACAGTATATGACTCAAGCTGTGCTCCACTGACCCACAATGCACCAGGACTTAATATAAGCCACAACAAAAAGCTGTGGACAGTGAGTAAACTGTTAATAGCTCTGGCATCTCATCCCATTTCAGTCTGTGTGTAACCGTGAAAGGATCCAACAAATCTTTGATCCTGTGATGGCATCGCTGACATCTTCTAGCCGCAGGTCCTCCTCATCCTACTGCTCATCATCTCGGTACAGCACCTCTAGCTCATATCGGTCAGACGGCTCCCTGGGGAGATCATCTGATCCTTTGGACCCCCTCTTTGAGCCTTTTCTTGACTCAGTTGATCATTCCAGTCTGTTTGGAGAAGAGGGTCCTATGGGACCAAGCTGTTTGCCCCCCTTCAGCAGGCAGACCAGATCCTCCTATGGACACACTGGTAAGGGAGCTGATTCTTCATTAACTAAATATATAGTATAATAAACTTCTCCAAATCCAATAAAGAGCATAAAAGCTCATGTTACTCTACACTCTGAGTGTATCTAACACTAATTTCCACAAAGGGAAACACTACAGAGGTCACGTTAAGTTAAGTCACGTTAATGATGTTGGATGTTTGAGAGGAGTTAGGAGAAAAGAAGTTCAGAAGAGATTAGTCTTTAAGAGATTCTTGAAGAATCTCTCTTGAGAAGGAGATAGTTCTACCATGGGAGAACCACAGATAAAAAACAGTCTGAACTGAGACTGTCAGGATGTAGGGATGATGATACCACACAACATTCTTTGGAGGCTTTGGCTGTGTTCAAGTAGATGGTGCACACCCAGAAATACTCTTGAATGGGACTTGAATTTGATAAGGGCAGCCTTGCTATAGATAGTCCATTTGTACCGTGGCTGCCCATAGTGGGATTCTCACATTATGTGAAGGGATAACCACCGGTGAGATCTGCTTTTTCTTATGTGGTAGATGCAAATTTACACAACCAGGAGACAGCTGCAACACAGAAAGAGAAGGATAACTAGTCATCCAACACTGTTTGACATGAGAGGTGAAGAGCTGATTTTGATATTTAGTTCAGGAACAACAGATCAATATCTTTCATGGTAAAAAGCAGAGTAAAAAGAGCAGTTGACGGTGTATCTATAAAAAAGAAGGTACCTCAGAAACAAACCCTAGGCAGCAGGTATAACATCTTCTTCATTCATTTTCTCCACCAGCAGGAAAGAATCATTAGTATCTCACTTTACAGTCATGGGTTGACTGAAAGAAAAGCACCACAGAGAAGAAAAAGACCTGCAGGTCAGAGAGAGTAATGAACCGGTACCATAAGTGCTCTGTGAGAAAGAGTCTGCATGACTCCAGACATCGTCCACTGGGCCACATAAAAAACTAATAGCAAGATGAAAAAAAGAAAAAGACAAGGTGGAGTGCGGATATAAAATCAGAAGACTTAATACAGAATAGTTCTGCAATAACAACTGCAATATTTTATTTTATTTTTTTATTACCAGTGTGATGCGCCAGGCAAATTAAAGCATAATCAATAGTAAGGCTTGAAATTTCTCTGAAATCATTGTCCCATTTGGATCATTTAAATCATACGTCAGCAGCACATAAAAATGATATGAGAACTTTTGATGGCTCTCAAAATTTTACAAAATCTAATAAAGAAGCAACACGTGCTTGATGCTTTGAGTCTCTTTTAGTGAAGAAGCTTCAGTCTCCGGTGGCCTTTAATGAACTTTGTGTTGTTTTCTGAACATCAGATTCAAAAACAACTGAGATGTGGTGATCAGCTTGAAGATATTGAGCTCATAACTGTTAAATATGAGAAAAAAAACAAAAAAAAAAACAAGGTCAAAATATCATAGTTATGAGCACACTGGGGGGGATCAAGACGTTATCATTGTGATATATATTTATACCCCACATTTACCTATATTAAGCCACACCCAATTCTTATTTCGCTAATGCCTCTTAACATTTCTGTAACTAATGTTCTTATTTATTTTTACAGAAATCTTCAACTGTTCATGTCAAACCTCAACACACATTGTAATAGATTTTTCCTCTACAGCTCCTGCGGGTGGTGCTGTGATAGCTCGGCAGAGTGGCGGAGGCGGCGGGGTGCGTTGTCTTGGAGACAGCTACTACACTTCTGCTGACGTCAGCCAGTTTGAACCACATGACATAGTGGTGATGGCGTTCAAACACTACGTTGTCATTCAGGCCCAGAAGGTGTGTGAATAGAAATTAGGACAGGTGATTTTTTTTTCTTGTGCTGCTGCTAACAAAGCTAACAGCTCACAGAGAACATGTGAACACGATTGTGTGTTTGAACATGAAGTGTGTTTTCACGCACGTTGATCTCACCAATCTTAGAGTGTGGGAATCAATCAGAAATGAACATGAGTGTGATCACATCCTGCTATTTGATTGATGCAGGTGCATCTTCAAGTGTGGACTGATTTTTCATTGTCAAAGTAAAACAAACACTCAATCATTATACTAACTTTCCTGTTATTATTATTCCAGTGAACTGATCACAATTTCAAACAACAATGAAAAATTTATCAGAAAACAATTTTCCCCAACCTGGAGCCAAGAACCATGTGATGAGCATCCAAAGAAAAACTTGGGAGCTCACCCAGTGATTGGAAATATATTAATTAAAAATATATGTTGAACAAATTTTGTTTCCAGACGGTATCCACCAAGTGCCACCAAGAACAGAAGTTTTAAGCTATTGGAGCAATTTGCGATTTGGAGGAAATTTTGTGCAGGTGTTCATGTCCTGTCATGTGATATGGAAAAATAAAGGTACAGCCATGCGGAGAGGAAGAAGATTTTTTTTTATCCATTCTGCAAATTTTATTCTTGATAAATAAAACAAAATAATAATAATAATAATAATAATAATAAAAACATTCTTTTTTCTTATGTGTGGCCATACCTTAAGACTGAACCAGAGTAATTTCTCTTCTGGCGCCATCATCAGGTCATTTTTTCCCCATTTTGTTCCCTACTTTTACTACACTTAGGATCAATTATTCCGATCAGTCTCAGCTTCACTGTGTATTTGAGGGCACAGAGGGAAAGCTGGTGCTGAACTGTACTAGGATCATTTAAATGAGGGTCAGCAGACAGATGAGAGACACAAGCTCACTTTAAAGGCTCATAAGAGCAGAGGACTTCAAAGAGAACTTTTCATTTCCCTCTCTCTCCTCCTCTTCCCTTCCCTTTCTGCTGGACCATTTCACCCTCATGTCCTCCATGATCCTCTGTGACCTTTCTGATCTTTGTCTTTCCCTCACCCCTGTTCACCCCTTCCATTCCACAGCTCCTCCTTTTCTAACATCCAGTTTATAATTTTCAGGTGTTGGATGATGGTGTGAGCGTCAGTGACACATTCACCCATAAATCCCTATTCCCGGAGGATATGGACCCCCTGACGGTCAGTGGGACACTTAATCCTGATGGTACTCTGGTGGTGAGCGTCCGTCGGACCACAGCCCCAGGTGGGCTGGAGCCCCTGAGTGTACCCACTTACTATAGTGAAACTACTTTTTGATCTGTGGCCTCATGGTGCCTCTCAGTTAACATTGTTACTTCATTATAGTATGTTGGTGACCCTTTATCTAATTAGTCTTTTTTGACATAACATCCTTTACTGGCAGATTGTTAAATATATGAGGTCTTAGTGTTGTGGCAGATGAAAAAAAAAAAGTTTATATAAAACTAGTGTGTGCATTTAGTGAAGGGTTGAAACCTTTCAAAGACAATAATGCAATAAATGTATTTTTTTTTAGAACAATTGTATTATCATTTTTTGTTGTCCTTTAGGTTTGTGTTTGTAATTACTTGGAACAGTTGAGAAATGTTCCTGTTTTATTTTACTGTATTTGTCCTTACGAATAAAACAAGAAACATTCTTCATAATGTTAACGTCATAATGCTACTTGATCCACACCCAACTGTTGATTTATCCTAATACAAGAACATAACCTAAAGTACTTAAAGTGCAGTACTTGTATTTATTTGATCCTTTGGCCAGTTGGAGGAAGCTCCAAGCGACTCCTTACACAGACTATTGTGGCAATAAACACCCATCTAACAGATGCTGGAGAAACAGAAATAGTAAAGATGTTAATTACGGTCATGAACCTCACATTTTTCACACAGGTCTGATCCAGCTAATAATAGCTGTATCAAGCTATTAAAAGCTAATGTTAGAGCACAATGTTAGCATGTAGCTCGAAGGTTAGCCAGGTACATCACAGAGGAGTACACACACACACACACACACACACACACACACACACACACACACACACACACACACACACACACACAGGAGGCATCAGCCACAGACACAACCACATCTGTGTTTTCCAGCTGTTGCTGAAGAGAGAACAGAGGATGGACAGCTGCTGCAGAGAAACGTGATCCTAAGACACAACAGTCTTCAACAAAAAATGTTAATTGTTAAAATCTTTTTTATTCATCCCTGATATACAAAACAATGTTTCATTTTTCTCTGTGAAAAATAGCTCTGGATTTTGTTCAGCTCTGTCTGGTTTGGCCCTCTGGGTTTGCCATAGTGGAGGCCTCCAGTATGTACACTGTACCATCCCTAAAAGCCTCATAGACTGAATTAGAGGGCAGAGGGGGGGCATGATAGAACTGAGGCTGAGGGGTTCAGACCATGCAGCAGGACTCACCACAGAGCTGTCTGTGACCAGATGGAGAAGGCTTCCCAAAGCCACAGATGGGACTCAAATCCATAATTTCTGCAAACAGTTTCTTAAATATTTCTCTGCTGCATTTACAGAGGCTTCTGGGAAACATTCCCCTCCCAAACATCACTTTGTCACACTCAAGCTCCCAAGTGAGTGTCGGTTCTCCTCATATACTGTACATACATCTTTTTACACTTTTCAGTTTCTTAGAAAAATAAGGTTATCTTGCATTCATGTCATGAATTAAAACTGGTTATAAAGTGAGATGAACAACCATTATTGCACAAAATTGATTACCAACAAGTAGATCATCCATAAAGAGAACAATGACAAAACTCCTACGTTGTTTGATTAATACAGACTAATAAATATGCATCAACCTTGGTCTGAAAGCAGATGAAATGAACAAAGTGGGTGGAGGAAGACTGAAGGCAGAACAATGACAATCCATGATTAACACAACAACATCAGACCGGTGGATCTAGGTCAGTCCCGTTGGATGGGTAGGGGTGTGCGTGTGATGATGCAGTTGCCATGTTGATAATTGCATACATCAGCCACTCTGCTTCCAGATTTGTATGGGGGTGTGCGTGAAAAATGTCTCATCCACACCGGTATGACAAGCAAACTGGATCCAAACATTCAGGTCTGACTGCTTGTTCCTGCTGATGAAGAGGAGGAGGAGGAGGAGTTGATGATGCAGGCACTTGTGGAATGAATATGTCACTAATGCTCAGCTTCCCCATGCCTCACGTTACATTTCTTTTGCTTTCCTGTTGGCAGCCACTGCGAGCCTTGTTAGCCACGTTAGTTTTATTTGCACTTTACAATAAATGTCTTAGTGGAAATGTTTCAGACAGATGTCAGAAAATAATAATAATAATAAAAAATACACGAACAACATGAAAATCAATATTAAAAATCATAAAATGTGAAAAATATAAAACATTACAACAAACCAAAAAAAAAAAATCTCTTTCAAAACAGAGAATAGTCGACAATTTTCAGATTTGTGAAGACATTAAGTTATGATCTGTATTATAGGAATGATGTTAAATATATTAATCTCTAAGAATAACAATGCTAACCCATGGATCCTGCCCCATGTTTAAATCAAGTGATAGATAAAGCTGATTGGATGAACAGAAAGTGCCAATCAAAGTGAAGGATCTGATGCTATGCTAAGTATAATCTAAGACAGTATAAAGATACATATGACGTACAGTCACAGGATAGCAGATGTACGATAACTTCATTCACTCGTTTTCTGTCAAGAACAGAACAATACAGTTTGATCGATTGATAAGAACAGATCTACGTGCATGCTGTCATGCAAAGCCATGCTACTGTAACTGCAGCAAGACAAGACCCCAGCAAACGGTAAAAACCATGCAACGCATCGTACACTGGCGACGACAGTGATGCTGAGTGGAGTATGAGTGTGTTAAGGCAGCCAAAGCACAAAGTCCAAAATGATAAAAAAAAAAATAGATAAATATATAAAGATAAAAGAAAAGTGGAGTGTATATTAGAGGTCAGTAGCTGGGATAAGTTAAAAAAATGGAAGTGGAAAAGATGGAGAGATGAAAGAAAAGGAACAGCTCAATGTTTTCCTGCAGGAGCAGAGACTATGTGATGAGCCCTCAGTGTTAACAGCAGACATGAATTTTTAAATACACAGTACTTATACATTATCTGTCATGTCAAACTGTTTACTGAGTCAGAAACCACAACACCATCAAAACACTAACGATCCTCATAGTAGCTCGATTTCTGGAGTGTTAAATGGTAAGAATGTAGTGTTGACACTGGACTGTAGTGTTAGTCTCATTTCAATCTAATTAGATCAGACTCAGACTAGACCAGTGTCTCAACCCTGGACCACTTCGTCATGTAGCTGGTGGGGGAGAGGGAGGAGGGTGCTCTGCGTCTCCGATAGCAATGGTGGTTAGCTAACATGGCGATCAAAGGCAGATTGATGAGAGAGCCTAGAGCAGCTGGTTAGGTAATGATGTCTTCATTCTTTCAGCCATCCATTTGCTCCCGCTCTGGTTTCCCTCCCTCCCTCCCTCGCTTCCTGCCTTCTCCATCCGCGCCAACCTTCTCTGCGATGGTTATTAAGAGTTATATTTAGATGAGCACAAAACCTCCACTGTCAGAGTGCATTGCCATTGAGTGTCAGTGTGGGCTTCTATGTGTCTTCTGTAGCTACAGCATGAAGGGAATGTGTATGTTATGAGCTACGGGTGCTTCTGCCACTGCCAACGGGCATGTCTGTCTGCTCGATTGAACTGTACTTTCAACCTGACTTAATGGAAACTTAATGGAAAAACTAAGGCATCTCTCCCTGTGTGACACTCAGCAGAGGAAGAAAGAGAAATGGAGTCACAACAGATTCCAGTTAAACCCAGACCACCTGATCAAAGATCCAAAAGTTCAGAAAAAAAACAGACTGAAACTGAATTGTGTTCTCATGGCAATAAAATCATCTGATAAGAAATAATAAAAGTCTGCTACCTCCTTTTCTCATTTCACACAATCACTCTTAAAGTTCTCTCTCTCTCTCTCTCATGAACACACAACACACACACACACACACACACACACACACACACACACACACAGACACACACACAACTCTTCTTCTGTCATCCTTGTTATCATTGCTGGATTTCTCTGCTCCAATGGAAGACTTACTCCTGCTGGTCCACCCTTCAACATACACAAGTCTGATAAAAAAAAATCCCTTTTTTTTTTTTTTTTTTTTTTTTTTTTAGCCCAGTCCCAGTCTTCTGTATCCCACCACCCCCCGTAATCCACATTCATTCTGCCGTTGGCTCTCGAGGGAAAATGGAGAGCAGGGCACAGGTTGAGTTGTGTTCCAGCCTCCTGTGGAGTGTCTGGCTTGGTCAGTGCAGGTCAAAGCTGTGTGTGTTTGTGTGTGTGTGTTTGTATGTGAAATGGAGGGTGGTGGGTGTAGCAGAAGAACCCTTTCCAGAATTAAATATTGATCCTGAGCCCTGAGGATTTTTGCATGTTTGTGGCTTTGGGGGATTAAAATACCTCAATGCCTAACTCCTAATTGTCTTCCTCCCCCCTGCTCTTCATCTTCTTCTTCCTCCTCCTCTGCCTTCTTCTCGTTTCCTTCACTGGGATTTCTCATCAGATTCAGAGGGAGTGTGTTCACGGGGCAGCGACATGCTCTTGTGGCGGTCCCACAGCTTGTGGAGCTCGGTGGCCTCGTTCTCGCTGCTGCTGGTGCCACTGTCCCGGAAGCTGGCCAGAGGGGGGCGTACCTTCACACCCTTCACTGTCACGGAGCCTTCGATGGCCTTGCGAAGCTGCGAGACAAACACAAATTGGTTAAAGAAGAAGTCCAGTCAACCATGCAGGTAAGACCCCCAAACACGGTGGTGTCGCATGGGCAAATGTAGAGGGTTGGAAACAATAGAGAAAGGTAGAAACTACATAGAAGAAAAACAGACACCTTACTATATATTTTTATTATTATTATCATCATTTTTCATTTACTTTCATTACTTCATAATTCACTTGCACTCACACCACTACACTGCTACGATAGGCCAGGCCGCTAGGTGGCGCATCGCGTTTGCGGAAGAATAGGATTTACCTGAAGAGGAAGAATAAAACATGCCGCCATGATGATAACACCAGCACAACGTGTATCTCCTTTATTCTTACCACAGGTCGGTAAATACACTTTTAAACAGGTGCGAATGCTATATGTTAAGAGTTGAATAGGTGCCTTGAGAATTAGTTGTGTAAATACGAGAAAAGAATAACAAGTTATAGTGTCTAAAAGCGGGAAGTGTATGCTAACTGGCTAATGCTAAGCGGACCTGCATGGTAGTGTGTGTTTGTGTATACGAAAGGGTTAATGCTAAATGGACCTGTATAAAAGTGTGGGAAGAATATTGACCCGTAGCAGCAGGAAGATACATAAAATCTGTTTCATAAAATCTGTGATTTTCTGAGTCTCATATGTAAACAAATGCATATATTTGTGGATTATCGCCAAAACCAGGAAATGCTATTGGGAAGTAGTAGTGCAGAGTCGGGTGATTGTATTAAAGAATATAATTATTGTAGCTCAACTTTGTGAGAAAATGTGTTCTAAAAATGGTGTAATGTTGATTATTGCCCTATTTTTCATGAACATGATAGGATGTATTATTACTGCTATAAAAATGTTGTTTTATACCTCCATGTTGTAAGATGGCCATGTTATATGAAAGTTGGACTGATACTAAGGCGGTTAACTTGATACTAGAGTTTTGTGGAAGAATAGGATTTACATGAAAAGAGGAAGAATAAATCCTGCCACTGTGATGATAACACCAACACAATGTGTATCTTCTTTATTCTTACCACAGATCAGTCCAAAACTTGCAGCTCCCTGGCTATCAAGCAACACAAACCCCATCGATTGCTAAAGAGCTAAAGGTAAAAGTAAGTTTTTGCAGTTTCTGTTTTTGAAGTTTCCCTTCAGTGGAAAATGGAGCCAACTTAGCAATGTCAAATATACATTTAAAATTCAGGTAATGACCTATAGCCTGAAGCTCAGAACATTTAATGTTTAAATCTTAAACGTGAGGTTCAAATGAAAATCTGATTCAAAAAGACTTTGAGACGATGTTTCCTCTCTCTGCAGTGTAAGACCAGACACACAACTCATTTTCTTTGCTTTGCTTTTCTTATTTTTTTTTTCTCTGAGCTGGAGTTTGGCTTCAAAATTGTATTGTGGGGAAACCTTATGGTCAGAAGGCAGTATGCACTGCAAAAGTGAGGTCACAGTGACTGACTTTGTTTGCTTCCTCTTTACAGAGGAAGAGCACAAAAGGAAAGCAAGGCAGAAATATCCATGCTTTTATTAATCTCTGCAGCTCCCTGTGCAACTAACTGCACACAGGTCAGAGCTGCCTCTGCCACAGCAAACATTTATTCACCATATGTACCGACATCGCTCTCGAGACCAAAACGGGCATACATTTTTATTTACTGATAAATAAATGGTAAATAACGCGTTAATGTTGCACTTTTCTAATCTTTGTGACAGCTCACCTGTAGTGTTTTACACTACAGGTCACATGACATGACATTTACTAACCAGTCTTACACTGATGGAAAAATCATCAGGGAGAATTTGCGGTTCAGTGTCTTGCTCAACCACACTTCGACACCGCAGCCTGAAGCAAACGGGAATCGACCTTTTGATTAATGAATGACTCACTGAGTCACAACTGCCCCAATCAAATCATTAAAACATTGTATTCTTAATCATTCGAATGAACTGGGATTATCTGGTATCTAAAACTATTGCTGTGAGCCTCTCTTTGCTCTGATTTCTGAGAGTACATAAGTCACACACGTACACATACACACACAAACATCCTGGGCTTGTCTTGTACATATGGAGCAGAGAGCTGTAATATAACTGTGTGTCTGTGGCCAAACTGGGGAGACGGAGCTTTATCTGCCTTGGCTGGGTTTATTTTTTTATCTGCTGGTAGAACCCAGAACAAAACAGGAATAAATATCAGGGACAGGCTCGCAGCCTGTTGTGATTCCTTGCCAATTCTCAAAAAGCAAGTCGCTTTTAGTGTTTTTGAGGTGCTGCAGACGGAGGGTGATGGAGAGGTGGGTGCAGAGAACAGACAATAGGCTATTAAATGCTGTTTCTCTCTGTCTGTTACAGCATATAGCAGGCAGAGGGAGGAGGAGTCAGTGTTGACTGAAATGTCTGTATGTGTATGTAGATGATAAGTCAGTGGATCTGAAGTGTTGAATGTGCTGCCTGTGGGGATGCAGACACTCACAAGTCATTATACAACTATTCAACACCTGACGAAGAGTTTCAGCTTGTTTAAAGGACTCAGAGAAGACTCTTACTTCTTTGAGGGACACCACCCCTATGAGGCGTCCAATGCTGGTGACGTAGGCGTGGTCGAGGCCCAGCAGGGAGAAGATGGTGTGTGTCTGCAAAAGAAAACAGAGAATCTGGTTGGAAACAGTGAAGCCGTGTAAATGTTCCTGCTTTATGTTTTACAGGGAAAATGAGGTGCAGTTTAGAGAAACGCACCACTGACTTCAATTATCACCAATGACAACTTCATACACAATGGATTCATTCAATTAGTCACTCAGTCAGCCAAACTGGATATGACCACTTAAGGAAATAACATTCAGAGTATGGAGCTGGAGCAGGGAGCCCTAAGGTTGTTGAAAGAAAAAAGCCTTCATTATCTGGATACGTAGCTGTGAGCAGCAGACACTTTTTAAAGACAAGATCTTTATTCGGGTGAGAAAGAAAAAGTGAAGGTTTAACAGCAGAGACTTTGGAGAGGCATGTAGAACCAGTGAGCTAAAACAGTGACAAACAGTGAGTGACAAAGCAATTTTTTGACAAAGCAATTTTTCATTTGGAATGAATGTTTTAATGCCTACGAAGTGTTAATAGTCTATCAATTTTTTATGCACAGTGGAAGCAGATTTGTGTGTTGTAAATGAGGCCCGATAATGTTCTGAGCATAGTGGTTTTAAAATGTGTAAAAGAATATTTTCATGGCTGAGCATTGATGTGTAGACTCCAGCTGCAGACTGGGATGCAGTTACCACCTTAACCCATAACAGCTGTCATCTGAATGAGGTCAATCGCAGGGTGAACAGTCTGTCTCTGGTATAAAAAGGGAACAAATGTTGAGACCAGTTTCTAATAATAGTGATGGAGACAGTTACCTCATTTAGTTTAAATGTCTCTGACACTGAGGATGCCTGTAACGCTTATATTTAATGTCTTCAACTCTACTTCTTGTATTTTCCCATGACCCTACATGCCTTTTGAGTTCGAAATTTGCTGATGTGATTACTCGGTTTCCCCACCGGAATCAGAAAAGTTTCATTTAATCTCATCTTCCCCACTGAAGTGGCCATGAGAGGAAGAGGTCAGAAACTTTGGTGGTGGATCAGAAAGGCTGTGGGACTGATTCCAACTTGACTTTTTGTTCCCCAGCATTTTAGTTCTTAATGGGACTTTCTGCTCAGACAGTGTAGATTTTGTGGGATGTTTGGAAAAGATCCCAGAACGATGCCAAAGAAAAGATTGAAAAGATTCTTAGGACAATGTCCAGCTGTGATGTAATCTGTCAAAGAGACACAAAGAGAAAGGGAAACCTTATAGAGACAGAACAAAAAAGGAGATGAGTTGAAGAAAAGTCAGAGAAGCAGTAGGACTAATGGGTAAGTTCTGAACATCTGGATCTGTTACTGGATTCCAGATGTTGTTGTAGTTATGGTAGCACAGCTGGATTTCAGGAAAGACTCACTTGAGTTACATGAGGAAAATATTCACTGAACTCTGACAGTGACACTCTCCACAGCTACAACCATGATATTTATCATTCGACTGACTCTTTCCTTACTTTATGAATGATCCGTAAACCTAGAGAAACAAATTGTTATGTAAATATTCCATGAAAGAGATTTTTCTGTCACAAAAAGCCCTTCAGACAAACACGCACAACATCAGCGGGAGTGAAACAGCGCAGGATAAATGGCTGCCATACTCTGAGAGCTCTGAGCTCCGAATTAACTGAATAGCTGTACACAGCCGCGGCGGAGGCGGTGTTTAATATGCTCAAGGAGATTGTGCGTGGGTTTTTAGCAGAGTGCGAGGGAGGGAGGGGGTGAGATGGATTGGTGCAGGATCCCTCTCTTAAATGTTTAAAGAGTACTCACACAGAGCCCACAGGACCAGAGGGGGAGGGGTCAGAACAGGTAGTGTTATGAATGGGGGACATTAGACACTGCCACAGCCACTGGCTATCAGTGAGTCGGGGTGTGTGTTTGGGTGTGTGTCCACATGAGTTTTCTTACTGCACTGCAGTAAGAAATCTACTCTCACTCTTACTTTCACACAGTGGGGGGAGAGAATGAGAGAGAGAGTGTGTGTGTGTGTGTGTGTGTGTGTGTGTGTGTGATGTTTGCATCCTTCGGTGTCATTGCAGGGCCTCTGGGAGGATTCACTTTCAAAGTCCTTCTGTTTGTGGGGAATGAAGTTGGTCTCTCATTGATAATCAAGTTTATTATTGTCACAGAAAACTTATTTGTTCCAATGGGAGGACAAATAGTAATCTATTTTAAACTTACTGATACATTTTCTTTCTCTTGTCTCTTTGTTAAAGGTTCTATATATGCAGACATGCAGCAATTTGCAGAGCTTATTCATCTATCTACACATCCATCCATGTTCACGCCTCGGATCCATGGTAAGTTCTCAGTGGCCGTAGTTCAAACAAGATAGTTCAGGCGTTCAGTTTCTCTGACCAGAGACACTTTCCAGATCCTCCTGATTGATCCTGAAGTATTCCAAAACCAGCTGAGATACATAATCCTTTTTTTACATGAAGGAGCAGCAGCTCCATTCTTAGCTCCTCACCCTAACTCTTATGGTTGAGCCCAGACACCCTGCTGAGGAAACTCATTTCAGCTGCTTGTATCCACCATCTCATTGTTTCTGTCACTGCCCAAAGCTCATGATAGTTGAGGGTCAGAGTATAAACTGACTGGTAAATCGTCTGCTTTGTGTTCAAGCTCAGCTCCTCCTCCAACATGACAGTTTGAAACAACACCTGGCTCACTGCTGATGCCACAACCAAATACTGAGATGCAGCATTCAGTTTAATTCAGACACCACGTCTGGAACAGACCATAAAACCTGAGGTCTGAGGCTTTGAAAGTGCCCTGCTTCTTTTACATCTGTTTTAAGTAAAGACCTTTGAATTGCTTTGTTGTTTAACTTTGAGAGATTCAAACCAAATTAACTTGCCTAAATCACTTTAAACCTGGAAAAGTCAGGTTTTATCAGTGGAAAAGATGTAATACACAACAAGTCGACACACACTGAGCAGCAGTGATGCATTGTCCTCCAGTTTGAGACACACACACACAGGTGGAACAACAGCTGTATTTTGACTCAGACCTTGTGCAGCGATGTGCGCTCCACCAGCTGGAACGGGGCAGGGTCAATCTTGCAGTTGTTGAAGTTGACTTGCTCATCGAGCTGCCTCTCCTCCCACTCTGCAATCTGCAAAACAGACAGAGGAAAAGAGGAAACACAATGAAATTTAAACACACCTAATGATAATTTCTTATTCTTCTATAGTACATATCAGTTAATACACAGCTCAAACAGAGGGAGCTGACACTGACCAGTCTTACAGCCTGCTGGCATTACATGACTGACTATAAAAGTTGGAGTGACGGAGTGTGTCAGCCGCTGTCAAACAACTGACGTCTTCACTTCAGACTGATCAGAACACAAAGGCATCAAGCAATGTCATTCAAACCTCCTGACAAATCACCTCCCTCTGACAGACAAACGGCAGACCAGACACTCAACTCTGTGACTCTAAAATCACATGAGACCTATGACACTGGATGGCGCAGCAGAAGAAGAAGTGGTGATCACCAAAAGGAGGAGTAATATGTCTGACGTATGAGAAAAGGACAATGAGTGATACTGAGAGGAAAAAGATGAGAATGAGGTGGAATGTGTGGCTGACAGAGAGGAAATGAGAGGTGCTGTTGATGGATGAATTATGAATGATGTCATATCCAAAAATATAAGACTCCAGGGTAATTGCTCCATCTAGGGATATTGAAGAATCTAAACTGTGTGTGTGTGTGTGTGTGTGTGTGTGTGTGTGTGTGTGTGTGTGTGTGTGTGTGTGTGTGTGTGTGTGTGTGTGTGTGTGTGTGTGTGTGTGTGTGTGTGTGTGTGTGTGTGTGTGTGTGTGTGTGTGTGTGTGTTTGATGTAGAGACCTTTATTTGAAAGGTTATTAAGTCTTGGTAATACACTGATTTTTTTAATGTAAACTTGATTCCATTGCCCCTTAAAAAAAAACAATCAAACTCTTAAATAAAATTTGTCAGCCTGTCTTACCTCTCTGATGGTCATGTCATCTTCCACGTCTCCATCATCCTGAACAGGAGGAAAAGCAGAGGAAAGCAGTTAGGACACAGGTGTAGTTAACACACTGAGCACACACGAAGACAGAAATGATGAAATGGTTAACAATATAGTTGTTATTAACTCACTAAACATTTATTTGTAGTATTCATCTGAACACAGAAGGTGAAAACAGTTCATTGCATCAGAACAGCTGTGTGGAGACAGCTGGACACCAATGGAATGAGTGACTAAGAGAGCATCTACAGCACATTTAATGATCAGAGGGGGTGTGTGATGTATGACATGTCGAAACAGATGACAGTTATGATGATGGATCTGCAGCACTCTCATGAGCTCACGGCCCATAACAGAGAAGCTGACACAAGCTGGAATCAAACCAGCAACCCTGGGCTTCGCAGAGAGTGCTGATGGTCTGGCCTGATGGAGATGTGAGGACATCACCAGGAGGGTGTACACAGCTCTGTGTTTAGTCATGTGCTCCACAGCAGGTATTTATTTACCTTCCAGGAATGAACGTAGGACAACATGCGTGTTGACAGAGAGAGAGAGAGAGAGAGTGTGTGTGTGTGTGTGTGTGTGTGTGTGAGAGAGAGAGAGAGGGTATGTGTAAGTGTTTGTATGTCTGACCCAGGGGCTGATGGGAGCCCTGAGCTCATTTATCCTCATTGCTGTTGAGGCTGACTCGTCTGTAACCTTAGCAACTGTTGCTGCAGGGTAGAAGAGAGGTGCCCTACTGTAGCATTATGCAAGCAAAGGCTAGACGTGACTGGACTTGATGAGGCAACACACACACACACACAAACAAACACACACACACACACAAGGACCTACAGCAGCACTTATCACTGTGTCATTGATCGTCCTGCTTGTCACACAACATCAGGGCACTCTGAATGTCACCAACACGTGTGTGTGCGAGTGTATGAATCAGAGGAGGTGTGTTGTCGTTTGTGTGGTCATATTCAAATCAAAAGAGATTTGACAGCTGTGTGTGTGTGTGTGTGTGAGGCATCAGACCCTAGTCAAAGAGCGAGAACAGGCCAATGAAGCTGTGTTGCGTTCTGTGTCCACACAAATATTAGAAAGTTGACACTGACCCCGGCCTCACTACCTCTGGAATAAAGGGTCACTCTGGTCGAGTTACTAAAAAGTTTGTCTTTCACACATTGAACTTTAGTGTCATTTTCTTTGCACTGGCTTTGGAGGACACTCGTCTGGGACTTCTGCTGTCATGCCAAAGCATTGGAGGTTACTTGAATTTTATCACCACAGTATTACTGCTTCATGTCCAGCATTCACAGTGTCTATATTAGTGCTGACAACCAGTGCTCATAAATCACCAACAAAAACACTTTATCACTGAACTTTACAGAATTAAATTTTTGGGAAAGATCAAATGTCCACTTGTGACAATGACATAACATGATGTAAATGAGATTAAGTCACATGTTTACCCTTCAAGTGTAGTTGTCTTTAATGTTGAGGGTTTCACCTTTTTGGACCATGTCTATACTGTAGCTGTTAATACTATCGCCTGATTTCACTGATACCTGGTATTTGTCTAACATTTTCTTGGTGAATCTTTACACTGACGCTTTAAATTCTCTCCATGAATGTATCTGACGTCAAACATCACATCGTTTCACTCTTAAAAACAAATTACAGTTAGTGTGTCACAGTCTTCTTTAAAGGTAACTTCTTCCAGTCACATCTCTGGAGGACTCCTTTAAGCTGTGATACAGACCCTCAGATTTGTTTAACTGAACCCTCTCCTGGAAGACCTGACTTTGGTCTCCTTTTAATAATAATAAGTAGTTTGGTATGTATGTTCTACTGTAAACTCTTCTAATTGTAAATGTAAACAGAGAACAGAAAGTCATTTTGTCCTCAGGCCGTCCAGACTCAAACATGTTGTCTTCTAAAGTCAGTTGCTCTGACTTCAGTAGGAAATGAAACTTGAGGGGGGCGTTCCTGTTCAAATGTACAACGAGGTATTTGAAAATACTAACTTCCAAGTACAACTGGTCCACACTGCTTCGTCAGCACCATGGACAGTTCCATTGATTTGTCACCACGAACTACTGACTACCCTCAAAGCCACAGCCAATGTTCCCCTAAAGACTCAAGTACTGAATCATCACAGACAGTAAGTAACTGAATGTGAGAAGCTGTGGTATAAAGATGGACACCATATATAGCTCCATATTATGTTACTATGACAGCAGCAAAACATGCATCTTAGTGTAGCAGGTTTGGAGAACTTGTGAACTTGTGAAATGCAAAGTATTTTAATATTTGCGACACAATGTTTGCATACATCAGTGAACTCTCACTCTCTATCACAACTGGGCTCAGTTTTAGTTCGGTACAGATGACACTGATAGGGGATCTCAGCTTTGCTCTGAACAACACAAAGTTGCTCTAAACTGCTCATTAACTGTTTATAATCTAACATCTCTGAATATTGTGCAGCTAGATGTCAGAATCACTGAATGTGTGTAATCATCCCCAGCAGTTTGGCTCCAGATGTCACAGTGACTTTGATCACCATCTCCCTGCATCACTGATATGTGTGAAACTGTTCTTTGTTACCATACAAAATAACCACAAACACAACTTTCCAACAGACAAAGCCACTGCAAATGAATGCTCTGTGGTCACTCGGACTTCCTTAGTCTTTTTCTTAGCATTCTTGTAAAAAGAGCTGGTGTTCAAGGTGCACAGTGACTGCATATATATGTAGAAAACACTTTCAAACTTTGTTTTTGTGTAGTCCCTTGTTTGTGCTCTGTTGTTCTTCACAGAGGGTGATACTGGGGCAGTGGAGTGTTAATAGCCACACACGGACTCAATGCAAAGAGAACACGTATTGAGCTACCAACACCTGCATCATGTGCGTTATCTATCCATGTAAAAGTGTGAGACACACATTCCTCCCAACGATCTAAAGAAACAAAGAAACCCGCTGAAGAGAAAATCAAGAGAGAAGTGAGAGCATCATAAATAAAGCATGGAGACTCTGCGAGGACGCAAGAGTGGAGGGAAAATAATGAGAAAAGAAGAGAGAGAGAGAGACTTGGCAGCATTATTTCTCTGACACAGACTACTGATGTCATTTACCCTGCATCAATATTTCACAGCTGAGATGGAAGGATGGAGGAGAGTGGATCGGGTGGGGGGAGGGAGGGGGGCTTAAGAGAAGTGGAAGAAATGGACGAGGAGTGTGAAAGAGCTGCAGAGATTAAAGTGGATCCACAAACAAAGAAGGAAACAATAAATGTGAGAGAGGAGCTACAATAAGAGGAGGAAGGGAAGAGGAAGTAATAACTTGATTTCTCATCTGCCATGGGGGAGTATGTCCAACTGTTTATTCATATTCCTGCTCAGGCCCACAGAGGCCGATGCTGTGATCAGCACATAGATGTTAATAATGACCCCTGATGACAATGAAACGGGCCCAGTGGCCCATGGTCCGCTGATACAGTGCAACAGAGGCTCGTTACTAATTAGCATGCCGCGAGGCAATAATGACTAACGTGCCCACTTAACACATCTAAACCTGTTCTATTAATAGACCTTATGTCTCAGCACTGGCTGCACATTATGTTCCTCATGTGTACATGTAACACATCACTGAAATCAATTACAACAATGGAGGCCTGACTAGTGTTGTTAAACAACAATGTATATTTGTGGCATTAAAATGGATATAATCTGATTGGTAGATGACACAATATCTATACAACAAGACATTAGTGTGAAATCTAATTTACATTCTACGCTGTTCAAATTGATGTCAGCCTGATGACTAGAAAAAGTTATAAACACAAGTTGATATCTGATATCTGTTCTCAAGGCCCACTCATCTTACAAAACTAAATTTCTTCTTTTTAATTAAACACTACTTGTATAATTTACAATGGTCAGATTTAATAAGAAAATGAGACACTATGTCAGCTGTCTCCCTACAAATGAAACGAAAATCCCTTCTGCCGCAGTAGAAAATATGAAAATGGCACAGAGGCTTAAATTATAATTCAACTACATATTTCATATTACATTTTACAGCAATAACACACCACGCTGTGGTCAATAAATAATGAGAATGAATAAATGAAAACAGTTTATGAGTTGTAGACCCTCACCTCAAAAACACAAAGACCACGTAGCGACCGGCTGTAAATTATTTAATTTGACTAAAAATGTGTTTATCCTCATTCAGCTCAAAGTTAAGTTTCTCAACCCCGATAAAAGTCTCCGCTCCACGTGAGCACAGGGGCATCACAGGGGTGTGATATACGCGCCAGGGGGTTCATATTTTACACAACCAAAAGAGAAAAACATTCCCAGTGCCTCTTCTCATTTGGTTTGACAACACAATATTTCTCTTATGGTCCAACTTTCCTGTGTGTTATTTATAAGCTATATATCTGGGTTTATCCACAGGCCCTGAAGCTACAGATGAAGAATGACCTGACGCCGCTCTGTGTTCCTGAATGATTGAAAGTATGTACAGACTTCAATAATTGTCACTGACATGTGAAACTAATGGAGCCCTTTAAAGTGCCTCAAGTCTAAATCATTAATAGTGCTAATAGAGTTACACTGACACAATAATGACCAAGGCTGACGGACGAGTCGTGCTGTATTTATATGACTTTAATATCCACGTGATGTTGTGACAAATAAACTTTTCCCATCAGGCTCTAAGGCTACTTCACTAACCTGCCAGGTAACTATGTTTTAACTATATCCCTAGAAATAGTTAGGTTGTAGGAAAACACTGCATATGAATGGTCGGCAGCAAACTAGTTTTTAATGGAAATAGTAATGTTATGTCACATAAGCGGCATCATTATTATCATTATACAACAACAATAAATCCAACTGTCATAGGACGGTAGGACGCAGCTACTATAACTCAGCTGTTGGGAAATTGAGCTGCACCAGTAGCTCCACTCATCACTACCACCATTAAACATGAATATACTACCCCTGAAAATGATTGCTGTTCAAACTGGAAGCTTTAAGTTCACTTGAAATCTATTATTATATTAATATTTATAATTTATTGACTGTGTTTGCAGGGAATAAATTACACATTTGTGGTAATAAGGTGTTGAATGTAGCTTATGGTTTAATCAACAGAGATGTATGATAATGTGTATCAGCTGTGGCTTTTAGTCTTAAAGTCAGTATCCGTCCTTGCATTATTCTGGACACAAAGTGAAAACAACATGGAGAACATGCTCACCCCATAGAAAGTCTTTAAGCTGGGTGGAGGCTCCTAGTGAATGAAACCACATCATATGTGATGAGTGACAAAGAATTTCATGCTGATTTGAGAACTTACAAAGGTGAGATTATGAAATTGATGTTGACACACAGACAACAGCCGTGTGAGAACTTTGTCTCAAGGCCTGATGCTGTTTGATTTCCTGAAACGGGGTCATCTGATCATTGGGTCATGCAGCACTAGGATAAATCATTATGTGTCAATTCATAATCAGGCTTGTTTCACTGATTGACATGCATCGCTGCTGGAGCAGATGCAATTGTTGGTAATTCAGTGGATGGTGGATAATGTCCCAGCGTGCGATTATATTTCATATTGATACCCTCGACAACTGCTCATGCATCATTATTTCATCCGATGCTGACGAAACATATTTCTTTCAAATACCTGTCCGGCGGTAATGAAGAGATATGATGCTCCTGTACTGTTATCTAACTCTGCATGCACACAGGAACTCACCCCTCCCTCCCACACATAAAACACATAGTTTAGCACAATATATTTAATCAATTAGGACGAATGGATTGGGACCTCGGGTCGGTCGAGGAGCAGGGTGGGCCCTGCCTCAGGTGACACGGCTGATGATGGACAGCATGCTTGGCTGAACAGTCTCGTCCTCATAGACCACATGCCCACGAGTCAAACATGTTTCAACTGTCATAGCCTCCTACTGGGAGTTAACAGGTTTAAGAGAAGCTAAATACATCAGGACTAAAGGAAGCTCATTGGAGTTTTAAGAAACATTTTAGGGTCAAAAGAAATGTTTATGCTGATCCAACATATTTTTTAAATGGGTGATCCATGGAGGCGTTTGATGCCTCGTGGTGATATTTCAGTGATTTCCATAAAATGTGCTGACCAATGAAAGCTTAACTGAGTCCTGTATGTAACCACTGAAGCGAGTGGGCGAGCGAACGGGTTAGACAAGGACGAGGATGTTCACACTTTTTAGCACAATGGCACAGACAGGCATCCGCTGAGCCCGGCCATCGGCATTTGGGATTAGCCCTGGGATGGAGATGGCAGGGTGACAATCAGGTGATTGGCTCATGATCCGCCCTTAGCCAGGCAGATTCCAGGCGTTCGGGGTAGCCCTGATCACTGGCTCTTACCACGACAGATATCCTGACTCGTTTGGACGGCTTCCTGAGCTCAGGAGACGTGGGACTCTCCATGTTGTTGTTTTTCTTCCAGACCGTCAGAAACAAGCACATGTTAACAACAACCTCAACTGCAATAAATAAACCTTCTTGCAACGGTACTCTGACATGAAAAAAAAAAAAAAAAAAAAAAATCACTGAAATGCTGAGGGAAAAAAATTAATTTAAACCTTATTTGTATGAAATAAGCCGTCAGTGGAGGGGGTTGCGGTACTGTGGAGAGTGGAGGACTGTATGTGAGAGATAGAGCAGGACTGTGTGGGTGTGCAGAATGTGTAAGTGACAGGATGTGAGCCACTGTGCGTGTGTGTGTTTGTGTGTGTGTGTGACGGTGGCATTTGAGGACACAGCTCTCTCACCTCTAGGCCTTCTGTGTCTGGACTGGCACAGAACAGGTTCTTTAAAGCGATGCCGGAATTGTCATGTGGGCCTGAAAGAGACAGAGAGAAAGATTGAATGTGAATGTGGCTGCGATAATTTTTCAACGGCTTTCAACGACAGCTGCATCATCTGCAAACATCCTGACAGACCTGGCCCTCATGAACATGAATCTGGAGAAGACCAAGGTGTTGATTACATCTACATGCTGTAAATCATCCCCAGTTAAGAAGAGCTAATGGTTGACATAAATATGAAAAAAAACATAAAAGTGGGAAACGGTCACTACATGCTGAGAAAACAGAACAAAGGCAAACTTAAAACTCAAGAACTGAGACACTCAGTTCTCGACAAGATCCAGTGTTTACTGTAGTGTAACCTACCACCATTACACTGCTGTTTTTTATATTATATATTATCATGACTGTAATCCTACCAAGGGGTGCCTCGAAGTTAAAAGACAGAAATGACAAACTCTCCTTCTGGATCTTTTAAATGTGTCTATCTGTCTTTCTATCTCTCTATCTCTCTATCTCTCTCAGGAAAATAAGCATCTTACTGGTGGGAATCTCAGAGGGTCGCTCAACCACAGACGATCTCTTCAGAGCAGGTTTGAGAGGTTTCTGTGGGGCTGGACGAGTGGGACTGAAGGATGATTCTTCAGTGGAGATCTGCACACACACAGGCACACAAAGCACACACACAAACAAAGATGAAACAACTAAAGCCCTCTCTCTCTCTGACTGAAGTCATTAGACAAAATGACTTTCCTCTACAGAGTGAAGAGATGGAGACAAATCAAAAAGACAAGAAACACCAAGCACAGGGTAAAAAAAACAACTTGTCCAGATCGAAGACTCTTGAGGATACATGTGTAAAAACACACAGGAATAAATGGATTTTGGCATCAGCCACTATATACACCTTCAATACTGCTGACTTCCTCTGTATTGCTGCTGACTTATATGTTATATGTGTGTGTATATTTTTTTCCTACTTCATATACCTATTTGCATCCTTTATGCTTACATTTAATACTATCCTATTTTTATATTTCTATTACTATTTCAGTCCATATGTATGTCCTGTGCATGTGGCAGACGTTGATTTCGATATCTGGAGGGTACAGCTAAAGGCATTTACATATTTTACAAGGAGACATATATTCATTATACTCAATGGAATTGGAATTGGGGCAATGAGTTGCCATGAAGTTTCAAGTCAAGCATTTAACTCGTTTGATAAAAATACAAAGAGACAAACAAATATTGACTTGAGTTAAAATAAAATAATGTGTTTACAGAGTTATTCTTTTAAATTCTGTAGTAACTAGATGTTAGAGTTGACTGTAATTGGGAGGGAATAAAGCGTGTAATCATAATATTTAAGATCTGAAAATATCTAATTATATAAGTTAATCGAGTTAGAATCTACAAATTAGAGCATTTTTGTGGAACACACAAACAGATAATAAAGTCCAAGGTGTTTCCATATGTTGGCGCACCACATCCCGTCTCTAGACTGCAGCAACCCTGACCTGGAAGCGGACCTCCTGACTGGCTCGCTGGCTGCCGTCCTCACTGCCTGGGTTCGACACGACCGACATACGCTTCTTCTCCGCTGCAGATCGCTCTCTGATGTACTGGAGCCGCCTGGGGCGACCGAGCTGCTGGGAGAGCAGAGACTGGAGCTGGGCACGCTCGATGGAACCCAGCAGGATCATGGACTCTGGGACAGGAGACACAGACACGAAACAAAGACGTGAAGAACAAAGGCAGATGAAGGAAGTGGAGGAGGATTGGGAGAAGTGGGAAGTGAGTAAGATGACAGCAGGAGAATCCAAACACATGCAGTAGCACTGTAGTTACATAACAAGAGCCCAGATACAGTCGATGTGTCTTTGCCAAAGTGTGTGAGTGGGTGGCACCCTGCTTGTGTTAAGTAATTGCCTTTGTGATGGTACACACTGATAATGTATTTGTTTAAATGCTGCAGCTAATTGTTCTTGTACGATTGCTTGATACAGAGCTGGAATACCAAATTTGCACTTCAGTGAGTTTGGGACTCACTCACAGGTGCATCAGCAGCGCTGTGCCCTGAAAGACTGTCAATCCATCACTTTAATGAGCACCTCATCAAGGTTACTACAGTTATTTGTTTTGTTAGTTGAAGGGACGCTTGGTCCAGAGGACACTGACATAACACATCACACATACTTGCACTGGAAAAAAATATTAATGTGGTCAATAAAAGAACACATTTTGATGATAAGATTTGGTCTATAACTATCTGTGGAGGTTCATCTTTTGTCATCTTTGGTTTCTAGTATCTATCTCTCTGGGGTGATGCTTTCCAGCTCCCTCTGGAGGATCCCAAGATGTTCCCAGGCTGTGTGAGATATCTAGTTGCTCCAGTTTGATCTGGAACCAACCAGAAGTTTCCAATTGGTCTTCCAGCTGCCAGAAACCAGTTACATGGGCCTGGAAAAAATCTCCACCACCATCACCAAGAGGTAACTGGGAGGCATCCTGGTAAGATGACCCACCTCAACCTACCCCCTTGAAACAAGATGTTTATCTTGTTTCAAGTCAGTCTGTCCTGACCCTGTCCTGACCCAGGTATCACTGCAACCTGATGCCTACATGGAGCTACCCACAGTAACTGGTTGGCT
Source organism: Polydactylus sextarius (assembly GCA_016801845.1). Taxonomy (NCBI): domain Eukaryota; kingdom Metazoa; phylum Chordata; class Actinopteri; family Polynemidae; genus Polydactylus; species Polydactylus sextarius. The sequence goes on from CM028924.1 coordinate 6,124,949, forward strand.
GACAGGGGGTGACTCCATATGGCTTTTCCAGGTTGTGCCTTAATAATTAATGAGAATTGTATCTATTTTATCTGTGGGTTAAAGCTGCATCAAAAAAATGCACATGTGAAATTGTGTGTGTGAGTGTGTGTGTGTGTGTGTCACACCAGCTGATTCCACCAGTGCCAGGGTCTTGAGATTTCCTGTCAGCAGGACGTTGTGCAGATCTCGATAGCAGCAGTTGAGAGTGATGTACCGCACGTCCCGCACCATAATGTCTTCCACACGAATGTTATACTTCCTGAAATTAAGAAAAGGGAAAGGAGACAAATACGTATTATGATGATGAGGAGGATGAAGATAAGAGGAATTTATCAGCTAGTAAAAAGGGATGAGTGAGAAACGAGGGTGGTAAGACGGGAAGAAAAAGAAAGGTGGATCCATTAAAGCATCAAATATCATTTCCCTGAAGAGTCTGGACATACACACCACTGACTTTTAAACATCGACTAGAATGCCTCGGAAAGAATTTCTCTAGACCTGAGATAACATGATGTCTCCTCAAATGCTATTCCAGTCACTGTAACTTCAGAGTTTGTTCACAGACGTACAGCTGATCTGCTTCACAGCACACAGTGACAGCATGTCTGACCACTCAGTCTAATACTATGTCATCTGGATGTTGTCAGTAGCAACAGAATGACGACTGCATATAATGTGGAGGAATCAAGTGACAATATGAGAGCGGATCTTGCCTAGAAGTAGAATTGTACACCCTGGTACACCTGTCATAAACACTCAGCTCTCTCTTCCTGCTTGAGCGTGCCAAACACTGTTGCTCTGAGGTTTCTGCAGCCAAGGCCCCAAGACTGTGCCAGAACACTGACTCTGGCCAAAACCTCGACTCTTTGTTGCCATTGACAACTCAATACAGTCACCACTGTTAAAATACAAAGTTAATTTGATGAACGTCCTCTGCAGCATCACTTCAACACAATAGAGCACAAAGTGGATCCAGGATTCCTATTATCCAACAGGTCTGTGTGGATGATCAAGACCTGGCAGCAAGTTCTCAGGTTCTCTATAGATGGTGTGATGAGCCAATAAAGGGTTAGTTCAAACAAATTACTTAAATGGAAAAAATACCAGTAACTTGACGCCCTGTCACCACACAAACATAGAAAAAAACTCCCATTATGTCTTCGTATTACAACTGATGATGTAGTAACTGCATGACATTATTTGCTGAAGTGATCGTCGTTAACTACAGTTTATTTTACATGACACTTGGTGTCACCATTATCAAATTAAATTACTCATTATTGAAGATTTTAAAATCCTTTAAAAGAAAACATCGCCCTCTTTTTCCTGATGAACTGGCAGCCACTTCTAATTCGTCTTTAGATCTGAGAGAATAATGTAATGCATGCCTCTGAACTGACTGCAGCCGCTGTGTCAGGACTAATTTCCCTCAGGATATCAAAGGCAATTGATGAAATCCGATTGGTTCCCTGTTAATTGCACCTTCTCCACCCACACAAAGGCTGAGCAATACATCTTATTAGTTGGAGCAATCTTGTTTTCGTCCTTGGTTTATAGATGCAAGCTAAGATAAACAGACTTATAAGGTCATAAATCCAAGCTTATAGATCATCCATATTGTCAAGTGCAGAGGCTTTGCCAATAGATATTGCCAATAGATATGTATGTGTTTTTGTTTGTGTGTTTGTCTGTGTGTGGAAGCCAATAAAAGGATGTCCAGAGAAAATGTGGTCATCTCATGTGACTTTGCTCGCCGTGAGACAACAATGGACAACAGACGATACATGAGACTATTATCTGGCTGTTATGAAATGCTCAAAAAAATAGAAGAATGACAGAGAAACAAAAGACACACACACACACACACACACACACACAGAGTGATGTTATGTAATTGTTCCCACAGTTGCCCACAAATGCCACTCCAACGCAGAAGGGGAGAAAAAGAGAGACTGGTCTGAATCAAAGTGTAGGTGGGAAAGGTTTCCTGTGTGCGACTGTGTATGATTAGAGGAAAGGAGTGGGTGACAGGCGGTCTGCAGTGGGAATATATCTGTGATATACTGTGTTTGTGTGTGTGTGTGTGTGTGTGTGTGTGTGTGCGTGCCTGTATCCTATGCAGAAATAAAAGATAAGAAATCAAATTCTCTCTTCTGTTGCTTGTCTGTGTGGGTGTTCAAGCAAATGTACATGCCATCATATGTGTTTATCGCACAGCGGGCGTTACGCAAGTGGTCCTGTGTGTTCCTGTGTATGTGGACGTTGGCGTGGGTGTGAGATGGATAAATTCCAGTTTGAGTGAAAAACACATTCAGCTCGGAGGAGGCCACGCTCCATATGGTGTCTGAGGGATGGAGGGAGCCTTCTGTTTCTGCAGAGCTACAGGTTTACAGTGTGCGCGTCATTGAACATAGATGATTCGAAGAGATAACGTTGTTTGTGCTTTCTGACAGTTTCTCAATCGTCCTTCTGTCACTGGCATTTATTCCACAACTTTTTACATTTGGTAACTTTTGTTTTTATATTTTATATTTACAGCATAAAAGTGTAGGAACAAGTAGGAGCAACAAATCAACTTTCACCTAATCTGTCTAAAACAATCCCTTAGTGCACAAAACTGTGTTTTGCAGTATATAATGTGGGTCAGTGTGCTACATACTCATCTCCACTTGTTATCACCACACATTTCAAACAGCAATAATATAGCTGAGATACGGCCTATTTTTAATGCACATGCTTTTTCTTGCCCCTGTTACCTAAAACTCCCACAATACAACTTGGCTTGATTCCTTTTATGTATTCAGACATTGTGTAAACAGTAGCCATTTATATATAAAGCTCCAAGCTGTTTTTTTTTTTTTTTTATTTGCTTAATCCCTGTCCGTCTCTGACATCAGGTTCAAAGCAAATCGAACCTGTATCAGGTTTGAGTCCAGGTTGTCCTTTACTTAGCAGCACTGTTAATACCCCAGTACCAGGGGAAATAAATTTATATACACAGTGATATATATACAAATATGTTATATTTTCTCAGACCAACTTGTTGGAAGAGATTCATTCTCATAGTTAAAGTGCGTCCTCAGGTTTCACCATTAATTATTTACAAATCAGAGCAATGCAGTGAGATTTAGATTAAGTCACCTCATTTGTGCTGCTTTTCATTCACATTCTACCACGTTAACACAACAATGAGGATGAATATTAGAATAAATAAGTGTCACGGACAACCTCTCATTGTTAACGACGAATAATAAACACAGACACATCCTGTAGTTGAAGTAAATGAATGCAGGCCTTGAGAGATATGCAGCAGCTTATTGAAAACACAACTGAAAGAGAGAGCGAGAAGGAATAGACAGGGGGGACATTTTTTCTTCCTCATTACTCCAATTTGTGAATGACTCATCTGAACCATTATCTCCCTTTAATGATTTACCAACACCCTTAATAATTATTGCCTCCAACAATGAAAGGCAAAGTGCCTCTGTGTGGTCTCAGGGAGATAGGAAGACAAAGACCAGCTAGTACTGCTGTTCACAGTCTTGCGACTGGTACAAATTGTTAATCAATGACAGCATTTAAATCCAAATAACCCCAAACCTCCTCCTCCTCCCTTCTTTTGTCTCTGTACAGAGACATACATTATTTAAATCTTCTGTTATCTGAATATCCCATAATGCTGCATCTATTTTGCTTGCTGTTACTTTACACACCTGTGAACTCCCGAGACCATATAATATATATGTGATATGTGTTATGTTTGTGTTTTTAATCAGCAGTACATACTCGTGGTGTCCCCAGCCCAGCTCTGGGAGGTAGGGCAGCTTCTTGATCCTGATGATGGAGTCATAGAGGGAGGGCTGCAGGGATTGGGCCACTGCGTTGGCCAGGATCACCGCTATCATCACGGGCAGGATGTGGGAGATCTGGCCAGTGAGCTCAAACACGATGACAGCAGTTGAGACCGTGTGGGTGACTGCTCCTGACAACGCTGCCGCACCTTCAGGTGGCAGGAGAGGACAGACGGGTGAGTGACAGAACCGAACAGAACAGAACAGAACATGCTGACAATCTTGATTGGTTGCTGAGATTTTTAACTTTCTAAATTCACCTCATGGTCTGAAATCAGAGGGATAGAGAGTAAGTCAACTCAGTTTCTAATATTCTAGTAAATCTGGTGGAATACATGAGTAGTGCTGCTCCCTTTGAAAACTTGTTGTTTTGGTGTTTGAGCTGTTTTGTTCAGTCTAATCTACCGATCTTTTAAATGTAAATTGATTCAGTCTTGATCGTTTGAGTCTGATCGCATTCAACGTCTGCTTTAATCTGGGTCCATTCCTCTTGACTTGGAGCTGCAAGTTAAAAAACTGATTTCCTGTAAGTAGTGAGGAAGGGAGTAAAAAAGTTGACTTTTGACTTTAAGTAGAAGCAGTGATTCTTAACAAGAACCTAACAGGAAAGAAATACACTTAATGCACAATTTCTATCTTGAAACCCTAAATATTAATTATCTCAGAATCTATCTCAAATTGGTAGTGTAAATAGGAAGAGAAATGTATCAGGAAAGAGCTTGATGAAGTTGCAGACTCACAGCAGCGATCGTGTCTTTAACTTACCCACGACAGCGTAGCCTCCTGGCACTATGGGGTAGATGGTGCCATCTGTGTGAATGCCATCTGGGAACCAGGCTGCCATACTTTCTCCAACCAGACGACCAAACGCAGCCCCTGACACACACATTTTATGTTTACATTCATGGAATTACATCAACCCATGGGCTACCGGTAATTTTATTGTATGCAATATATAATGACAATAAAGTTTCTGTTTTCACACACACAAATCTTGCATAATCAATACTTATCCAACTGGGAGCAGTAAGTAATGACTGCTCTTCAGGTTTTACTGCTTTAATGAGGTGATTCTTTTGTCTCATCTTCTGTCTCATCTATGCACCGTTTGACCAACGCTGTAGATTTTTTTATTACTACAGTGTAGCTCTTCTAATCTCAGTTACCTCAACTTGAAGTTAATTATCATTGGTACACACACACACACACACACACACACACACAGAGTTCTTACCAATAACAAACACAGGCATGAATGCTCCACAGGGCACTGGGATCGTTGTGGCCAAGGCAGACATCCAGAACTAAGAGGGAAGAGGAGGATAAAGAAAAGAGAGGACAGGATGGCATTTCAATTTTCTTCGGAGTACAATCTCATTTTGCCTGTCTCCAGAGAATAGCCACATTGAATCCTCCACCAGCATCATGGATGTGACCATGCACAGCCGACTGCCAAGGTAAGGTTGAGAAAAATCACTTTTACTCATCAGTTGACACCTAAGATCCCGTAATGAACCCGGTGTAATGGATGGCCTCTGCTAATTGGGCAACAGCGCACCAAGAGAGTTGAAGAGAAGGGACTAATTAGGAAAGAAATGCAACCACTGACCAAACCTTTGGACAAAACCTTTAGGACATTAATCAGTAACCATTCTGATGTATCCACATATCACTACTGAAAGAATGAGAATCTGGTTAACATCAACAAAGGGTCAGATTGACGAGTGAAGACTTGGTGAGATTCAATGTTTGGATACAAAAAAGTATGACTAAAATTGTACTGAAGAAGCTGTTACACAAACCTCATCAATGTAATAATCTCATCGTTTCAAACAGACTTTTTAATTACTCTCAATACCTCCTCCTCTTTCATTCCTCCTTCCTCTTCCCTGTCTATAGTTAGCTGTAATTAGACTTGGCTGCCTTGGTGAAGTAATGGATCTCCTTGTGTAACCTTACACTTGCCACCATTTTCACACCTTACACTGTGCACACAGACATACGCATAGTGACAGTGATAAGAATCAGAGCTGAGCATAGCTGAGAGTCAGACAGTAAATACACAAGTTGAATACACAACATGAGCCTTATGGGAAAACTAAAAAAAAATCTTCCCCAGATTTCTCCTTCGTCCACTGAGGCTTCAATAAGAGCTGTGAGAGTTTAAAGGGTCTGGAAACTCATAACACAGGCTTAACTTTATTACACAGGCTGTGACCTCAGAGAACAGTGATAACCCCCCCAGTCCATCTGTGGAAGCTGTTGTCAAAACCTTTTAAGATCCAGTTGAGACTTTACAGTAACTCAGGAACTGCACAGTTCTTCACTGAAGCTTATACAGGAGAGTGGATCATCACAGTCACGTGTGTGATAATTATCTGAGAAGATCATACAGCTGTATACAGATAGTTGGATAAAGAAAGACTTAATGACAACCACTACTCTACAAACAGCAGTAAACTAACACAACATGTAAATAAATATGTAAATAACAATAAACAGCTGATCACACGCATGACTATGACAATGTGATGGCTGCACTTTCTTCAAATTTCTTCCTTTCTTTACAAACTGGGAGCGTTGACTCAGTAAACTGCATTGTTTGCAGCAGCCAATAGCTCAAGGTTTCCAAGGAGATGGACCAATAAGAAAATTAAGAAACAGTCGTCACAAATAAACACTTAAATACTAAGTGTCCCTCTCTCCAGAGACACATTACGGCTTGTCCTGGAGGATCCCAAGGTTGTTCCCAGGCTAGATGGGATATATGATCTCTCAGGTGTGTTCTGTGTCTACCCTGCCAACTCTAGTTGAATATACCCTGTATACTCCCATCAGTTAATCAGATAAATCTCATCAACTGGCTCGTCCCTACATGAGGGAGCAGTAACACTACTCTGAGCCCTTCATCCTGTTGATATATGGGGAGTAATGTTGTGTGGGGAGTAATGTTGTGAATTATAATCATACTCAAGCTGATGTACTGACGATTTAAAACCACATTATGCATCATTATAACATCTGGCAGATGATGTGTCTGTGGTGAAACCTCGTTTCTGTTGCTTTCATTATCATCATATCAACGTACTTCATCTAAACCTTCTCACTCAACAGAACTATATGGTGTTATCTGTCATCTAGTCCTGTGGAAACTTTACAAGGGTCAGGGGTTATTAGGGAAAAGAGCAGGCAACTGGTCTGCATGTCTGTTTCCTCAAACACTTTTCAAACTGACATAGTTTGACAGTATAACTGAGGCACATTAGTTTTTCTGATGATATTTCGATGTCTTTTATTTTGCTCGGTTACTATTTATATCACCCAACATATTATTTCTACATCCAATTCTTTGCAGCAGCAGTGACTCACTTTCCCCTGGAGGATTCATTAATATTTCATCTAATCTAATCTAATGTGATCCACTAAGTGTACATCTCTCTAAGGTAGTACACGACCATCAAAATTTATGATAATGTGTAACCTCAAACGGAAGAGGGGAGTGGGGGGGACTTAAACTCACAGGGAAATCAGAAGACCTGAGGCGGGTAAAGCCAGTTGTTTCAAATACCTGCTTGAAAACAAACAAGTGGAAGACGTGAACATGAAAACCTCCTGCATTAAAATCTAATTAAAAATGACTTAATTACCCACATGGATTCTGACAGCAGCTTTAATGAGACTGAGTGTGTAACTTATAGAGCTGCTTCAGGGGCCAAACTATTTTAGAAGGAAAAATAATTAAATTCATTCAATATATGTGACTAACATTTCATCAGAGGACATGATTAGGAATGCATTTACTGAGCAAATGGAATAACAGCTGCATTTTTAAAAAAAAAAAATCCTAGTTAGATATGAATCCAAGGGATGGATTGGAAAGTTTCCTGGAGGAAGCAGGACACTTGGACGACCATGCTGACCTGCTGCCAAAGCCGCTGGCAGTAAGTGGCTGTGCTTTAACCTATGCTATTGGTATCTGAGGCTGGAGACCTGTTAATTCTTTACATCAGCTAAAAATGTAGTCAAAGGTTGTTGGGAAAAGCAAACCAGAGTGACTGCTGTTCAAGATAGAATTTAAGAGAGGGTGGTCAGGGTAGTAGAACCAATGTCATTAAATAACTTGTTTCATATCATGACTCAACTCTGTACATGTCTGAACTGAAATGGGGAACAATAGTCAAACATGTCCAACAGTTTTCTGGAAAACCACAACTTAACTTAAAGAATAAACTAAAAGAAAAATATTGATGAAAAGAAAAATATAGATAAATATAGATGACAGTTCATATATTATATACATTAACTATTCACACTGTTTTTTTAGTTCCTCCTTTCCGTTGACTGCAGCACGTACCTACTGTATTATGTAACACTACAGTTCTGACTGTGCCCTTCACTGACTCACCAAACACGGAGTGGCTGCAGTGTTGCCAAGAAGACGTCCTGTGGGAGAACAGAAGCTGAGGCAGTGGTCACACATGTACTTGCTCCGAAAGCAGAATCAACAAACAAAAATAGTGCTGTGAATCCAAAACACTGTACAAACAGTCATCCCACCAAGGATGATCACAGAGGTTGTTTTCCTGAGCCATTCAGTTTTTCACTGCACAGAAAGAGCTCGTAAAAAAAGTCCATTGATTTTTGTTGAAAATGTGCTGAAGGAGGCGTTAACATCATCATGTGCTCTTCAGGGCACAAATCTAAATCACGTCCAACACAAGTGCACACATTGTAGCTGACTTTACTAAACAGGCCCCGGATCAGCTTTTACAGGATATGTAAAGTTTTACACTTTCTTCTGTAGGAGTCCATTCGAAACCTGCACCACTTGATGACCACACACTAATCTAGAGAGACACTCAACAAGAAAATACAACAAAAACAACAGGAAATAAACTGAGGGAGGAGGAGAGAAGCGAAGGATACCCAGGTCATGGATATCAGTTATGACGCAGTATCCAGGACATTTATACAATGTTTAATTTGTCAGTCATCTGGGAGTCCTCTGTGCCTGAGTGTGTCACATTCACAGGCCAGTCTATTGCCTGGGGGGCCCCAGGGACCCTAAGGGGCCCCTGTTCTTCTCCCAGTCCAATTACTGTCCTGCCAGCTTTGTCACTCTCTCTTTCTCTCTCACTCACATACACACACTCTCTGACAGGTAACAAAGGACACACAAACACACAGAAATACACCTGTATCAATAAACATGTTCCCCACTAAGAGCTGTTGATGTGCATAATTACACAGCAGCAAAAATAGCACCAACTACGGCGCAGGCTAAATGAGTGTGTGTGTGTGTGTGTATTGGAGCAGGTGCAGAGGACAGAGCTTTACAGAGGACACGGTTTGTGTCTTTTCAATCTTTTTAAACATGTTTTTATAGGAGCTTCATTTGCTGACCTGTCAACAACAGCAATGCAATCCTCATATACCTTTACTTTCACAAGCTCAACAGCCAGAATGACAGCAAGCTCGCTCTCTCTCGTCGATCAAGAGAGAGAGGGAGAGAGAGAGAGAGAGAGAGAGAGAGACAAGATGGCTGCCATGTTGGATAAAAGAACCACTCATTATAGAGAAAGAAAGAGACATCACTGCTTTAAAAGTCACCAGGCTGAATCCAGGAAGACCAAAGGCTGTAATTAGACAGAACCATTATAGTCTAACTTTGAATTCTGTGTGTGTGTGTGTATGTGTGTGTGTGTGTGTGTGTGTGTGTTTGTGTGTATGCATTTGTCACATATAGGAAATGCTGTCTTTTCTAATCTCATTGTGCATAAATACACACTCTCTCTGGATTTGTGTTAGACATTACACTGACATTGAATTGTCTCCCTAAAGGATAAAAGCAACACACACGCACACAGACAGAGAAATGACATGATGAATGGCTGCATTGCATCAACTGAAGTTTCTAAATTCAGTCATTTTTTTTCTGAGAGTCATCAGAGACAAAATGCTGAGCGAGACAGACACTGTCTCTTGTACAGTACAACAACAGCGACCAACATAGAGCGAGTCGGTCATCAGCCTTTGCTCTTATGTAACTTTGAAACCAGAGCCTCTGGTGCTGGATTTTTTTTTTCTGTGCAGGTAGCAGTCGAGTGTCTCAGTTCAGGGATCTATGTTTTCTCTCAAGTTATTTGTTATCATATCAAGAGAGGATCATTTCACTACTTGAGCTACGCTTCAGCATGTTCCTTTTATTGGTCTAAAGTTCCTATGAGTACTACTCATAGGTATGTTGAAAATATTTCAAACATGAGGAAATATTTCTCTCAATGCTGGGTAATGAAAATCTGCCCGAGCTGAGCTTTTGTTCAGAAAGAATCACAAACAGATAAAAGAATTTATCACAGTAGAGTTGTACAGTACAATGTCTGTACTTCTCCTCATATATCAGCCCATTCCAAAATAGGACAATTGTAATAAATTTGTGTTGGTGTATTTTATCATGGGTACTCTTAAGAGGATAATTCCCATTTAATAATATATTAATGTTTAGCTGAATGAACAAAATGCTGATTATTTATTCTTTGGGCTGTTAACGTGATAAAAGTATAGTTTATGATTGTACGTTTACTTTAAATAAACTTATTTCAATGTGAAGTCATATTTCAACGTTCCTTCCCTAAAGCCTGTGTGCAGCCAACTGCCCAACACACACACACACGTATAAATAACACACAACCCAGCACCTTTCTATTCCTCACCCACTCACACTTCTGGGCTCTTCAGGCCTTTTACTCACTTTATTTACTCTGAAGTCTACAGTAAAGCCACATATTCACCACACAGCTCTTGATGCAGTGGAGGGGAATTTACAATCTTTGGTTTCTTCTCTCTGAGAGAATATTTCATTTCAGCCAAACAGAGCAGCTCAAACAAATAAAGGTTATATAACCACAACCACCACTCAGTTCTTTGCCTCTGTCGTGTGGTCCAGTTATGTAAAAACTAATGTGTTTTGTGTGGTCACATCACCTTGACCTTTGAACTTTGAGCAATGAAGTTCTGATTATTTCAACATTATGTCCTTGTGAGATTTCACTTTCCCACACAAATAAACAATGTCAGCACAGACACATAAAGAGGCTAATTTATTACAAGAAGTGCAGTGCTCCACCAGAGACCATCAGAGCTGCAGGACTACGTAGTTTAACTGGGCTCCATCAGTCTGTTTCCCCTCTATCTCATGACAAATGAAGGCATTGTAATTGTTCACTTTGGGGGCACGTTGTCTCAGTTCAGGACTTTATTTTTCCTCTCATTGAGACTCTGGGGACTTTACCGTGTATCCACCTCTAACACAGGCCTCTTACCTCAGCAGAAATGAAATCAGCCTGGATCTAAAGAGTTTCTGTGGATGTTTTCTGCTGTGTAACTGACCTCAGAAACACTTACCACATTTTCAACATGAGGACTGAGAGGCCTTGATGTCAACCTCTGCTCTCACCCCCTGTCTTGTCTCTACAACTGACACAATGAGCTGAGTCATTAACAGTCACATATTCGGCTGTCATTGAGATAAAGAACTAGTTTCTGTTCTGTTGACAAGTTTTGTATTATACGTGGTCAAAGTGGAGCTAAACTTTAAAAATGGCTCTTGGGAACAAAACACACCATCAGTGTCCAACATTTATTGTATCATGACCTACTTCCTCTCTTTTTCAGTGTTAGTGGAAAGCAAGAACTCTTAGGTACTGAACAGAAAAGGAAAAACCCTCCCATTGAATACGCACTCTCCTCATGGTCCTTCTTTAGCCTTTGTGTCACCATAGCAACCAGCATCACAATGTTTGTCTGGATTTCACATATTACTTCAGCACACATCCAATGAAATTGACAGGAAGTGAAGGATGGATTATAAATCACATATAACCTACCTTCATGACGATGAAGAGGACCAGGGTGACAAAGACGTTGACCTGTGGGTGTTTCCAGGCCTGGGAGTGTCCAATGTAGTCAAACTCCTCAGCGATGCCCTGTTTGGCCCATGTTCGGTTGTCCAGTAATGTGACCAGAGACTCTTTCTGGGTGAGCTACAGCCACAGGAATGAGACATTATTAAGATTCACTTGTTCTTAGTTTACTTTACAAAATATTCCTGGAGGCAGCTGAACTACTGGTTCTACAACCTTGACCATGATAATTGTTACATCGTATTAGAACTGCTTTGGCTTAGTAAAAACAGACTGATGTGAAACCTTTGTATCTTTAACAACAAAAGACACAAACGTGCTAACCACAAAGTTTATGTTTCAGTCCTCAGGACACATCCAGGTCCATTAATTCACCACTTTTTTTTCAAACATTTTGAAAATGTGAGAAAAAGTGCACGTACTTCAAAAGAGGGAATGTAATTACAATTAATTAATTATCAAGGAACGTTTTTTAGTATATTAAAACACAGTATATTATTGTTTTACCCCGAGTGTCTAAGCAGCACTGTAATGTGTTTTTTTATTCATTTTAAAGAAGAAAAAGAAAAGTCTGCTGCTGTTTTCATGCTCTTCAAATTTAACAATTAGATGTAGTTTTATAAGTGACTTAAATCATTGTAAAACACTGTACTACAACAGGGAGAAGAGTTACAACATGGCCTTTGACCCTTCACTCCTCTCAGCTTGTTGAAGATATGTGCCAATCTTTGTGTGCTGCATTCACTGTCACAGCATCAACACTTGTTGAATGGCCAGATGTGAATAATATTGAACAGCTCTTAAATAAAGATACTTAAAACACACAGGTCCACAGTTTTTCAGAAAATGAGACAATGTGCTGAAGAAGCTATAAAACAACACCTGAGGAGTGAGAGCGGAGGAAGATGAGAGGAATGTGAGACACAGAGTTGTGAGTTTTCTCTACGGAGCTGAGCTGCAGGAGGAGAGGGTCAGTGTGAGCAGCTTTACAGCTTCAGAAGTCTGACCTGCCTTCTGAGTGAGTGTGCACTGTACATGTGTTTAAGTCTAAGGATGCACATAATATTCCCTTTCTAATTCTAACAATTAGACGGATGAGGAGAGCGTAATTGGACAGAGATATGAGTCATCCTGGGAACAGTAGGAGAACGGACAGTTTGCTCGCTTCAGTCTCCAGCGTAACAGAGACACAAACACTCACGGGCTCATTTTAACCCCATAATTAATTGAAACAATCACACACCAACAGACATGTTAATCAGCCAGTTATGGAACGATATAATGATGTGGCATCCAGCTGCACACAACAATAACAACAAAACATGTGCATGCAGAAATCAGTGCATAATAAAACACTATATGATTATCAGTATATGATTGGTGGTGGTGGGGATCCTACCTTTCCTGCCATAAACTGACCAAATCCAGGGGGAAACGTTAATGTAGAAACCAGCAGAGTGACCAACGCTGGATACAGCAGACGCCTGAGACCCAGAGACAAACAATCAGAGGTGGTCGTTTATTTACCTGTACTTATAAAGGACCGCTTCTTGTGAATTGGTTAAACTGGGTTTATATTATCTGTTAACATATAAAAAAAACTTTTCACTTATTTTACACCTTCTGCTTCATGTATATAATCTGTTTTCTTTGAACAAACTAGTCATGACACCGGTTAGCGATTGTATTTCCTGCAGAACCTGTTGGACTGCTATGGACTGTGTTGGCAAATTCAACCAATTCCCTGGGTGCCAGCGTGGCAATGTTGTGTTCTATTACTATTCGCATATTTACTAAAAATCACACCATGTAATAATACCACAGCTGATCATTATGTTCTGCGAGAGAACAGTTGTAAATATTATATTTTCCTGCCCCACAATTATAATTATAACCATGATTGTTTTCATCACAGATAAAAAGAAAGAAAAAACATTATAATGTAATAGCTGCCATTTAAGTAAAGGGGAGTACAGAATAAAAGTGTCTCAGTATTTCTTCTTTAGTGTATGCACTTTTTACTGTGCAGCTGTTATACTGACTTCTTCATGAGGAATCTGTTGATGGCCTTCTGCTTCCTGATGAACTGGACAATGAGTCGGTTCAGGTACACAAACAGGGCTCCACCAAAACCGCTGGCAATACTGCAAAGAGACATGTAACAACATGAGACTTTTTCCAACCTCCACCACAGCTTCATCATTCCAAGAGTAAACAGGCTAAGTGTTAATACAGAGAAACAATTAAGATTCAGGGACAACATGTACGAACACAAGATATAAAGACTTGAGGATGAGGACTTGAGGAGCTGAGAAGGGGCAGTCAACAGAACAAGTGGGAAGACGACAAAACAGTGACAAACACTGGAAAGAAAAACAGACTGGAAATGACAAACAGAGAAAGAATCAGAGAGAGAGCGAGTGAGAGAGAGAGAGAGCACCCAGGCAAATGGGGATGCGTGGGGGAGTCAGAGACAAAGCTGAAGAGGAGGTTTACATAAGCGTGCATTTAAAAAGCTCAGTGGGAGTCTTCCTCATGGCAGACACACACAGAGAGCAAGACAGAGGGGATAGAGAGAAAGAATAGACTCTGACAGCTCTACAGACTACCTAATGCTTATAAATTTATCTTGCTGCATTATTAATTCCATCAAATACCTCTGAATAAATAATGCACAGAGTGATGAGGGAGTCTGCAACTGAGGAAACACTGCATGTGATTTTAGTTAAAACCTTAAAAAAAAAAAACCTTAAAAAACAACAACAAAATGTCTTCTCTGTGGATTAGGAATTGGATTTGGGGTGGATGTAATAATAAGAGATTAAGGTTGGCTTGGTGGGTACAGACCAGTTTTTTCTTTTAAAGAAAAATTACTGAGGGGTCTGAACAGTAAATCTAATGACTGATGAGCTATCTTAGTATTTACGTTTTTACGTATTTACGTTTAGTGCTTTATTGCTATGTTTAAATTTCTTCATTTAATCTATTAAATATAAGAATAAATATATGAAATCCTTATCACTTTTATCTGCTGAGGGGAAGTACTGTGATGTTTGTATGTATATTAATTATCTATGTGTGTCAGTTCTATGCAGCCATCACCATACAACCTAAATGTTGGTAAAATAAAGATCTGTGGGATTCTACAGCCTGAGGAAACTAATTCTCTTTGTTTTCCATTAATTACACACAAGTTAGCCTCTGTAGTTTATTATGAGGAAGTAATATCGAAGTAAATAAAACTGAACCCCAGCTTTCCCCTGATTACTGTTCCATCAGCATTTGAATGTGAAAAAAGAGGGCAATAAAGCACAGAAGTGCTGTGTGAATGTGTGTTTGTTTGGATAAATCTGATCTGTAGTGTAAAGTGCCTTGAGTGGTCACACAAAGACTAGAAAAGTGCTGTATAAATGCAGCCCATTTGCCATTCAGGACATTAATATATGTGACTGTAGTCGGTATATTTCCCTCGTCTGTACTTTAATTGGAGCTTGGAGCTTCCAGATTACAGCGAGATGGCCTCTTTCTTGACTATATTCATATTCAGGTTTTGTCCAATACTTGTTTCTATCTGCTGGTTTATGAGCAAACACAAAGACAAACATTAACACGTCTATATATTCTCACTGCAAACGCCTGAAAAAGGTTTTCTGAACGGTTGTCCACATGTTGCAGAATGATGCTCCAAGTACTGACACACATACAATGCATTCCAACCTATTTGCATATGATCACCATACTACATGCATATGCAGCAATCAGGTCATATTTCAGTGATTCTCACATCTTCCGCCTGAAGGTGTAAACACTAAGTAGAATAAGAGTGTAACTATTCGGAGATGTGCCCTTGGCTGCGTGTAACAGACAAACTCTCTCTGGCCTACTTGACTGAGACACTGACCGACTTTCTGCTCGACAGCTATTGGCAGGGGAGGATGGAAACTGCAGTGTTGCACTGAGACACATACACAGACGTGCCAATGCACACGTACACACACCAGCACAGTGTAAGACTGAGGCTAAGCTGTCTGAGGTTATGTGAAGTCTTATACTGTGCGCGGAGGCAAGTCGCCGATGCAGCAGTGGCTTCAGACAAAAAAAAAAAAAAATCCACTAAAAGATGAAGGACAAAAGATGAGAAAGAAAAGAAAAAGGGGGGTTTTCTTGTCTTGAGGAGCCTACACACACACTCGTATGTACTTTCATTTGAGAGAGTGAAGAAGTAAGAGGGAGGGATGGAGGGATGGAGAGCACCCTCCCATCTCCCCACCAGCAGTTTTCTTCCTGGAGCCCGTGGTCTCATTCAGAGCCGTGGAAGAGCCCTAAGGCTCAGGCAGGATAAAATAAGACATCCCTCAGTGCGCCAGCAACTGTTGCGGGCTGAATTATCCATGTTAGGTGACTCACGCTGGCTGCCTCAAGTAACACTGTTACCAGCTCCACTGAGCACAGCCTGAATAATATCTGACTATACTACAGTCACAGTCACAGTCACAGTAAATGTGAAGATAAATAGAACAAATATGCACAATGTTTTGAATTTATCTTAAGTGTCTATTCTTCCATTAGTGTTTTACTTTTCTCTCCATTGGAAACAGAAATCTACCAGAGCTTACCCAATGACAGCAAAGGCAGGAAGCTCCTGGAGGTCGAAGGGAAAGTCTAGCCTGAAACGGGTTTTAAACAGGGCTGTGATGGTTTCTGGAAGAGGGGAAGAGTAACAGGGATTAGTAGGGATCATCGGTAAATCCTGCGACTGCTGCAAACAGCTGCAAAAAGAAGCACTAGTGTAAGAGTTTGATCATTTAACGGTGGCCCAGTTTAATTTAGGTGTTACGGATTCAGCGGCCAGTAGTTCTGACTGTAATGGCCCAATCAGACAGTCAAATGGCCACAGTTCTTGTCAGACTGTCTGCTGTAGAGAGCAGCCTGCTATTAGCTTTAGTTTACTTTAGTGCATCATTATTTATCAGTCCAGATAAGCAATTAGCTTTGTTCTAAATTCTACAATGACATTTTTTATTTGTTCTACAAGACACACAAACACACCTTCATCTCTGTTCCAAACAGCAAGCACTCTGAAGATGAAGGCACTGAATGTGGCAGCAAAGAATCCTCTCCAATAGTTCCTCACCGCAAAGAACGTGGATGTTACCTCTATACTGAACAACACTCCTGCAAAACAGACACACATTATATTCTACACCCAATAAAATACACACATTAAACCTTCATTTGGACTCATGTCATGTAGGTTCACAGGAAGTGAACGTTGTTGTTCCTCCAGCGATGCGTCACTGTAACTGTATCTTTAAAATATGTGACACGTGTCCATCTGGAGACTCACCTCCAATAGGGGCAGCGAAACAGCAGCCGACACCCACGGCGCAGGCTGCTGCCAGCATCTCAATGTTCCTGGACTCGTTCTAAAACACAAAAGTTACATTACAGAAGTTACAGTGTGTGGTGCGTTGAATCATCACGTGTTTGGCACAAAGGATGAGATGCTGAAGCTGACAAGTTCACAAAATTTATATAGGAGACAATAATGATGTTGTGGTCAGATGAGGAGCTGCAGTGAAATACAGAGACAATAAATGAAGATAAAAGTCACAAGGTCACAGTGCATCATGGGAAATGGAAGTATTTCTTTCTTCTCCTTTTTTTTTTTTTTTTACATGACTGATCTCACTTACCTTCATCCCTATGAGACTGACTTCCTTCAAGCAGCATGACAGTGATAAAATCACGTTAGTGTGTTTGGCTTATCCAGCACTTATAAACTCACAGCATACAGCTGACACAGCAAAAAACATCATATTAAAGAAATAGGATATTTTTACACATCTGACACTCCTGCTGGAATATTTCTGCCTCTTCAAAGTTGAAGTTTTTACTTCACAGAAGTACAGACTTTATTCTGATACTCGGTCTCAAGCAGTGGAGCATTCATCACATGCTCATGCTGCATTCAGCTTCATGCAGGAATCATTTTATATTATCAACATAATCCTTTCTTAATTATTCTTTACTACTGTTAAGAGTTAAATAAATTGTGCATTTTAACTTCTGTTGGTGAAGGTACGAGTCTGGATCACTTTTGACGTATGAATGAACCCATGCTCTGTTTGGAACCATTGCTGAGCCATAGAGCATCAGGTGAATCTCTCTGTTTTGCAATTTACTTTCACACTTTTAAAACTGGTGTTTGCCACTGTGGTGTTTTACATCTACAGGCCATGATTGGAGACGAGTAACCATAGCAATGAAGATGGAGAAGGTCACAACAACCGGAAAATGGCAAAAAAAAAAAAAAAAAAACATGTCCATGAAAAGGTTCTGGTACAAGAATTCATCCATGTTCAGTCTCTGTTCTGGGGTCAGTGGACGCAGGTCAAAAGGTTACAGTAGTCCAGGTGTCTCTCTGACCAGAGACACTTTCCAGCTCCGCCTGGAGGATCCTGAGGTGTTCCAGAGTGAATGGGGGTAAAAACTGCTCTGCACAGCAGTTTTAAATAGTTTGTACTGTGTGTGCAAAGAAGGGCTTTTTCTTTTATGTGTTTTTTTTGAAAACAAAGGAATCCCTTTGTTTGAAACAAAGGAATCCCTTTGGTTCAAAGGGTTAAAACATATTCTTAAAATTGAAATTAACTTTCAGCGACAGTTCAACCAGTCTGCAGCTGTAGGGGGAAGGGACACGAACTGCAGAGAACGCAGGGAAACATGCCTTTGAATTACCTTAATGCCTGTAAAACCAGTGTCCTTCAGACAGCGTGGGAGCAGACACAAAGTTACACTAGTCAAGACACAGGAATACCACTGTTTTACATTGGCCGTGTCTGTTGGTTTGCACAAATGTCCATCTGAATTTCAGTCACTTCGATCAACTTGGGTAACACAACACCAACCGGCTGACGTTCAAAAACACTGTTTTCCAATAGAGAGACAGAGTACAGTCTCTAATAACTGCATCTGTGTGTGTGTGTATATGTGTGTGTGTGTGTGTGTGTGCTGAAAACAAGAGATGTTTTTACAGCCCACAGGCTACATTAGCATACTGCACTTCAAACTGAGGATGAGATGAGGGACACTTCACTAGACATGCACACTCACACGCACACATACTCATATACACACAGATGCAGTTATTTGAGCCTGTGCTCTGACTGGATCAAATGTAATATGCCATAAAATGCAGCAAAGAGGGAGGAGGGGTGGAGGTAGTGAAGACTAACAGAGATACCAGGAGAGAAATATAGACAACAAAGAACATGGACAGATGAAAAAATGAAAAAAACAGAGTAAGGGAGGACTGAGGAAAGTGATTTTTCTTCTAACTGATCTGTATCTTTTCCATCATGCCTCACTTCATTTCACCTCCTCAACTTCTGAGACACATATCATTTGTTGAGAAATAAGAGGCAACAAAAACAGTTTACATCTGATCGAAGAAATTGATTCCAAAGAAAAAAATGGGAGAAAATTGTTTGTTGGTCTCGTTTGGTCTCCATGCCTCATCTTTACTCTTGAACTTTCTTCTGACTTGAATAGAATCAACTACATGTGAAACCTTTCAACTCATCTGCATCTTGGGAGATACAAATACACAGGTGTCCTTGAACTACAAAGTTTTGAGGATGATACAAATTTTAGGGTATAAAAAAACAACCAATGTTCTTCTTTTCTATATCTGTTACAGGCTGATATCAGCCTATAAAATTGTCGAACAGATCAGGGAACAGGAAGAATAAGTTGAACCTCTTTCTTTCAGGATGTATGAATTGATTTTATTTTAAAGTTTGATGTCGACACAATGAAGTGAGGAGGACCGATAGAAAAACAGAAGAATAACTTACCTCATAAATTCCTCCGAAGAGAGACATGAACTTGCTGAGCAGAGCTGCACACAAACTGGCAATGTGTACAAATGGACCCTGACAGGAAGATAGAAAACAGACAAATGTCTTGTATGTTGTGCAAACAAATGCAACATCATCATCATCATCAACAACAACAACAACACCATCTGTAGTGAATATTTAAATTCAGGGGATGAAGAAAAATTGATGCTGGAGTTGAAGGAAGTGACATGAAGAATGTGGCCTGAGGCGTGTGTGTGTGTGTGTGTGTGTGCGTGAGAGAGAGAGAGAGAGAGAAGTTTCCAATCATTTCAATCTGTTTTTGCTAAAATACTTGAGACTACTACCTGAGATATAAACAACATCTGCACTGTAAATGTTCGATGCCTCACAAACTCTACTGTTTCCTCCCTGTGGGACCAGAAACTGTCCTACTCAACCTGAATCTGAGCGTATGAGCTCAGTGTTTCATTCCACTAAATTTCAGTGTTATTCTCAGTATAAACTGCATGGAGATATTTAAAAACATACAGTGCTGTCATATGAGTGATGTCACTCCAGACCTGAATTTCCCATCTGCAAAACTGAACATGTTGGGTTTGACTTCTTTACTTCCTCCTACTCTGCCCTTTGTACCAATCACACTAGTTTGGAGACATTACATCATGTCTGAACTAGAGAGGATCTGCCAGTGGTTTTCAATCCTGGTCCTGCATGTTCTAGATTGTTCTCTAATACGTCTGATTCAAATGAGTCCGTGATTATTAGACTTCTGAAGAGCTTGAACCTGAGCTAGGGCTACAACTAAAAACCACTATATCACACTATATGTGGAAAGTGTGGTTTTAATCCCTGAGACACAGGCGTTCGCTTAATTTCCTCACTTCCGATATATATATTTTTTCTGTTGATCAGCAGTGGTCATCTGTGTGGATGTTCTATGAAACAAGTGAGTGTCATTTAGGAAAAACAAACATGTCTTTCCTTGTAAAGGTAATGTCAAAGCCGTTAATGACGATAACTAAAAAGACAGGATGTTTATGTTTAATTTCCAAGTAATGTGTGTTTGTGTATGTTACCTCCTTGCCCAGTGGCATGCCGCTGCCCAGAGCACAGGTGAGACCAATGACTTTGGCCACAAATGTTTTGAAGGTGAGATATTCTTTCAGCACCACTCCCCTCAGAATGGTCTTCATCTCTGGAATACCTGAACCTGCAGGAGGGAGGAGATGGAACAGTGGCTGCTTAAATCTAACTTCCAACTTCAAGAGAAACCAAAGTGCAGGAGAAAATGCGGTGAAAACAATAATAGACGCATCTGTGTCTATTGTGACGTAATGTTTTTGCGCATTGACTCTTTCTGTGGTACTTAGAACTGAAATGGCGATAAAAACAGGTCGATATAAACACAAACATACCGTACACCTCTGTAACTTTGTTAATATTATCATTAAAAATATGTATTGGCACTGCAGCAGGGCAGTGACTAAAGTGCCATCTGTGGCTGTCGCAGCCTTTTTTTTTTTTTATGCAATTCTAATATTATCCATTTTTTTTTCAGTTCAAGAGCTGTATGTTCGGTAATTTCCTAGTATTTCATTTTCTTTATAGTAATGTTACTGAGTTCAGTCACCAGTGCAACCAGGATATCAGTTTAATGCCGTGATCCTGTGGCTTGGCCGTCACATTTACTCTGATGTGTTCCTATGTAAAGACCTGAATGGTTCCCTGTCTATTGCTGCCTCTGGCCCTTCACAGTTTTATGACTCGAAAGTGGCTTCTTTTAAAGTATTAGCTAATAAAAGCAACAACATATGTGAGCTTCAGAAGAGTAGAGCGAGAGACTGTGACCTGGGAGCAAAGAGTGGACCAGAATGTGAGTGTAACTCAAATTCTAAGGAGTATGTTTGTCTCTTTAGCCTCCGTGTACAGCTCGGCATCACACTGAGGCCGAACTTAGCTAAATTTACAATATATTACAGTTTCATTCATCTGATGCTGGAGAAGAGGAGGCTCTCGGGGACAGAACTGAGCAACCCTCTACTACAGCGTCTGTCTGCTTGTTTGCTGAATGTATGTATCGTACCAACAGCTTGTGGGGCAAGGATCTGGGTGAAGCCGGCAGAAAAGGTGATGAGGACCACGGGGTAGGTGACCCAGGCCAGATACTGGAGGAAGACGTTGCTGTCCAGGCCACCGTACATCCACTTCTGTGCTGTGGACACACACACAAAACGACGGGGCAGACACGTAAATCACAAGTATCCAGTAATAAAAAGCAAACTTTAACACACTATCATCATGTAAATTGCTCACTATAACTTGAGCCCTCAGTCACTTTTTTTTTGTGATGCATTCTTTTTTTTCACTGTGTTGTTTTCTCTTGTTTATGTGAGCGTGTAGACACTCTTTGGGCCTTTTAAACAGCCCCTTCGGGGACTAATAAAGTGATTTATATGATCCTCTGGGAGCTGTGCCCTTGTTGTAGCAACACCTGATGCTACATCACAACAGACAGGTGCTTTAAACGTTGCCAGGATCTGACTGGGCCTCAGACCACAAGGACTTGAAGTCTGTCCAATGATTTCATACTCATTCACATTTGTTTTCTGCTCTAGTTTCATTGGTTGTCTGTAGTCATGGTGTCACAACGATCAGGAAATCTTAGTCAGGTTGCAGTTTCATCTTTTTCAGTCTCGGAAAACTTCGTAAGTTACAATTAATTATATATGAAATGTTTTCCTCACTGATCTGGGTCTATGTCCAGGCCCATCAGGCAGTTACTAGTTTTCTCCTAATCCTATCTTTTTTTTTTTTTTGCACTTGCATCGCCTGCCTGTAGCTGGACACTTCAACATGTAGTTACAAACCCAGTCCCTCCCTCCTGGCCTCTCTCACCTTGTAGGCAGATGGCAATGCAGAAGTCCACCACCCAGCTGACCAGAGCCATGAGGAGTCCCAGCAGGATGAGGAAGATCCAGTCCTCCCCGACCCGCGAGATCAGGAACTTCTGACAGCGAACAGTGCAGACTACAGGGATGGCAAGTTGACAATGCAACACATTAGGATCAGGAAAACACACAAACACATGAAAAACTACAATACCCAGATCTTGGCTCTAGGGTTTGGAAAATGCAAATAATATTTAGACTGAGTCAGTTTTTGGCAGCGTTGGCCCATAACAGTCGCTGTGTTTTCGTCCAACCACCAGTCCACTAATCCATTACATCCTGTAATACACTTTATTTTTACTTGGTTTGCATGAGCTGGTCATTTGATGCAGGATAAGTCAGTGATTTCACCAAAATCTGTGGTTTCCGATACATGATGGATGATGAGTAAATAGAAACATTTTTAGTGCAACACAATGATACCAACTGTCCAAAAAAAGGTCACAGGATCAATGGAAGCTGGTGATTTGGGTTTTGACTTGATTTCTTAATAATTTCCTGGAAGATTCATGGAAACCTCTGTGATAACAGACAATTACCTGTTTCAAAGAATGCACTACATTCAAAATTAACAGACTGTGATGTAGGAGCCAAATACCGCTAAGGTCATGTGACCTCAGAAACCAGTGCGGTTACAACTACACACTGTTACAACTGCGACTAACAGATCATGTTGTTATCTTGTGTTAAGATTGCTTCAGTTTTTAATTACAGACAAGGTGATGGAGCAAGAGGCTGCAGACAAACTCAGACTAAACAACTACTGTGCTCACTATAGTCGACAGACAAAAGTCACTACAAAGCAACACACACACACACAAATCTGCTGTACTCACCAGCAAGCAACAAGAAAGTGAGATTCACAGCTAAGACACTGTAGAACAATTGATGCAAGAAGTCTCATACACAGTTACTCATTATAACTAATTACTAGGCCAAAGTATTAGTTTGATGGTAACTCATCACAATGTGCACACACACACAAACAATAACTCATAATGCCTTTCGTTAACACCTCCTCTCCCTTTCTTCCCACCATCCCCCAGGCCTGTCCTCATTTCCCCTTACTCCTCTGCAGGGAGTTGGTACTCAGGAGCAGTGGGGCGCCCATCCCGCTAATGACACAAACAGACAGACAAACACACACACACACACACATACATTTATATCTTCCCGTTTCTCCTGTTCCTCGTATTTATGTAACACTTGTGTTTTAACAGTAACATATCTCAGAGCAGCAGACGTGAGCACCAGCAAACTTTTTTTCTTTATTACAACTTGGAGGGGAAGGAGGCGATACTGTATTCTATACTTAAAGTCTTCATCTGTTGTTGTTCATCATTGTTCTGTGTAGAATCATAGCCCACAATCTGAATCACTGCTCACAAATATCTACATCCCACTCTCACTCTGATTTTGCTGTGAAACCCACAACCAATCACACTTGTTGATTAGTTCATGTTGAGTCTGAGTGTTTGCTGCTGTTTAATCATGAGCTGATATATGGAAGTACTTATATAACTTTATAACTTTGACTTCCCAGGTGTTAACTGTCTATACTACATTTTTAAATACTCAATGGGAAATCAATAATAAGGTTAAAGCATTAAAAGGATTGAAGTTCAGGGGCTTTACAGTTTTTAAAAGGCAGTGATGAATGTTGGCTCTAATTGGTTTGAATCTATATAAACTGACCTCCAGGCTGTCTGTGCTGCATTAGATTAGAGCTGTTTTGAGTGATCATAGGAGACAGGTACATTCAAACAGACATCTGAGCATTAGTTATGGTAGTTAAGTTATTCAAAGTGTTAGCATGGCACACCACAGCAAAAAAAAAAGAAAAAAAGATTCATCACAAACTAACTGGTCATGTTTAGTAATAGTGACCATGTGATTTAATGATCAGATTTTACATGTATTGTGTAAAATAATGAGTAAGTGACGGTAGAAGAAAAAAACAACAACACATCTTTAAAGTGGAGCTCAGACTGACAGAAGACAGGGGACAGGAGGTGATTGATAGATGCTGCAGGGACAGAGAGAAAGAGAGAGATAAGGAAAGAAAAATACAGATACATTTAAAATGTCAACACACACACGAATCTCGACATCAAGACAACGCCTTCACAAACCATTAAAAATACACTTTGGAACAAGCTGTGTCAAACAGAGATTTGTATATAGATTCATGTGTGTGTGTTTGTGTGCACATATGCATGTTTGTCTCATCTCACCCACAGGCCGTCTGTGTTCTTGGACCCCTTCTGTCAACCACACACTAGCTAATGTAAATGTGTCTGTGTTGTGTGTGTGTGTAGACATGGTTTCTTTGCACTTCTAAACACTTTTTGTGTGAGTGTGTGTGTGTCTAGCAAGTGTAATCTAATCTTTTTGGAGATGCAATTTAGTTAGCTCTGTCTATGCTGGTATTGCTTAATAGCTTTTCTGTGTGTGCGCACGCACACAAACACACACTAACACTCACACTTGCACACACACACACACACACACACACACACACAGGTTGCTGACTTTATTCTTCATGGCATGCAATAAGCAGCATGCTAGTTCCCAATCACTCTCAATGCCTTCCGACTCACCCTCTGCACCCCCACCTCAATCCCATCGAGCCTCGCTGCATCTCTCCTCCATTCCTGCTTCCAACTAATCACATTCCACCTCTGACTTTAGCTCTCATCTACTCCTCCTCTCCTCACAGGCCTTATCTGCTGTCCAGCACTCCTCCTCTCCACACCTGCTTCTTTCTTTGCACCTCACCTCCCTCTCTCTCTTTCTTCTTTTTTCATCCTCACTTGCATATTTGCCCACTCTCTCCTTAGCAGATACATAACGCCCAAAGTCTAATTTAGGCTGCCTTGGATACACAGTGCATCTACTTCCTTGGTTTGGTTTGGGTTTAATAATCTCTGTGTGTGCAGATTGTATGAGGAAGTACAAAGATTAGATATTTAAAGGACTATTCCAACAAATCTCATGCTGTACACTGATAACCCTGGTGCAAGTGGAGTCCTCGGTTAAGTTTTATGTTTATAGGATCTGTGATTTATGGCAGTGACTTTTAACCAAACTGCTTAAAGCATCACATCACATTCTTTATGCATAAAATTGTGATCCTCAAAACTTTCATTTATTAAGATTTGAGGTTAAATTCCCAACTCGCACAAATCTTTATATTGTCTGTTTGTATATCAACTTTCACCACCAGCAGTTTAATAAAATTCAGCTCAACCTTATTTGCAGAGACCCTAATCTAAAAAAAACATTTATCTCAAGCATCCATTTTATTATATAATAGAAAAAAATCAACAGTTCCCAAGTGTGTCACAGCACATAGTCATGTTTGGGTGGGTCTGCTGTCTAACGGATATATGCAAGTATTTTAATTTTAAAGTTAAGTGTAAAGCACCTACAGCTCCTCTGAGACAAACGACATATATATAGAGAGAGAACCGACCGTTAATGCTTCAATTCTGCAAATGAGGCCCTTCCCAGTTCTGTGTGTGTACGTGGCCCCACATTCATTATGTAGCTTCATGCGTACAGAAGAGATTCAATTAGAAACACCCAGCTGTGATTAAAACCACTGGCCTAATTAGATTAGGATTAATATTAATATAGATGAGTCAAACTGACCATTCAGCTCATCTGCTCCTTAAACAGCAAAATTTGCAAAATAAAGATAAAGTGAGTGTGATGGAGTATGAAACATATGTGCATACTGAAAATACTCCAGATTGGACAGCAATCTGTGCCAACCACGTTCCACCTCACCATCATAACTTAATAAGTGAGATAAATTAAGTGACTTAGATGTGTGACGCCTCACAGAAAATCACAGATGAGTGACTTCAACACGGTTGAGCAGGTTGGCAGTAGCAGTCACTTTGGCCGAGTCAAGACAGACTTTGTTTCTTTTCTTTTCTTTTGTGTTCAGACTCTCTGGGTAGAGTCCAGAGTCCAGTGTCCAGTCAGTTTCTTGGACAGTTTCTTTTTTCAATCAGAATGATGTTCAGTAGCAGCAGCTGCTCATGTTTTCAAGGTTTTGTCCTTGTGAAGGACATGGAGACCGGTCAGGTTGTTGCAGTGAATGTCATCAAATATCAGACCCTAGAGACATGTTCACCTCCACCAGCTGTCCTTTTACTCCTTTCCATTTATTATCTCAATGTCTTGCTTGTTTAAGACAAAAGAACCTTTGTGTGGTGATGGAGTATGTAGTGGGTATGGAGGTTGAGGATTTATACTCCAACCTCTCTCCAGATGTGTGAGAAAGTTTAGTTGTCTGTGATAATGGTCTTGGTCTGGACCATGTGTTAAAACTCTTGTTTGAGTAAAAATTCAAACTTGTTTCAGTTTTTGTTGACATAACAGATCTCGACCAACCAAGTGCCGCGTTCTGGAGAAATACAATAAATTTTATGTGAAACCATGACAGAAAAAGGACAAAAATGAATAAGAACATGGAAAAAACCAAAACAAAACAAACAAACTGATCCCTCACACCAGAATATAACCATCGTCTGATAGTTTCCTGCAGTTCTTAATACAAATATCTCTCTTCCCTCAGCTTGCATCTATCCATCCTCTGCTCCTTTCCTTCATGTTGGTGTTTTCTCTATGCTAATGAGATGTAAGAGGAGGTGATGTTTATGTAAATGTTCTGTAACGATGGTCCCGGGCGAGTGGGCAAAGCACCTCGTCTCATACTCAATCACTATGTTTGCTTGTCGAGTAACGATGGTTGTGACACCCCTCTTATGGTTGCAGTACAATGTCTGCTTAATGAGCTCTACGGGTGTATCTGCACGCACACACACACACACACAAAACTCTAAAGCTATTATGCAAAAACCTCCTCGCCATTGCACTTTAATCTCCTGCAAACAGTGTGTGATGTATGTTAAATGTTTCTTAACGCAGTAACAGTAAAAGCAGGCACTCAGATGGGAGATACCTCTGAAGCTAAAAGCAAAAAAAAGAAATGTCATCAGACATATCGGCAAGTGGACTCTTAATGCATGTTCATCTGTGAGAATCACACCAGGTCACTGCTCCAGGTCAGAACTGTGGCCTTAATCAACTAATAAAAGCCCAGTTTGACATCTTTTGCTTCAGAAGTTACGTTTAAGAGCACCACAACAATCAGTCGCAGATCACTATGTCCAGAGTCAGAAATGTTTGTTGCTGGTGCGTCAAAGTTCATCAAACAAAAATCTAGTGGGATGAACTATGAAGGGAGCTGGTCACGGCCAGAGTTTGTTTTTCTGTGAGCTTCGCGATAATTTTTAAACTCACGACTGATGCCGTGAAAGGTGGTTATGAAATGTCCTCCATAAATCAGATTCATTTGATTCACTCTCAGAGTCTGCTGTTTGTTTCTAATCTGTGAAGCTGCACATTCAGTCATTCAGCCTGACCCTTTAACCTTGATGCAGCAGATTTACTGTCCTAAAAATGACAGCAGATATCATCTGATCTGTGCGGACTAAATATTGTCTGTAAAGTTTAAAAAACAATCACCTTCTTTCACAATTTGGAACTCAGGTTGGTCGATATATACATTTTTACAAAATATCACCCAAGTGACTAAGATTTTCTGCTTCCCTGAGAATGATTATCATAATAATAAAATATTTCAGTTTAAACATATAAAGTATTTAAATAGGTGTCATTTGACAATATAAGGAAAAAGCGAGACACACATATCATTATCATTATTATT
This sequence comes from Polydactylus sextarius, assembly GCA_016801845.1. Lineage (NCBI taxonomy): Eukaryota > Metazoa > Chordata > Actinopteri > Polynemidae > Polydactylus > Polydactylus sextarius. Next base: position 6,153,296 of record CM028924.1, read on the forward strand.
ATTTTACATACTTTGTCCCCTGACTATAAAGTAACAACTGCGAGATGAGGGGGCATCACAAAGCAATCATGCTTGGGGCAGTTAAATGGCTCCCAGCAGTGCTGCATGTAGGTCACCGTTGTAAGAAAGAAGACAGTTTGTTCTGTCTCTTCAGGTTAACCTTATTCTACGGTAACATTAACATTATTTCCAAAGGATGCATCAGTGAACAGATGGAGGTTTTTATGGCCAATTTAAAGACCCAAAAATCCATAAAACTCTTTTTAGACTTAAGTACAACACACATTTTCTTTTACTTCACTGCTTAAATTTACCACTGTGGTATGAGCAACAGTATTTTCTTTCTAGTGTCCCAGAAACATTACCATAGAGCAGCAGTTACAGGTCAAAAGATCAGTCTTTAGAACTGTAGGGCTGAGCAAAGAACATAGGACAAGACTCCTGATTTGCACCTCCCTTACTTAGTAGACAAGTAATTAACAGGATTAGGCTCAAAAGACTGCATTGAAATATCCAAAGGACAAAATGGGTACATCTAGTGGTGGTACCTGGTACTACAGTGCAGGACAAGCCTTAAAATCCAGTTAATCTTATTAATTTTACCCTAAATATCTAAACACACAGCAAACAGTCTGAAACTAGAGATGCTTTAATTGATTTGGTTTAAAATATCCTTGAATGTCACAGACTCTAGATGATGGTTATGATGCTCAGAGTGTGTCTTAAACAAATAGTGTTGATACATTTTATTTTATTCAGATATACACTATAAAGTGCCTTAATTATGAGTGAAATCATAATGTCCCAGCAGAGGAATGAAGACTATTTTGCTGCCGTATGGCTCATTTATGAATCAATGAGAGCTCCAGTAACTTATGTGGGAAAATTATTTACTCACCGTTTACAAACCATTTGTTGTGATTAACTTTCACTTACATCATTAAGAGTAGTCACATCATCAGACCGATCCGTTTTAATCTCATCTTCCATCCTTAACCTCAGCGGAGGCTACAGGCAGTAAGAGTGTGCACAGCTGTTAGTTTTACGCGACTGCACAAAATCATAGTGGCTACAAAGCTGGTGCGTTGACTTTAAAATCATACATAGTGCACCTTTAACTATTTTCTACAACTTTAAACTCCGTGATCAATAGAGCTTTTCATCCTCAACACACAGACACACAAATCAATGCCACAGTCTTGACATTATCTTTAATAAATGCAGCAGATCTGGGGCTACTGACTTTTTTTTTTTTTTTCTTTCTAGCAGCCGACCTCATGGAGAGGTGACCCCAAACTTGCTGTCATAGCAACCATCTCTTCAGGAACCAGTGGTTTAAAATAAATCATCTATCTGGCCTTATTACTGACATGTATGCACATATCTATGACAACCTCATATTGGTCAATAACATGATTTTAACTCATGTAAAGAATGTGAAGATTCTCCTCATTTAATGTCACTATTAAAGAACAGATGAGATAAACATGGCAGTATCAGAACTTCTGACGTGACAGATCTTTGTGTATTTAATCTGTGGAGTGTCACTAGTGAAAACAGAAAACCTGATGTTGAACTGCTGATTTGGAAGCTTTTGTTTTATGATCCTCAATGAAGGAACAATACTCATGATCATCGCAATTAGCTCCGCACAGGCGCCAAAGCTGCTATGATGTAACCGAGAAAGCGGAAAGATGATGTGCGCAAACGCACATGCGCACACACGCACGCACACACACACACACACACGAGCCAAGAAAAGCAGATGGTGGCTGTGGTGATGACGATAACAGTCCAATTTAAGAATGGATGAGTATGTTTGTATGTGACCTGAGTGTGTGAGGAAACATGTTGCTTTCTTTCTCACTCTCTCTCTTGCTCTCTCTCTCTCTCTGTGTGTGTGTGTGTGTGTGTGTTGCCTGAACACACAGGGGAGTAGTAAGTCGTTTCATTTCCTGGATGAAAGCCTGCTGAACCAAAAGCCAAGGGACCTGCTGCGAACTCCCTGCACCTCCTCTTTCTTTTTCTCTCTCATTCCATCTCCATTTATTTCATCCATCCAATCCCCAGACCTTTGCCATCTATGCCCTTTTCTGCTTCCTTTTTTTTTTTTACCCCCCCTTTCTATTTTTTTTCTCCTCCGTCTTAAGTTTTCACTCTCCTTCAAATCTTCCTTCCATTTCCGCTCTGCATCCATCCCACTTACTCTCAATGTTTGACCACCAACAACTCCCCACCCCCCCCCATCCCACCCCTACCACCCATCTCTGCTGTTGCAGAGTCAGCGTTTCCATTCTGCAGTCCTCTGCAGACACATAGTGCAGCTGATTTACACTTTTATAACCTGGTGAAACCAATTTCACAGCATCTCCATTACACATACGTCTGCTATTATTTAAGATGACAGCAATACACACTCCCTGCAGTATATACATATACATGTATGCACCATACATATAAGAATAATAAGTGTGTGTGCGTGTGCTTGTGCATTCACACATACGGAAGTGGAGAAATGAAGAAAAAAACACACCATCAATCATAGAACAAACAAAAAAGTACTGAAAGTTGCAAAAGCAAATGCACAACACAACACACGGCTGAAGACAAAAAAGCACAAACATGTTTGAGTGTGTGTGTGTGTGTGTGTGTGTGTAAGAGAGAAAGAGTGTGTGTGCGTGTGGCCAAAGCACATTCATCTGTTCTTAAGCAGCAGTAAGAAAGGAGACATTGATCATCACGCTTGTCTGCAGCTTGCACCGCCTAATCAGAACCATTCATCTCCCCTTTCACACACAGACACACACACCTGGACGCACACAAGTACACATACACGGCTAAATTAAGATGTTCAAGGCTCTTTATTTGCTTTCCATTAGGATTCAGGGCAAGCTACTGTAATAAGGCAAGTTAGTCTTTTTTTGGCACAGAAACAAAACAATTTTTATTCTAGCTGCTGATTAATATGAAGCCAGATGGTGAGTAGGTGTGTGTGTGTGTGTGTGTGTGTGTGTGTGTGTGTGTGGGCTCACAGACAAACACACGCTCAGTTAAAATCTGCAGAAACAAACCATACGCTTTCTCAATTAATGGCAGCATTAATGTGGAAAAGCGAGCAGTGAGGGGTGGGGGGTTGAGTCAGGTGTGGGGTGGGGTGGCGTGTCTCTTCTCAAATGCTTTGGAGCAGCACTTCATGACCACGTATTAAAGATTAATGATGGTGCAGTAATGCAGCTGAATTAGCTGGAGCAGCACAGTGTGCATCAGGACTGCGGGGTTGCTAGTTGCGGTGGGGGGGTGGAGGGGCAGACTGGGAATGATACAGATGTTTGTTCGTTCGTTCGTTTACCAGAGATACAGTCCTGGGCTGGGGCTTCCAGAACATACGGGTACCCTGACCCTGGAGGACAAATAGACCACATGACATCATTAAACACCAGCAATGACCCTCTGACACTTTGGGTGTGTTCATTTTATTGATAGTAAATAGACTTTTTTTTTTTGTTTCAGAGAACAATCTCTCTCCATTTATGAGTTTGTGATTGATGCAGTACCTGTACAATTCCAGCAACACAACAAATGAACGAGCAGTGCCGGTGGTGTGTTAAACCAGATGCTAACAGCAATATTCTGCTTTATAAGTTTAAAACACATAAAACCCTGTCCCTCCTGCAATGGAGAATGATGCAGGTTAAAAAGTACAAACAAAAAAATTGTTAGCGTAAGCTCTGGGCGATCATAAGTAAATCACAGTAAATCAGGACAATAAACACATCATAATTAACTGTGCACTGCATCTGCTCACAATTAAAGTTATCAATCAGTCTCCTACATAAAATGCCATCGGTCAGTTAAGTGACAAGCCCCATTAGGTTATATTCAGCTTCAAAATAAATGATTGTCAAAAGATCCAAAGGTTTCTGCTGTTGTCCAAAGTTTGGTTACAAATCTGCAAAGTCTGGATAAAATATAAGCGTGTTTGTGGGTGTTGTGGATTGGCTCTTGGCTCACTGATGATTACAGAATATTAAATCAGAGTGTGAAGCTCAGATGGGGAGAGAGAGAGAAAGAGAGGGAGAGAGAGAGAGATACACCCACACACATCCAGCAGAGAGCAGCGGCTAGAGGAGGAGGTGATGGATTACAGACAGAGGGGAAGTGAAGAGAGCTCAGAGAGGATGGAGGTGAAACAGAGGAAAACTGAGGAGGATAAAGAGAAGAGTGAAAACGGAAAAAGAACATGAAAGAGGAGGATGAAGAGAAGACCAGACCGAAGACCAGAGATGCAGACCGAAATATAAAACATAAAAATAAAAATGAAATAAAGAGAATGTGGGCTCGACTTCTCCACTGTCATCGATCTCAAAGCGAGAGGAACTGCACGTTCATATCCTAACCCAAGGACATGAAAATTAACAACCCACATTAATAAACCTTTGGCTTTGGGTAGAACCAGCAGCAGCAAAGACTCACGCACAGTTTATTGATATTATTTATGTATGAGCACTGAACTAATGCACCTCAGTGTGCAGCTAATTAAGAAATAAATCAGCTTTCCCTGAATCTCCTCAGTGTTCAGGGTGAAGGTGCATATAAAACAGTGACATTCTCTGTGCTGACACACACACTGGACTACTGCCACAACTTCTACTTGCACACACACACACGCACACACAAACTCTGCTTGGGTGGCACTGAATCAAATATTGATCGGTGGCCTCGGTCTCCTTGGTTACTTGATATATTAAAGTGATAGTTCCCTCACAAGCAGCAATTTAACATAATATGTGTGTGTGTGCGTGTGTGCAACCACCTAAGCTTGGCTGGTGTAAATGTGAATGACGTCTGAACACCCACAGAGTGTGCACTTGTGTAGAACAGTGCATATATGTGTCACTGCACAACCTGTTGATCTGAGAAACTAACCATCTCACAGTCTGTAGCATATTTCCTGGATTACAGCTGTAAATTTGGTGTTTACAGTTGAAGTGAGTCAAAAGAGTCAGTTGATTAAACATCTGCTAAACGCAAAATGATTATAATGATAAATGAATTGTTCACTTTGGGAAAAGAGTCGCTCATGGTCACAAAAACAAAACTTTTGTTTTTCTAGAGGGAGAACATTTATTTTCTACAAAGCAACTTAGTGATTAAAGAGGAGACATCATGCATCTTCACACAAACATGATATTGGTATTAATTCTGTTATATAGATAAAATTCTAATTTAACAGAGTATATAAGAAAAAGTGTGAGATGGACAAACATACGAGTGCACTTTGTGCATTTTAAGCCTCTTTGGACAGAAACAGTGATTTGACTTTCCGATGGACTCCGATGGAGGAATATTAAACAGAACCAAAGCCCAATATTAATAAATATATGACTATACAGTACAATGTCCTCAGCAGCTGGTGGCTTCCTCTCTGCTGCTCCAACAGGTGTTGACAGATGCAGAAGGGCAATAAATCTCTGTAATAAAACTTCTCTGATTCTTTAAGATAAAAAAATAATAATAAACAATCGACTCCCGGAGCTCTTTTTTTCTCTTTGTCAGCATAAGAGAGACAGGTCCCCATAATATGAGTGTGTAAACAGATTTAAGTCCCCACAATGTAAGTATAACTAGACCACAAACACACACACACACACACACACACTGGGTTGAGAAGGAGAGAGGGATGGGGGGAGGGAACGCAGAGATAAAGACGAGGCGAGGACATAAATAGGAAAAGGCAAAGAAAAGAGAGAAGAAGACAAAGACGAGAGCATGTGAGCAACTGTTGGTCACTAAGCGCCCTCCAGTCACCATGGCAACATGCAGCGCCACACTGAGCTCCTGCTGACATCACACCTGTTGAAATGGCGCGCACGTGTTCGTGTGCGTGCGTGCGTGTGCGTGTGTGTGTGTGTGTGTGTGTTGGAGCCAATTAATTGACATAGTGTAGTGATGCAGGTGTACTGAAGGACAGAATCAGACAAAGAAAGAAATACACACACACACACACACACACGTTTCATTATTTGATTGTTTCCCTTTGTTTCACAGAGAACAAGCCAGAGGCGTTGAAGTAGACCTGTGTTGGCATCACTAAGTCATCACTAAGCTTGACTGGGGTTTGAATTTGGGCATCACTGTGAGTTACCTTCTACTGCTGTATGTGTGTGTGTGACCATTTTTTATGCCCATTCTCATAGTGTTTTAACAGAATTCAAACCCACCCACCCACCCACACACACACACACACACACACACACACACAGAAGAGCACACTCCCTCTCTGAGTCCTTGTTTTATTCCCACAGCAGCTCCTATATTTTACTTCATTAGCGAACTGTGCAAACTGAAGCTCAATGCTGCTCCCCTGCTGGCCAACAAACACAATAACTCTATAGTTGAACAGCAAATGTCCATTCTTGTGCCATTGGTTTTTTTTCCAGTTTACAGCACTATATAAATGCAGTTTCATTTACCATTTATGCACACAAGGGAAGAAGACTTCTAGAAGTATCTTTAAATGAGGAATTGTCTCACACAAAATACATATGAGGACAGAATTCCCATAACAGATTTCTTCAAATTGCCAACAAAACACCTTTATGCCTCAGTCTTTTACAGACTGACTAGTGGATAACGCAATGATAGTTGTAGACAATTTGAGAAGAACCTGACAGAGGCATCGATGCACACTAAATGTAGAGTAGTAGTTTGGATTTATATTTCTTTGACTGGAAATTCAGATTCATGATAGTGATTTCATGACGTTGGTTATCCCCTCTCTTGTGTGGATTCTATTGTTCTGTGACTGGTGATTGCATTGCTGCGTATGCATGTCTCACCCGGAAGATTGCTTTATACTGTATGTATCAAATCCATTTAAAATCAGTGATTTAAAAAAAAAAATGTTCGCACAGCTGATCACACTGACTCAACACCCGTATTAAGGGATTGAATTGGTAAAAGTATGACTAATTAAAAGAACTGTGGCATTTTGAAGAAGTGGATGCTTACATGACTGTTGAAGGTGATAACACACATCAAATGACAGAATGATGGCTTTAACCCTCAGTAAAGTCAGTCATTATCATCTACTTAAATCGTTGTAAATGACTATTAAAACTGTAAATGGCTTCAAAGTTAACTGCTTCCAGACTCATTGGATGTGATGGTTTTATGAGAACAGTCATCACTGTCACTAGTACATTAGGTCATTAGGTCAAGTGGACAGACTTTTAGGTAGTTCAAAAGCAACACAGTAAAATCTTTCAACTGCTGATACTCATGTTGTTAGGAAACTGCACAAAAAGCAGCTTTACAGCAGAGTGACTCATCTGGAAAAGGTTCATTTTTCTAAAAGATTCAGAGATTCAGACACATTACTCCTACTTTGATCCTCAGCAAGTGTACACATCTTTTAAAAAAAAAAAAAAAAGATCCACTCAGCTTTTCCACAGCCCTAGAAAAGGCAAAGGTCTATGTATCATAAGTGACTGGTAGATGTGGCGTTTAGCTGCAGGGGCAGGACCACTTCACTTCAGTTGCACTGGGCTTAAAAACTGTATCCTGCAGTGTTATAATGCAGTGTTACATTATGTAGATGTGTCAGGGCTGGACAGAGAAGAAAGTTAGTATATATTAGTTTACTAAGTTGCTGCAGCAGCATCCTTTACAAGAAGTAAAAGGTCTCAAGACGTTTTGAATACAAAGGCTTCAACTACTCTGCTTTAAGCTCTATTGTATGTAAAATACGTCATTGTTGGACTTGGGTCATGGTCTTGTTGCATATCATCCTGGGCTCTTGGTCCATTTAGAGTTTATGCTGGCGTTTCTAAAGAAGCTGTAAGGCAGATTGAAAATAGTGTTTTACTTTCTGCACAGTATATCCTAAATGTAAATAGTAGTTCAAAATTACAGTGATGTTGGTCTATATGTCTGTGTCAAGTAAAAGGATTCTATGTTAACTAAATGTCGAGCCAGTGTAGTAGTTCAATATATTCTGGTTGTTGGCACCATAACAGAGTGAGTGTGTGTGTTGGACAGATATATTTTAATGACCTGATATGTTGACAGCATTGTCCTTATTATTTCACTCTCCTCATTCATTCTTTGAAATTTTAAAACTAAGTTTAAAATATGTGGGAAAAAAAACACTATTGTGAGTAACGACACAGTAGAAACAGCCATCAGAAAGGACTCTGTCCAATTACAAAACAGGTTATGTCCCACTTGTTCCATTTTCTGAGCTGTAATATTGCCCTTCATAAAGATGGAGAGCTCATTGATCTACCGTATGTATATGAGGCATCCATTAACATGCTGAAATTTGTTGACACGCATCTTCACTTTGTGCCCTTGTTTTGATCTCAACTCTTAACCGATAAAAGTTTAATGACTGTATCTGTCACTGCTGTGATGCTGTTGTGGTTTAAGACACAATAATATCTCCTGCCAGAGCCCTCAAGACCTCATCTGAGGTGTTACAGTCTACATGATGCCAACAGCAGCCTCTCCCGTCAAAGCTGATAAATCACAGGCATCTACATGTTAACAGGCTGGATGATGCTCTGAGCTGCAGCAGCATCCTGGGACTGAAAGACTACCTGACTCTTCCTGCTGTACTGCTGGCCATAATTAAAGAGATGCTACCTGTTGTTCAAGCTGCTTAGCTGTCATTACATTTCATCATGCCTGAAGTGGCATCAACCTACCCTAAACACACACACACACTCTCTCTCTCTCTACAAATGATGATGACAGCTCCTGCAGGAGAAGAGACAGCAGATGTTACACTGTAGATTCAGCTACTGATTTCTGCATCATTAAGTGTGTGTAAGTGTGAGTGAGTGAGTGAGTGACCACAGCGTAATTAAGACAACATCTCAGTAGAGCTCCGGCCATGGGGACAAATCAATCCATATCTTAGATAAAAGGAAGAGGAGGAGGTAGAAGAGGTAGATGGACAGCTGACTCATCAGCTTCAAACTAGACCAGGACACAAACAAGAACAAAAAACTCATCAGTGAAATGAGAGGCGCACATGCACACACACGCACACGCGCACACACACACAGTTGTGTTTTTATGACTTCAGGGAACATTTCGTTGACTTGCATTCATTTCCTGGGGACCTTCCTGGAAACCCTCGAAATCTCAATTGTAGGTACCACTAGTCATGTCTTCACCTTATGGGGACCTGCTTTTTGTCCCCATAAGGCAGACAGGTCCCCATAACAGAGTGTGTGCACAGGTTTAAGTCCCCACAATGTAGGAAAAACACACACACCTGCAGCATTTAGATCGGAGGGAAATCTGTTCAGTGCAGTGTGCACTGCTTATCTGTCAACAGCAGAGGGCACTGTGTTTACACAAAACAGGCAGCGACAGTAGGAAGAATGTTGCATATAAACTCAACAGCACTTCAAGTACTCACCTTGATACTTGATCACTCTTCTATACATAGGAGGGGAAAGAGAGAGAGTACAAAACTGACAGAAGGACAGAGTTTTGCTCTTGATCTGAGTGACACTTTAAACCACAAATGGGAACCAGTAAGATAGTAACACATTATTGTGGCTACATCAGTGGTTTTCAGGTGAATGTATGAGCACTGACATGTGTTGTTTGGTTTAATAATCACTTCTCCTTTTCACACAGGACATTAAGAGATCCATTCATATCATTTTAAAAGCGATGATGGACAAAATCAATCCTAGTGAACATCAGATGTTGTTTAACCACAGATTTAATGAACCCACACATCACAGGATCAGTGAATTGTTCTTCTCAGGATTTATGTCAAAACTAAAACCACTGCCTGAGTGAGAGGTGAACAGAACCATACTGTCCCAAAAAAACAGTCAGACCAGACCACAGACTTTTAACCATAATTCAACACCAAGCTCTGCTGTGGCTCACACACACACGATTGTCCATGCCACCTCTATGCCTGCAGCCATGTTGTTAAACTGCTAGTTGTGTATTCTTAGTATTATTATACATCATCATAATCATCCATATTTATCACATAGCCGCTGTAACACCAGAGGACATGACATCAGCCTTGTAATTCCACACATTCCATTCTAGCACCTACACTTTGGACAATTAAACTTGATTGTTGACATGCTCCAGGGTGGCGGTGTTATAATTTACTGAATCAGACTTATAAAACTTGACTACCGCTGCAGCATCACTGATTGCGTGTGTGTGTGTCGTGTGTGAGTGTGTGTGTCCTCTGAAAGTGACAGTGTGTGTGATATACGGTAAAATGACCTCTCTTATCTGCCCCATGGATTTAAATGTCATTTCCCACTTATGTTTACAGCCTGTTTTATGTTGTTATGTATCGTGTACGCAATCTGATATAATCTCATATCACCACCACCGCCGACAGTACAAAGAGGAAGGGGAGGGAATGTGCACATAGATACAGTGTTGCAGACTGACATCCATGCAGATGGATCTTGTTGAGGCTGCAGTGTTTCTTCAGACAGCACAGGCTGATCAATGCTCCCAGAGGTAGATGAAGTAAAGCATTCAGTCTATTTTAAACCAGTGAATGTACAAATGATGTTCCTGCTTTGGGCAGTGGTCCTGAAGACGGCCCAGGTTGCTTTATCGAGCATATAATGTTACCATCTTTTTCTAATGGGGCAGATATAATGTACTATCTAATCCTAACAGTTCCCACTGCAGCCACTGAGTCATCATCAAAGACCATTAGAGAGGATATATTTTTTTTATTTATTTTTATTTTATTAAAGCTTTTCAGTTCAGAAAATAATTTCTTTCTTTCTACCCTTTATGTTCTTTCACCATCCTGCCCTCAGGAGTTATTCAGAGTTACCACGTCAGATTTAGAAAGCTAACCACTGCACCACCACCATAGTTAGTTTCACTGAATATGTTTCCATTGTAGGTGGATCTGTTCGACCTTGTGATGTCAAACTTACTTCGACACTTGGCACAACGTCCCTTGTCGTATTCCAGCAGGTCCAGGGTCCTGCTCCGTTCGCTGACCGACTGCCTCTGTCCGCTCTCCCTCAGCCGAGCTGCCTCTTCTTTGGCGTACACACCAAGCTCCTGTGTGTAGCGCCCATACATCTGGAAGCAGACACAGTGACAGCATTAGTTTATTAATTTACACACACTCACACACTTCCAACAGGGTTGAGGATGATAAATGTGAATTAAAACAATAAAAAACTAAAGGATGCCAAATGTTGACGTTACTTATTTCAAATTAATAATGACATATTGGAGGTTGTTCATCTTCAACCTTTGTCCTGCTGATAATGTTTTACTTTTGTTCAAACTGATAGCGACCTGAATGACCTCCGTACAATCAGGGCCCACACCCCCTACAGGTCAGAGAACATCCCGAGAAAGACAAAAGGAAGTGGCAATGATTCAAATAACGTCTCACTGCCTACAAACTGACCAGGTTTCCATTTTTGCTTTGACCCTAGTGTGACAATCTACACACACACCAGAACCACATAACACACACAAATAGACAGAGAGAAGATGTCAAGTCAGCAGGACCAGAGACAGGAAGCGCTAAAGTTTTGTATACCAGCCACTCCTCCCTTCCCATGAAGCTTCTGGATGGGGGACAGGAGCAAGGACACTAATGACTTCCTGTTGGCCACCCGTCACAACACAGGGAGCTATTTAAACCTGCCTCAGCAGTTCAATCAAGGTCATGAGGGCTGATCTTGGCGTTGAGAGTCACAGATCAGCAAATGTTGAACATCAGTAAAAACAACAATCAGATCACAATGTGATCTTATAAATGGAAGGAGAAACTCTACCTTCTTGACCAGTCCTAGCCCTGTGGTGCAGAGCTGAAGACGGGGGACACAGACTGTAATATACTGTAGCATCAACCCTATTGTAAATGCACAGCCATCTACTGTCAATTGTTTTGGTTGTCTCACATCAAGCTTATTCATCAAAAAGATGATGTAAAATGAAAAGTAAAAATAACCACAATCGATCAAAATGCTGCACGATAATGTACGATTACTCTCTGACCCTTCAGGGTTAAATATGGTGAGCATGGAAACTAGGAGTGAGTAGAAGCATTAACCATCATCAACTTTGCTTTAAAAATACACGACCTTGAAGAATTGCATACTTTACCCATTTTACAACCCTTCCTTTTTTATTTGTTTTACTGAGGCTGCTGTGTTTACACAGCATAATAATATGTCCACGACTGTGTGTGTTTAAATAATCAAACAGTTAGATTCATGTAAAGTTGCATGCATGTCAGGACAGACTGTGGAGGCATGGCTGTTTTTCTCAGAATATGACCCCCATGATCCAGTGGAAGAAAGTGTTTAGATAACACACACACACACAGACACACACATACACACACAAACAGTATGCACAGAGATGCGCTTGGCACCTTGTAAACATGAGCAGGAACCTGCATTCTATTTTTATATCACTGCACCTCCGTCACTGGGGCCCAATGAGATTCCAGTGGCTGGTATTTGCCAAAGCATTGACTTTCGAGGGTTATAATAACTTTCTGAAAACGGGCAATCTAATGTATTCAGACTAAGAGCAAAGTTCAGCTGCTGCACTTCTGTTTCTAGGGTTAGGATTAGGGGTACTCCTTCCAGCTATGCTATTAAAACCACGCTGACAGTTAGTCTGGTGGTCAGGTGTGCACCAGTGAAACCAGTGTAACCAGTGACACAGCCCAAATTGCAGCACTTAGATAAGCAGTATCAAAACATTTAAACCAAGAATTGAATAGTTTTGTGATGGACTCCTGCGCTCAAAAATGTGGTTCTAATTCAAAACCATCTCTGAATAATAAAACCGTAATTGGTAGAAAGAATTAACTGACTGACAAGCCTCAAAATACCTCGCGGGATCCGTGTAAAACTTCAATATAGGAATAGGGAAGGAATGAACACAAGCAGTGGGAAAAAAGAGGAAAAATCAACAAGGGAAACATTTGAGGAGCGATTTGGGGTTTCTGACATCAAATTCCAACCGCTGTTCTACCCAAGATGCCATTCTGCATGGCATTCTCGGCCACATTCATGATCGCCAACCCTAAGTTTTAATTAAGTAAGGAGACTTCAAACGCGATGGAAACTCAAAAGACCCGAAAACAAGAGGGCAGAAATAGACCTTCTCAGATGCACCCCCTTGAAACTTGCATCTGACCAGAGGAAGAAAACAAACAGACCCATCCAGAACAAAGGCATTACTGGTTGAAAGCCTATCATTATGTTGAGCATAGTCAGAAATGGGCATTCGGCAGAGCCCGCCTGCCTGGGTTAATTGATCCCAGATGAACGGGTTATCCTGGACTCATTGTACTGGCCGCTGGGGCAAGGGAGATGGCACGGGGTGACAAATAAGTCCAGCATTGATATGATTGCACTGATCACTAGGAAGGACTAGGAGAGACTATGTAGTCCATGAATATTTTCCAACCAAGAATCCTTTAATAAATATTTTAAATGGATCAAACAGCAAAGCCCAAAGACAGACTGACTGACAAACACATGATTAACCAGTGACAAAAACCATAAATACCCTAGTCAGGTGACCTTGTTTAGTGTTACCCATAACAAGTAAGATAAGAGGTTGAAGATAAGACCCTCCTCCTGTCCTCAATCTTGTTTGTAGGGTAGTCAATTTTTTCAAAAGGTTGGCGTCTGAGATAACATCTCAACAACCCAATATAGATAGATGCATAGAGAGATAGACCACTTTATTATCCTCTTTGGGAGATTCCCTCAGGGAAATTGAAGAGGTGTGTATCAAGGTGTATTTTTTTAACCATGCATTTGTAAAAGGTTTTACAATTTCTGACCCATTAAACACAGACGATTCAGCAGGTGTTGCTTTATTGACTGAAAAACGAACAAACAAACAAACAAAAAAGCAATGGGATAAATGTTAGCGACACCAAGCTATGTTAACTGCATTCCTCTGTTTGAGTGGAAACCATTAGCTTAGTCTCCTTAGAACAAACTTTCAATGGGTAACCAACATGTGGATTCCTCACAAATGCTGACAGATGTCTTAAAAACTGCTAATGGTATAAATACTTCTAGGTGGGCATGTTCAAAAAGAAGAAAACTATGACATGATAGCGATGTAATTATTACTTACATTGTTTACATCTCTACTGCATTTACATTACATGCTACTCCTGTTGCAACTCCTGTGGCAACTACAACAACACCTGTTTGCTGCTGATACAAGAAATTTTTCCTTGTGTCTTCTACTACTCCATTTATGTCTAGGTTTAACTTCAAGTCCACGTCATCACCCGTGCGTAAAATGGAACTGGACTAGGAAAAAGTAGGCTGGATTCATTTGTTGCTTTTCAGGAGCCATTAAAATGGGACAGCCAAGTCGCGAACCTCTGATGTGTACGGCCAAAAAATGTCATCCAAAGCTGTCTCCTCAAATTGGGAGAAAGCTTTGAACACTCTCCAATCAGCAGTTGACCACAGTTATGCTGAAAACCTGTTAAAACACCTCACAATGCTGTTGCCCAGTTTCCAGTCAGTCACCTGCACACAGTTTTGACAAATATGCCCCCAAAAATGTTTTTTTTTACCTCTTTACTGCTGCATCATTAAAGTTGATAGATTATTTTTCAACACAACATTCATATTTCAAGAGGCTCTCTCACAGATAGTTCACGAGGAAGAGAACTACATCTCACAATAAGTTAAATAAACTGGTGCCAGTTTTAGTGCTATTAAACTGTAAATAAAAAAGGCTGGTTTGGGATCAATGGTCAAGATTCCAAGAGTCCGTGAGACAAGAATACAAGTCTATGTAATGTCCCCAAAAGTGGCTTACAGTTATCTGTTATGGTCTACATTTTGGGTCCTGTAAATTAGGAATGGTTTGTCCAATTGTAGACAAAAGCTGTGCCGCAACTGACTGGTTTTATCACACTCAAACACACACAGCAGAGTGGTGTTAAGTAAGAACACCACTAAACAAAACCAGTAGAACAAAGATAAGGAAAGTCAATTTTTTTTCCTTTTCTTTTCTTTTTACAAAGGTAACATGGGGCCACTGAGAACCTGGAAGAGACAAAAGACTATGTGTGTGTTTGACTGTGACACACAAACACACACAAAGCTGGTTACAGTCCAAACAGTCTACCCCCAAATGACCAGGAGCCTCATCGTTCTTGCCCAGCAGGCCACTACACACTTCTAACTAATGAGCTCCCTGACTGTGTGTGTGTGTGTGTGTGTGTGTGTGCAGCATTGATGTGGATCGCTCGCTCAGATCCAGAGTGGTGCAGTGAAAGCAGATAAATAGCAGCTAAGCTGGTTCTCTCTGTTCCATCAACCTTCCTTTTCAAAACATTTATCCATACAATAACAGGTAGAGAGGCCAACTCTCTCTCGCTCACACACACACTTTTCCACTGTGTTTGTGTGGGTGTGACTGTGTCAGCACACTTGTATGGGAGGGAAGGAAGGAAGAGGAGAATCTGAAAGAATCATTGTGCAATTAATCTAAAGGCAAAGTGTGTGTGTGAAGGCAGAGAAGGGAGAGAGGTTGAGGAGTGAGACTGGGACAGGGGGAAAGAATTTGATTTTGTAAAGACTTTTCACCCTAATGAGGATAAAATGGAGGAGGAAAAAAAAAAACAGCATCCTTGTAAGTGTTAGACACAATACAGCGGTACCTCCACCTCATTTTTAATGGCCAACTCACATGTGGAATATTTTAGAGGAACTCCTCATTCAACACTTGTGAACTTTAGCACCAACAATAACTGCAGCGTCAACGTCACCGTTTTGGCTCAAGAAGTGGACCCTGTTCTGATAGAATTTATATATCACATTCTAGTTAATTGTTATCAAAGGAATATTATGAAATAATTTCCCTGGTGGGATCAATAGAATCTATCTATCTATCTATCTATCTATCTATCTATCTATCTATCATACTATTAGAGGAACATACGTGAACCACAAAGAAAAAAAAGTTTTTTTTTAGGAGATTTACTCCAGTAATATTGTCAGACTCACAATGGGACACAGACCCAAAGATACAGTTCCCAATCTTGGACTCAAGACATGAACAGAACGGACATAAATGATATGAACAATGTATAGCTCCATATTATGCCTATTTACACCCATTAGAGTGTTACAGTGTTATGTTGACATTCATGCTTCTGGGATATCCATAGTAATCACTATGTTTTATATCACAATACAATGAGCTGTGGGTAAAACCTCACAAACTTGAGG
This sequence comes from Polydactylus sextarius, assembly GCA_016801845.1. Classification (NCBI taxonomy): domain Eukaryota; kingdom Metazoa; phylum Chordata; class Actinopteri; family Polynemidae; genus Polydactylus; species Polydactylus sextarius. The sequence continues at coordinate 6,169,564 of CM028924.1, forward strand.
AGTGCAACATCAGGACTGCTACCTCTCCTGGTGCCTTCATTAGACAATGATGCAACTCAACTACAGTTCAGTTAGAGACTTGGGCCAGTAGAAAATAATGTAACTTTGAGCAGCTTCCCAAAATAAAGCAGGGATGAGGTGCAGTCTACAGAGTTCTGTAAGCTCCAGCCCCAACCAATGGCAAAGAAATGTACCTAATTTAACACAAACCAAAAAAAAACTTTATTGAACTTCTATTACATATGCAGTTTTACTTCTCCACACACTTAAACACGCTCTGTGGTGTAAATTTGGTGTAATTCCCCTTTAAATGTTACGGTTACAAATAAGTGCACAAGCAGGAGATAAATCTGAACAACTTCTTTACTGGCTCTTGTGTGCAATTCCTACAAGTGTGATAAATCTAGCAGAACAGCAGGACTGTATGTGTAAAACAGAGTCAAACAAGGAGCTGAAAGGAGTTGAACTGGGCAGAGGTTGAAGAATGTACAGTAAATAAAGATTTCCCAATACTTCGGCACTCCTACAGGGGCACCCCAGGGGGTTCATCAGGAGTCCTGTGTGCTCGTGCCAGGCTGCCATGCCAACTCTCACACTGACCCAGAGTTGGACAGATAGAAGAAAAGAGGGAACGGAGGGATGGATGGATGAGAGGTGAAAAAGAGGCAAGAAAGGCTACAGGAGGTGGGTGAAGAGAGCATTGTTCACAGTGATGGACAAACTGCGAGGAAAGGTAAAAAGAAAGAAAAAGAGTGGGTGGGTTAATGTGTGTGGGAAGGGGGTCAGGGATTTGGCACAATATACAGAATCCATCCTACAGTGTGAGTTGAATTTAGATTTAAACTGTGCATTCAAGAAGTGGAGGGATGGGGGGTGGGGGGTGGATGGAAGGACAAAGAGTGAAAGAAAGTGCAGCTGTGAACGCTGGAGGAATGGCTGAGTGATTGACGACAGAGGCTTCACAGCTGCCTGACGGTGGTGCTGTAGGGAGAATTACAGAACATGTACATGCATCAGTGCACACACGATGAAGTGGAGACACCTTTGATACATATTATTAAAAAAAAAAAAAAAAGATCCAGCAGTGTTGAACAACTTTCAGGACGTGTCGACTATGTTTCTGAAATCATCTCTACATCAGCTGACAGATGAGTGTTGCTGCTGTTCTACAGCTCTACAGTTGCTGGCAGCTTGAATCTCTCTCTGTGTGTCTGCTGCTTCATTCTCTCATTGGCAGCTGCACATTAATATTAGAGTCACGCCCTGACCACTGCCTCAAGAAAGAGCCACACATCCTGCACTGCTCTGGCATTCACCTGTGGACTGTGTGTGCTGATGAATGAGTGCGGGCAGCAGGTGCATTCTCCCGTTGCCTCATTAAGAAAACCGATATTTACTCGGGCTCATTCAACTGCTCTGGCAAACCTGCTCTCCTGCTCCTTTCTTTCCAAGTCCTTCACTTCCATCACCTCTTTGTCCTTTTCTCCATGGCTTAAAGCAACATGCTGTTTTCGAAGCCAGAGCTTGACGTTTTTTGATATACCCTCAGCCAAGCACTTAAAATACACTGCTTAATTTTAAAAAGTTGCATTAATCTAAATTTAATTCCAACAATCACTACTAATTTCGTGTTTTCACCCTTATTTCATTCTGAAACTCTCAGTCAGAGGCATTGATCGGTGTTTGGTTCAGAGCAGAATCACAGCTACAGTCTTCAGCTGCAGCTGCTGGTTGGCAGACACTGAACTTGTCAATTAAAGATCAATAAATGTGTCCTTTTAAGAACATGATTTTTGCAATTTGTCTAAAAAAGCACTTCATATACCCGACGAAAACCATCTACTATAAACTGGCTAATCTCATACCACAGAGATAAACACTGCATCAGCTGATGTCAGACAGTCCTGTTCAGATGATCCCATGGGTTTTAGTTTACCAACACAAACACAAATACTTATTTACTCGATTTATCTGAAAAATTGAAAATCAGCGTAGCTGAATAAGAGGTGGTTTTCATAGCAATGACTTCATTTTGTTTTAGTTTGACACTGAACAAATCTTGTGGTGTTTAGACCAAAAGTGAAACTAATTTCTAAAAACATACAAAGTCAAAACCACACACACACACACACACACACACACACACACACACATTCAGAATGAGGACTGCAGCGAGGGTGTCATGTCAGGAGAGGAGCAGTTCTGGTGGACAGATTCCCATTAGGGGAATTGTTCAGCTGTCATGCTTGACAGCAGTGTACTGTGACTCAAACCACACTGAGCTCAACATAGTACATACTCAGAGACTCACATCATGAGTGCAGAGTAAAAATAAACAGGAAAGAAAAAAAAAATCATTCCTCTCGTGCTCTGCAGCATCCTATGCCAGTTTGTAGGATTCATAAAAACTGACACTGGAGGCAAAAATGAGCAGTAGACAGGTAATCTATTACAACCTGCATAATGCATCAGATAGTTCCTGCAGCCATTTCAGCAACATGTGCACATAAAAGTTGTTTGCAGCCCCCTGACTTGTTATTTATCTGCTGACACATCACCACATCAGTGATTATGACCCTAACTCGTCTAAATGCTCTCAGACCTGACAGTTTACAGCACAACAGGCTCCACAATAACAACACATCCACATCTGCATTTACGGCCGCTGTTCATACCACAGTCCTGGTATGATCTTTTTTTTTTTTTTTTTTTTTTTAGCTCAGTGGATTCAGAAAGCCAGGGTGCATTACTTACAAACTGACCTATCAAAACATTACAGTGAAATGCATATCGGACATTATCAGAGCCAAAAGTGGCATTGTTAAATAAAAGATTAAAACCATAAGTGACCAGTGCAACCTGTGACAAATTTACATCAGCTAGATGGATAGATAGATGTAGATAGATGACGCAATGTGTAGCATGTTTGCTTATTTCTCAACTGTAGATGAAGTCAGGCAACAGTCAGGGAACAGACAATGGAGTCCCAGTGAGAACAGGCCAAGACTTAGGGAGGAGACACATTTATTTATGCACAATAGCTTCCAGTGTTCGTTTCTGTCCGATTCAAACACGCTCAGCTGAGACGTGGGAAGGCACCGCCATGGCACTGCCCTGTACCACCCACCAACACACACACACGAGCAAGCGCGCACGCATTCTCTCTCTCTCTCTCACACACACACACACACACACACACACACACACACACACACGTGAGCAGGGGACACACTGTACAACAAACTACAACTGACATCTGACTGGGAAAACACAGCTGCGACAATAACTGGCCTGAGAAAGTGACGGGCAGGACGACTGAGACAGAGAAGAGAGTCAACGCAATACAACAAGTGGTGTGAACCCTCAAGAGGTGCAGAGAACATGTGAAAACTTTGTGTAGCAAGAGAGAGAGAGAGAGAGAAGGGCAGAAATATGAGAGTCATAACAAACACAACTCAAAGAGTGTGGGAACAAAAAAACAAAAAAAAAAAAAAAACAGATCTCACGTGAGAGAGTCAGACACAGAGCCAGATGAGAGGGAAAATAATTAAATAAAAGATAAGACTCACAAGCACGCACACACACACAAAAATGGACACACACACACCTTCAGAAAAAACAACAAGAGGATGAAAAGGAAGAGGAGAGGGGCCACAGCTTTGTGCCAGTTCAGTATCAATATCAATAATGGAATAAAGGCTGCATCAGACGGTATCCAATCAACCTGTGTGTGTGTGTGTGTGTGTGTGTGTGTGTGTGTAACAAACCTGCAGCCATCAGCACACACACCCCACCTCCCATCTACACTCCACTCACCAACTATTTTCATAAAAGTCCTCTCACTTTGCTTATTAAACATAAGACTTCACATCTGAACCACAACTTGGATCTGAGAGACTTGATGCTATTTAATCTAATATAGTCGCATACATGTTGTGTTTTATATCCTGAAAAACTCTGTATAAAACCATATCCTCTGGGATATAGTGCACTGTATTTATAAACATCGTTTGGATATAAATATAGTCTGAATTTTGTGTGGGTTAACAACCATACTGTGGATAAACAGAATCTTTTTACGGAATCAAAGTCTTACTGGATTTAATCCGAATAAGGAAGAGTTCTGTTTAGTGAGAGTGCACAAACAGTAAACAACACAAACACAGCGAGAGACAATGCTCTGTCTTAATCTGCACTCACACAAACGACTGTTGGCCTGTTTTAAGGGATTAACGTCTTTAGCTTTATCACGCAAAATGAGATTAACTCAATCAATCACACACAGACAAAGTATTTTGGCCAGTGTTGGGAAAAAAAAAAGCAAAGAAGAAGACAGTGGATAGAGGTTAAGTGTACACAAGAGGAGAAAAGAGGCCTGTTGAGATAATTACATTGTGTGTGTGTGTGTGTGTGTGTGTGTGTGTGGTGTGTGTGTGTGTGTCAAACAATAAGATTTTATTTTGTATAATCCACTAAAACCAAAGAAAGTCCAGTATAATCCCTGTTTCATGACCAAGTCAATCTACATATACTTATCCAGCATCAGAGGTACACAGGTTGGTGAAAATAACTTCAGAACTTGAACAATAGAAACACGAGACCACAATCACAACAGAAATTCTTTTCTCAATCTTCCTGTCTGTTTTTGATAAGATGTCAACAACCCTAATTCATCTCCTCTGAGCACAGCGGAGTCTACAACCAGTCCAGCAGCTCTGTGAGTTTTGAATAAATCCTGATAAAACTGAGCCAATATAACAACATCTTTCATGTCCTCTATAAATCTGCTCAGGGTGAAAGGCTGCAGGTGTTTAATGAATGATTATACCCCAAATAAATACAATATAAACTGTCCTCTTGGTGGAAATACCAGCCTGATGGTGCCAGAAAACCCCAAAATCAAAAACTCCAGATGGCATCATGAGTACAAAAAAAACAAAAAAAAAAAAAAACAGACCTGCTGAGATAATGATCACATTGTCACAAACTAATATTTCTAAGACAACACAACTCTAGTCAGTGATATGTCTCCAAGGAATTTTCAGTCCCATCATTTACTGCAGGTCTGTCCCTTCAGGGGTAAGGGGTGATCACTTTATTCAAACCAGCAGCAAATAAAGTATGAACTGATCCCAGTTCAGTCTGAACTAAAAAAGCCATAATCATGATGTCTTTACTCTGTCAAATTTAACATCAACTGAAATTCTACAAATTAAGCTTTATTTTTTTCCTGTCAGTGTGCAGCTAAGTTTCAGGAAATGTTCTGTCTGTGATGGACTCTGGCAGCTGTGAACCTGGATCCAGGGTGAGTCTGTTGCCTGGAGGAGGCGGCCTCTGTTAAGGCTCAAAGGGACTTAGTATAGAGACTTTACTGCTGTCATCTTGACTGTCCTACCAAACCCTGTTAAAAAGTTGAGCAGTCTTGGCAGAGAGTCTTTGATTGAACATGTACTACAGTATTTTATTCCACAGTGTCCTGGTCTCCTGTGAAGCAGGAATAATTTCCCACATGTTTAACTGTGGGATCTGTCAGGACCTGCCGCCCAGTCCCAGACCTGCAGAGAGCTGATCCGGTCCCAGGCTGGAGGGTCTCACAGAGTATCTCATATTTTCATATTTCATATGTGTTTTCAGTAGAAACAGCAAGAGTGAAAGTACCTGACGTCCCACAGAGCCTGGACACACACAGTCCCCACTGCTTCTCCACAGTTCCAGGTGAATGATACTTACCCATGGTGCACCACACACACACTAACTCAATGAAGCCTTTTCTAAATGAAAACTATGTTTTCCATGTGTCATTAAGTATACATACCATGATACTATTTCCATTGATACACAATAAATAAAAAAATAAATAAATAAATAAATCATGGTTAGCTGCTGACTGTGGTGTAAGTCAAATGTGTGTAAATTTGACCTTCCTCAACTTCACCCTCAAGTGAACAGAGTAATGGAGGAAGCTATTTCAGCTGTGTTGCACCATTCACTTTAATTACATCTCTCTCTCCAAGATGCATTCTATCTATAATGTTATGAGACAGGAGGTGGTGGTGCAAACAGAATCAGAAATGATATAATACTAATGATTCCAGTGGGAATCATCACAATTCCTCCAGTAGAAATTTATGTAAATTGACTTCATTTATATATTGCACTTTTCTAGTCTTCTTGACCACTCAAAGCATTTTACACTACAGCTGATCATCTACGCATTCACACAGCACCTCTATATTCTGATTATAATTAACACTGTCGCATTCGCACGCCAATGGAAGAGCCATCAGAAACAGTTTGGGGTTCAGTATCTTGCCCAAGGACACACAGGAATCAAACCACTGACCTCCTGAGCCACAGTTATGTTAGTTATATTACATGTCTGATGACTACAGGTCGAAATGTGGTTCATCACAATGTTGCTGATGTTTGTAATAAACCTGAAACCTACAGTTACCTACACAACCAAGCTAACAAGCCCGTTATCTGATCAATAGCTGGTGTGCAAGCGTGGAAAACCATCATCCATCCTGTGTAACTACTCCAATGAAAGTGGCTAATGCTTGTTTCTCACCACACTGCTCAATTATCACTGTTTGACCAGAAAAGAAATGAGATGTGGAACAGAAGGGACTGCAAAGGTGTGTGTGTGTGTGTGTGTGTGTGTGTGTGTGTGTGTGTAAAATTGGAATCAGATTTGATTTAAGGTTTATGACATCCCTCTGTCTTAAAGAGAGTGGGCTTCACTGGTAAAAGTCAACACACACACGCACAATCATACAATCACACACATGCTGCAGTTGGTGGAATTTAAAGTTACTACAGGTCGCTCTGATAGCAAAGTACATGAATACATAAATAATTATATGCTTAATAAAAGATCAAATAATTCATGGTGGCCAGTGACTGAATATGTAATGCATATACTTACATGTGAATCTGTGTATGTGTGTTTATGTATTTCCTACATTGTGGGGGCTTAAACCCGTTTACACACTCACATTATGGGGACCTGTCTCCCTTATGGGGACAAAAGGCAGGTCCCCATAATGTAAAAAACAAAAATTTAAGGTGAAGACAAGACTTAAGGTTTGGTTAAGGTTAGAGTCAGGTTTAGACTGTGTGTGTGTGTGTGTGTGTGCAGTTGTCAGTGGGGACATGGGCTTGTACATAGTCTTGCTGGAGTTGTTGTGTGTTAACAGATACAAGACCAAATCAATGAAGTTCACGTAGAACGGCCACCAATGGCCCACACACACCTCTGGCCCAGTGGGAATAGTGAAAAACTATTACTGTAGTGAACTCCGACTGTGAAAGTAGCAGCACCGGCGGCGGCAGCAGGAGCTCTGGGGATGTGATATTTAAACCCTTGGAGTGACAAATAAGAGTGTGTCATGACAGCTCTAAATGTCACCTGACAAAGTCATCAATTATCCTCCTCAGTCTCAGTCTTATCCAGTCTCTGCATTATTATCACAAAACAAAATGTCTTATTTAAACTAACATATCTGTTTCCACTCAATTCTTTCCGTGTTGATCTTTTAACGTTTAACTGACAGGGACCTGCACATAGACCTGGATTATGCCTTAACCTGCATGTTTCTTTATTAAATATTAGATTCAATCTTTAACAGCTGTTTGACCGATGAGTGATCTGAGTGGGCGTACAGCACTACACATGACTACTAGCTGTCTCTGTGAGGTCAGCTGGGGAGGAGAAGTGAAACCACCATGTGCTGCAGGCTTAGTAACTGGAATCACAAGTGTCTCCAAAACCCCCCCCCATCAACCATTTAAGAGTGATTAATAAAATATTTTTGATTTTTTTCCTTCTAATTAAAAGACAAATAGCAGCTGTGTAATTAGGGAAATAAAAATACAACTGTTCCCCTCTGTCATAATGAGCTGTAAAAGGCATTGAGAGAGCTCCTACAAAATAAAATAAACATTAGTATATTCGGAGATATATTCATTTTCTGGCTCAGAGAAATGTGCCCTATGACAATGTTTTCCATTCAGTGGTGTACTGCAGTACACACACACGCATGCACACACACACTTCTTTCTTTCTTATCGACATAATGCAATTCCCCCATTCTCTAACCTTATCCCTTACAACATAAAACCTATATCCAACCTTTAGTTGAATATAGGTAAGTCTAAAACCATTTAAAGTTGTGAGGACCTGGCAAAATGTCCTCAAGTGAAGCTGCACACACACACACACACACACACACACACACAATCACATGGTAGCAGCTCTGAGGCACAATCTCACTCTTTCTTTTGTTGCGTAACTTGAACATTCTGTCTATAGGAACATTACAACATCCTCCACAAACCTAACTGCTGTTATCTCGTTCACACATGATAATTTCTGCAGAGTCAAAGTCGTCTGTGCTCTGGAAACTTTCAGCTTTTTTTTTTTTTTTTCAGCTGAGCAGAACTACATCAGGTGTATGATATGTATAATTCACTGGATCCAGGAAACTGTATCACATTGCTCACTGACACAATTCTGTATATATATATATATATAAAAAACAACAGAGAATTATATCTGCATTACCCCACCCATGTAACTGGAGCATATCTGCTACTAGAATTTCCTGTGGGATCGATTAATGTCTATTTTATCACTAGAACTATAGAAACAAATATTTTGGATAAATACTTTGCAACCAGCATTACTGTTGATCCCTGTCTGTGCTCACATCTGGAGCCAGGTATTAGGCTGTGTGTTGCAGTGTGTGTGTGTTTACAGTCATGGTTTGAAATGTGTGTGTTGACAGACACAGACATGTTAACCTGTCAAAGTTAGAGTCTGTGTGTGTGTGGGTACAAATAGTGAAAGAGTGAGATATTAACACTGGCTGACTAAACTCTATTGGCTGATGCACAACCTCTACAGACTGTGATACAGTAACCAATGTCCACATCCATATCTGTGTGTGTGTTACACTAAACACAGAATTTCTGCATCATCAGCAAGGTGTTTCCAAGGTTGTGGGACTTGGGATTAAGTCTTTTGTTTGTGTGTGTGTGTGTGTGTAAGTACTTTATGTATGGACTCACATTGTTGTCTGTGTGTATCAGTCAAAGCTCTGACGTGCCTGAGCCTGGTGCAGTGCCAAATCATGGCCCTGCGGCATTGTATCAGAGCTCTATACCCCAACAGGTTTCACCTCTCTCTGCCTCCCTCCTCCCACAGCAGAGGTGCAGGGATGCTGAAGCTCGGGCCAAACTTATTACAAAGATTAATTTGTGCGTGAGCTCTCGACACTGTGGGAGGACAGCCAGCACGCACACAAAAAACACCGAAAGCTGGAGGGGGAGTTTGAAATGGGGGGAAAGAGGGGTTGGGGGTGAGGAGGCAGCTAAAAAATGACAATTATTGATCCAACTTTAACATGAATACAGAAGAGCAGAGAGAAGAAAAGTGCAGCAGTCTCCAACTCAATCAAAGAGTCTAAACGAGCTAGTCGGCGCCTCACCGCTAATACATCACACACGTGCACGCGCGCACGCAAACGCGGTAAGCTACATATCAGCCATTTGTGTCTGTGTCACCCGAACAGAGAGGGAAAACTGTGATGTCGGCAAGGAACAGAGACTACATTCTGTGTCACACACACAGGTGCCATATGTAGTGTAAAAAACAAACACCCACCTGCTGTAAAAATAAAAACGGGAATATTTGTGCTCCAATATGAACAGAGATAGAGAACAGTGAGTACAGAGCACAGCTGAGTGGACACCTCAACTCCTCCTCAGGTTTGGACCTGGTTCATTCTGGTCTCATTAACAACCCGCTTTTAAAACTTTGTCAGTTACTCTACATGTTCAGTGGTGTCCGTGAGTGAAATCTGCAGAGGTCACTGTCTGAGACATGGTCTAGACATGTGACGAGTTGGTAATACTAATACCCTCCTGTCTCATAGTCTTGCCACCATCCTCCTCCTCCTCTTCCTTCCTCTGTCTCTCTCCCTCACCTTTTCAGTCTTTTGTTGAACATCTCAGCACGGTCACCCTGACGTGCATCAGGTGGCAGTGCAGTCTGACCAGCACAATGGCCCTCATTCTCCCATAATGCACACTGTCCCGTGTGAAAGTGACAAGACTCCATTTAAACCAACACGCCTGCTGCTGGGCAGGTGATTGACTACCTGATGGTTTTCTCTCTCTGTTCTCCTGTCTCTGTTTCCCTGGAGAACAGGTGGATGAATGGATAAAAGACTTCAGTGTCCGGTGTTAAGGACGGTAGACAGACGGTTCGTTTACACCGGTGACCATGAATGAAACTATAACCGATATGCAATGTAAAAAACAGCAACTTAGATTCATCACCATAAATATAGATTATTCATTTTTATTTTACAAGTTCAGTTACTGAGATTCAGATGTTCAGAACTCACCTGGCTTCTCTGACTTTTGTCCGAACTCTCTCCCTTTTGTTCCGCCTCTAAAAAGACATTTGTATCGTTCAACTCCAGGTGTCCACAGACAGACATGATAAGCTCCTCTTCCATTTCCGATTCAAACTGACATCATCAGAAGATCGACACCGAGACAGTCTTTATCATAATTATCATTATTGATATTATTACCAATTACACAATGGCAGACAGCAGCTCAGCGGTGGTGCAGTGGTCAGCACCAAGATTCTGATTTTAAACTTGAGTTGAGCTCTTTCTTTGTGAAATATGTTCTCTGATTCTGTGTGGTTTACTCCTCCCACAGTCCAAACACATGCACAGCTTAACTGGTAATTAGCGACAGAATAATTATATATTTTGTTGTCATGATACGATTGTAGCCTGAGGAATAGTCAGTTTCATCATTAGCAAGTGTTTTGCATTAATTTATTATAAACACATAATCATTTATATACATAATAAATAAAATGTAAAGCTTTTGCTCATGATATTATGTTAATGTTTTAAAAAAAAAGTCTAATGTTTACTCAGGACAGACTGGATATTAATATCAATTCACACAAGTGAACCCTCATCAGGACGTGAATGAAACTGAACCTACTGGTGATAGAGACGGAGGCAAAACTTTGCAAAACTAATTATGCTGAAATGCCAAAGCAAGTTCTTTATTTTTATTTGCAATATTTCTTTTCAGAAAAAAAAAAAAAAAACAGAAGATAACATGTTTAGATTAGATTCTTTTTTTTTTCTCATTTTGGGATCTTCGCTGTGTAAAAACCAATTTAAGGCTGCGGGATAGAGGATGATGAAGGGATGCATAATTCGATAACATGTGAGGGGGTTCAGACACAGTCAGAGCACTGGGCTGCAGCAGAGCTACATATCAGATGAACTAAAATCAGTTTGAGACTCTGGCTTTCTGAGTTTAAATTACGTTTCAGCAGATAAAGCGGGATGTGAGAGAATGGGAAAGACAGACATCACATATACACACAAGCCAAAAGTAGCATCAGCCTCCTGAACTCCTCGACCAATCCAGGCAACTCTGACTTCACACCGAGCACCTCAGCCCCAGGTCAGAGAGATGCATATCTTTCTTTGGACACTGGACACCCACAGCGTTGAGTGTGGTGCTTCTAAACTTTCAACTCAGTCACAGTCTATTCGTTGCTCTATCTGATGCCATCTATCTTGCTTGCTTTTTGATCAAAAATCAAGCAAGTCTGAAGCACCTCAAAGAGAAATCAGTCCATCTCAGTACCTGACCAGTGCAAGGTTTGTCCAAAGGAATAAATCAGCATAACAGATGCTACTAAGTTATTTGCATATTCTCAAAAAAAATTAAGTGACTGAATAAGAGGATTCAATATTTGGCGAGAAACCACAGACAGAGCTGATTTGTTCCTCAGCAACTCAAAAGGGCATTTCCTCCCTGTGAGACCTCCTCTCTCAGCTTCCTGCAAGATAATCAAAACTTTTTCCAAAAGAAAATAGATTTCAGAAAACTGTTTAAGAGACTCTCTATTCTGGCTCTTTGGGATTCTGGAGGAAAGAGTGAAAATGTGCTTTAAAAAAAAATTGGATTTGTTAAATGTCAGCTCGATACTGTGAGAAAATACTGGTTTATTGTCGTATCAATATTGGCCTTCAAGCGCACAAGCACACACACACAACCAGAGCTTATATAGTTGCAGTCGCATTGTGCTGAATGCAAACTCAACAGAACTTGAACTTCAGTGGAGGAGCAGCAGAAACTACCAGCAGGCAGGAGCACGCAGCTTATACAAGTCTGTAAAAGGCTTTAAGAGGCTGTGATTGTTGCCATCGTGCAAATCTATTTTTTTCTTATTCTACTTGTACATTTATCTCTGAACATGTTCTTAGTTATCTGCCAATAATTGTCTAAAAGACAAGGAGGGGCTGCGTAATATTTCAAATGCAAGTGTCAAATTAAAAGTTTTGGATTATGCATAACAAACGAGGAGTGCCGAGGAATTCCATCTTCTACAATTATTATTTCGATGCGTGTGATACTCAGTTTGAAAAGTTGTGTGTATATTGTTACCATCACATCAGACAGATGCTCAGTGTACAAGAACTCCGATTGCAGGATGTGTCTTCCTGCAGAAAAATGGTTACAGAATGTCTTACAGTAAAAAATCTGGCAACAAAGGATGAGTTTACAAACAGAATGGCCACATCCAAAAAAAAAAAAAAAACAATGTGAAGAGGTGCCTGAGTGTGAAACCGTGAGAGGATAGAAGTTAAAGAGCAAAAATGTACGTGACACTAAAAAAAGTTAACTTTATTCTCACTAGGCAAGATAAAAACCTTCCTCTTCACATTTGCATTCCATCAGGATAGATAAAGTTATGCCCTATTGTCCAACCTTATTCAATTCAAACTGTATCAAAAATGTCAAATAAATGTCTTTGATTTTTGGGCAAAGAATTAAAAATATCAGTGCAAGGCCTCAGAAATGCACTAAAATGAATGAATGTATGAATGAAAATAAGCTGCAGCTTTGGTGTTTTATCATTTTGCGCAAAACTGTTGCATTTGACGCTTCAGCATAGTAAGTAAGTAGACAAACAGCTCTCCAACATGGACCTCATGCGCTCCACAACACACTACACAGACAGTGGAGCTCCTTCTCCAACAGACACATTCACTCTCCAATATCTCAGCACAGTGTGAGGGTGAACACACACTAATCTTCCTCTACACACATCTGTAAACTGTTTATTCATCCATCTGTTCACTTATCAGTCAACATCAGCACCAACAGTGCACACATATTCCTCACTAATCAATCCCATCTCTGAGGCGCAATGAAGGCGCAGACTTGGATGTTCTACTTTAATTGTACAAACACTTAAACAAACATCTTGTCGACTCACGTGATGATAAAATCAGAGGCAACGGCCGAGGCTTGAGAGATGTTGTTGAGTGTTTTGGCTGACATGATGAACAGGGAAGAAAAGCGAAGTTATTGATAAAAAAGATAAAAGAAAAAGAAAGATGTGGGTGAGGAAATAGAGAGAGGGAGGGAAGGGAAGTGAAAGATGGATCAACTCCAGAACAAAGTCGTTAACAATCCAGTCACACACTCTCGCTGCAACTGGAAGCAACAGACAGACCTTCAGACGACATGTAGGAGGAGGAGGAGTGTGTGTTTAATGCGTACATTCAATGCTCACACTCCCTCTGCATGTGTGCATCCACATGCTTCTTCCCGGGTGCCACGAGAGAGTCCGTGCCCTGCCATGTTTAGTGTGTGTGTGTGTGTGTGTGTGTGTGTGGGAAGACTAATCGTATGTTGTGGTAAGAGCGTAAAGGGGCGTTCAAAGGCACGCAGTCATTCTCCCGGGGGAAAAGAATGCTGCGGAATGTGTTTGCAGAAACAGAAAACAACAGCAACAGCAGCAGAAGTGAGGCAGCATCGCTACACTGAAGGAGACAGAGGAAAACGGAGGGGAGGGGGATTACACCAGACGTTAGAAAGAAAGTGGCCACATCCAGAAACATAGTGAAGAGGTGCCCGAGTGCGAACAAACCATGAGAAGATAGAAGCTAAAGAACAGAGCAAAATTATGCCCCATTGTAATGCACGTGGTGCTAAAAATAAACCAATATTTTGTTTTTACAATTTTATAAAAGGAGGGAATTTAGATTTTTTTCTTTTTAAATTTTGCATTTTTTTATTTTTTTAATTTTTATTTTGCCTTTCAACTTTACTCTGATCAGGCAAGAAAAAAGAAAAACAAATCCTCACATTCTTGTTCTCATGTATTGCCCTAGTACACTGTCGTATGAGAGCAAAATTAAGGACATTACGGATACATTAATGACACACAGGACCAGTGCTTGTTCAGTATGTGTTCATTGATTCCTCTGTGATGTGTGTAAAAGAAAAGGCTGTTTAACAGCAGAGCCGCTGAAGTGAACAGCACAACTCTTGCACTTGATATCTCCCTTTTTTCTCCTTGCTGTCACATCACATTACACAATCCATCCATTTGGCAAATGTACATTTAGCATCATCAAGTACAGCGTCGATGTCCCTGATGTAAATCAGTGGTTTTATGTTGCCATGTGTCAGATCCAAATAAGACCTGCATCATTCCTCTTGCAGATCTCATCGCTTTCTGCTTTAGGTCATTAACAGCATGTGAAGTAAAGCCTTGCGTGTGTGTGCGCGTGCATGAATAAGCACTAGTGGATGTACTTATCTGGAAAGTTAATATAACACCAACATCACAGGGTTTATATCTTTCACTTTGTTCTTAAATATTTGCATATCAGTCTATGCTGATGTAAATCTAAAGCTAACGGAGGCTGCGGTACATTGTGCTCTGTGAGACTGAAAATCCTGAATCAAACCACACGTTCTGTAGTTTATAAGACACTTTATGCTGCTTTATAAATGTGGTTTATGGTTGTCAGGCATGATAAGGACAACATGGACTGGTCTCTGTGGGAAACACACTGATGTGTTGCTCTTGTTTGTACAGGAAGTCCTACAACCTTTTCACCTACACACCTTATATTACCAGGGCCTAATTTTATCATCAGGCCAGAAAAAACCCTCGAGTATCCAATGTTTACATGCTCAACACGGTGCTCAGTAATGACTGGAGGCATGCACTGATCCTTTACAAGCAGAGATCGGCATCATCTTATCGAGGTCAGACACCTAAACAATCCAGAGGGAGACAGATAGTGATGGTGAACTGGTCTGAACAGCATGAGGCAGGACTGTGACAGGACTGGCAGGAGGTCAGCTGACAACATGTGAGAACCGTGAAATATGCGACCAGAGAAAATCCAGTCTCATATATTCCTTTGTTTGACTGAAGTGTTGGTGTCATGTCTCATGCAATGTGTTAACATGTTACACCTGTAAAGCCTCATGTTTACTGAACACAAACAGGAGGAAGCAGCGTTACTGGAAATATTAAATGTTCAGTGAGTGAAGCTGTGAGAGGACGACATTGCGGCTGTGTTACTTTTTTGCGGCGAGTACAGAAGCAGAAGACATTGATGTATTTGTGATTGACCTGCTGTGCTGTGATTGGTTACTCTGGCCCAGGCTTTGTTAGCACAGGTTAAACACTTAACTAGCAGAGTCATGACGGCAAAACTCTGGAGAAATAAACAGGTGGAAGCTTCACTGTGCATCTTACATCAGTGCGCACGTGCTCACTCAAGAACTCCGTGCTATGGAAAGGCCAAGTGTCTTTTGGTGAAAATGTGTGTGCCTGTGTGTGTGTGTGTTGTAACACCTGCTGATAACCAGTGTTGGGTGCATTAAAGTACCTTCCATCTTGCCCTCCAATCTGTCAGCTTGGGGACCACTGGGCCTCGGCTGCCAAGCATGGCACTGATCAACCCCATCAGCAGCTAAACACTGCCAAGTGTCTGCTTAATTACACTCCATCAACAGTAAACTAACAGCAATTAGAAAGGGAGGCAGCAGGAGGGGAAGATGTAATATGGGGTGATCAGCTGCTGGAGATGAATCTTGTAGGATAGATACAGTACGAGGAGGAAGGACATCTTGATTTTTGAAACCTCTTTTACACTGCTGAGAGACACGTGTAAAAGCTCTTCTTGGTAACACTTTATTTTGAAGGCCACTGGAGATATACCAACTAGATTAGGACGAGTCAGTCATGAAATCAAACATTGTTGCTAAAACCTCCTTACACCCACTTGAAAACCATTAACCATGGCGCACGAATGCCCCCACAAGCTGTTTAACACCAATTCAGATTCCTTTAACATGTCCCACAGGGTAAATTCCACCGCCATGATGATTGCATGTCATAACATGCCAGTGTTACATGAACATAACAGCTCAACCCTGCACAACCATGTGCAATAGACTTTTATATAACCATGTGCAATAAATACACTATACCTGTTGTCAAGTACTTAGGGTGTCTATTTTCTAGCTCTTCTGTTTATGTGTGTTATGTGTAAGTTTATGAATGCTGTGTGTGATGATGCTTCAATTTCCCTGAGGGAACCTCAGAAACAAGGCATAGTGTAAAATCCTAAAGAATAATCAACCGCAACATTTTAATTTGCAGTTTGCAACTGAAATTTACTTACATTGCTACGACAACATCACCTCAATATTTAAATCTCAGCAGAGATAAACTGTATTATAGAGAAAGCATCATTATCAACATCGTCTCCACAAAATCCATCATGTTTACTGGAGGGGGACAGTTCTGTAACAGCCGTCAGTGAACAACTGAACAATTGTTAATCAAGTGTACATCATTAAATACGAGCTACAGTAAATTGCACACTAGAGATGACGATACAAAGAATGTACCACTGAGCTACCCTACCAACAAGACACCTCGACTCAAAAACTATGGTTTGTCAGTGAAATGTCTTTACACTGAGCATCAGTAGACTCTGCTGAGGACCTATATGTTGCATTTATTTCAGAGGGTAAAACATGTTTTTTGTCCCAATGAAGAACAGATGTGACTGTAATTTTGTATTCAGCTCCTGTCCATCCAGTCGGATCAAAAAAAAAAAAAAAAAAAAAAAAAAAAAAAAATCGTCAAATGGTGTCATGACATTGACCTCCTGACACCCTGTGTGAACAGACAGCTGCTGATGGCCAATCAATGATGACACTAAATAACTGAAAATGTGCCCATGATGACGCAGCGTGGATGCTCAGAGTGTGAGGCAGCAGTGCGGAGGATCAGTGGTAACAACAGATAAGGACAAGTCAGGCCAGAGATCAAACCGCAACAACATGATACTAATAGAGGAAGAAGGGATTGGCGTCAAACCACATCCCCTTTTCTGCTGTGAAACATTTGCATGAGCAACATTCAGCTGGGTGATTCCTGTAACACACACCCTGACTTATACATGTTGTTAGTGAGGTCACGACCGATTCGGTTTAGACGAATTAGTGAGAAACATCCTGGACTACAGGGTGACATGATTACATTGATTTTGTCCACAAAAAAGAAAAAAAAAAAAAGACCAAACATTACAAAAACCATTGAATAATGAAAAATGTTCACCCTCTTTTCTAGACATCCTGTTTGCAATGCCATTAAAAAAATTGTTATTGTTGAATTAATCTTCTGTTTATCCCTCTGAACGAGCCACTTCAGCATTAATCCTGATCAGCCTGTAAAACCAAAGAAGCCTTAATTGAAATCAATGGTTTAAAATGAGCGTGATTCACTGTCAAACTGAATAATTTCATTTTGCTGCACTGAGGCCGAGACGTCCAATTATTCTGATGCCGTGACACGACAGCTAAACATTCACGACATGATTAAAACGGTTATGACACATAAAAATTAAAGTCATGTCATTATCTTTCCTGCACCACCTCCCTCTTCAGCTCAGCCTTATCGATTACAGAGCTTTCCACTTATTAAAAGGAGGAACACACACACACACAAAGAGCTCTGCGAACAATTAGACACACACACTCCTGCTGTCTTCTCAGCAGCAGCGGAGGCGTCCTGCCGACACATCACCGAGACAAGGTGAAGGACATTTAATCAGAACACATCTTGAACAACTCAGGCAAATGTGACCGACTGTTTAATTGTTTCTTTTCTTTAAGACACAGCTGATCTGTCAACAAGACAAAACCTTTATCTAAAAGCTGTTTTAAGTAGAAGCAGCTCTGGACCAGGAAAGTCTACACATGTATATCCAGACTCACGTACGCAGGCTGATAGCGAAGGTGAATATCTGCTGATGTGTCAACTCTGACTTTGTAGTTTTTATCGTGGCACTATCGTGTCACTTCAAGGTGACTATGCTGGGTTTGTCCAGACCGTCCACCTGTTTGAACTAGCTGTGATCAACATAGAGAGAGATTACACTGAGATTACACTGCTGAAGACAAGAGAAAAGTCTTTATTTCAGAATAAAAGCTCCAAGATGAGGAGAGACCGGGGTGACAGCCGAGAGGCAGAGAGGTGGGGATTTGAATTTGAATTGGAACTTTGAATAAATAAAGATTTTTGAAAAGCCGTTTCCTGCATATGCATTCCATTATCAATGCATTATTACCCTTAAACACATTTCCATAAATCTGATATTTTACAACACAACAGCTATTTCTTTTCGTTTTTTTCTTTTTTTGATTGTTTTGTATCACTACTGGTAAAAAAAAAAAAAAAGCAAAAGCAGATTATCATCTTACTGAGACAGTCCAGCCTCTGTGCTACCTGTGAGACAAAAACAAGAGTAAAAAAAAAATCTAAATATAAATTACCACCAACCACTGATATCACAAATCAAATTCACTCTTTTCATATTCATAATTCAAGTTTTAATCGACCTGTTGCTGAAATCAAAAGAAGAGAAGCAGCACTTCAAACAAGCCAGAGAGCAGGAATCTGTTCAAGAGGGTAAAGAAGCGACAAAGACGTTAATGTGTAATGTGATGGAGGCAGCAACTAGTAGTTCTGTCAATGTACATAACTGGTCCACATCTTTAGAACTTAACTACTCCTGATCTAAACTTGTAGAAAGTAGTGTATGAACCACAATGAACTTCTGGAGGGTGTGAACATTTTTATGAATATACTTAACAACAAGCTAGATGATCCGAGACCGTGTCAACCACGTGGATAACTGTGTTTTGATAATAACTGTGACCAGGCTGCATGAAAATATTCCAGACACAGCTATGAAGGCAGCAAGCTACTGTGTACTGGTGTAGATGATACACTGGACTCTGGTGAAGAAGAGGAGGCTTGTGCATATACTGTACATACACAATAGTTGGTTCACAAATACTTCTGTGATTGAGGCACTTCTGCCCTGATGTGGAGGTCCTAACGCTTAAATGTTGGCTCTAGTATTTTCCAATGGAATTTACATTAGTTTATATTACACTGTTAAACAACATGGATAGATTTTTTTTTTTTTATTGCTATTCTATTGTGAATATTAGTGAAATTGGTATATGTGCCTTCAAAGTAATGATTTAATTTCAATGAAATGACAAGAAATGTATGAAATAATAATCCATTCATTTCACATTGTCGAGATGTTAGTAACCAAAATGGATTCTAAAAAAAAGCAATTATGTGCATCAGTAAAGTGCTGTATATAGTATAGTGTATAGTATTACAACAGCAACGTTTTTTCTGGTAAAATGCTGCATGAAAAAATGGTGTGGGAAAAAGGAAAAAAAAAAAACAACAGAAATTAATCTTTAATTGCATATGGATTTCCAAAATAAATAAGCTGAAAGTGTATTTGCATCTGGGACAAAAACTTCATATTAGCTTTTAGAAATATTTGTAAAACACACTAATTTACCACTGAAGTCATTTTTCTTGTTAATACACTTGTTGGAAATGTCCTTGAAACAAACTGCTACAGAGAGGATGTACTTAGCTCATTTGCAGTGTATTTTGTGGCATCTATATTTTGCATACACAATGATAATGCACTGATAATATTGAAGTACAAGTATTTTCAGTACATTAAAATACACTAACGCAGCTTTCTGTAGGATTACTGCTTCTCTCTGCAATGTCACAAATATTTCTCAGAAGACTTTTTTTTTTTTTTTTGTTCCATACATGTTACAGTCAAAACAGTCAGTGGTTTCTCAGCTGTGTTCAGATTAGAGGAAAACAATGTCTGCTTTCTTTTCAATCAGTGTGAGATGTTACAGTAAATTTACTGTCACACTACAGACTTGACTATACATCATGACACACAAAAAAAATCCCTTACATCAGTCCAGTGGAGCAAGATATTTTCTGTTTTTCGTTTTTGTTTTTCTCTCCTACAGTCACTTCTCTCAGGCTTGTTCTCTGCTCCGAATATTCGGGCACCAATCTAATAATGAGGCTTATCACTGAATCAACATCCACTTGCCTCGGATCTATTTTCCATCTGTTCTTTGATCTGTATTTGTCAAGGACACAAGTAGGAAGAAATAACCGCACGGTTCCATCTCTCTGCCATTAATCATCACTGCCACCCGGCCTGTGATCAATGCATCAGAGAAAACACATTCCAGCTTTGGTTGCACCTGCAGAGATTTTATTATTACAAACTCTTACTCATTAAGACGCGTCATTCTCTTTGTTTTTTGTGCAAATGTTTGCATTTGATTCTTCTGACTGAGGAATCAATCAAGGCTGTTTGTGCGAAAAAAGTAAATATAGGTGGATTCTTCATTTTCTACAGGTAAAACAAAAGAAAAGCAAAGGTTGATGTTTTGTAACAGCTAGTGAAAACACACTGGAGGCTTTTGATGCTTATCTGTAACCAGATTGTGTTCAGAGCTTCACTCTGAACAAATGTTATGCAAATATGCTTTCTCCACACACTGAAAACAAGGTCAAGCAGTTGTTGACCTGTTCTGTCGAATGAAAAAAAAAAAAAAAAAAAAAAATGATTTTTTTCTTTTTAAAGAGGACTAGAGCCACGAGGAGCGATGAAGTGAAGCAGAAGAGAAGAGAAATTTCCACTATGACTGTGAGGAAGCACACATCAAATGGCCACAGCAACATGAAGCCTAATTACCACAGCAAGGCAAACAACACAGGGTTACAAATTACCCCGTGTCACTGGGATATAGATGGCCATAACACACACACACACACACACTTCCTCCGTTTCTTCCTTGCAGACAGTTTTGCTTCCTTATTGTTTTGTTGGTTATTATTAGGCTACCAACATGTCGTTTGCTGCAGACTAAAACATATGACTGACCATGGTATGAAACAGCCAGAACCGACTGCTATGACTTAAATGATTAGACTGTAGTTATGTAAACGGTTCCGGCTTGTAAAACACAGTGACATGTCAGACTGTAACTAACATAGTAAAAGTCAGTGCCTGTCGTCTGAAACATGGAAATGATGCCACGCCTCCACACTACAACTAATCTAGCACATTCATATAGTCAGGTAATGGCCACGACAAGGCATCAAAAGGCAGCGGGTGAGACGAAGAGGGAGGCGTGACGATCAACGTCTGTCCAGGGACATAAAAACAACAAATCCAGACTACGAGACCATGAATGAGCATGAACATTGTGGGCGTAAAGACATGAGTAGGATGGAGTGACAGGGCAAAGAAACACACAAGCATAAGCACAAAAAAAAAAAAAAAAAAAAAAAAAACATCAGCAGTCTGACGCTGGAGTCCTGTCGCAGAAATGCACGATGAAAGTAGGTACTACAAGAAAATGGACAATTGTGTGGTGATGCCATCAATGCTGCCTCCTGCTGTTCAGATTTCCATTTTAGAATTTTTGATGATGTATTTTTTGAGGCTAAACACAGAAAAAAGAAGGAACAAGGCACAGAAGTGACAGCGGGCAGCACGTGACCGACATGCATGCAGAGGCTTGTAGTTTAGTTTAAAAAAAAAAGTTCAGCCAGAGTTGTTTTCCTTCAGTTGCAATTGACAGATATCAGACATGAGCACAGGCAGGTGTGAGGGTGAAAATAAGTTGGTTTATCAACCCCCCCAAAAAAATATGGATGAATGGTAATGGATGAATACCAAACAAGTAACATTATAATGGGAACAAAATGTTTTTTTTTTTTCTATTGTCGGACAAAAGCAGGACAGAGGTTTGTGGCAGCTGTTTTTCCACTTCATGACATTTTATTGACAGAACCATTACTCAAGAAAAGACAGTGGATTAATCAGTAATGAGAAGAACAAAAAAAAAAAAAACATCCCTAATGCAACATGTGTCAGCCCTTCCCTGCCTGGGACACACCTCCTCCTCCTCCCGCTTTAGAAATCACTTTGTAACATAAACTTCCATCAACTCGACTCCTCCTCTTCACCACCTCTTCAACTGATCTTGATCTGCAACACTGGCACCTCACTTAATCATTTACATCGCATATTTGGGATCACTATGATTATCCAGTTAATTATTACTGATCTGGACAAAGAGCTGTTGATTAAATACTGTATGTTTTCCACTAAGCGCTACATCAAACAATCAAACAAGTGTTCAGTGATTTCCAATCCAGACTGGACCAGACCACTTCACATACAGGTCTTGTCTTCCCACAGTCTGAATCAGAACAACAACAATAAACCAGTTTACTGCAGCAGGAAACACAGGAGGGGACGATGTGCTTGAAACACTGTTTGCTATTATAAAGTTTTATCATGTGCACATAGTTAAATAGGTATTGGAGCACATCATGTATACAACACCTAATAAAACTTTACCCCTGATAGGGAGGAGAAGGATTTCCATTTTGACTTGATAACACTGTGGTTTGTACATAACACTTCAAAAAACGCTAAATACTAAAAACTAACAACCAGGCTGAGAGAAAAGGACAATGGCTCCTGGATAGATGAGAGTACATGACAGTCCAACCAGGAGTTGAACCAGCAACCAGCTGCACTGAACTTCTGCATCTAGGTGGTAAACAATCTCACCGCTCTGACATCAGGCTGCCCTTTCATCCTTTAATCTTGAAAAACAGCTGACACTGTATTTAAACAGTCAAGATACTCTGATCTAATGGAAAACTATATTTGTGTACAATTTAAACAGATTTAGTACCCTGTCATTCACAGCCAACACGTTGAGGCCGCTTTTATTTTGTAAAAAGCCCCTTCTTCCTGCCTCTACCAGCATTTCTGTGCGGCCTCTCTCCGCCAGAACTACACTGGCCTCTTTGAGCATCTGCTGCCCACAACAAAACCCACACAACAACCACGACTGCCAATATCACACAAAGACTCCATGTTACTACGGCCCACGGTGAGGAGATGAGGAGGGAGGGGGTGAGGGAGAGGGGGGGGCAACATTTATGTTAAAAGAGGTTATTTTTACTTGTTTCTATTTAAACGCTTTTGCAATTTCGTTCACGTAACAGTCATGCGAGAGTGCAGCAGCAGCAAGGAGAGCAGAGATTAACAGAACAGGGGGTGTGGATAGATTTGTTTTTTTTTTTTTTTGTAGAGTCACTTGCACGTTCTTGTCAGAGAGCGGGCTGAGCACAAGACCCTGCCAGGGTGACAGAGCGTCCAGCGCTGAATCAGCGGGTCGCAAGTTGTGTAATCTCACACACACACACACACACACACACAGATTAACAGCACACAGAAGGGGGGTGGCGGGTGGCGGGTGGGGGTGGGGGGGTTGTCTTTACAAAGAAAGTTTTTCAAGAAAAGGAAACAGAGGCCCAAAGAAGCGTTACAGTTGTGGCTCTTCTTAATTTAAAGCCTTGCTGCCACTGAATGGGTCCAGTTGCCCTATAAAAAAAAACACTCTTCAAATAGATTCTTTTAGACAGACTTGACAAAAGTTTTGTGAGGAAAAGTTCAAATGCAGATGCTCAAAGAGTCCAAGGGGGATTCTCTGTTCAAACCCACCCTTAATCACAGTGAGGCTCACAGTGGGATCCAGGGAACCTCAAGGGCCTTTTTTTCCCCCCAGGAGCAACTCATCAAAAGTGGAATTTCTCTCTAGATTATAACTCGCACAGGAAAGTCATGTGTGTCCCTCAGGCCAAATTATATATGATTCATTGTTTTAAATCAGTCAGTATGGAGAGGATTCTGTCTGAGGGCATGTGACACGACATGTTTGAAAGCACCCCTGCTGTATTAACTCAGTCTGATCAAACCAGCCATTTGATTGATTAATCTCCAGAGCTGCGTACAGACCATCTCTGCTGCTTGTTATCTTAGCTGTGAAGGAAGCATCTTGAGATAATACTAATGATGGATACAGAAAATAAATTCAATCACTGGCACGCTTGGCGCTCTGCAGAAAAGATTCACCAGTGGAACAGAACCGGACACCTGCACCACTGTCAGCATCATCTCATCGTACATGTACAGTACATAACAGCAGTTCTCCATAGTGAACAATTAACAATTCATTCATGAATCTATTGTTGAATGGGGATGTTTTATAACATTCCAAAGTCCCATTCAAATTTCTGACAAAATACACATTCCTTTAATCCTTTTACACACAAGTAAGCAGTAAAGTTTTCAGAAAACTTTAAAAAGGTTCACAGATAACAGTCTGATCGATTCATCTATGTGCTGAACATCCCGAGCACGTGTTCAGCATCCAAAACAGGCATCAAGTCATTTTCTAATATGTCCTTTGAGACAATGCACATGACATTCAGAAAAAAAAAACAGCATGTTTTTCAGTGGAGTTTGGGCCATATAAAAGCTACCTATTTCACACTAAGCCTCTCAACCACCTGTGTTGCCACAAAGCTGCTTTGACCTGTGAGGTTCCACTGTTGATACGTGTCCTCAGCTGATTATGTCGCCTCATAATGAGCCTTTAGAAAAAAAAAAAAAAAAAAAAAAAAAAAAAGGGGGGGGGGATGGGGGGGGGGGCAAAAGGCTCAAACAGCTGCAACATGAAGCTGCCACATGTCGGACTCGGTTCAAAATCCGACAAATTATACTTCACATATCAACCAACACATAAACAAGCAGTCCAACAGAAACTTCCCGGATCATAGACACACACTGGTTTATTCGGCTGACACATTTCACACCAATACGTCTTTATTCCAGTTAAATCACAATTTGTGACCAGCGGTGCCATCACGTAGCCTGGTGTAGCTAACGCAAGGAACCGTGATGCGTTCATGTGAATGATCTGTCAGTGGAGTCTGGATCCTCTCTCTGTCAGAGGACTTCATGTACTGTGCGATCAGCGGACAAAGTCCAGAGCTGCAACAAGTCACAACTTACCAGAGTCTGTTCATACTGCAGCGCCCGCTGGTCTAAGCCGTCCCCGGCCATGGTTCTTCTCTGCCCGGCGACCTAGTCAAAGTGTTTGAGTGGGGAAGTGTCAAGAAAAGTCCACAGAGACGCGTGTTTCTGTGTGAGCACTGATCAAAGCATTGGACTGGCTTCAGTCTCTGTGTCGGAGCTCGCAGAGAAGGGAACTCCAACTACGGAATGAATCCCGATTTCACTAAGTTCCTTCATTTTATAGCCTCAAGTCTCCGGTAGAAGTCGGTCTGTGAGGCGGGACTTAGGTGGTTTCTGGTGGATTTGACCCTCCCATCTGGAGCATGTGTCAGTCAAGTAAGGCAGAGGGAACTGAGCTCTTGAGAACACCCGCTCTCACGTGCTTTACTTCAATTTATTTTTTATTTAGGTTATTTATTTATTTAATCGTCGACTTCATACAGATTCAAATAAAATTACTGTCCTCGAGGAGAAACTAGAAACTAATTGACCCTCTATCATACTACACTACTGGCTGTTGATGATTAACTACATACACTCTCTTTTATTAGAGCAGATCGTTTAATGGTTAATGTTTAATTATTGTTGTGCAACATAATAATGATTTCTAAATAACAATAAAAAAGGAAAACATTCATTACAATTCATTTCACACAAGCATGTCTGACTGACAGGCTGTAGTTACAGATACCTTTGAGACATAGCTTGCTACCTCACTGCAGTCTCATTTCAATGTCTGAACTATTTTTGCTTGAAATAATTATGGATATAATAAAGTTTCCTCTGAGCTCAGTCTTAGGGTTAACTTGTGGTGGCACCTGTGTCTGATTAGGACCAGGGAGCTGGAAAGTGAGACATCTAAACGACCTTGCTGACTTGGTGTCACTGAGACCTGACCCCAGATCAGAGGTGGAAAATCAGAAGTCTGTCAATGAGACTTATCATCAACAGCCATTACATTTATTTTCACATATATATTCTTGTGCGAAATAAGCCAAGTTCTGGTTTGGTTCTGGTCTAGGTTCTTTATGTCCTCTGTAGTTCAGCTAGAGTACCACACAGTGCAGAAGTGTGCCACAATGCTCTTCACTCTACCTCTGTAAAAGTGTAACAGTTCAGTGCATCTCAGTGGTGTTTCTAGACTTTAAGGGCAGCCTGGGTTAGCCCAGCTAAATAGTAATTTCCTTTTTTATCTTTTTTGTGTTCAGGATCCGTTCATTGGCATCACACCAAGCAGCCAGTGTCTGGATCCCCTCTCTGTAGTTCACTTCATTTGTTGTTTGTCGCCACAATGATCATATCATAGATAAATAGTGAGTACAAAAGTGGATTGGGGATACAAGTAATTTATTCAAAGTCAAACTGCCACTCTCAGTCTTAAAAAATTTGTGCCATGTCACCATCATCTCTGGTGTGAAGTTGCTAAAGTTACAGAGCATAGATCAGATTTAAAATTAAACATTGCTGTTATTAATAACTGGGTAGTCCCCAGACTGTGAGATAAGATCTCATCGTAAAATCTGAGTTAACATGGATCTGAGGTGGATTCACAACTGCTGCTGCTGCACCTTAACTATTCTCAAGGCATGAAGCTTGGGCCTCAGACATCTTTTTCCAAACAGGCTCAATATAATGCATTCTCAGAGAATATGATACTGAGAAACTCAAGTGTTTGATGTTCTTTTGCAGTGATGTGAAACAAACATAAGGAAACTTTTCATAGCTGACAGCAGGGAGTTCAACCTGAGACGCTGCACTTTAGAAATACACACTCCCCACTCACAAAGATATTTTCCGTGTGCGTGTATGTGCGCGTGTGTGTGTGCATAGTGGGGGTAGGTGGTGGTGGTGGGGGGTTAATTATTACAACATCTCTGCTTTGTGTGAACCTTGTTTGAGAGTGACAGCCTTTGTAGTTAAACCCCACATCATGTCCAACAAATCTTTTCAAGGTTAAGCAGGGGGTGAGGGCTCACATTCTTGTAACAACTCATGATCGCTGCACTTCCTGGTAGTGGAAAAGGACTTAGGCAATAATAAACAAAAACACTAATCATCATCACATTCATCCATTTTATCACAGCTTATCTGGTTAAACCACATCCCTCATCTGCTTCTGTTCAATTATCCAGAGGCATGTCCAGGCCAGTTGGGTCTCCAGAATATATTGAGCTTTTTCTCGGTGTCACCTCCTTTTTGAACATGCTCTGTTTTGCCAGGGGGTGATCTGGATCAGATGCCCAAAACCACATGCTGTACGATATCAGGCTACATTGTGCTTGAATCAGTAACTGCATTTATATTCTTTTATCTGTTTGTGATCCAGAGCAACAGTAACAACTGCTGTGCTATCCAACCAAAGACTGTAGCTGCTGTGTAGTTGTATTTTAAGGCTGTACATGTCTGATACAGTTGTGTAGCTGTAAAACTACAAATCTACAGCCTCACACATGATCCTTAATTTGGGCACAGAAACATCCCTTTACATGATATACACCAGAGGAATAATGTACACATTAAGCAACAAATGATGTAGGATGAGCTTCTATTGGTCTGTGAGCTGATTGTTGGGATGGGACTCCATACGTTCTCTATATTTCCATTGCATTGCTTGGGAAACTTCAGTCAGAGCTCACTGAATTACAAATGGAACTTTCTGTTAGGTACAATCTGTTTAGAAAACTCGCTCTTATTGTTTATATATATATATATATATATATAATTATTTTTTTATTTTTTATTTTATTTTTTTTACTGACTGGATTATATGAAGGCCAGTGTAAGAGGAAGCAGTCAGTCTGTCGGTGTTTTTACCTTTATGATGAGGGACACAACCCACAGTCATCTTCATTCAGCTAATGTCTAATTCAGCATCTTAGTCATTTTAGAGAAAAAAAAAAAAGCACTGACTTTTGTGGATTCTCCTCCAAAGCCTCTGAGTGCATTTTGGCATCATGACAACTGTGTGTTTTGTCCCTTGTCACTTGCACTAGACTCCAACAAGCTGAAGCCACTCACCTTCATTCATAAGACTTCACACTTAACAACCTGCTTCAGTTTATATGTTTTCATCAAATTTGAAACTAGAGTGAATCACAGGATGGAACTCTACGCAAGTATATATAGATGGTCTGACCTTAAGTGTCTCAAGGTTTTTCTATTTATCATCCCTTTCAAGTGTTTAAAGTTTCAAGTTATTAAAGTATGGTCTTGTAGGGAGACAGGGTATATTTGTAATTTTATTATTAGTTATATCATTAATATGTTTATGAAGTAAAGGAACTGTACACTACAACTGGGACAAGTCAAGTAATGATGTGAGAGGTGGAAAAGTACTTGAAATCAGCCCAGAGACAAACAAGCCTCGTGTTTTTTCTTTGGTTTCAACCGCTTGTTCGCTTTTATTTGATGCATACAGTTTGTTACATCCATATTAAAAGTAATGCAATCAATCAACACCCTTAATACAAAAGCTAATGCTTTTGTGTGACTGTCTGACAGCTTGTTTGCTCGAGGCCTCCAAGTGTGACAGATTGGGCCACCTGGGGTAAACACACCTACAGAATGGCAAATGAGACATCAGACAACAAAGCATGAAGGCAGATTGATGATCATTTGTCTTTTATATGCTGTTTAATCTGTGTGTGTTATTATTCAAAGACACCACACACGTATGGCGCAACACGATGTGATGTGGGACAACCCACAGTCAATAAACTAATAGCTAATGCAAACACTGAGCAAGTGATAAAGAAGTGTGTTGCACAAAGGAATAGGCACATTCCTGGAGTGTCCGTCTGTGTGTGTGTGTGTGTGTGTGTTTGTGTGTGAAAGACTCAGGTAGACTGAGAGCCGCTCAGCTGTGACTGTCCTGCTCTGGGCCAGAATCCTTCTCTCCATGTTGTGTGTTGACATGACAGATCAGTGTGTCTGGATGAGAACTCCACCACACTTCACAATGTCTAATCCTCTTTTTGATTTCTGAGCTAGACCAAGCTGACATCCTCCAGCAGGTCTGTCTGCTCTTTTTACCCTGCTGACTCCAGTGTGTGTTTTATTGATATACTGAATGTGTTATCTTTTGGAGAATTTTGGAGAAATATGTTGCTGCCATTTTGCTGCCATACATCTACATATTTACAATTAGCAGTTATTTTACAGATGGATCTTCAATGGACCAACCAAAAACAGTTAATATATATATATTTGGTTGAATACATTGTTTGTTTGAGCCACTTCCAAATGGTAAAATTATATTTTTGTAGCCATTTAAGAGGATCTGGACAACTTATAGTTCATTGCAATATTCATCTTTTG
Source organism: Polydactylus sextarius (assembly GCA_016801845.1). NCBI lineage: Eukaryota > Metazoa > Chordata > Actinopteri > Polynemidae > Polydactylus > Polydactylus sextarius. The sequence continues at coordinate 6,199,059 of CM028924.1, forward strand.
TAAAAAATGAATAAATAATATAATACTTTGTCAATGCAAGGTGTTACTCATTACTCATCATTTGTTTCCATGGAAACTGGTCCTTTATTTGTCTTCATATTTTGTCTTCATCTTGAATCGATCTTTCATCACTGAACATGTCTAATATCAGAATATTGACCCTGATTCAAATCACACTCATTTGTACTTGTGTGACTCATCCCAGGACCAATTATAAACTGTGTTTATTATAGAGACGGGCTGATCTAGGAGAGAACAGTTCAGTCTGTATTCAGTCGGTATCAGTCAGTATTCTGACTCTAATGTTGATGGTGTAGTTTCACTATTTCAGCTTTTCACTTTCACTGTTCTGACACGGCTTATACAATCACCAGACACGTCAGGGTTCAGCTGTTCACTTCACCAGCACAAATAAAGCTTATCATAACTCACACATCGAACCTTTGTATCACAATCGACAACAGATTATCAAAGTGGACATTACTGATTCAATGTTCAGGTTAAAAATCTCAGCAGTGTTTTCACTTTTTACTTGACACTTTTCCTGAACAGTGACCAATCACACATTAGCAACAAAACAGACAAAGTTCAGATCTTTTCCAATGAAAATGAAAAATCCAAGTGCAGAAGTGTTAGGCATGGAGTCAAACTGTTGGTAAATCTAGCTGATTAGATTACTACCCACAGTGGTAACTAACCCCGTGTTGAGACACCAGTCCTGGGTGACAAAGTGGTGATGGGGTTATTACTGTTGCCTCACTGTCTGCCATGGAGCTTGCCAAGCTCGTTAATCAAAATAGTCTAACATTTACCAATTCAGTGTTGGTCTAAAATAGGATTCGTAATCAGTATTGAAACAACAGCACTCTTATTTGTTCAGTGACAGTACGGATGGCTGAGGCTCAGAAGGTAGAGCAGGTTTTCCTTTATGTCCATGTCAAAGTGTCTTTGGGCAAAAATACACAACCACATATTGCCTTGATGCATAAATGGCGTGTGAATGTATGTGTGAATGGATGACCAGATATGTAATGTAGTGTGCTTTGGGTGATCTCAGAAACCAAACTAGAAAAGTGATATATAAGCCCATTAACCCTGCCGCTCTCAGCCTATTAAAGTAATTAAACTGTGCAGCCAAACAGAATTTTGGGTTAAGATGAAGTAAAGAAAACTGAGATCAAACTTTTAATATGTATGATACAAGGATTAAACCCCACACTGTATTACAAGAACCATGTTTCCTCACATATTTCTTCTGCATCTTCATCACACAACAAGTCATGTTGTGTTCAGACTAAGTGCTAAAGTAAAAGTAAAGTTTGAATCAACTAGACTGCTTTGGTAACATTATTGTCCATTGGTATTTGTACTTTGGGTATTTTGTAGTCTACAAATTTTCTGCCTCAATAGCCCATGGGAAAGCCAGCTGTGCTACCATAACCACAACAACAGCTGGTATGTAGTAACAGGTCCAGGTGTTCAGAACTTTCTCTGTCTTTCCTAATACTTCTTTGATTTGTCTCCAAGCCTTTTGTGTTCTGTGTTTGTTCTGTGTTCTGTGTTTTGTTCTGTTGTTGTATGATACAACCTGGTGTTGTATCGTACAACAACAGGTGTCTACAGACGGCCACAATAGGCTCCTCCAACATCAGCAGTAGCTCAGCACTGACCTCACAGAATCAAATTACACGTTCACTCAAGTTGACGTGGGTTAATCTAGATACAATATATGCGTCTGTTTAAATTACCTGCCAGGAATTCACAGCTATTCACACCATTGCCTTAACTTTGTTCATGATTCACTTCACCTTTGATCTGGACATACCATTAGACAAGTAGCTTTAGCCTCACTCTTTGTCTGAAATCAATGACCAGCCTATCGTTTAAAATCAATTTTGAGTGTGTTAAGCTAGATTTAGACACAAGAGAGAAAGAGAAAAGTGGACCTGCATAAGAAGCTAATCTGTATTTAATATATAACAATAAAATAGCTAATGTTTTTTTATTTATGTAAATGTAAAAAATTATATGTTTGGCTAAAATTGCATACTAATTAACCTCTGAGAATGAAGACTTTTTTCTGGGTGTTATTCCTCCCTTAAGGTTTTGTTCCTGAGTAGCTGATGTGTAGTAAAGCAATTAAAAAGCCTTTCTTGTTCTTCATATTGTTACACTTCCAACTTGTTTCTCTTATTATCATATTTAGTTGGTTTTTCTGATATTACTGACTTCCTGGACACACATATATTCCTTATACTATCATTATTAATCCTTTCCACAGCTTCCTCTATCTACTTCTGACTTTAAAACAGCCTTAATCCCTCCCCCACCTCTTAATTTGTTTATTGTGTGAGCGAGAGTGTACATGTGCATGTTGAGTATGTGTACATGTACTTTGTGTTTGTTTCAGCATGTGCTAATTGTTGATATTGTTTAGTTTAGTTGATTAGTTTTAGCTTTGGCACTTTCACTTCTGTCTGTGTGATTTAATGTGCATTAAACTCCATCAACTCCTCCTTTACATCACGTAGACTCTTCAAAAATATCCCGGAGCTGTGTATGTGTGTGTGTGTGGCTTCTCTTAGTACATCTAAATTGACAACACTGTGGAAAATAGTGTCACATAGACTGATTGTTTGTAACAGCAGAGTATGAGGCAGCGATGTTTTGTGATTATAACGGCCTTATCAGCATTATTCAGCGAGTCTCCACTTGTGTAACATCACAACACTGACCCCTTTTGTTGGATGCAGTACATACACACATACACACAAACACATGCCCTGTAGCCCCTGTTAAACCTTCACATAGAAACTTGCCTCCTATTGCCTCCTATTATTTTTGTACTATAATTCTAATGATGTATGTACTGAAATAAAACTACCCAAAAACTGTTTTTAATGAAACAATCAAGCAATCAAGTAATAACAATCTTTATGAACCTCAGACATTGTCCTACACTGACCAAAGTAATGTGCCCATCTACACTTTTGTTGTTTCAGGTTGGTTTTCTTTCTCAGGACTCCAGCCACATGAGGAGATTATGTCAAGATATGAAAACTTACAATGCATGGAGGGTTCCACCCAAAGTTCAAAATCCTGACACTCTATGAGTTATGGAAAGAGCTCAAGGTGCAAGCTGTGCACAGATGATTGGAAATGGTCCAACATGGTAGCAGGGGGTAAGACACAGCACACACTGAGAGGCATGACAAAGTGGCTGGGACAGTGCACAGGAACATCCTAGTGTGGATTAGATGTGATTGAGAGCAGCAGGGTTAAGTTCCTGTGGGACTAGTTCCAGGCTGATGAGCAGCTGCTGTTAAGTGAGGGCAGTGAGGGCTGTGACAGATGTGATGTGATACAGTTAAATGTAACATCAGGAAGAAAAGAGCATAGGAAAAGCAAGAAGTACCAGGGCTGATTCAACAACTGGGCAAGATATGGAGACTCAAAGTCAGTACCTGGGAGAGCAGCTCCAGTCCTAGGAACTGCCAGGATATTAAACTGTCAAACTCCTTGGTCAGTGGTGGCTGGTGCTAAAAAATGTTGTGGGGTTTTGCAGTATTGGAGCAGAGTTATTATAGTTTTGAGTTTTTATTTTTGAGGAGCTGAAAACCTCTATGAGTTTTTAATTAGTTTGTGTTCAGAGATTGAATCTGATCTGATAAACACATCAATTGTCAATCAATTTATTAAAAGCCCCATGATCTGCTGTTTTCTACAACTTTAAACTGATCAAAACACAAGAAGACACTAAAGTTACCCAAACAATATCAATATACTCAATCACTAACAAGCTCTAACATGCAGGAGTGAGTGAAAGCAAAATATGCAAATATGAAGGTTTGTAGGAAACTATCCAACCTATTCAAATGTTAAAAAAACATAAACAAAAGTAAAAAAAAAAAAAAAAAAAACAATTCCAGTTGCCCAGGGAACACTCTGTTGTGCCCCAAGGCAAATCTTGTAGTGCCAGGTCACCTGCTCTGCAACAGTTTTTGGAGCTGCATACACATTCACACAATCTTATAAGGTTTAAAAAAAAAGCTTAAAATTTGGTTAAAATTATTACATTAACACACAAGTCAGAAATTTTGACACATTGAATTTTGCTAAATTTATCTATGGTTAATATAATATCATATCATGGCATCTAGATATCGATCAGCCGCCACTGTCTGTAGTAGAGGACCAAAGACTGAGAACGACACACAACAGGAGATTTTTTTTTTCATGCTTCCATATTGTTTATATGAAAGGACATTCCACCCCAGTGCTCATATAAAAAAGACAGCACAGCAACTCATGGACTGCACCATTTTTCACCAGGATCTTCTATGTTTTCTGTAAACAAAAACATTATAAGTATTTGTGGAAACAATAAAAAATCACCAGTCTGGACAAGCAGTGAAAGCTGTGAGGTGTGACTGAGGAATGTGCTGCTGTAGCCAGAAGGTCGAGGCTAACCTCAGATGAAGAATAGTGAGAGTCCAGGCAGTGTCAGTAGAGACACGGGCAGTATACCCTGAGGCAATTACACATTAAACAGCCTTTTCATCAATTATGGATCAGAACATCCAAAAGCTCTGCATATCCTCTATTAGTTTACTATATGCAGTGTATGTGTTATTTCATTTATTATTCATACAGTAATGGAAGCTGAAATAAAGGAATTTAAGGGGGATTGTCAGTCTTGATTGCACCATATCAGTCATTTTCTCAAGTTTCTCATGTTTCTCAATAGTAAGACCCTGTTCATATGTGTCATTAATGTAACTTGGTGTGTCCTGGTTGCACTATGCATTAAGTCTGACATAGCTGGGCTTTCTTTGTGTGAGCTGTTTAGCAAAACCGCAGCTCACAGCCAGAGGTAACCGGCATCATAAAGCTGGTTATCAACTGTCTTTGTTAACTCGTGCTTTCTTCTTTAGACTCTGATCTATGTGACTGAACATTGTTTGTGATAAATACTGACAGACCACTCAGAGTTTTTATTTCCTATTTTGCTTCACAGTTTGAAATAGTTGGACATATACAGTATACACTCAGTAGAGAGTACATGCTGTGTCATACCCATTATGCATAACAACTAATCGATTTTATATGCTGTACTGGTGTATGGTGTATACACTGCAAACAAAATGCGTTCTATACTATATATGTTTACCTAATATGTATGTATACTGCACATCACAACCAAAATCTGAATCAGAAATATTTATTGACCATTTCTCCAGCCAAGAGTAGAATATGTAGAGTCTCAAGAGTTATCAATAGAGGATTATGTGTTCTCTACTTTATTGTTTTGTACTGTGATATCTGTGTCTAGTTTTCCCCTAGGTTTTCCTGTGCCTTTTTGGATTTTAGTTTTGCCTTTCATTTTTGGATTATTTGTACTTTCAGTTTGAATTTTGGTTCCAAATACCAAATGCCTCTGCTGGATCCATGATTACTGGCTTCTGCCATGCCATGCGCTCCAGCCTGCGTGCCACCAGGAGGTTAGCGACTAGTAGCCAGGAGCTTCAGCTCCTAGCCTCTTCCAGTGTCTGAACCAGTTCTCCAGCTCCTGGTCTAAAGTCATTCTCTCACTCAGCTGTTGAATGGATTCACTGACACAAACTCAAAACTGCACTTTGATGCAGCATCTCTGTTCTGGGGAACACGTCTGGCCCTTGTTATGGGAAATGTGTCTCCTAGAAAGAGGTTTAGATGGAAACATCAGTTCTTTTATATAGTGTTTTTTTTTTTCTAATCTATGACCATTCAAAGCATTTTACTCAGATTACAGTCACCAATCACACACACTCACACAGTCAGTGCCTTTGTAACTCACTTTTTCCGAGGCATTGGGTATGTTGCCCAAGGACAAATCGACATGCAGACTAGAGAAGCAGGGAATCAAACCACTTACCTTCTGATGATTGGATGACCCACTCTACCTCTTCCTCCCACAGCTGGTACTACTTGAGGAAATGATGGAGGACAGGAATCTGAGAGGTAAACTGGCTAAAACTATAACACTGTAGATTTGGGAAAGTAAATTTTATGTCTATGTTGGGACAACAGCTGTTTCATTTGTAGCAAAAGTGCAAACAAAACAAGAACCAAAAAATATGGAGCCTGACTGACACAATGATGTTGGCTGTTGCCCTGACCATATGATTTGGCATAAATAGCTTTTGCGTCATCAGGGGGCATTTGCTGGAAGTGTTGCCAGCTTATCTTTTTTATCACTAAATTTACAGACTTTTTAGACCAATCTAGTGAATTTCTCTAGTGACAAATCTCAGCTACTGTCTGTAGAAGAGAGACAACGGTATTTTCTCACCAGGAAAAGGTCAGACATCTCTGTACCTGTCATTTACTGAGCTCACGGTAGCTGATAGATTTTGTGGTTATAAAATCAGCAGGTTAGTGGAACAGCATCTGTTATCTTAATGGCCATTTTCCAGACACTTGTTTCACACTTGTTTGTTCTTTCGACATAATAACGAAAACAGAAAAACATGTTGATTAGAACTGTTTTACTGTGAATGCAGCTGATTTGATTTGATTGAGATAATGTATATGTGCGGACAAAGAGACTAGTGAGACAGGGTGTAGAGATGACATGAAAATGCTAGTGGCGGTATTAAACTACACCCAATTTTGCTTAAAATCTTCTCAATTCTTGACCACAAATGGCCCTTTTGTAGACTTTGGAGATTTTCAACTTTTGATTTCCCAGAGCAGAATGTGAAGACATTTAAATCTAAAACTTTGAGGTGGCTTTACTTAGATAGAGGCAGTTTTTATATCCCCAAAACAATTAAAGTAAAATGACACTGTGTAGGTAGATAATTAAATTAATTAAATTAGAGTTAATGTGACTTCAGGATGTAGAATAGTCATTATCCTGTATTTAATATAAAACAACAGTTATACTCCATTAACTGGTTTTAATGTTGATAATCATTATGTGTTTTATATATATATATATATAACTCTGCAGAAAGCTCACTGCCACCTGGTGAAATAAATGCTGCTGTACTATGACTCATGGAGTCGTGTCGTAAGGTACGGTGTCTGACTCAGTCCAAAAAATCTGCAATGAAGTCTTATACAATATCCCTCAGAGAGTTTCACAAAATAATCTCCAGCTTCTGCTTCAGTATGTTGCTGTTGTGTAGAATCACATAACACGTCCATCTTTTCTTTTGCTCAGTTCTCAGTTGAAAGCAGATTTATATCGGAATCCAGCGAGGTCAAAGACTCTAAGCCCAGACAGCTAATGAGGGTAAACATTAAATCTAAGCTCCCAAATAATGCATGAAGCTTGTACTTGCTCATTGACTCAGTCTCCTCAAGATGTGGTATTCATCTGAGGACAATTTCCTCTCATTTGTAAAGGTGTTGGTAAGAACAGAAACAAATTTACTGTGGAAATAATCCAAAGATCCACCCAGATAGAGCATAGATTTAAGACACTTCCCCACAGAATTTACACTAGCAACTAGCAAGCGGAGCAAAGATAAATAAGAGCAACTGTGGATTTAAAAGCTCATCATTTACAATGTGGTAAAACTTAATTCATTGAATCTTGACCTCTGTAAAAAGAAGCTTACCATAAGACATCCTTATAAATAGATTATATTGTTCTTTATCCCTTAGTAAAGCTGATAGGGTCCCATGTGCAGCGCTAAGACAGTAGTTCTTTGAAATGCACAGAGAGATATTCTAAGTATATATGCGTCTTTGTTTATGGCACCAACAAAGATCAAATTGATAAATATGGAGTTTGGCAGTGTTACAAGTATGATAGTTTGATGAATGAAAGTCACTGTCTTTCCAAGAACCTTGAAAATCAATTGCTGAATACTTACAGACAAAGCAATGAAAATGTTCTCGCTGTGTCATCTGCATATTTGTTTCCTGCATGAATCATCACGTCTTTATGGGTGGAGACACCACCCATACTGTTGACCACCATACCTCAGCCCAAGTCTCAAACCTAAAGCCTGGAGAACAACACATTACTACAGAACCTTCTACCATATTTATGTTCTACTGTGACCTCTGTCTGGTGACATCTGGAGGTCGTAATGAAGGAACAAGTCACATAGTGTTCAGCAACTAAGTTCATGTTTGAAGGACGTGTATATAGTTGTTTCTTTTCTCCCATTTGTCATAAGCAGAGTTTTCATCTAGCTGCAGCTTTTTAAACTAAATGTAAATGAGTTGTGTTCCCATCAGCTGCTCTGCACTGAATAACTTATCCTGTGAATCCTCCGGGGGGCTGGATGGGCTACAGAGGGTTTAAACAGTGCTCACCAACCTGCTGTCAGGAGCTTTGCAGAAAATGTGAAATGATGTGTGGCCGAGAGGGAACCCACTTTAAATGCAATATATAAAATAATACAGGCTAATGTGACATTATAAACACAATCCATATCCATGGGGCTATGCTGGTATCTGGTCATACATACAGGGTTTCTTGGATGAAGAATTGTCATCAGTAACATGAATAGTCAGGAGTTACAGGAGTGGACATGTCAGTGAGTCAAATGTGTGATCCACGTGAGGCCTTCATGTTGACTGTAAACATACATCTCTCCGACCACAATTGTTACAAGACAGCCTCTGTTGTGCCACTTTAACACAAGCTGTGTAACATGCAATGCCTGGCCCTCTCATGTTGCATGGCGATGTGACACTACAGCAGGAATTTTTGATCTGAGTTTGAACTAACTGCTGAATCCAGAGGGTTTAGGACAAATGTGCAGCTGAATCTGCTGATGAAACACCGTAAATATGGTTCCTAATTTAATCCATCCATCCATTTTTAATTATTTATCCAAGTTCCAGTTACAGTGGCAGTAGATTAACAAGGTAGTTCAAGTGTCTCTCTTCAAAGCAACACTGCCCCTCCTATAAGGATCCGGAAATGTTCCCATCCTAATTAAGATATATAATCTCTCCAGTGTGTTCTGGATCTACCACTAAGTCTCCCTTCAACTGGACGTATCCATAAAACCTCAAATGACAGGTGTCTTTTTGATGCAAAGAACTTGCCGAAAATTGTCATATATTAAAGTTTTCTTCAGTGTCAAGGTGATTCTTTCACAGTTGTCTGTGCATCTGTGACAAAGTGCTGTTAGCTAGTTTTTTTTTTTTTACTTTATTTACCCAAAGCATCAAACATTTGACACTTTATTGTTGTGAAAAGAGTTTATCCAGACTTGTTCAACAGTGTTATAAATAGGGTTTGAACTGTTTGGAAAGCTGCAATGACTAAAGCACAGTCGAGATCCTATTGTTTGTACTGTAAGCACATAATACTGGTGGGTGTGTTCCAGGTGCTTTCAATCTATGACCTACAACTGCTGAAATGATCTAAACTCCCTCATCTGCACCAGAAAAACTGAAGAGTTAGACTGAAGGCACTTCAGGAAAAAAACCGCAGATATGATGTTTTGAAGATTTGGCTGGAAAAATAATTCAAGAAGCTTTATAAAATACTAGTGTTCAAGAGTCTCACTACTCATCTAGTCCTTTAACCTTAGTGTCCTGTCAACAAACTGTAAAACACAATAAAGAAACTGCAGCTAAACCTCACAGGTTTTTATAATTTTCTTTTTATCCCGGACAACTGGAGACATAAACCCCGAGGCTTCACTGTCTGCACCAGGATGACTTCTTTCAATCTGTTCATAGCCTCACTGTTTTTTTTTTTGGGGGGTAAATCGACTTAATCTATTTGATCAGTTGAACAGTCAAAAATGTGTGTCAGCAAAAGTCTGAATCATTTACAAAGACAAAGACCGGAACAGCAGAAGAACTGTCATTCTCAGTGCGTGTGTGTGCACGGATGCATGTGTGAGTGACCTTGGGTGTACGTGCTTACTGGTCTTTGCAGGGATTAAGAGCCTGGAGATAATTCAATAGCAAGAAATTAAGATTGGTGGATCTATCAGGAAATGTTTGTGCGTGTGTTTTTTGTACACATGTACATGTCTTGTTCTAAGATTTTCTCCAGACAAAAAAAAAGCCTCATTTCATTTCTCTGTAACGCCTGCACTGATGTTTACAACACAGCTGTTTATATGCTGGGAGCTTTGTTTTACCCACAAATCCTGGCACTCGCTCCCCCCCCCGAAAACCATTTGAGTTATGACTGTTGGACCTGAGAAGTGACTTTACAGACCTGGGGTTGATGGAGCTACACAAAAACATATGACCTGTTGCCATCACTTAAGCCTCACGCTATGACCTAAACATCTTTAATTACAACAATAACGGCAGTGGCACATTACTAGGCATCAGTAATGTTCAAAACTTTAACATGCTTTTGTAACTCTACACCAATACTGTGTATCCCCCCAAAAATTGTAGCACCAGGAACAACTGGTAAGGTATTAAGGGAATTTTAACCATTTGTGCCTCTATTCATAATCGGCACATCATTTGTTCTCGTAGTGACAGTAAGAATCTTCACAGACACTGTTCTTCCTGTTCCACGTTCTCTTGTTTCTGCTGGTGCAGGAACACCGCTGCACTGTGCCACATTTTGTAGGACACGCCTGGATAATTAGTTTTTCTTTTTTTGTGTGCGCCTGTGTGTTATTTTCATCAAAAAAAGCCTCATTTCGTTATCTCACCATCATGCATTGCTAATTAGTTGGACAAGAAAACTGTGTAGGCTCCATGAAAGGATGTGTAGAAATCCACACCTTTTTCAGGGAAGAATTTTTCAAATACATTCCAACATTTACGCACATTTCGATCCTTTTTACATGAAGTTTTTATGGGTCGTAGCCTTTTATAAATACAGACTGTTTCTGGTTCTTGGTAACACTGCTGTTACCGCCTGTATATGACTGAGCAGTATTTCTAAAATTCAGACAAAGGTGTACTGTCAGTATTTATTTGAAACCATTTCAACCTTTAACTTGACCGTGTGTGTCTGTCTGTGTGTGTGTGTGTGTGTGTGTGTGTGTGTGTGTAAAGATGTCAAACATACTAACTGCAATTTGCTTGACATTTCAACTGAAACAGACTGTGTCCCAGTAAGATTATAAACAATCAGAGGAAGTGTTTATCTTTAAGACGTGATTATCCAGCACAAATTAAACTAATTTGTTAGCATCACACACGCACACACACACACACACACACACACACAAACCTTTTTGGCTGACTGAACAGTTGAGACGGCAACGTGAAAATGAAGCAATATAAATTAAGCTCAGATTTGTAAAGCTCCACCCACAGACTGAACAAATTAGCATCATTAAAACAAACAAACAGCTTTTTGAAATTTTTGAGCAGGACTGAAAAAAATACACAATGCTGATCACACCCTTCTACATTGCAGAACACATCTTGGGTGAGGCTATTCAGGTGAAAGCAAAAGTGAAACATCAATTTTCACTTACTGGAAGAAATCAAAGCAACCCAGCGCCCAAGAAAGCAAATGAATCGCTTCAGTGTTGACAAGATGTGATGCTTTTTGGTACAAAAGTTGTCAAAGTCATCACATTCACAGGTAGAAAAAAGACCTGTCTCTGTGAACCAGAAACTGTCTCTGTAGCATATTTCCTAAAAGTGTTTGACACACCCGTAGACAGCACTTTCAAAAAGACAGCATAGATACAATATATTGACGTTTTGTCAGAGTCGGAGTTTTATTTTGAAAATTTGTGCACAAGACATTCCTCAACAAAGTGACTGACAACCTTAGGATGATGATGATGATGATGAAGATAATGATGATGATGATAATGATGATGATGATGATGACAAGCAGTGAAGAAAATATAGTCTTCGTGTTTCAGTATCCACCATGTGACCGGAGCGTATGATGATGATCGACAGGTCAAGTCAATTCACATCCAGCAGTTAAAAGGTGCCAGTTAGCTGGTTTCAATGCATCACATTTAACACACAGATTCATCATCAGATCTAAATCACAGATTATTCCTCCATCACAATGATCTTTTATAGCTCATTGTAAATGTAAAATTATCTGGAGACTGGGACCAGTGAGCCAAACACCATCTGGTGGCATCTGTGTGTTACTGCTATGACACATAGGTGGTGTTTTAAATTAAAAAAGGCCGAAATGCTAGGGGGCGAGGTGAGGTGGGGTGGGGGTGCTAGTCCCCCCTAGTGGCACAGTCCAAACCGTAGTCACGGCCCCTATGAAGCCATTCAACAGACGGTGTTTTGAGTACTCCAGGACCTCTGGGGGGAAATGATGGCCCCTGTAAGTGTGTGTGTAGCATCCGTATAATTTCTGAGGCTTCATGCCATTCCAGTCTTTCCAGATTTTCACGCACATGAGGTGCCATGTGTCCCATTAAAATACAGTGTGGTTCGTGGGGAGGATGAGGTCTACACGAGTGCGTGGATGCGTGCGTGGGGGGGGTGAGGATGGGGTGAGGAAGTTAAACACACGCTCATCAGGCATGCGGACGCGCAGTGCGCAGCCTACTCACCATCCCGACCGGGGCCCCTGGGTCTCCCCAGCACGTCCAGCAGATCCCCGGTAGACTTCCTGAAGCGGCGGTAAGTCACCTGCAGCTCTCCATCCCTCACCCTCCGGGTGCTGAGGGGCGTCGGACTGATCAAAATCCCGCAAGTTGAACGATGAAGTTTGATTAAAGGCAACAGTTTCCCCTTGTGAAGAACTTGACTCTGCAGCTGCTGTATAGATTTCTATTCGATGCCGACTAGTACAGTCCGGATCCTGTTGTCTCAAGCTGCTCTGGTGCCAGGTAGCAACAGCCCAACTTCCAACACACATTGAATAAAACAGAAAGGAAGACAATCGGAGTCACAGAGTCCTGTCTGTGATCCTGTGAGGACGCATGTCAAAGACGACATCACTGTGTTACTGAGTCTGAGTCTGTTCACTGCAGCCATGACATTCAACAGTCGCTCCTCAGTAGCCAGCAGCCCGTGTTGCAATGCGGGAGCTGCCGCTGCGCACGCCGCCTGTTCCCGTCTCATCCCCCGGTTCCCCGCCGCTGCTCTCCACATGTGCAGAGCTGAGCCGGGATCCCACCGCCGTGGGCAGCAGGGGATGCTGTCGGAGGGGAGTGGGTGGGGGAGTGCGCACTGCTTGGAGAGGGGATGGCGACGCAAGGACCTGATTTGGAGAGAGAGGAACGACTACCTGTGGGAGGACGCAGCTGACTTGATTCAAGTGCTCAGCTGATTTGATTTCTCTCTTCAGAGAGGTTCAGCCTCATCATCAGGGAGTCTGATCTTCTCCTCAGCCTTTATTTTTCACCGGTAAAGTTAAAGTCATCAAACTGGTTGAGGCAGACAGCCGTCCAGTCTGAGTCTGGTTCTGCTGGAGGTTTCCTCCTGTAAGAGGTTTTTTTTTTTTTTCCTCCATTGTCACCAAGTGCTGCTTAGGGTTTCCATTCTATATTGTAAAGTGTCTTGAGATTAATGGTTTTATGGTTTAACGCTGTACAAATAAACTTGAGCAGCAGGTCAACGCAGGGGTGTGGGAGCTTGATGTTACAGAGGCTTTGGACCCATTCAAATCAATCTCTTACATCAGAAACAATGAGATTGTTGCCTGTGCTGTAGAATTCAGTCTGCTTCTTGTCTCACAGCTAGTTATTGTTCGATGGCTGATAACATATTCACACCATATGAGGACATATTTAAACATCAAGATGTGATAGTGGTTTTATATTTCTACATGTGACACCTCAGCCAAAGATTGAGAAAATGAAATGACCTGAATTATGACTCAATATAACATCCAGTCATTCTCATTCTCCCACACACATACACATAGAGATGACTTTTATTTTGTGAACTACAGTTTTTTTTGGTGAACTGTTGTAATAAGCCTTTTCCTATTGGAGGATGAAACATGGGCACCAAGACTGATTCATTGCACTTTGGTTTTTCGAGCAAAAGGAACCTATAGGACCCAAAGTGAACACACCTCCACCCCTTAACAAATCTCAACATAAATATATTATTAGAAATATTCTAACCATTTTATACAAATAGCTTCTTACAACAACAACTTTAACTTTTTATCTCATTAGCAGGCTTTAAAATTTAGCTCAGTAAACCCTTGAGAAAGAAAAACAGTATTTTTTTTTACGTGAGCAGCTTTGAACATTTATCTTATTTAGATGTTTAAAGAAACAGTTTTAACACAATTTACAATCACCAGAGTTTTTGAAAAATCCTTAATCGCCCAGCTGTTAGCAACATCCTTCCTTATGTTTCCTTATGTTGTACAAGCAGCAGAGCTACATAGCTACAAAGCTGAACATGGTGACAGAATAGAACAATAACTATCTGCTTGCCTGCTAACAAATGAAAAAATTGGCATGTTAAGTTCACTCAGTATACCAGAGTCTCATTTGTCACTGTCTCTTTTCTTCTTTACTCCTCTTCTTCCCTATACTCTTGTTATTTTGCTCTGAAATTACAAACTTTACAACAAGCTAGTGGGCAGTGCCTAAGATTCTGGCCGTCAACTGATCGTAGCGTTAAAAGGGGTGCTCATACAACTGTTGCTGATGTGGATTAAGTATATAATTAACCATCTTTGGAGCAGCAGCTTGGGGCCACTCATGGATTGGATTTGAAGAGCCAGCCTCAGTCCTGCTGTCATGCAGTCCTGTGCAGCTCTGTAACAGGACATACATGTTGTAATTTGGCATGAAACACTAACACCAACAGCATAATTTTTGCAGAAATACACCATAACTCATATTGTGTGAAGACTGATTAGGAAGTAAATATAAATGCAACAGGTCAACAAGACTGACATTTTAATCTGTATCTGTGGCCACTGGTGAATATTTAACAGCCTTTAAAAAGATTTTCATTTCTAAATGAGTCTGTGACAAATATTACTGAGCTGAACAAAGCTTCATTAACTAGATAACTACAGATGCTGAAATGTTCCAGTGATGGTTGTTATTGCAGTTAAATCAGCAGCTGCTTTTAAGCCACAGATAAAGTGCATCAGCTGTGAGAGTGGAAAGCATAGAAATACCAGTGTGGTAGGAGTGAGTAAAGAGGGTTGAGTAGCTGATGGTCAGTGTGTTGAACAGTGCACGCCTCTTTATTCAGGCTGCTGAATTTCCAACCAGTAAATGTGTGAAGCTGAGGCACTAATTGTTTCTGGGGTTTTCTTTTAACGTTATGATACTAGACTGTTCTTCTTCTATGACCATTCTTCACACATAAAGCCCAGAGCGTTAAGAAGTCAATAAAGTAATTTGACGCAGCCCCATATATCGCCCTTCTGGAGTTTCACTCAATTAGCACATGGATCAGTTGCTGAGACCCTGAAGCAGATTCATCTGTGCACTTTAAAAGCTTGAGAAATGCTGTGTTGTAAAATTCACCAGGACAAGGTAGTACGCTGGGATCTGGGATCTCTAAACTCTAATTAGAGCTTGAATATCCCAGACTGGAGTATCTAATGATGAAAGGTAATGATGAAAGCGTCTCTCAGCCGCTTTAGAATCTCTTTGTCTGTGTCTCACCTGGATATATTCAGTTAGCTACGCATGTGACTGTTGCAGGGCTCATTTGCATTATACTTAAGAGCTTTTGATGATATTGCTGGTGTGAAGGAGAAAAGACAGCAGCGCTGGGTGCTATGACTGTGCCCTGTGCAGTATAAGCAAATCAAAAAAAACAAAAAACAATATGGTTCCAACATGCATGGTTTACTGTGCAGTCTCTTCTCACTGCACCAAGACCACAATCTGTTCTCTGCTGTATCTGTGTCCGTACAGTCCTGCATTGATAATGAACACAGAGAAGTCGAAATATGTTTAAGCTCCTTCCTACTTTCCTTCTCTGCCAGAGAGAGATATGTCATGATTTTCTCTGTCTGTGTGGTTCGATAAGCTCAGTGGAAGTGACAGAGCCCCTCCACAATAATGGAGTGCAACACTTTTGGACATGTGGAAATGAGCAGCTCAGAGTATAAGTGGAGTGGCTATATGGTGTTACAGTGGCTGGAACCGTTCATACATGATGAACAAGGTTCAGGATCACACAGCACAAAAGCACCAGCAACAAGTTGTTTGACTTGAAGTGTTGTTTTTTGACTTGAATGAAGCTAGACGTGTGATATTAGGAGTCTCACTGGACTACAGAAGTCTGTCCATATGTGTGTTCAGCCCTTAATCAGCCCTTATGTGCTGTCTGACTGTCTGTTCTACATGTGTCTGCTTAGAACTCTTTCAAAGAGCTGCACATTACAGATAAAACGGAATCTATGGAAGTCAAACAGATTGAAATAAAAGCAGTTGCTGTGGGGAGATGTGGGGTCGGGTTTGCAGAAGTGAATATTTGGTTAAAAGAGGTCCCTGAACCAAAACGACCAAAAGCAAAACCCATAGACCATAACAAAAACCAGTCTTATTTCCCTCAAATGTTAGGATGTTCATAATTAAATTCAGTGATGTGAACAGTTATTTAATTATAACAAGAAATAAGACACAGAAATTCACTTGATCCCAGAAAAATATTTAAACATAGAAATGTTCATTGTTTGTGATTGTTAGAATGCCCTTGTCCTCCACCATAATAAATCTTACTATACATCAATAAAAAGTACGTGAAGTGAAAAACATTTAGGTTGTAATGGATTAAAGATGACAATATCGATTAAGCCATTTTACAGCCAAAGAAAAGGAAGAGTAGATTTACAGTTCTATTCCCTGGCTCTGTCATTATATCTATAAGAAAGATAAGAGCATTTTCACCTCAGCTCTCACTGATTAGTATTCAGCAAACTATATCATCACCCAAAATGTGAGGAAAGACAAACACTCCCATTAGCTGCAGAGTAGCATGTTAGCTAATGTCACTGCACAGATTAAACAAAGGTATCAGTTACTCAGCAGCAGCTCATATGAACGATTATGAATGATTCAATGCTTAATTTGATTTAACATTCCCAGTTATAATGATGCAGAATTCATGACGAGCAAATCTGCATAAGAACCAGAAATAAAATCTTTTAAATTCCAGGACAGAACCTGTGTCTATGTTACCTTAATACAACTCGACAGCCAACAGAAAGACACAAAATCAGGATTTTCCATTTTAATCTGATTCATTTCAAGTCTGGAATCACAACTGAATAAATGTAGTAAACATTATGTGAGAACCAGAACCTCAGAACAGAATCAGCTTTAAAAGCATTTTTTTAAAAACTAGAAAACAACCCATTCCCCCAATGCTTCAGCCTGACATAATGGGAATAACAGCCCTCGTTGTCCAGCCTCTGACCCGCTCCACCTCTGTGCTCATTCAGGTAAGATAATGACTGTGTCAGTTATAGAATTGAACGGAGTAATGATAGCACATTATTACCATATCTGGCCCTGCTGTCACTGATGAGGGCGCCGCAGAGTTACAAGCTGCAATAAACCCCACAGGAAATGATGAATGATGCCATATCCAGCTGGCAGAGGAAACACGCTGGGACGTGGCATCATCATGTTCCATAACTGCTCCTGTTGCTCATAAACATCTTTATTTCCCAGCTGACTTGTGGTCATAGTAAAAGTGAGATTTTCTGCTTTACAGTAACATTAAGATCAGACTGAGGATTCACTAAGGAAATGTTACATCAGTTTACCTTCTAGTACAGGTTCAATTCAGGACTGAACACTGTTTGTGCCTGTTGCACATAGTGAATGAAGAGTTGGTTCACTGACCTGTGGATCCAGAAGTACATTTTCTTATGGGCCAAACGTCTGATGACCTGTAACATCAGCTGGAAAAACTTATTTTACTACTTCCTGAAACAGGCTTCATGTGAAGGAATTTCATCATTTATGGTTTTTGAGGAAAAACCTGCTCAGAGGAGACTCATCTGACCAATTTTCTGCAAAGTCTTAAGTTTGATCCCCTCACACTCGTCTTAAGTGTCAGTGTCCTTCATTTTGGTGCTGTACCTTCCACTTTTCTGTTTTCTCAGGTTTGAGAAGAAGTAAATTGCAGTTAAAATCCTTTTGATGATGATTAAAAAAATAATGTTTCTTGTGTTGTTTTTCCATCATGACCTGCTCCCTGATGCACTGTGTGAGCTCGAGGAGCACGAGGATTCAACAACTGTGAGTTTCATCTTTTGTTGCTTCATTTTCAGCAGTCACTGCCTGAATTCCCCTGAGCAAGGCGATGGTCGTGCTGCTGTGTGAGAACTCAGCAGTTTAAGCCTCAGTCCTGCCAAGAAAAGCATGTCAACCGAGCCATAAAGCCACTGTTCGGAGTGTACGAGCCTAAAGAAGCGTTTGATGAGGAGGCTCGTGTGTGTCTATGGTTGGTTAAACATTGTAAATCCTCATTTTAATGCTGTGATTTAAAATGTCGGTTCAGCTTCTCACAGCAGAGGGCAGCAGTGGTAAAATTATGATCAGCCTCTCCCTCTCTCTCTCTCTCTGTGGTGTCTATCTCTAGGTTTCCCAACTTTCCCAAGCTTGTTTTGATGAACTAATTTCTAAAACCTTCTTCAATAAACCTTTGACATGGTTGAACTTTGAACATTCTCTCCCTCACGAATAAACAATGAACTGGTGGAATAAGATGAAGGAAAGTGGAAAATGAAAGGACATTTGATATTAAGGAGGTTTAGAAAAACAAAATAAAACAAAAAAAAAAAAAAAACAGCAAAACTGACTTTCCTCAGGAAAAAAACCTCTGTCTGCAGCCCACCACCCCCCAAAAAACAATTCTCACCTGTCATTTATCTGAAATTCCCATGGTAATGTTTAAAAAAATACTACTGTGCAACTAACAATTTCTTGTACCATTTAGTGATATAGTGTGTGTGTGTGTGAGATGTATTACAGTATATTCCCTGTTGCTGTGATGCCTTCACTATATTTTAAATTGAGCTGTGGTTTGTTTTTGCTGACGCATCTTATTGTAGCTGTTGATCATTTACGAGGTGCAGAGATGTATTCATCAGGGAGCTCCTTCTGTCTCTCACATACACACAAACACAATGTTCATTCTCCTCTCCTCCCCGGTGTGAAAGATGAATAATGATATAACACCCAGACAGCAGAGCCCCCTTCGCTTTTCTTCTAAAACAATGTTTTCCCTCCAAATGAGTTTCTCTGAAACCAGCTCTCTTATGACACCGTGTGCATTAGTCTTATTTTTGCTTGTTTCCTCTTAATGAACCGAGAGGGTCAATAATTCACCGAGCTCCACGCGTTTCAGCGTCTAATAGCCTGTCATCAACAGCCATAACTTTATACTCGCCTCATTAACGCACTGATCTGCTTCATTATCACAAAATCATCTTATGTGAACAAGCCAACCCAGAGAAGGAGGGTAGAGCTAACGGGTGTCTCTGGTTCAGATATTTTTCTCAAACTTTAAAGGAACCTGAAGGATGTTGGATGCTTTTAAATGATACATCTGGTAATTGTTCTGAAACTGGATAAGATCATATCATATCACTGAAACACTGAAACACTAGATTTAAAATACAGCAGTCTAATACCTCATACCTCATGTTCACAACCAGTCCACAGAAACATAAACTGTCTGGATGAATCTGTTTCTCCATCTTGATTCTCCTGCAGGAACCGATATCTCAGTGATAATACTAGAACGTTAACACTAGAACTCGTTAAGTACATGATAATAATGGGAATGTGTGCACATGGAATTAAACAATAGTTGTCTAGTGTTGTTTTTTATAATATCAAAACAATTCAAAAATAAAATATTTGCATATTTGTGTCAACTCAGAGCAGTCTCTAAAGGATCTGTGGTCAAACTGACATCAGTAGCTGGGTCAGAAAATCAGATATGAAACAGTTCCATCTATTATCTATCTTATACTACTGCTTGTCCTGTTGATGGTCACAGGGGGCTGGAACCAATCATAATAGACTGTGTCATAGTCACACCTACAGGCATCATCTTCCTCTTCCTTCCTTCCTTCCTCACGCTCCCCCCCTAAAACCACCAAGCATCCAAGGAAGGGATATTGGGACCAATAAACAATAATGTCCAAACAATGAACTACAATACGTCTACTTTGAAGTCTTTTGGAGTGCGGGGGCCACCACACTGTGGTGGCATCAGCCATCTTTCATGGTGTGGTCTGCTGTAGGAGCAGCATCAACATAACTGACAGGAAGAAACTGGACAAACTGATCGGGAAGATCAGCTTTGTACTGGGATGCCCCACGGAGATAGTTGAGGTGGTGGGGGAGGAGGATCATGGCTAATCTGTCATCTGTGATGAAGAACGATTCCCAACCTCTGCACTCACTGGTCTGTAGAGCTTTTTCAGTTGTGGTCTGCTTCATCCTAAATGTGTGAAAGAACACAACTGCATGTCATTCATGTAAACTGTAAATTCTTGTAACAACCCCTTTTTCATGTTACTCTGGACAATTTCTTCTAAATTATCTTCTAAAATGATCTTTTTTTATTTTTACCTTCATGATCTTATTGCTCCTCTGTCTTAAAGGAATTCATATTTTAAAGTGGTTGGTATATGTTTCACAAAAGGCAAAAATTAAGTGACCTTTTTGTGAGATAAAGTAAAGACAATGTCAAAGTCCCTGAGGCCAGAACAATTAAGAAGAAAATAAAAGTTAAAACCAAAGTAAACCTGCACATTCAAACAAACACGCAGACATCAGTTTTATGATGTTTGCAACTTGCAGTCTTTGCTAAAATAAATGAATAAATAAACGACTTAAATTTGGGAGTCAATAAAAAAAAACAAGATGAGCATGGAAGAAAAACAAACCAACAGTGATTTTCTCTAACCGCAGAGAAGAAATGGAACCAGAGTCTAGTTCATCGCATGTGGAACTGATTTAAATTTAATTACAGAAATAAAGAAGCTGAGTAAGACATCGTGCTCAAATGTTTCATATCAGCAACAGACTCAGAGAGTATCAGAGGAGGTGTCAGTGGAGAGGAAGGAGCTTTTTGCTCTGTCCAACAAGTCGTACGGTCGCACACTTTGGCATCGGTGGCCAAACAACACGTCATAGTTGTAGAGATACAAAAAATGTCTGTAGTCCCACTCTCTCTCTCTCTCTCTCTCACACACACACACACACACACACACACACACACACGTACATAAGCCTCTCCCCTCCTTGCTGACTGGTTTTTAATATGTTCATGCACACACTGACACATACTCTGATCTGGAGCTGTTAGAGGTCAACAGGTGTTGTGGACATTTCAGCAGTGTAATGATGCGTTTTGGCCAGCAGAGTGCAGTAGCAGGTACACACGTGTGTGTGTGTGTGTGTGTGTGTGTGTCTAAATATTCCTCATGTTGTGTCCCCATAACATAAATCATTGATTTTTAAGTTAAAAACATGTTTTAAGGTTTGGTTTAGGTTAAAATGAAGGCACAAGTAGTAGTTATGATTGTGATCAAGTTTCCACGAAATGAACGTTAAGTCAGAGAAACATGACTGTGTGTGTGTGTGTGTGTGTGAGTGTGTGTGTGTGTATTGGAAAGAATTCTGCTTTCCCCTTGGCAATGTGTGTGTTCCTGATTCAGGAGTTTTTTACATGTGTGTTTATGCTTCAGTCTGTTGGCGAGTGTGTGTGTGTGTGTGTGTGTGTGTGTGTGTGTGTGTGTGTGTGTGTGTGTGTGTGTGTGTGTAGATGGTAAAGTATGTCAGGGACAAAACATCAATAAGAACATGTGGAGACTGTCTGACTGAGAAACGAGCAAAGAAAGGAAGGCAATGGGGGAATAGTAGAAAAGGAAAGATTAGAGGGGAAATGGGGGAGAGAATGGAAAAGAAAGCAAAGGGAAAGGAAGAAAACTGATGTAAGAGTGAGAGAAGTGGTGAGAGCACAAGAAATGAAATGACATAAAACGTTAAGAGATCAGCACTTAGACGTCAAAGAATGAGAGAAAGTGACAGGAAAAGGATAAAGTAAAGAGTAACAAAGGAAGACGTTAGGTTTGCAATTCCTCTGTAATTACTGCTCCATATGCAAGAGTGTGTGAGTGGAAAACTAAACTAAAATTCCGAGGCCTCCAAATGAAAAATGAAGATATAAATGTGAAAATCGGACAGAGCGAGGGATGATGAGGAGGGAGCTGGTTAGTGACAGCTTCCAAAATAAAAGCCACAGGAATCTTCTCTCTCTCTCTCTCTGTTTCTGTCTCTCTTTCTCGTTCTCTTTTACCAACAAACATCTTTTTTTATTTTGTCTGCACACCATTCAATAAATACAAAATACAAACCAGCTTCATATTCATACACAACAATGATAGAAAAAAAAATATGACTTTGTTAAAAAAAAAAAAAAAAAAAAAAAAAAAAAAAAAAACAGAAATAGCAGAGTAGCAACGGGATCAACAGGAGGTGAGGACGAATTAGATCCGAACTGACCGAAGACATGAGTCACAGTTACATTCTCACTGTGGTTTTGTGTTACAGAGTCTGGACCCACCTTCTGCCAAACGGGAAGATTATTGTGTTTCAGTATTGCTAATTAGTCATATTCTTCACACACACACACACACACACACACACACAAATGCACAAACACACACACACACACACACACATTCTCATAGATTTAACACTGTAGCTGTGGCTGTGCTTCACAAAGAAGCTCTGTCAATTTAACATGTAAAAACAACAGCTGGAGCATAAATCCTGGTGTCCAGCTGTACTTTATATTCCTACATTGACACCTTTTTGTCCTGTTGAGCTGCTTTTGAAAAATTGAATCAAAAAATAAAAAAAAGTTTCCAGCAAAAAAGCAGAAGGCAGCAGGTTTATAAAGTCCGGTTGGTCCTCTTAGTTGCTTCATCCTCATGAGTCTATTTCCATTTCATTTACTCCACTGTCTCTGCTCATCTCTGTTTATTACAATCCTGAAGCTGATAACAGGGTGGGTGTGGGGAGGGAGGGGCAGGCTCCTGGTAAAAGTGGGGTTTTTGGTGAGGTGGGGGGTGGGGGGTTCAGTTCAGTGTCTCCAGGTTCGTCTTTTGTCTGGAAGTTTCACCGTTAGATCGTCTTCCTCTTTGGAATCTACAGGAAACGAAGAAGGAAAGAAAAAATGTCATTAAGACATGAGTTCATCTCACAGCTGACATTGTATCACATCATTACTCTCAAACAAATTCACTCAAATCCTTTTCTGCAGCAGTGTTGGAGATATTAAAGGAATTTCAATATGAATTTGAAATAAGACTCTCTGTGGACAGGAAAACTCCCTAGTTAAAGACAAACAGTCAGTTAGAGCTTGTGTGTGTGTGTGTGTGTGTGTGTGTGTGTGTGTGTGTATGTGTGTCCATTGCTCACCAGCACACTCAGGACAGCACGATCCCTCTCTGCGGGTGATGTTGGAGCAGCTCAGGACAGGACACTGCTTCCTCTGACACTTGGTCACACCGTGCTGCGTAAAATGAGGGAGGAAGATTGGAAGTTGGTGAAAAACGGTCGAGCATAAGTGGGGTTCCTACTCTGTGTCACTGTCTTCTGTCCTTCGTGTCCCTCTCTAAAAATATTTTAAAAACTATTTCCGAAACCCTTCAATACAGACATAGCATCCTGATCCTCTGAAAAACATTCCTGGTGTCACACCAGACCCTGGATTTTCCCTCTTTTATTTTTTTTCATTTTTTATTTCAGTGGAGGGACTCTGTCTTCCCTCTGCACTCACACTGGTTTGGAGACATTGTGTCTGTCTGAGTTTAGAGATTTGCTGTACTATCCAGGCGCCCCTGTCTTGACAGTTTTTTGAAATTCTCACATTGTTATTAGTCTCTGAGCATTCCTTTGTTTCCTCCTTTCTCTCTCTCTCTGTTTTTCTCTTTTCCTTTTTTTTCTTAATTCTTTACAAAATAAGTAATTTTGATAACAACGGCTTCTTCTTACATCACACCAGCAGTTGATGCACTTCATCTCTCCCACCATCGGTACCCAGGGATGCCAGTTGTCGCTGTTCTGGTAATAGTTCTTTCCGAACTTGCAGTGCCGTGGGCCGTCCGCCTGCATCATGTCGCCATGCTCCAAGCCTGCTGGCATCCTGTCCTCCTCCGGACACTCTTTGCAGCAGTCAGAGGGGTTACGTCTCACGGGGTGACTGCAAGTCAACGCCGGACACGTCACCTTCTCACAGTGCACCTCTCCTGTAGATCCCTGTGAGGAAGATGGCAACATTAACAGTGGGTTAGCTGCAATTCTTTTTTTCCACCCCCCACACACAGAATGAAGCTGAGTTGTTGCTTTTTTTTTCCAAACAAATCAATGAACGAGGATGAGTATTTTATTTATGCCTCAGTGTCTTTGGAAGATAAATGATCCATTAAAAACTTTTGGAAAGTAAATCCATCCAGATGTGAACGGGTTTAACACTGTATATTTACCTTGCAAGTGCAGACAGCGCATTTAATGTAGCCAAAGGGAGGTACAAAGGGATGCCATGTGGTTCCTGGGGCGTGCATCTTCTGGTCTCCCTCAAAGTAACAACCTGAGAGGGAAAAAAAGGTTACAGAGGACAGTCAGAGTAAACTCTTAAGAGCAGACAGAAATTCAGCAAAATACAGAGCACAGTATGAAAAACACAATGAAAGAGAAAAGAGCTGCAGTGGAAAAAAATGAAAAAAAAGGAGACTGAGAGAAGCCAAATCAGAGGCGGCAGCAATAGTTCATACCTTCAGGATGTTCTTCTACTCTCTCTGGGGCTTTCATGTCCTTGGGCTCTTTCCTTTCTGAGCAGCAAAAAGGAAATTGAAGCATAAAAATAAAAGTTTAGTTTTCTATTTTATGATCTCTATGGAGAAAACTTTGGCTCTTCAACCCACAAGGATAAAATGTCAGCAGAAAATCAAATCAGCATATCCACTTTTAGAGTTGGTACTTCACAAACTGATATATCTAAGGTCTGTAATCCTCTCACCATCACAGATGGGACAACACTTGTCCTCAGGCTGGATGGTCCTGGAGCAAGTCAACACTGGACAGATGACTGGGTCGCAGATCACCGTTCGCTTCTGCAGAAACAAAACGATGACAAGGAGTAAGACTGCATGTTATTCCAAACCATCCTCGTTGGTGAAACCAGCCAGTGTTCGCTGTCTTTACCTGGCAGCTGCAGGAGAAACACTTGTCGTAGCTGGGTGTCCAATGGGAGCCGTGAGCGTAGTGTTGGTTCTCAAAGAAACAGGTGTGTGGATCTTTCTTCAGCTCTTCTGGGTCTTTCACAAACAGGTCGTCAATCTCAACCTCCTCCACGTCACCCCTCGTCCCAAACTCACAGTTGTTTGGTACGTGGACCTGGAGAGAGATGTATCAGAAAAAAAAGAAGGGATAGGCAGAGGCGGAGTTAAAAAAAAAAAAAAAAAAGGAGGAAAGACAGGAAGAAGCAGATGAGAACATTAGATGTTTTGTCCACATGTGACTGCAGGCAGGTGTCCATCTGACTCGTAATTGTTCATTTCGGCTCTGTCCAGAAGATGGCAGCTGTTTATGTGTTGGGTCTGTTTGCTGTTAAAACAGCTGGAAGTCCCTGAACAAAGATCTCATCACTATGACACCTGCAAAGCTGCAAACAGGTTTGTGGGCCACTGTGGTCTGTGTCTGATAACCAATAAAAGTTTTACTCCTCGACAGAGTCTCTCCAGCAGACAGCACCTGCCAGTGAAAGTGGGTTTGTGTGGGCTAGTGAGCACTAAGTGAGCAATCACACAGACGCATAAACACTTAGAAGTTAAGGAAGTAGGCCCCAAGGACTCTACCACCACTCCTCTTCTTCTGTCTTTAATCTAATCTCCTGCTCTGCTTCTGATTTTCCATAAAACAGAACAGACTTTTTTTTCCTCTGGTTTGGCTCTGAGATTCATTAGTTTAATTTAACAAGTTGGAAATGTGTGATGATCTTGACAATTAAAAGCATAATTTCATTCTATTATAATGAGTCAACCTTTTACAGAAACCAAAGCTCTGGGCCTCACTGAGCTTAGCCACTGTTTAATTGTGTTATTGTTGTAAAATGTTATATGTCTCGTTATAGTCAGTCCCCATAATGTGGCTGAGTCGTAGTAGTAAAACGGTCGTGTCATGGTCACATACTTTCATTGCCATGAATGTAGATGTGGGGGTCAGGTTCTAAACTATTCAACACTGCTCATAATCATTATTGTGTGTCAGAATCAGGATCCAAAACCTCAGGACCACCATCACTAAAGCATCCAAAGCCAGTGTCTGTTGAAGAACATATAACTAAAATGTATAAAATGGTTCTATGGCATCTCTTTACATACCCGTCCTCGTATTTCTCCTCGGGGGTTGAGCTTGGTGCTGACTTGGATGAAGGCTGTTCCCTGGTCCAGATGTTGCAGTAATTCAACACTGATATCCTTTAATACTCCCTGGGCCTGTGAGAGAGGCAGTGGGGTGAGGACGTGTTTCTACGTGATGTCTTTCTGTGCATTACTAGAGTCCATGTATAGGCTAACGTACCTGTGAGCCGTAAAAGCCGGTCAGCAGCCTCTTGTGTGTGGCACTGCTGTCTTCAAGCTCTCCAATTTCGGCCAGTCCATGAAGGTGGGCATTCACAGTGAGGTCGTCTGCCTTGCTGAGGCCCGTGACGATGATCTCATAGTGCAGGTGACACTGTTTGTCCACGGACACCCATGCATGACCGGCAGCACCGGTTCTTACTGGTGGAGCCACGAAGTGTCCAGCCAGAGGGATGGGGAGTTCTGGAAAAAAGAAGACGGGAGTTAATGAATTAAGATCCAGGATTTAGTGACTTTGTGTGCAGAACATTCCTCTGATCCTCACCATGTCTGGGTGCCTCTAGGCCGCTGTAGAGCAGAGCCTTAATCTGCCCCCTCAGCTCTCCCTCCTGATTGTGTGCCGTGGCCACGTTGATGAAAAGCTCGTTCTGCAGCAGCATGTGGATGTGTCGGGCCTCGAGGCGACTCCAGCTGCCCACCGCCTGGCCTGTTGTCTTGCTGTACTCCGGCGTCAGGTCGTACAGCACCGACCGCTTGTTCCGCCGCCTCGGCTTCAGCTCAATGGTGAGACCGACCACGTCACTGGTGAGACCTGCTACTTGAACCTGGAGGAAGGTGACGAAGTATTACCGGTTAATGGCTGTTTGAAAATGTGATGTTTTGAGTTCTGTTGTGCTTCGATACGTCTGGATTCCTTTAGTGGATGTCATTTTCAATAAAATTTAATGAGGAAACTGAACTTTTTTGTGGAAAATGACAAATGATTACTCAAAGCAGAAACTTTTATAGGTTTGAAACTAGAGGATCTGATCTGGCATTAGCTACGGGGTGTGGATCATTTTAATCCGTTTTTCTTGTTTTCCCACATTTTGTGAAGAAGCCTGTATTGTGCTGTGTTAGACTGATGCATGAAGTGAGCTCAAAAAAAGTGTGATAAACCACCAGAACCTTACCTGGTAGTCCAGTGTGCCGTTATCATGGAGGTTGAAGACAGCAGACCCCACTCCTCCTGTCTTCCCCGGGGTCAACGCATCACCGCTGGACATCACACTCTGAATAGCTGAACCAGACACACACAGATTTGTATCAAACCTCCAATCCCGCCTCATATTACTTATCTAAAACCAGCACGTTTCCCTCTCTTCGCTCCCTGCCCCTTTAACTACGGTTGAGTCTTGACAGTAATACGAGATGAGGCAATGATGTCTGTCATGTTAAAAATTTGCTGGTTGGTTGAAGGAGGGGAAAGACAGAGCGCACATTGCATTCCCTCACGTCTTATAGCCGCACACACACTGAGGCCACAGACCCATAATGTCAGCCCTTCACCCAGAGTAAGTCATTGAGGGGACAGATTCAATTGAACCACTAATCAGGGGGCGTTTATGCTCATGTAATTGTGAGAGACCTTGAGCCAAAAACCCTACATGTTGAAACATTGTCTGATGCACGTACATACACACACACATATATATTCACACACACACGAACCCAGTCAAGGTTAAGCCTCACAATGAGGTAACCCTTGCTGAATGCAGCAGGCTTAAAAAGATTGAGCTGAGAGGACAGGAGGGAATGAGTAACAGAGACGGATGAGAAAAGTGCATTTATGGAGAGATTTATGAAATGACACGGAAACAGAAGAAGAAAGCCAGAGAAGAAGAACGATGCCAGAGATACACTCAGAGGACGGACGACGACGACAGGACGGACATGAGCGGAGGGAACGAAAGAATGAGAAACAAGGAGAGAGAGAGAGAGAGAGAGAGAGACAGAGAGAGAGAGAGAGAAAGAGAGCGCAGTGTGTTGGGTTTGAATTCTTCACACATAACGTCAAGCTGTTAATCACAGCACTGGAACACCAGCATGGAGAGTCAGGTCCAGCAGACTGTGACCTTGGCAGCACCAGTCTGTGTGTGTGTGTGTGTGTGTGTGTGCGTCCGTGTGTGTGTGTGTGTGTGTGCGTCCACGTGTGTGTGTCTGTAAAAAGTTTTACAGATAGCATTATGCATATTTGTGTCTGTTTGTGTGAACTTGTCTGTGTGTGTGAGTCAGATGATAGAACAGTGCTGGACACCTTGATGTTCAATGTTCAATGTTCAAGTACGTTTTCCCATGAAAAGACCATGTGTGCATGCTTTTATGGTTTCAGATGATTGGGCTGTCCACAACATTCCTGAAACCTCTCTCTCTCTTTCACACACACACACACACACACACACACACACACAGTGCATACACTGTGTTGGTGGGCCACTGAGTCAAACAGAAGGTCTATAAACATGGTTTTTCCCAGTGATAAGACTTGAAAGGACAGAGACAGACAGAAGAGAAGTATTTACAGAGGACAGCGACAAAAGCAGTCGCAGATGGAGCGGCACAGACCAACTGCAACACAAAACACATTCTTAGTGACCTACGTGTTTGTTGCATCGACTGTGCTGCAGAGAAGAAACAAAGAGAGAGAGAGAGAAAACGCACACTTCCATTTCACCTGTGAACACTTACTGTCACATGACTTCCTGCCGGTGATGAAGCCAGAGATTTGTCGACGCTCCTGATCTTCGGTTGCAACGGCGATCTCCAGCTGACCGCGGGACAACCAGAACAGCTCACGGCTGTTCAAGTCTGTCAGCACCTCTGCAAAATCTGGATCCTGCACAGATTGGAAAAAAGATAAATGTTACACGAGGGTCAGCACGCGTATCGATATAAAATTAGACTCCAGTGTATAAAACCAGGCCTCCTCAGGACCATGACTGGAAACGTCCCCTCATACCGTTAAGTTCATGTTGACTCAGTGTTGGTACAACACTTACATGTCACCACGGCAACCAAATCCCAATTTATTTAGATCAAAAAACTTATACTAAACAAAAATCAGCTGGGCACAGAGAGCAAAACAAATCCCATGACAGTGAAACCTTGTCTTCAACACAAAGTCAAGACCCATCAAGGACTTACATAGTTCTCATAAGCGCACGCTTCAACCCTGGGCAAAAATATGGATTGAATTGCTTTAACATGTTTCATATTGAGCAAAGTTTAATTTCACGCAGGCGGACTGGACTCTGGCAAGACTGGAGGACCGGTCAGGATGTTGAGAAATGTTGGATTAATAGGACAGATGTGTGAGCGTGTTGAAGAAATGTTACTTTTATGACCTCAGGGCCTCAGTTCAATATAAATACACATGTACCATAAATCCACATGGTGAGGAGCCAGAACAGAGTGGGAACGAAGAAGCGTCTGGACAGAGGGAGATGGTGACTTATATTTGGAAAATGAGTGGATAGAATACAGAGAGAGAAGTAAAGGTTGATTACCAATGTTTCATGTAAACCAGAAACATTGTCAGGATTCCTGGTCCTGAGTGTGAGCCTGCATTACTCAGACCTGGTCAGGTTTCAGCTGCAGCTTGGGGACAACTTGTAGAGGTCGTCGATGCTGAGCTCAACCTTTTCACATATTTTCATGGACTGTCTCTCTCACCGCTAGGCTTGAAAGAAGCACATCGACCCTTCTTGCAATTCCTGGCAGAATTAAAAACAGACCCGCCTTTCATCACTCCTCCTCCTCCTCCTCCTCCTCCTCCTCCCTCCATCCATCTCAACCCACAGACCACTAACCACTGACATGTGTGAGGAGTGTGTATGCAGTCCATCCTCCCTCCCTGCCTCCCCTCTTTACTCTGTGTCTCTCATCCCTCGCTCACATCTGTCCCCTGCAAAAGCTCCTCTCACACACTCTCGTTTTCTCCTCACTCTCCTCTCTATCCATTTTCCCTTGTCATGTCTAAGGGTTGATCACTGTGAACAAGAAATGTAGGATGTGGTGACCAAACCACATCCGCCTCTGACAGGAGGAGAGGGGGGTGGGAGGTTAGGAGTGTGAGTGTGGTGCTCTGTCATATGTTCCTAACCGACAACAACACGCCTTCTCCTCCTTCCAGAAAACACTTTTTCCACCAAAATGAGTCCATGTTTTGAATGTTTCAGGTCGTTACTCACGTGAGAGGTGATGTTTGCTCGGATCTCTCTCAGGATGTGTTGTCGGTACATGAGCTGGACTCGGATGGGCACCACGACAGGATCTGAGGAGAAAGAAGGAGATAGTTTCATCACCCCTTCAAACGTCCATTATTTAAAGAAAGTGCCATTTATAGGGACAGATGAAGTGAACAGATCCCAGAGGATGACTCTGACTCGGATCCCAGTGGTTTTGTTTAGCTTTTTATTTTTCCAGGGATGATTAAGTGATTGGCTATGCTCTCTCTCTCTCTGCCTGTAGTTTTACATCAGGGATGGAAACTCAGTGTAAGTTCTAACTGTCGATGTGGGTGTTGGTTGGTGTGAGGGGGTGGGGGTAATCTGATCATTTTCATCTGCTCATCAGCATTTGACTCTAAATTACAGTGTCACCATGTTCTCAAACCCTTAACCTTCAGCTTCAATGTCTCACCTCTGCCATTGTGTTTGATGAGGCCCTGAAGGATGAGGATGAAATGCAGGTTGTTCTCTGCGTCGCTCAGCGTCAACATGGCGATGCCTCCCATGCCTGAGTTCTCCTCCTCAGATGTCAGCGTCGAACTAAATGTCTCTGTACAGAAGACCAAGACATGCGTTACTGAACTGAGATTCTGCAGGACGACTACACAAACACTCCTCTGTAAACAAACTCTCCCTTTCTCATTGCATTAATCCATGAGAGGCTTTTTAAGATTACATGAGAATGTATACAGCTCTGCTCATTTGTAAATATTGAGTTTGTTGACAAAGGCGCACATATATCTAAAGGAGCATTACAAAGGCAGGACAAAGCATGAGAATGATGTGACATGCTTACCAGCAAATAGAGCTCTGTGCTTGATGATCTTTCCCTCCACTTCTTCTCGTCGGCTCGTCAACGTGGTGACGCGCACTCGCATCTGCTCGGACTGCAGCTGCCGCATCAGAGGCTTCGCCAGATTCTTCCAAACGCCACAGATCTACACACAAAAACAAAGACAGACAAACAGGTGAAGATGCAATAGAAACAGGGTCACACATGGACACTGACCCACACATTTGGCTATTCTCTCATGAAGCATTTAGACCGACGGACAAGCACACATCTAAACAGCCACAGAGACAACACATGCACATCTGCTAAATACATCAGATCATGTGATTGTGCTCTCATCCCCAGGCTGCAAACCTTCAACATAAAACTGCTGCCTCCTCTCCAGAGAAGAGGGAAGAAATGTGGCAGGGTGCCGGCAGCTCATAACTCAGAGTTCAGGGGTACTCTCCATTTTAATTAGTGATGCTCTCTGTCCCCGTGCTCAGCAGTGATGTAACGTGTGAAAAATTCTCTTCCTCCCAAGGTTTTTGCTCCAGAAAATTCCCTCACTCACCACCCTCCCCTTCCTCCCTTTTTTGTTTTCTCTAAGGTCCTCTGGTGCTTGACACTG
This sequence comes from Polydactylus sextarius, assembly GCA_016801845.1. Lineage (NCBI taxonomy): Eukaryota > Metazoa > Chordata > Actinopteri > Polynemidae > Polydactylus > Polydactylus sextarius. The sequence continues at coordinate 6,230,987 of CM028924.1, forward strand.
ACATTTATCTAAAAATAATAATAAGCCCATTTGTGGGACAGTGTGTTTAGGGGGCTCCTGCCTCCCAGAGCAGAGTGGTTGGGGTCTGAATGAGGAAAAGTGTGTGTTTTGGCAGGAAATGGTGTGTATTGATAGAGACGGACCTCAGGGTGTGTGTGGACATGTACTGGTCCTGTTGTTACACCAGCATATGCGTTTACTGATTTATCTGGAGAGTATGGGCCTTTTAATGAAACTCAGTCTATCTCACTCTGTTGATGTTAACCATGATCAGACAGAGTTTATGATGTTTACAAAGAGGCAATGAGGCAAACAGGAAGTGTCGCTCTCTGTGTGTGTGTTTGTGTGAGTGTGTTTATCATTTATTACTGCAGGCACCATTCGAGTCGTGCAGTGAGAACATTTATCACATCAGCAAATATACAGAGCTGCAGAAGAAAACACATTAACGGAAGAGAAAAAAAAGATCAGAGATGATTTTATTTCATGTTTATGTGATGTCTCACCATGTCCGACTGTCCTCTGGGAACACGGTACTCAAAGGTGGTCGTCCCATCTGAATCCAGGAATACAATTTTATTGGGATGGTTCATTCTGTAAAGTAAAAAGGGGAGACAAAAACAGACTTGAGGTTCAATTTACATTTTTTCTCTCCACTTCACTACTTGTCAACAAAACTGTGGTTGATATAGTCATCTTTTAAACTTTGACAGTTTGGTGATACACAGGAAACAAGCTCGGACATCAGGACAAGCACTAACATCACCACAGCGAAGCTGTGTGTTTTACCTCTGGAACGTGATAGAGAAAGCCAGGCTGGTTCTTGTCAGAGTAAAGCGAGCTCTGGCAACGCCGCTGGACGTCGGCGAGTCCGTCACTCCTGTCAGTACTGCCACAAAGTCTGCAGCACATAGAGCCAGAGGGGTCAGTTATGTTTTAACACATGCACAACAGTTGTGCATTTAAAGTCTGCGATCCAGCGCTTTGAGACACTGTTGTTACTTCTCTAATGTGTCTCCTGCTCACCAGTGCGGCTCTCCCCGGGGCCCATGTCCTCAGAACTCAGGTAAGATCTGTCATTGTAAGATTTGTGGAGGTCGTCCTTGTCTTTGTCCTTCTCGTGGAAGAACTCGAAGTTGTCCAGCACGGCGTCGGTCTGCTTCTTGTCACCATCAGCTGCAGAGGAAAACAGTTCAGTGAACTCTGACACCTGCTGAACACTTGTATGAGGCTTTTAAATACATTTAACACATAATACGTTAAACACATTAATCTGATGCATAAATGAAGCCTGTCCGTGCTTTCCTTGGCTGAGTTTAGAAGATGTGGAGGGTGTTAAATGCTAATTTCAGGCCAAAGGCTAAGCTATGTCTCCTCTGTCCTCATTCCTTCAAATTGGTCTCTTGTACCTGAGGTGATTAGGGAAAATTGAGGTTGACACTAGCGTGTAAATCCAATCCAACAATGACCTGCTGTTCCACACACACGCTGTCGTGCAACCAGATGTTGCACTGCTGCTCAACCAGACAACACCAGTGTCGTGTATGACACACACACACACACACCTTGAATCCAAAAACCAAGTCTTAACCCTAAAGAAAAAAAACACAGTCTCAATGGTTGTCCCCACAGTGAAACAACTCCCTGTAGATTGTGTATGTTCAGGTGTAATTCCCCACATGCCACCCACACGTCTCAGATCTCACTCCTCTAACTCACTGAAAGGCTTCTGGGCAGTGTCACTCTCACTTCACCCCACTTAGCAATACTGTAACCTCAGGTGCACCAGTCATTCAACACACACACACACACACACACACACACACACACACACACACACACACACACACACACACACCATTTTCCATCACTTGGACAAACATACTGGCTTCTCTGGTGCCAAAGGTAAGACAAACACACTCAACCTTTTCCTTAAAAACTGACCACAACACACACACACAGTCGAGGCCATGTCCAACTCTCTGACAGCACAGTGTTGTCCGCTCAGTGCTTTACCTTTACTTTCCATTCCATTACCAGACACACATGGCATAAAAAAACACCCAATCTGCTGAATAACAGCATAGCATGAAGACACACCCTGTGTGTGTGTGTGTGTGTGTGTGTGTGTGTGTGTGTGTAGGGCTCTAATTCTCTACTTGTGTGCTCAGGAGTGTGTAAACCTGAGGTACAGCTGAAATGTGAATGAAGCTGAATAGAATTAGATGGGTGGTGCTCTCAGTTGTGGCCAGTTGGAGGAAATGTGAGTTTGATGCAGCTAAATGGAGAATCAATCGACCTGCTTGTCGTATCCAACAACAGCTGCTCTGAAGACTAACGTGTCGACCGTGGGGAAGAGAGTGAGAGAGCACCAGGGAAAATGGGGTAGGGGTGAGATTCAAATAGAGTAAAAAGCCGTGTGGGAATGAGGCCATAGCTGTGGCGTTAAATTTCACTTTTTTCCTATAAAGGTTTTTATGGTGATTTACACAGTGTTTGCTTGTTTTCTTTTTTTCTTTTTTTCTCCCTAAAGACAGCTGCTGAAAACTGGATCAAAAGTTTAAAACTGAGAGCAGCAGGAGGTGAGTGTGGGTCAGTGGGTCAGTACCTGCAGGGCAAGTTTTACAGCAGTGTCCGGGCAGAAGGATGGGATTTTCACAGTCCGGATCAGGACAGTCCTGTTTGATATTCTTACAGTTCACCTTCCCAAACACCTTCCGCCGAGTCTTTTGCTACATAAGATAAAAAGAAAAAAGAGAAACCATGCATCACATGACCCGCTCACCTGGAATATGAGTCTGCTAAACATTTAGAAAGACTGAGACACAACTCACAGGTTCACAGTGGCACTGGACACAGTGCATGACACCGAATGGCTCCCCCAGGTCCGGATGCCACGTGTCCTCCAGAGAATAAAATCGACCTCCGAATGAGCATCCTGTAACACAAATACTGCTGAGTTCACATCATCATCATCACCATCATCATCAAACATGGGGAACTCGTGAGGCTCAATTGATTAGATACTTGGATAGATTGGATGAAAAAAAAATTATGTGAGGTTTTTGAATTAAAAAGTTGTGGAGCATTGTAGAATTCAGCAAAAGTTAGACAGTTATGGAAAACTTATGGGTTAAGTTACATAACATTCCTGATATTAAAAGGAAGGAAACAGCGCAACTGTGTCAATGTCAAACTTTAGTATGACAAACTGCACAGACTGGACCCTTGTCCCATTTTTTTAAAGATATTTTCAACAAATAAATCTTGCACAGCTCACTGCCCAGGCATGTTGGAGGCGACCGAAACTCCCTGGATGCCTCATGAGTTTCGGGACTGAACCTTGCATCCTGTCTCATCTCAATGATCCATGATGCAAACATGGGAGAAGTTCAATTTTCCACTGAGAGATTATCAGAGGTTCCCAGAAATGAACGCAACCCAGGCCAAACCTTGTTAAAGACATTTTCAGATGTGACTTAATAAGAAAAACTGTAAAGTCCTTCTAATGTAAAAGGAGCAACAAGACCAACAGTGATGACCCCCACCTCCCCCCACCTCTCTTTACTAGAGTCTATAAAAAATACACATCATGTCTTGATGCTGCAGCAGATAAAAATAGCCTTTAGTCTTATTATTACTATACTACAATCATAATTGAGTGTTAGTCACGCTGAGTAACTACATCATATTATAGTGATTTTGGTCAGGATAAGTGGCTGTAAGTGCACGCACACGCACACGCGCGCACACACACACAGACCATGGTGATGGTACCATTCGCCAGCCTGGCTGCTGCTACTCTCCAACCTGGTTCACATTATTCTTTCATTTAAGTGACTACACACGTTAAAAAACAGAGGAGCCAAGTCGTTCGCTTTGCTGCCACCTCTGTCTCTGCTCGAATAAATCATCTCGCAGGAGCCAATGCTTGTAATGGAAAGTCGATTGATTACAGTTTTTTCCAACGTTGAAATTACGCGTCGTGGCGGCGGTGGTTAAACGTGGAGTTCCCACACTTTTTTGAAGTGCAGAGAGCAGTTACCTTATAAAAACCACAGTTAGCTTTTGTTTTTATGTTGTTTTTTTCACACATGAATCAATGGCATTCACTGCGGTTATGACTCAGATGTTCGCCGCTGGTTCACACGTGAGCAAACCGTTTCATGGATACATTGGAAATTCAGGAGATTGTTGATGTGTGTGTTGTAACAGAGGAGTTTTTTAGACTCAACGTCAGATTGAATTTCACTGAGTTCAAACACACACACACACCGCTTCGTGGAGTTTCTTGGTTTTTTTTTTTTTCTTCTTTTTTTTTTAAAAAAAAAAGAAATGTAAAAATATCATGCTGACATCACTGTGAGATTTTTTTAAAAAACAGCCATTTAAACAAATTCTTTTGTTTCTAAGCCAGAGCGCCTGAGTTTGATCCAAGACTTATTCTGAAGACTGGAATTTTTGGGGAAAAAAATGAAAATAAAATAAAAAGAAAAAGTATAAAAAGAAAATGCAGCTTGTGTTGGATTTTGCTGAGTTGAGGACAGGATTTAAAGCAGTCCATAAAATGTAGAAGCACTTCACAGCCCCGCTGAGTGAACGTGGCCAGAATTCATTCACTTAAAATGCGTCCTAGGTCCCAAAGTCTAAAGTATTTCAAATGGATGATCGGGGTTTTTCTTACCTGACAGGCCCTTGAAGGGCAGCGGCTCTCTCTCAGACTGGATGGGCAGAGCGGGAGACTTGAGCCGCGAGGCCGCTCCGGTGTGCAGCCACGCGCAGCTCAGTACGCACAGCAAGGAGCGGAGCGCGCGAGGAACCAGCATCCCAAATGTCCCTCTCTTTTCCGTCTCTCCGCGAAAGATTCCTCTTCAAACCTCCGGCTGAGACTGTTTCTTCTCGGAAGCTACCGTCTCCTCGGAGCGTCTGACCACTCTTTCTCTCTCTCTCTCTCTCTCTCTCTCTCTCACACACACACACACACACGCACAAATGTAACTTTCTTTTTCCTCCCTTAAATCCAAATGTCCCAGCTCAGGAAGCTGAAAGTCTCCTGTTTTAAATCCTCCGAGTTTGAGTCAGACAGAGGCTCTGTGGGGCAGCTGCGCCGTGCGTCTGTCCTCGGTACCATCAGCCTCCTTCACAGTTCCGTCCCTTTCTGTTTTATAGCCTGCTGCCCTGACAGCTTGAAGCAGCCACCGGCCGGGAGGAGGAGGAGGAGGAGAAGGGGGGGTTGATGGGAGGGATGGGTGATGGGTGGGGGTGGGGTAGTTGATGGAAAGGGAAATCGACGCCCTTATCAATTCACTAAACGCTTAACATATGGAAACGAGCCAGCGTCTGAAACTTCCGTTCAACTGAGTTGCATGACCTGAATAAAAGTCGAGCTTGAACTGCTCTCAGCACGTTATTATTACCACTATTATCATCATCATTAATATCATTAAAGTGTATTGTATAAGTGTAGCTCTCTCTGTGCCACACTCTCAGTAAAGAGATCCAGTGAGAACGTCCACGTCATGTACAGTGAGGAATGTGTGTGTGTGTGTGTGTGTGTGTGTGTGTGCCGCACCGTCTATTTTTTCAAGTGTGCGCAGAGCTGAGACCTAAGTGACTTAACAGAAACAAATGAAAATAGTTGGAATAGCTCGAGGTAAGCCGTCTCAGGTTGTCCTCTAACCCTGTGTCCGCTCTTGGACCGTGGAGCTGTTTCCTTTGGCCTGACTAAGAGCCTACCTATGATGAGTCCACTTAAAATCCCATTTATTATGACTCCGTTTTAAATGTGCGCACGCTCTCCGTGGATACAGGTGCCAACAAGCTATTTAAGCCCCAAACCTCGTGTGGCCCTCGTGCTGCTTGAGCTACGAGTGAAATTTATTGTGACTTTTTTTTTTTTAGATCTGGGAAACGTTCCAATCAGAAAAAAATGAGCAGGTTGAGCAACAGTACAGTCCCTCACCGGGGTCCCTCGGGGGTGGGGTGGTGGTGGTGGGAAGGATTCAAGTTTACTTTATTGTAGTGGTGCTCGTGGGTGATTTATTTCAGGGGTTCAGGAAGGGTCAGGCCTATTATGCGGCTGAAATATTTGGAATAAAAGAGCGACTGATGGGAGATTTTGATCAAAAATAATATGTAATGATGATGATGATGATTCCAAGCTTACTAGCAGCTTTGTTATGGTTTGATCTAAACTTCCATTAGGAATAAAACGGTCACTTTGCGCTGATTTGTTCCCATTACAAAACCAGAGTTTGGGAGTTTGCACAGCAGCGTGTAAGATGTGTGAGTGTCAAAGCGGCTGCTGATCATCACCCCAAACTCAACAAAATGCGCCTCATCATAATCGGTTCTGTGCCAAAAGTTGCGGCTCGAGGTGCGAAAGCAAGGTGTTATTTTTATGCATGTGTCACATTATGGAGTCTGTGGGAGCCACTTCCACCCGGGTGTGGGGCTTCACGCTCCTCTCCTGCTTCTCCAGCCCCCCCCCCCTCCACCCCTTCTCCCTCCTCCTCCCCCCCAGCGATGAGAGTCGATGATGGCCTATTTGCACTCCATCATAGGGTGATAAGCGACGCTTTTCTTCCTCTGCGCTGCACACGGTGATTCATTAGGCAGACTGGATCTAAATTGTCTATTGCAGTTAACAAAAAACAAAAAACCCAGTACACTTATAGCCCCACAGGGATAATGACGCAAAGTTTTGTGTATTGGAGGCGAAACCGGCTCGCTCTTGGTGGAAGGGGGCGGTCGCTCTAAACTTTATTTCATTATAGTTTACGGAAAAAAAATATGATATAAAATATAGGATATACACTAAAATATGGATCTGATATAGATCCATGTTCACTCCACCGACAGAACACGTGGCTATAATCAACGTGCGTTCTTACAGACTTGGAAAAGAAGTTTGATCAGTTTTATTGTCGCTTATGAACAAACGACACCCTATCGCGTAGATTTCCTAGCTAAGTTTCGGTTCTTTAAGAACAAACAAGAAAAAAAGCATCAGAAGTCAACTTATAAGTTAACCCACAAAAATGAACATGTCATTGCGTTTAACACAGTGAATTCAACCATGTCAGTGAGTCGGATTTGTTTACGTTTTGGATCGTTTTCAGATTCCCAGATCGTCTCGATGCGCCCGGAATATGATGCCCCCCTCCCTCCTTTAAAAATCATTAACCGTGGACTGGGCTTTATGAGTGAGCACAGAAGACTCCGATCATGACTTAATGAGAAGCAGACAGTGTTTCTGTGTTTTTATACAGTTGCTCTGCGGTCCAGGAGGCTCTCCGAGCAGAGCAATAACCCGATATGAAACAGTTCTGGCACGGGACACACACGCAACTACACACAAATCCGAGTGTCTGACGCCAATTTAAAGGACACGATCAATTTGCTGTCACGCACATCCCGGCAGTTTGTGTGCGTGTTTGTGTGTGTGTGTACCCATATCGTATAACGTTACATCTGGATACACACATAGCCTATTCTTCACTCCCCATCGCCGCACTGTGTATTTGCTCTTGTCTGTCAGACGTCCCCCCGTCCCCCCTTTCCCTCCCAGATCTGTCTGCACAGCACCCACTCACTTACAGGGGGACCGCATCCTGTTTGCTGCTCGGACTGGGAGGTGTGAATATTCAGCCAAGCAGCTATGATAGCCTGGCAGATGTGCCCTCCTCTCACAGACACGCACGTAGAAACACACACACACACACACACACACACACACACACACACACACACACACACACACACACACATACACACCACCTGTCCCTCATCACATGCGAGCTTTGCTGCACTAATAGGCATGACATGTTCACCCTCTGCTTTTACAAAGACGCTTGAAAAGCCACGTGATGAGTTCAGATGAATGAGGGATAACGCTGCGTTCAGAGCTGAGAAAAGCGTTTCCCGCTTCAGAACAGTAAATCACGGAGAATAGGTTCAATCCTGCTGCGAAACTGAAGCTTCCTAAAAGGATTTATGGACCGAACAGGCTCCCATATGGCTCATTTCACAAAACTCAGCTGAGTCTATGTGGCCTCCTCTTTTTTAGTCTGCTCTCACTTAGAGGATATTTCTGACTCATGTTTAAATATTCACCATGACACAATCTCCAAACAGTAATTGTGCATTTCCCGGCGCTTTATTCTATCAAATGCAGACATCTAAAGGAAGGGAAGTCATTAGAGGTGTTGGAAATGATGTCTAACCAGATGAAGATGGAGAGAGCTGTGCTCTGTATCTACCAGCGTCATTCTACTGGACGCATCCTGTGCGTAAAGCTGGCGAACTGCGCCTCAAGGGGAAATGACAGCGGCAACACAGGAGGCGTCTGATGCAGAGGGCGGCCTGTGATGATGATGATAGTAATACTAGGCAGCCGCTCATTCAACATAGCTTGAAGAGGCGGGGCCTCTGCTAGCTCAGCATGCAGATGTTTATTCATGTTAAGAGCATCCATTACAGACACCTGAGAGAGCAAAGCAAGCTGCAGTTTTTAACCCCACTCTGACCGACTGAAGGCACAACACAGCCTCAAAAATAAACTTGAAAATAAAATAGGGAAAAAAATTGGCAATGGAGATTATTGGGTATTGTTTTTCACTGTTGCTGGAGGAGGTAGAACTGATTTTAATGAAATATACTTGTTAAAAAATGTAGTGGACAAAATAACTCAGCCACAAGTATTTTCATCATAAATCCTGTTGTCAGATACATAGTTGAAATGGAGCTTTATTAAGTCAAACAAGAGACAGGAGACAATATAAAAAATAGGAGGGAATAAGAGAACAAGAGGAGCTGCAACAAAATGAAACACATCAAACAGCAGAATAAAATAAGGTATAAACATACTCAAGTATGAGTCCCTCAGCGGACAGCAGTGTACTTGTGTAATTGCATAGTACTGAACCACTGCACCTTGCCATAAAGTTCATGAGAGGCAGAGGCGCACACATGGCGCAGTCCTCTCCAAAACCTTCCTGCCAGACTCCCCATCCTCCCTCCTTCTCTCCCTCCCCCGCCACCACCCAGCCCTCTCAGATCTGCATCATTCCGCTCTCATTTCTGTTTACAAGAGTCAAATTGCTTCCACACACTTTGTAAGTAAAAGCTGATAGAGCCTCGGAGAGCTCGAGCTGCGCCAGGAGCGGTCACGACGCAAGATTTTTTTTTTTTTTTTTTTTACTCGCGCGGTAAATACCCCGACCGTTAAACAGCAACACAGGCTCCGCAGTGATGAGTGGGCTGATGGGGCGACTCTCTCTCTCTCTCTCTCTCTCTCTCTGACTCACGGGTCTGATCCAATGACTCTGTGCGCATGAGACGTAAAATTAGCTCGAGCCCTGCTCAAGTCGCGTCTAACTGGCTCGTTCTAATTGCACGGATCCTTTTTCTTCCTCCGCGAGATTTACAGTTTGGGTGGTCTGACTAAACACTCTGACACTGCACCTTCCAAAAGGCAAACACAGGCGCTGAAAAACAGGAAGGGAGAAGACACACAGAAGGGATTTCTTCAATAGGCTCCACGTTATTTAATCATAAGTCAAGTGGTCACAAGCAAAATGAATATGAACATCAGGGATGCCAAGTATAAATAGTCCTCGGCACCAGTGGTTCTACAAATGGGACTTGGAGCCCCAAGGATTGAGGAGAAAATGAGGAAAAGTTTATACTTTCACTGTTTTCTCTGCCAAAAACGCTGAAATTGAACATCAGCCCAACATGCAGAGGCAGGGGTGTGTGGAGGAAAAGCCAATGAAGAGACACTAGAGGAAGTGAACTGCCAAGAAAAAGCTGAGCAAACCAAGATATTAAAACTCCATTTCAACATCCAACCAATAAAATGATGTGTTTGACTGAGGGAAAGTGCCACTTTCATTATTTAATGTGCCAAGACAGCTAATCCTCAACTAAGACAGACTATAGCAGCTCAGAACCACCTTATAACACATTCTCAGATGGTGTGGCCTGAGCCAGCTGATCTATTCAGAGCTTCCTGGGATGAAAGCTGCTGGGAATCACTTCTTTTTTTCACCAGTTCATCACCTGCTGTCTTTAATTCATGCATGTTGTTTTCCCTCTCTCCCTCTCTGTCCTCCCACTCTCTGTTGTCCTTTTGAAGTGTCTGAGAATCCTGTGGTTTTCAAAGGGTCAGAGAAGGGCAGGCCTACTGTCCTCTGGAGGCCAGGCTGCGGGACAAACGCATGTTACCACCTGTCCTCGCTGCTCTGTGTCAACACTGCTGGTGTCACTGTACTCGCACCTCGTAATCTCACCCCCTGCTGCTTCTGCATTGTTCCCTCTCACTTACGCACACACTGAAATGTATGAGTGACTAAGCAAATGCACACAATTGTGCCCACATACACACAGATAGGATCGTGCATGCTGCTCCTGCAGGACCCCTACTGTCCAACAACCGTCACACAGAGACAGACCTAGGAGTCCCGCTGCTAAAAGCCCACCGCTTCCTCACACTTCACAATATAGAAGACTCTTTCTGGTCCAAGCCCAAACCAGCGGGGGTTGTTTGGTTGAGAGAAAGGCCTGTGTCCTGGGGAGAGACTCAATTGCAGGTCCAGGGTCACACAGAGAGTGGAAAGAGGCAACCAAGAGTCTTTCAAGATGAAAAATTAGCCTTTCAAATGACAAACAGAGATCAAACCACTCAGAGGAGCTGTGGGTGTGTTTTTGATGCTCTACTTTCAGAGGTTCTTCTTATTCAGATCCAGCTTCCTGTCCTTCGTGCCCAGAGGGATACATCTGCGGAATCCCCATATCTGGATTGGAAGCCAAAGTAGAGCAGGATGATCCAAAACTGGAGACCAGGCCTGAGTCTGAGTCTGACACAGCCAGCTCCTCAAACTTCTGTATTACTTTCCTTACAGACTGGAAGGGAACCTCTCTGCACCACCGGCCTCTGTCTGCTCCACGAGGCCCTTTGTAGGTTGAATCCTTAGCGAGGAAGATGTAGGGAGGAGGGGGCAAGTTACAGCGCAGCTTCAGACGGCCCTCACCCAGACCCAAAGCTGGGAGCACCCCAGTGGGGCTGAAGGTGGTCGGTAGCGTGGCAAGGTGCTCCTGTGTCAGAGGGTTGAAGAAACTCAGCGCCCCCCCTCCAATGTTGAGAAAGACTCCAAGGCTTTTGATCTGAGGAGGGACGGTGCAGAGCGGCTCCCAGCTCCCATCATACACTGCACAAAAAGACGAGCCCTGCCTCTGCAGCCACCAACCACCAGAACCATCTGAAGACATCACACCTGACAGAGACAGAACAGCAATGTTTTAATAGTCTGTGGGCACATTTACAACTCAGCTGCTTTCACAAACAATCTGATTTTTGACCGTCAACAGTTTTTTCTAGCGACTCCATGAGGTTGAGTTTATGATCAGATGGATCAGACAACACTTACAACCCTTAAGTAACTTTGTCCAACACTATTTCAGACACTTGTGTGTCTCATTATAACGCTCTCCAGAAAATTACGGGGTGTTTAGAGAGCTGGAGGTAGCTGATGATGGGGATTTCAATGTTGTGTCACAGGATCAATCATATAATTCTAAGGCACAGCTTTAGTATCAATGTGATGGTGGTGACTCTGACAATATGAGCTTTAAGACCACTGCATACAAACATCCTGCACAGACCACAGAGCAGTGACTGTGATTTATGATCACTGCTGACTAATGTGTGTTTAGTTAGAAGCAGTAATTGGGTCGCTCAGTGACTCACAGTAGCCTACGAGTAACATAGTGCAATGTTTAATGTGCAATGTTGCACAAAGGAACAAACCAGAGAGGAAAGTGACACTGAACAAGACCTAAATTGCTCATTATTGATTTTAGGTGACATCACTTGGACCATACAACTCTAAACATGGGAGGAAGTGAAAAGGGTCACCAGCTTACATCAGTGAGGTCCTGACATGGACACTGGACTTGTCTGTCCTGGTTAAAACGGCTCAACATCAGCTCTACTTCCTACAGACATTGAAAAAAACAAGTTCCCACAAAGCTGGCCTGAACTTTATACCACTGCACCATCCAGGGTGTTTTCTATAAACTGTCTATCAGCTTGGTATGTGAACTGTAAAGAGGCAGATCAGAAAAGTTTCCAAACGGTTATTGAATCCTCTGTCTTACCCTGCTCTCCTGTTCTCTCTGTGACCCTCTGGAAGGTGCAACAGTCCACTCAAAGCTCACGCTTCCAGACCATAAAACTGTTTTTTTTTTTTTTTTTATCCAAAAGACATAACTGAACTGAACAAATCACTGAAGTAAACAAATCAAACACAGACCTAACATGCATCTGCTTATTTTTAAAATGTATTTGATTATATTTTTTCCCATTAGGATGACAAGCAAGTTTCATTGTGCCTCTAACCCAACGGCAATAAAATTAATTCTACTCTATGAATCAAATCATCATGTTTAATGTGTCACAATAAGATCTGGGCAGAGTCTTTTCATTTATGTCAGCAGTTGAACTGGAAATTGTTTGCATCCGATTCAAATGTAAACATCTAGCCCCGTTAAACACCAATCAATGGTCGGTCAGTGTTTTATCCACTTGGTGGTACTATAAACAATGAGAAGATCTGATGACGTGCATTTGCGTGTCTGTGTGTGAGCATGGGCTTAAACAAGCACGGCTTTGCTTATTAATGGTGCAAATTTTTGGAGACAACCAGACAAACTGGCTTGAAACAATTGAAACAAACTTAAAGAGCTCTTACCAATCCTGTACACAGAGCTGTTGCACACATCCACCTCCCAGTAATACTGTCCCTGTCTGATGACAACATTGGTGCAGACGTGAGGGAGGTCAGAGGTCATCTTTGACCTCCTGTTATTACCGTGTGGAGGTGGGGTGTGAGGGCCTTGGTAGATGACAGTGAGGGAAGTGCTGGAAAGATGCAGGGATGGTGGGACACTGGAAGGATCCAGAGCAAAACACAGCCCTGAGACAGACCAGTTTTTATTAATAATATTTATCTCCATTGTCTACACACATGAATCTTCTCAAATATGAGCCCTCACCAAACACGGACTGCTCCATTTCATCCTCTTGCAGGTCTACAACGCCATCCACTGGTATTATTGGTGAACTGGCAGCAATGGAGCCTGAGTGAAAAAGGGTGAGTTTTAACTGTAGTGACAGTGAGGATCATTTTATTTCATTTACAAAAACTACTACTCACCACGTAAATAGTTGTGTGTTCTTTCATTAGCCGCATTCCTGCAGTTTGTGTTTCCCTGTAAATATTGCAACAATTAAACATAGAAGCAGTTCATTTCAAACACAAACCCAAAGGTTACACTGAGAAAAAATTATTAGGAATTATTATTTTTGATTCCGTGAGTGGTGACTATTCTTGGTTTAATGAAACAGTTCAAAGATTCATTGGAGTTTGGAGCCAATCGTCAGTCTATCACAGGGCTTCAACACATGCAAGTTCGGTTGACAGGTAACTAAGTTGAGAACGTAATGGTATGTGGTTATCTGTCCATATATGTTGACCCTTTGACACCCTGGTTACCTGTCGAGAGTACTCTGGCCTTGGATATGTAATAAATACAGTGCCTTCTCCTTAGTTTAGGTTTCTCACCTGCGCAAGCTGAAGGAAATCTTGATCTTCAGATGGCCCCTCCTGGTTGCCCGTTGCCAGCGTGGGATGCTTTGGCAGACAGGAAGTGGCAGATGACCAAGTCCAGCACGGCAGCTCCACGAGATGTCGACAGCGGCGGCACAGCACAGAGCAGACACCAGGGAGGACAGACTGACCTGAGCTTGTGGTCTCTCCAGCTGCTATGCACCGAGCACACACGGGGTGAGAGCATGGCAGTATCAGAGCAGTGTCGCACTGCTGGTTACAAGTCGGACATGGGGAGACTGGCTGAAAACAGTCACTGTCTCTTTCCTCATCTTCCTTTACAGTCTGTTCAACATCAAACCCACATGTTTTACCTGGGGGCAAAAGTTCTTAATTGACATCACTGAAAATTAAATAACTAAATAACGTCTCACCTTCTCAAGCCTATTACTGTTAGAAAAAATATCTCTAAATGTCTTTTAATCCACTTTTGCCATGAAATTCCATTAAATAGTTCATGTAAAGGTCTAAATGCTGATCAGGAGCAGTATACAGGATATCCTCTACTCGAATCCTCCAACTTAAGGAAAAGTCCAGATAACATGAAAAAAAATCTCTAGTTTTTGTTCCCATTGTGGAGCTAACCGCTGACCGTATATCCTGCTGCAGTCAGTGAGGCTTCAGTCAGTGTAGAAGCAGCATCAGCTATCCATTCTCTCAAAACAGAGACACAGACAGCAACAGCTTATTGTCAGAATATCCTTCGGCAGGAGAATCACAACAGCGTTGTGGTGGGTGTAGACTGAGCAGATATTAAGAAATGTGGTGGAGACATCCTCCCTGTTTCCTAGATGAGCTGAGCGAAAGAGCAGGAATGGACTCGGTGCTGATAAAAGAGAAAGAGAAGTAGAAAGACAGAGAGGGGGAGGTCGGCCTTTTATGAGGTCCTCATTGCGTTGGGTTACCATGGTAACAGCTTTTCCCGTAGAGAGCCACAATGGCAAGATAATGTGACTCGAAGAGCCCTTGTGGATGCACATGTACACCTGTGAATCAAATTTGTCTGTTTGACAGAGCTTATGAGTGAAGAGACCTCCAGCTTGAGGTCTGCAACACGCTGATCCAGTCTGGCAGTACCCAGCAGTACAGGAGAGTCTGGTCATAGCTAAAGTGATCATCAGAGATGCCAAAGAAGATAAAAAATGAGGAAAAAAATTAACACTTTAAAAAAAAAAAAAAAAAAAATATATGTTTATTAGTTTTGCCAACAAAAATCAATACAATGTACAATATAACACAACAACTTGGTTCACCAATTTCATCTTTACATAAACCTTCTTATTAATATAGTTTCAATAATCAGTCTAATGTTCTATTGTTCTATGTTCTAATGTTCTATTATAACCTTGTGCCACTGTGTTATAGAGGGAGTTTTATCTGTTGCCCAATTTAACAGAATACATTTTCTAGCACAGAAGGTCAACATTCTGTAGTTTCTCCTTCTATTTAACAAAAACTGTTGGATATCCCAAGTAGCTTGCACAGTGTATCACATAGTGGTGAACTGGATAAAATCTTGTTTACCTTTTGCCCCACCATGTTCCAAAAGTAACAAGTAAGCCCCCCCCCATCTCTATTTTGAACTTCAGGCATTGAGAGGAAAGGTCAGAATTAAACTTATGACACTGAGAGGGGGATATTTGAGCTTTGTGTAAGATTTTCAGCTAAATTGATTTTCCCATTGCAGATACTCAAGGTTCCCATGTTTTCCCATGCCTCATCCCATTTATCACCTTCCCACTTGACTTTTAAGTTTGAAGTATTTGGCAACATGAGCGGTACTTTGATAACTTTTTGATAACTGTGACTCATGTTGCACATAGCAAGGCATAAATCATGCAATACATCAAAGTAGTAAAAGAAGTAACAGTATCAAAGCAGAGAGCATTATCAATATTACGTCTAAATGACTACAACTAGTAGCATTATACCCATAGGACGATTCTAAGGGCGCCTGTAGGATGTACGAATATTATATCAGCATATTATGTTAGGGGCCCATTGTCATATACTTCCAGAATTCCTGGCAACGCCCCTGACTGGACGCTTGGCATTTCATATGCTGGGAGAAGAGAGGGTAGTGAAAAGATTGGGTTTTTGTTCAGTTTGGCTTTTATTATGCACTTGTTTAGTTTATTAGGCACTTTATTTGATCTGCAGTAAGCCATTGACATTTGTTTCTTTTATAAATGTAAATGATTGTGAGATTAAATTGTAAATACATTTTTTGAAATCATGGTTGAAGCTCTCAAGTGCCATCCATTGAACAGTAATTAGACCATGGTTTAGACCATGGGATCAAATGTTCTATAAAATGTGGCACAGCACATTGATGTTCATGCACCAAGAGGAAATGGAGAAGCCGGATCAGCGTCCATTAAGGTTCTTACTGCCATAACATTTTGAGAACAAATGATGCTCTTATGAACAGATTGTGCAATTCTTATAATATCTCATACATTTCAGAGATCATTTTAACCTCTTCTCTTAAATTATCTCCAGAGGTGATGATGTTTCACTGTGATGTACCACCTGGGCATTGGAATTTATGAGACAACAGGTGTGCACCACACAGTTTCACAAATCTGTACACAGATTTTATGGTTTGGTTTTTGCAACATTTTAGGATGGACCCAGGCCCAAGGTCCAGGGTTTGTGTCAGGCTCCTTGGCAATGGTAATTTTACTGCTGTGATGTTCATTAATTGACAGTGTAAGGATGTTGGAGCAATACGTTGCCCCAGGAACATCCAGGGATGGATCCCTTTAAAAGGATTTCAACAAGGCAATAAAAACCACATGAAAACCAACCTGACACATTACAGAGGCTGCAGAAGAAAAGAGAGCAGTGCAGGGAAAATAAGACAGAACAAAACACTCAGTGTTTTGAAGCTGTGAGGCGGACCAGCAGCATTACACATTTATAAATGCCTCACTGTCCCAGGGTTTTTGCATGAGCTGCAAGAACTGAAATAGTGTGTTTCTGCATTGTCTTCAGTAAACTACCAGGGAAAAATAAATACATGCATTACAGTTTTTTACTAAATTTCATTTGACAAATATTTTTCTGATTTGAGGTCGTGTGTCACTGCTGGTGAGCAGATATGTCATTGTCCATTCTGTCTCGTCTACGCTGTGTGGACACATCATATGTCAGCGCGGAACTTTCAAATCTATAAATGGTAGAAAGAAAGGAGCACTTGTAAGACAAAATGTGAAGGAAAAAAGAGTGAAATGTGATTTTGAATGACAAACACAGAGGGACATGCACTGATGAACTTCTGGCATTTACACGGGTCTTCCAGACACAAATTCTTGGGAAGAACAAATATTTTGTAACTCTGTTGTGCAATCTGATACTGATAAGGCTAAGCGAGACTGCCAGTTTTCCACAGAGGTTTTTTTTCTTTATCTATCCAACTATCTATCTATCTATCCACTTATCTATATCTATATCTAATTAAAAAAAAAAAAAAAAATCTCCCTTCCACTTCCTGTCTTCCTCAAGCTTGGGTCCACTACTAGAGGACTGGGAGTTTGAGGGTTCTGTGCTGTTCCCAGGACTGCTCTCTTCTGGACAGAGTGTGGATGTTGTATCTGGAATCTGCTGGAGCTCCCCTTTCAGCCCTTGGTATTTTTTGAGCTTATCGCATTCCTTCTTTCCAATGTTGCTATCAGTTGGGATTACTACATCTACCACCACTACCGTCTTCTGTTGTTTATTAACAACCACAGTATTTGGTTGGTTACTCATCACCAGTTTGTCAATCTGGATCTGGAAGTCCCACAAGATATTATCTTGGTCATTCTCTACCACGTCAGGAGGTGTCTTCCATTGTGACCTTGGGGCTTCCAGTCCATACTCAGCACAGATTTTCCAGTACACCATGCCCGCTACTTGGCTAATTGTATATTTTCTTGTCTCTAAGGGTGTTTTCACACTTGGTCTCTTTCAGCCTTTAAAGCAAACTCAGATCGATAACTGAGCATTTTTGACCCATATGTGAACACTCTAAGCGCGCTCAGACCCTTTTAAAGCAAACCTAACTAAGACCACCTCGCCCAGCTCTCAGACCTCAAGATTCAGGCCTTCTCCATTGCTGCAGCGGCTATAGGCATGCATCTAATAGTGCAACTAATAACATTAGCTGGCTAAGTAAATCATCCTAAGCTATGCTACATGTATATATATATATATATATATATATATATATATATATACACACACACACACACACACGTAGCATAGCTTAGTATAGCATATAGCATAGCTTATACTGTGACTGCAGTTTCTTAAGTTTTTCTCAGACTTTTGGTTGAACAGTTCTTTGGATGCCTACATTGGAAAGCTCTGCAAACAAAGTGTTTCATGACCTCCTCCTTCTGAGAGCAGAACACAAACATTATCACGGGACCAGAACTGTCGGCCCATCGTTCTCTGTAGCAGCTAAAATCATAAATACATTTCTTTACTGCCATCTTTGGTGCCTCTACCTGCTGTCTCCACACCTACAGCAACAGGTTGACGCCACCTTAACGTTGGTGTTAACATTAGCCTGATGAGCTGATATACATCACACCAACGGTGATCTTAGAGGTGTTTGGATACAAGATGAAGTGCACAAAAGAGGTTGGAGGCAACAATCAATGCAACAAAAAAAGTTAGTCAGCTCTCAGTTCACATCACATCCAAAAATCAAAGGGCTGGCTTCAGAATGTCTGTTCTTGAGACTGGAGCATGCCAAACAATGACTCACAGCCCTGGCCACCAGCCTGCAGAGATACACAAGAGAAACAGAAACCACAGGTATAAACAGAGTGTTCTCCACAGAACCATCTAAAGTGTACTCTCAATGGCAGGATAATAACATGAGAACAGATCCACTTGGAGCTAAGACTGAACGGCACAGAAAGAACATATGGAAGATGGAGGCATCACATAACACCAATGCTCAACAGCTAGTTCATCTAAAGAGCCATTTATGCTTATCCTTTATGTACAAATGTGAAGGGAGCATAAATTAAGAGCAGAACACAGGGGCCTCCCAGAACAAGACCCAGTAACCACTAAAGTGGCAGACATCCACGACGGAGTGTCAGGACTTAAGAGCTGGACAGCACCAGGCCCAGGTATCCGCACCTATTGGCTAAAGAAGTTAAATGCACGCCATGATCACCTGGAAGGGCAGATGAATCAACTGCTGATGAATAGGACCCACCCAGAATGGTTAACTCATTACAGATGGTCCTAATCATGAAAGACCCTTAGAGGGGGCTGTACCATCCAAATACTGGCCAATTACCTGCCTTTGCACAACATGGAAGCTCCTGTGTGCAAAGATTCCCTTGAGACAGTCCAGCACATAAAAGCGGGGTGTGAGTTTCACCATAACCAGGTAGCAGGCACAGTGTACTGGAAAATCTGTAAAGTAAATCTCACTCACTAAAGTGGGTGAGATTGACTGAGCCAGGATCCTGTGGGACTTCTATATCAGGTAAGGCTTTAGTTCATGCTTCCTGTCAGATGACATTGTCTTTCTGTCTGAAGTTATATAAAGGTGTGTGTGTGTGTGTTTGTGTGACTGAATAAGAACAAGTTGAAGAATTTTAAAATATTATATATCCAGTTTTACAGCGCCATTCCCTGGAATGAAGTTAAATACCAGTGCAAAGCTGTAGTAGTCACACTGTCCTTTATTGCTTTTTCTGTCCATGGCTCATTTTGCTTTCCTCTGTGGACCTTGCTGGTTGGATTGAGACACCCAGATTTGTGCTGTAATTTGTTCATGTGTGATGTATAACATATTTTATGATCTTCATCCCTGTTGCCTATATTGCAACTGGACAGGTGAGGCAGACATGAAAGAAGAATAAACATTGCTTGCAGGAAACATTTGCAGTTATAGTAGTGGCATCGTGTCAATGTTGTTGTGGATTTTTATTAAAAAGTATTCCTCGTCTATCATTATATAAATCATATCAACAGACAGACTTGGAACTAACACTCGTAGTCAAACGTTTCAATAAATCCAGTGCACATACTCATTAGACACTAGACACACCGGTTAATCATAGATGAAGATATATGAAAGTCAGCATACAACGGTTATGACCTGGCTGGTTGCCAAATCAAGGAGGGAGACCCAGGTATCTTAGATTACATAAAATAAAACAAATGCCAAAATAAGTAACCAGGACAATGTATGAGGAAGACGTAAACAGTGTTGCAGTGCACAAGACAAAACAAAACTAAAGCTGCAACAACCAAGCACACAACAACAGCACAAGGCTTCAGCCCACCACTGCTACAACAAAACACTAAACTGGTCAGCAACCTTCAGAGCTACTACCCCAACCCATTATTAGATACTGTCTTTTCCCATCTTCCCCCTTGTGGATGGTTTTTTGTTATTGTTGTTTTTATGTAGCATATGTTGTCCATATCTACTTTTTGAATATTATTTCTGTAAAAGGTTTGATTTGCCTTGATGTGCAATATTCATTCAGTACCAACTTGTGAGAAAGTCTAAATGAGAAACAAGACGTGAATGGATATGATGTTTTTGGAACTTGTCAGGACGAAACATGTGGGTGAGATTTTGGCAAGATAAGAAGACTGTTTGCGCGTTAGTACTTCATCAGGGGTGGGGTATAAAGAAACAAGTGCAGGAAGGTACAGCCCATCTATTGCTGCCTAAAGGAGCTAGATGGCAACTCGTCACTCATCTCATCGGTGCGCTCCTCTGGGACTCCTGCTGCTGCTGATAGGAGTGATTTCCTCCCATGTACCTGAAGTACATGGCAGACCCAGTCACTTTTGGTGCGACAATAGAAACAGGATGGTGTTTTTGTCACGGCTGGACAAAACGGTGAGAAACTGATATATATATTAATACTGTGTGTATTATTAAGTGGAACTAAAACTAATACATTGTAGGCAACTGGCTGTAATAGATTAATCAATATGAAAACAATTTAGCATCGTAATCTAAAACCTTCCCAATTTCGAGTATTGAACGAGTATTTTCTCTGCATGCACGTGTGTGACACATCTATGTTTACATATTTAGGTTGAGTGTGATGACGTGCTGCCAACTCCTGTACAGCTATGTGTTGCTCTAAATCTGGAAGCATGGGAAAACAAAACTGTAAGTAATACCACACAGCTTGTCTTGCACTCTGTCACAAAAATCAGCATGCATGAAGTTTTCCTTTTACGGTCCCCTGTTCATTAATAAATACAGATAAACGGCAACGATTGGGCAGACTTTAATGACTTCCTTTTTGGTGTTTACTATATCAGATATCATTTACTACATTGGCTGGAAAAACACAGAATAACAGTTTTCAATATGCTTAAAACCAAAATAATGAAATTTCAAATAGCTGATAAGTTTTAAGGTTTGGTGTAGGATACTGTCCAGTATTCATAAAAACCACACAAATCTTATAGAAAACAGTAATAAAATTGTGACATGACTCATAAAGACTTCCATGGAAGTAATACTGCCTTAAGCCTTTATCCGGTCTGACGACTGTTGAAATCACTAGGCTCTTAGACATGTATCATTAAATGTGTTGAGTGAAATGATACACCAAGTACAAACACAAGGGGGAAAAAAAGGCAATATCACAGACATAGGCATCATGCTGAGGCAAGCATAACATTACAACAACCAGCCTAATATTGTGGTGGTCCCCTGCTTCTGCCAGAACAGCCCTGATCCATATTGAGATCTGGAATCCATCAGACCTCTGAAAGGTGTTGTGGTATCTGGCATCAAAATGTTAGCCACAGATCCTCTAAGTAATGTAAGAGGATGTCAGAGGAGCTCCGTGGATTGGACTTGTTGGTCCAGTTCATCCCACAGTTGATTGGTTGGAGATTCAGTCAATTCAAAATCTTGAACTCTTTGCTATGTTCCTCAACTCATCCTGAACTGTTTCTGCAGTGCAACAGGAGCTTTCTCCTTATAAGAGGCCACTGTCATTGGGGAATATGGTTTTTATCAGGGTGGAGACCCTTTTATGCTCCCTTTATGTACGTAAAAACGTACGTCCAATTCATTTCAAATTGTGCCCAATGTCACTGCCTACAAACTCCCCTTGTGTGCTTGGTCTTTAGCATTGTCATTAATCAATACATCCACTCATTCAACTTCAAGCGTGATCTTATGCATTATTTGTCATATGCAGTGTCACACATTATAATGAAACTCTTATTCTGAGTCTTTCCAACAACAGACAATAATATATAAATAAATAAATCATAAGTTTCAAGTTCCAAGGTTAGTTTCAGACAATAACAACATGGTGACGGTGGAGGAGATTATGATAATGTGCAATCTAAGAAAGAGATACAAAAAGAGGCAGTGCAGTAGATGGTGGTGGTCTGTGCAGCCATTAAATACATTGTGGCATATCAATTTGTCTTCTTTGTTCCTTTTGCTTGTCAAATGTGAGCTATAATGCGCAACACTGTCCCCCACAATTTTCAGTGTTACTGTTTCCTTTGAGTACGCATCTGCAAACTCTCTGTCAAAAATAACCACTGACTGTACATCCAACTGAGCTGCGGTGTTTTCTACTTTTATTCTGTTTTTAGAGTAAAACCTGATCCCAGTACAGTACCGTTTCTAAGGTGCTAAGGGCGTGCATCCAATCATTCGTCAAATACTGCCATCCCCCACTGCTGCACAAAAATATTTGTTCTGCCCCGTGAATCTGTTTATCCTACGCAGTCACAGAAGACTGGAATCTGTTATGTTGATACTTAACAGCTTTCACTGGAGCAGTAATACAATATCTCCTTCTTTACGGCATAGTGGTGATCACTGGATAAAATTCTCTAGAAATAAACACTGTAATACTAGAGCTGAACCAGAACTGACAGATGTGTTGGGGAATGCTGTGCCAATGAAAGCAACAGTGATAGGAACTAACTCAAGGAGAGCATCGGAAACAGTCTTAAAAAAGTGAAAGTGAATGAAGTACAAACAAGCTCTGGCATTTTCACACATCTTAAACTATTATTTCACTAATATAACTTTGATACAACAAGCCGCAAGCATTCAAGACTTGTTTCCCTCGTTCAATGTGCCAATATTTTGATCACAGATCACTGTGAAACTTTTGTACGTGTGCTCATGAATTCTTGTGATTTTGGTAAACTACTCACATTGAATACAGGGGAAAGGAGACTCATAATAAAACAAGACATGATAAAGTTCAAAGTCTAAGAATCACTCAGGGAACAAACCAAGATGACGAAGAAAATTAAATTACATTTCCACAGCTGTTTTTATTTGATTTTATTATTAATATTAAAGTACCACAAAAATTTAGTATAGATTTCTACCTTGCTCAACCAATGTACCCAGCCCACATTGGTTAATCCTGGCTTTTTCCCCCAGTGTCGAAAAAAAAAAATGTCTGGCTGAGACCAGACATCTGCAAAACTGAGGACATTCCCATAAAGTTCAACCAAGCTGCACTTTACATGTTAACATGACAAACTAATACTGTGATTATAATACAACGGTGTGTTTTTGTGTTTGGACAGCTACAGCAAAAACATGCAGAAGTGGCAATGGCGTTCAGAGTTTTTGAGGACGGCGTGCAAAGGGCAATAAAAAACAACACGAAGCAGTGTCAGACCCAACTGCTGAAGGAACTGGGATACTGCAGCAGAATGTATCTGGCTATTGTCAACCATCTTCAAATACCGGTATTACACATGCACATGAACATTAACATATTACACACAATGTGACACTCTTTAAGGTTAACTGACAGATTCATGTAAATAGATTTAATTATAACAACTGATAACATTTGTTTAAATGAAGCTCTTCTGGTGAGACTTTAGTAAAATAATGCATAGCCATGTGAGTGATGTTGTGGCTCTAAAAGGCTATTTTCATTAAGTAAAGAAAGGTAATTATAATTTTATAGCTTGAAAAATTTACTATGAGAAGACACATCAACTCCCAGAGGGCCTTATATATTTTTTTTCTAACTCATTCCCATGCATTATGAACGCTTGGCCACAATTTAATTATTATACAATTACTTAAGTCATGGTCAAACAATATTTTTTAAACTGGGCGCTTTATGTCTCATTGGATTCAATTATGTTAGACACCTTTGAGTCTGAGACACAACCAAGTGACCATAATGGTCACATTCTATCAGCAGATGTCTGTATGGTTCATAGGAATACAACATGTCTTTTGGACTGTGGTGTCTAATGTACATATAATTTATTCTACATTTGGGCCCCTACAGAAAGGCACTGTACCACCACTTGAGTCTGCAAAACGGAGTTGCTTCAGCCAAACCAGCCTGGAGAAGGTTGTAAAAGGTTTAAAACAACTGGTAATAGGGAAACTGTCACAACTTGCCAAAGCCATTCATGTTAATATGTGTGAAAAAAATCACAGGACTTGGGGACGCTGAGATTGCGAAACAAATGGGTATGACATGGAGATGATGACACTGTTGCACTGTTTTGCCTTACGAATAATCCATGATGCACGCTGAGATCCAAAGTAGAGCAGCACAATGTTGACTCAGTGTCCGTCGTGTTGATGAAGACTGACAGACAATACATGCTGTGGCAGGTTTCAGCCAGTGAGCAGATGTGAAGACCAAAGCGGAACTTCATTTAATAAAAACTCACAAGCAGTTAATTTGAACCATGTAATGTGAACCATGTTATGGAACAAAAAGGTACGATAAAAACTCAGGAAGTTGTTATTTCTCTTTATGTGAAAAGATCTAGCAACCTAATGTTGCCTGGAAATCAGGGTCACTCAGGGTCTGAAAGCTGTTTTTCTCTGGCTCTACACCAGCTGATACAGCAATGTGTTTCCAGGGAACTCTCATTGTGCAATAACCAGGACTGTAATTCACATAGTCTCTTTGCTGGTCATAGTACTTCTTGCAATGTATGAATATGTTGCTGCAGCACCCTCTGTAGGTGCTGGGTAACAGGTGCTTTGTGTTGTATTATTCAGACGATCTGTGCACATGGAAACAAATATTAATATAACAAATATTGAAAATCAAATATATGCATACATGTATTGATGCTACAGTATCTTACAATGATTATTATAATGACAGTTTCATGTATCTACACCACTAGCTTATGTACACCAGTAGTGAATGTAGTGCAGCTACCTCTTTTGTTATTTAGTTATATTAATTAAATGTCTAATTCTATAATTACAGTGATAATCATTCCAAATAAAAGCCTCAGTGGTGAACAAGCATTGCATGCATTTCATGTCTACTTCATTTTCATGGTCCATACAGGACAGCAATAGAATAAATGCAAATGACAAAACACTTTGCAAGAATACGATGCTTCATGCTACTTTAACACTTTTACCTTTTTATGCAATGTACATAGTGACTATATAATGTATGTTAAACATAGTGGCCTCTGTTTAACATTTATTTTATTTTATTTTATTTATTAAAAAGATTGGACAAACTCAGCCTCTTAGGAGAATGTGATATAGAATATATAAAAAAATGTGGGGTTTTTTTTGTTTTGTTTTGTTTTGTTTTGTTTTTTGCACAAGTATTCAGCCCATTTCATTTATGGATTAATCACAGATTAAACACAGTGATCAAGAAAAATTATTTAAAAATACAATAGGAGAGAGCTAACATTAGCTGATAAACTATGCATGTACTGCTTAACAGGTGTTTGCATTTGCATTTACACACATAGGCTATACATCTAACTTCATCTAAGCTATTTGGTATAATAAAACAGCTTCCACATAAACTAATATCAAAGACTGACTCCACTCACCAAGGCTGATGGTTTCACTGGGATAAAGACAGCACGTGACTGCTGCATCATATCTTGATTTGTGATTGGGTTCCTTTGGAGGCCACTAAACTTCCTACCGGTGCTGGTTTAAATGGTGCGTACCTTGAAGCGCGCACCGCCCATCAACAGCAGGTGGCCGGAAGAATGCGACGTTCTGATTGGACCAGCCGACTTGATCATATGACCGAGAGCGACGGGCTGGAAACATCACGAGGGAAAAAAGGAGAGTAAAAAAAAAGAAAGAAACTGATTTGAAGTGATTTGTCAAGCGCACACGAGGCACAAGAAGACAGACAATGAACAACCGGAAATTGTGTGATTTTTTTTTTTTTTTTTGCCAAAACAAGACAATTATGTGTGAATATGTGTGAATTATTCAATCTGCACTGACTGTTACAACTTGGGTTTGTCGTATAATTTCATCAAAAATGAATGTTTTATTTTGAAATAGTCTTGTAGTGCGCATCAGAAGCATCTCGCTTCACCCCCTCAGCTTTTATTTTGACAATTTTAACCGGAAGCTCTGACCGTGATTGCGGTGAGTGACGTTTGTGCGTCACATGACTTTTCTATTCAGTAGTTGTGTCAACGAGGAAATCTTATTCAGCCACAGCGGCTGGATGTGTTTAGGAAGAGACTGTGTTTATTTCCTTTCTTTTTTTAAATGACATATCGGTTTCGTTTTAACTTATTATATTGGTAACGTCAACACTTTCCTGTTTAGTTATGAAGCTGTTTGCACTGAGGCAGCATCACTTGATAAACCTTCAACTGAACTGAACTTCTGAGAAAACAAAACATTGAAAACGGACTCGGAGTCGACTCGTCCGCCGGGTTCCTGGATCTCAGCTGCGGTGACAGCCCGCAGGGAAACCGTTAACGATACTCTATGAAGCTGAGGAGCTCGGTGTCTCGGTGTCACTATGACAGAGCGGACGCCTCTTCTCCACTACCGCCTTTCCGCCAGCGTCAATGAGTCGGATCAGCGGGCGACTTCGGCCGCGCAGGCCGTGGAGCAGCAGCCGGGCAGCCCCAGACAGAGGTCCTCCCAGCAGACACAACCGAAGAAGCTCTCGACCTTCTTCGGTGTGGTGATCCCCACCCTGCTGTCCATGTTCAGCGTGGTGGTCTTCCTCAGGATAGGTGGGTACTAGTGTGGTGAATCAGTGCGCACAGGTTTATTATTATTACATTGATTCCTCGGCCTCCCCATTAACATTATGTGCAGATATGTAATAGATCAGTTATGCAAAATAGACATTGAGACCCTGTAATTCATTCACAGAAAGGGTTCTTGTTTTTCATCAAGAGGAATATTGTTAAAGTTAGATAAACAAGTTAGATTAAACAATTTCCTTCATGCTGTCAGAGGTTTTATATTTCTGCTGTTGGAGCCTTTTAGAAGTCCATCCTTTTGTCTATTTTGTCTGTAAGCGTGTGTGTGTGTGCGCGCGCGCGTGTGTGTGTTTTGGATGCTCGAACATCCTAGTTGTTTTCTAACTTGCTCTCACTCCCAACCCTTTCCCCTGCCCCACAGTCTCGTGAGATGTCAGCTGCTGTGCAGTGGACACACACGCACACACACATTGCACACATATGCACGTATTCACGTGGACACACAACTAGTTGTCTGTATGGAAAATACGTCTGCCATTCTTACTCTGAAATGTCTCAGTCTAAACAGGAAATAACAGTGTTGTCATGGTGGATGTGAAACTACAGTAAAAGTAGCAGCCGTGAAAACCTGAAAACTTCAGCATACGTGAGGCCAGAGAGACGCCTGTGTTGCTGTTGTGATCAAAGTCAGACTGTTATCACAGGCAAATGTGTCTTCATCAACTGTTATTATATTTTCAAGGCATCAGTACAGTTATGGACTGCTCTTGTGCCTTTTTCTGATTTCAAATTTTGTTCTATGAGTGTTTGATATCAGTGTTTTTGATCATATGACATCTAAATCAACACTGTGGACAAAAGTATTGCTATTACTCACAGCTATTGATGGTTTATAAATACATATACAGCCACATGTCAGTGCAGAATTATGCAGACTGTGGTAAATCTGTGTCTAACATGGCGTACAGTGACACCAATGCCTTCTTCCTTCTTCCTTAACACTGTGATAAGATGCACATGACTCATGGACTGCATGAAAATGCTGGAATTTTAGTTGCTAGCATCTCAGTCAGATTTGTCACAAAACATGTATTTGCACGTAAAGAACTGGAAGCAAACTCGTTAAAGGACTGTAATCTTATCTTTTCAGCATATTCTCCCTCCCCTCTTGGTGAATGGGTTATAGCAGACTTTGTGCTCAGAATATAATTTTCTTTGTTATTATTGTCTTCTCGTTTATAGTCACTTCTTCACTGATCATATTATCAGACAGCTCTTTCCTTATCTAAAGTGCCAAGTCTCAACTTTGTAAGTTCCGAGACTTTATCCTCCCAAACCCAGAGCCTGAAGAATAAAAACAGTCTGGTATTTCCTCCTCAGCTCTGTTGACATTATAAGTATTATCTGCTATTTAGGATATGATGTTTATTTGTGAGGATCATATCATCATCTGTTTTGGACTTTCTGAAGCAAGAAACAGAATTGGAGGTGAAACATTTCCATAAAAGGTTACATAGATTTACAGCTTTAATTTCTGGTTTTGATTTGACTCAAACAGCTCATCAGTTTTCTCCCTTGAGTCATTTTTTTTCCCGATCCAAACTCTTTCTCTTAACATGACTCCTGTTCCTCTTTGACAGAGCAGCTGTTGTAATGAGTCAACGCGTAAGCTCTTTTAGAGAGCCACTTTCATTTTGGGTTCTTGAAAACCTTGGCTGATGGCACAGTTCTCATGTGTCTGTGGTTCAGACTGGTGATTTTACTGCGAATTCGAATAGTTTGTGTGTGTGTGTGTTTGTGTGTGTGTATGTGTGTATGTGTGTGTGTGTCATCTCTTCCTTAGAAAGACAAACTTCCCTCCTCAGCCACACTAATGCTAATGTCACCACCAGAAGTTCTGCTTTCACTCTGATTACCAGTATTTTGTATAACTGCTGTGTAACACCTTTGTCTTTATTGTATGTAACTAGGATTCGTGGTGGGCCAGTCCGGACTCTACCAAGCTATTGCCATGTTCCTGGTGGCCTACTTCATCATCTGTATGACTGTGCTGTCAGTATGTGCCATCTCCACCAATGGAGCCTTGGATGCAGGCGGAGCCTACTGTATCCTGTTCTCACACACACACACACACACACAGAGTCAGTGAGTCAGTAAAGGATCAGTAATGTCACCAGTATTCAAGATGTCAGCACAGCGACCACACTCCTCAGTGCACAACAATGTCCTTGTTTCAGTCAGGCGTCGATTTTGCATTGCTGACTGGATCTTGATTTGTCAATTGACTCCACGAAAACACTGTAAAGCACTGAACAAGAATCTCTAACCAGAAATGAAATCTTGTTAAATGGATCAATAATGCACTAGTGTCACAGATGTCAAGGATTTAAACCCTAATTGTTGTCTTTTAGAATAGAAATTAAAAACAGACAGACTTGTTTTTACGGTGTATTCAACAGCAAAGTGCATTTTGCCCTAACTTCCTGTCAGACATGATCAGCCGAGCCTTGGGTCCAGAGTTTGGCGGCAGCATTGGCATCATGTTCTTCTTTGCCAATGTGTGTGGCAGTGCTCTGTATGTGCTGGGTTTGGTTGAGGCCATCCTGGGTACCTACGGTGTGCCAGAGGGTAAGTTTGATTCTGGCAGGTGATTGTTGATTCCTGTGAAACACTGTTTATAAGATTTAATGAGTCCTTTTCTTTCTCCTCATGACTTTGTGCTGGGCGCCTTCCATCTCATCCTCTTCCAGATGGGACTCAGGCCACTTTACCATACCAGGTCCTACCATCAGGCTACTGGTGGTCTCTACTTTACGGTACAGCCATTGCCCTGCTCTGCCTGCTGGTGTGCATGGTGGGAGCCCACATCTATGCCAAGGCCACCTTCATCATTTTCCTGGTGGTCATGTTTGTCCTGGGAACCATTTTTATCAGCTTCTTTGCCGTGGGGCCTCGCACCATTACCTTGCCCAGCGCCGCCAATTCCAACCCGAATGTAACAGGTCCCATGTTTCCCACCACTGCCAACTTCACTGGCTTCAAGTTGGACACACTGCTCGGGAACCTACAGGGTAGGCTACAAACTAGACTAAACAATCCCTCATGTCTGTGTGATCTTGATTATTATCTGAATCTGCAATGTCTCTTGTGGGCGACTTACTTTCTGGAGTCTCTGCTAGTTACTTGGTGATCTCATGATGATGATAGACTTCCAAAACAGTTGAGGGGTAGTCCCACATGTAACCCTTCATAATACCATGCTATATTATTTTTATGTTTCATCTCTTGAATAGATTAAACAAATAAGACAAAGCTTGCGGTGGTGGTTACCTTTGGACAGAGCTAGGCTAGCAGTTTCCCTGTGTTTCTGACTTTTTTACGTAACTTCCACCTCCCTAGCGTGATCACGTGAAGACCTAATAACTTCCCTCTGCACAAGCACTGTTTGCGGCTTTAACTAGAGTTCAGTGTGTTAAACTTGTAGTATTACAAATTTCCAGTTTCTCCCTGTTTCCAGTTTTTTGTCAAGATAAGCTAATTAGTTGCAGTTCACATTTACCTTACAACTAAGAGGGTAGAGTCAATCTTCTCATCTGAGTCTTGGTAAGAAGATTTGGTGTGTGTATTTAAAAGTGTATTTACCACAATGTCAGTGCCTTCTCAAACCAATAGGAGTCGCTTGTGCAGTGCAATGTGTGCAATGTAGCACTGCTGTAAAGAGACATGGTGGAGGGAGTGAACGCCTTGTATTTTCTTTTCTCAATGGACATAATGTTTTCCTGCACTGTTGGCAGAGGACAGACATTTTGATTGAACTGTAATTAGATTTTGTTTGTTTCCTCCAGATCTTATTGTCCAAGGAAAACTAACCGAACCCTGTGCTGTTTGCTGGGACTTAATATCCTAACACGTGATTAAGCTAAGCTAATTGCTGTAACTCGGACATACACACGCACACCGGGCACATGTGAAAACTATTACGCACAGCAAGCCAGATTATCCCAAGATCTAACTAAGGCAGATGCATGAAACTGTAACTTTACATGCTACATTTTGAAAGAACGCATTGTGAAAATGTTCAATTCCAGAGAGGAATCCAGAGAATGGAATGGCCTGCTTCCTTGTCTGCTTCCTTGGTTACTTTTGCAAGTTTGTTTCATCTCATCAAACTGTTGCATTGATAGTGATGCAAATAGTCTTCACTTATCTTCTAGGCTGTATGATATATACAGGGTTGATGTCGGAGTATACTATGCAGACACTATGGAAAAAAAGAAATTATATATATATATATATATATATATATATATATATATATATAGTGACTGACTTACAAAGCAGCTGTATAACATGTCATCTCTCTTGTTTTCAAAGTATTTCCAAATAACAGATGTGCTGCTCTTTAGAACAAATATATTGATTGGCAGAGAGTGAAAATGGAAACGTGATTTACTTTGGTCCAAACAGCCTTTTGCGACTTTAAATGCAGTAAAACATCAAGAGGTTTGGTGGTGAGCAGGTACAGAGCTTGCTGTGAGACCGATGGTACTAACAAGTGAACAACTACACAAAACTCTGTTGTTCTCTCTCCACATAGCTGACTACACTGTGGATTACACAACGGGAAACATGATGACCTTTGCCACTGTTTTTGCTGTGATGTTTAATGGCTGTACTGGCATCATGGCTGGGTCGAACATGTCAGGTAGGTGAGGCAGAGTGTGTGTTTATTCCAATTACAGTCATTTTTTTAATGTGTCTTGTGCGCATGTGAGAGAGACCCCTGATTATGTGTACAGTTAACCTGTCTGTTCACCAGGTGACCTGAAAAACCCCAGCTATTCCATCCCCCGTGGTACCATCACAGCTGTCATCTTCACCTTCATCATCTACAACCTGCTCAGTTTGCTGGTGGCATGCTCCTGTGACCGGTCAGTTACACTGACGCACACACAGAAAACACAGAAAACACTAAAACCGCCCATAATTGGACATAAGTCCACACAGATATCTAAACAGGTTAATTAAGCCTCGGAGGTGATAAGAGTACAAGTGCAGCGCTGCAGATCTGGATGTTGTTCTATGTTTTGTTTTTCAGAAGATGAACTCCAGTAGTTAGTGCCGATCAGATAAAATGCACAGGTTAATTTTCTGCTTCACCGAACAGAATCTGAGCATCACTGGAGCCAGATTTCAACACCGTTTACTCCAAGTGAACATTATCCGACGCCAGGTGACATTTCAATAAATTAGAGCATCTGCAAAAATGCAAATGGGCAAAATATGCTTTTATTCTACTTATATTCTATTATGTTATAGATATATTCTGTATAAAATATATTTATATGGAACAGGGAGTAGAGGGGCAGGTGTTCCAGCAGATGTCAGTTAAAGGCCTTGTACGGGTGTTTTCACCTGTTCAAAGTTGCTGCTGTGCTGCGGTTAAATGAGCTCAGCCAACTTCATGAACCAGGAACTAGTGTCGGTGCGCGCGTGACACAAAATCATTATGCGACCTCAGTAACACTAACACACCATAAATAATTGATTTAACCATCTTCCTTATTATTAACATAGATTCTTTTTGATCTCTCACTTCCTAATTTTGATTTGTTGAAGTCTGCTCCGCATTGTGTACTTTTAATGTAATGTTTTTCCGGAAAAAAACAAACAAATAAAACTGAAGCGTACAAACTTGCAAAGTTGCTTTGACAGTGCAGAAAAGTCCAGCTGTTGTTAACCTTTGATCAAGTGTTAGCATGCAGCTAACACTCCATCAGTGACGCATGGATAACTCTATGTCCTCCTAAGTTTGCAGCTGTAAAAGCATGCGAGACCTTGATGTTGCTGTTGTTGTTTACTTCATTCCATTTATTTGTCCTCCCTCCCTCTATCCGTCTATCTGTCTTTTCCTATCTTTTTTTTTTTTTTTGCTGAGTGCCAGAGTTCAGTATTGATGTAGCTCTAAAGCAAGTGTTGCTAAGGTGCTAAACTGACATGACAGGGCTATAAAAGTGCATCGGAGATCAATACTGCCATCATTTACCCTGCCACGCCGTCCTCCCTGTGTCCACCCACCACACACTCTCACTGATAAGAGACAGAGTATTTTAACAGACTTTCTTTAACTCTGCAACTGCTCCCCTTCTCCTCCTTCCACCACCATTTCACTGCTACTTCACAACCGTGTATTTTACGTAGGCTTTTGCAGTTCAAATGTTCAAATTAGCTTGACGAGATAAAAGTGGCCTGCATGTTAGGGGTTTCAGCTTCTTGGTCATCAATGAAGCCTGGGGCAGTTCCAGGCTTTTAAAGTGATCACTGAGCATTGGCTCACATGACCCAACAGAGAGGTCACAAGGGGTCACTCACATGACCTGCGTGAGTATGTGTGGGGCCTTGTTCACACTTTACTAGCATTAAAGTGTGTCTTGGGTAAATCGCATATTCAATGCTCAAATACCTTTGTGGGCATGGTGTAAGATTGGGTTATCTGAGTTATATCAGTTACATCTTGCAGTGGTGATTATGAAACGGGAAGCTGTCACTAAAGGTGTCAGAGGTATTTATTTAGTGAATCTGGGTTGTGATACTGAATACAGCATTTAGAAAAACTACCAAAAGTACATAAAGAAATCCTATTTTGGGTCAGATCTATGTCATACATGTTATTAAGAGAACTTTTGTTAAGTATTTGCACTCATTTGCTAACGTTTTCACCTAATTGAATATGTAGAAGACACCAAGAACATAGTTCTTCTCAACCTGGTTCAACTTTCTTCATCAGGTGCAGCAGTGATCAGGTCTTGATCAGATGCTCGTGTGGAATATGACTGGATTGATAATTGTACTCACTCTCAGAGCTGGGACCTCTGTAAATATAATGATAGTATGACTCATCGTGGTTGGAAGGTCTGTCATTTGATTCCTGAGTATAGAAGCATTTGTTTATACGGCTTGTAATGTAAAGTGCTTTGAGTGGTAACAGGACTCTAGAAATGCCTCTGTGTTAATGCAGTCGAGAGTATTTTTGTGGTCAGTTCCCAAGCGTGTGAACTGCAGCTGTAGACACACACACACACAGGCATTGTGTAGTTCCTACAGCACCCTCTTTTTGCATTCTCAAATGCTATAAAACAATAAATAGATTAACATTGTTTCAGCATGTCATTCATACACAGTCTGTAGGGGTAAGGCAGGGAGACCCTCACAGGGTTGTGAGGTTGCGTGTTGTTGAATTACTGGTTTACTGCACAGGAAAAAATGCAAAAAATTCTTGTAGAGGAAGTACATTGGTGAAGGCAACCGGACTTAGGTGGAAGTGAAACTGCGTTCTTCAGAGCTGGGCAGACTGTGTGGTTATGACACTCAAGGTGCACATGGGTATAAAATCCTCTTTTATCAGTTTCATGGTGCGGACGTCACTCCTCGTCTTATCTACAGTTAACTCAAAAGTTTCATTGAGGCTGACCAGAACTAAGCTGATATAACAATAGTTTCTCTGAAGCACTTGGAAAATTGCCACCGGGTGATGTTTCCCTGTTATGCACTTGTTTCTGTTCACCCTCACACCAGCCAGCTGGGACAGTTTTTTTGTGGTTGGTTATTTCTCAGCGTGTTTCTCATCTTGTTCTCTTGAGTTACATGAAAATGGCAATGTTAACCTCACGATGTCATCATCCCCCCCCCACCCTCTTTTTTTTTGAAAGTCTGGAATTTACTGCTTTCACTTCCCCAGATAAATTCAATGGTCTGATTGTGACCAGTGGGAAAAATCAACGGACAATATTTGACATCTAACTCACAAAGACTACCCCCATGAACAGAGTGCTGCAGCATTCTTCATCTTCTGCTCAAAAGAAAGCATTTACATTCACTACCGCTTCTGCCACGTTAGGTAAAATCACTTCTGGCAATCAACAATACCTGTCCATTATAAAGCTTTATTGATAGCTTGTAAAGAAAATAGAAAAGTCCAACATTTATCCTGGCACAGAAATCAAAGTAACATCTGTTTTCCACATGCAAATGAGGAGAAAACTATTGCAGGATCAAGATATGATCCAGAGCAAGCAGCTGTTCATACAAAACCCCCAAATAACACAACCTTACACCAGCATGAATCCAACAGACAGAAGGAGCTTTTGATGATAATGCAGACGGCGAGTTAACCAAATGAACACAGATGAAGATGTGACTGTAGCTATTAAAGTCATCTGTCATGTTGTGGTGCCTTCGCAGCACATCAGTGACGCTCTCACACCTGAGACTAGACGTCAGTGTCAGTGCAGCTGTGGAGAGATGTCATCACTGAGGGATGCAGCCCCAACCCTAAAACTGTAGAGATGAATACATCACTCTCTATAGTGTTTAAACTGTTTTAAACCCAAGGTCCAGGTCCTGATCTCTCCCTGATCTCATCTCCGACTTGCATATATGTAAATCCCACACAAGTATCGACATCTTTGACAAGTATTGAGTCTTTGACATCTGTTCTTATTTGAGTGAGTGTATTATGGTGTTAGTGGTGTTTAAGTTACTTTTTATTCCAACTAGTTGCTGTGATGGAAAAAAAAAAGTTTCCTGTCATCTTCAGTCAATAACAGAAAAGTGAATTTCATTTGCGGTTACACACATTGTCCAGAGGGTGGCAGTCTTGCTCTCTTGCAACCAGCTGCGCTCCCTTTTTAAAAGAAGGATTTAGAGTGACAAATTAACCTTTACATAAGGCTCCTCTAAATTGCTACCCTTGGCAAATTGTAGTTCTGAATCATAATTTTAAAAAGCAAAGCAATTAAGCTTGTATTTAAAAGTGAATGTCAGGGAGGTGGGAGCAGCCATTGAAAATGATTATACTGCACGGTGAGGGTGCCGCTTTACAACTGGCCAACTGTGACAGTGTGTGTGTGTGTGCCCCTTGCTCAGGTGGGA
Source organism: Polydactylus sextarius (assembly GCA_016801845.1). NCBI lineage: Eukaryota > Metazoa > Chordata > Actinopteri > Polynemidae > Polydactylus > Polydactylus sextarius. Next base: position 6,266,551 of record CM028924.1, read on the forward strand.
GCCGCTGGAGATGGGGATTGTCAGTGTGTGCTCGTTATAATGAGGGATGAGGTAAATTAACCCGACGCTGACGGCGTCAGTCAGACATGGTTTTAACATGGACCTCAACAGCCTTTCATTTTACCCTCCATGTGGAGTTCATACAAGTCCCGGAAATATCACAGAAGTTTAGTTACTATGGTCTCTGGGTTTTGGTTTTGTTGTTGTTGGTTTTTTTTGGATTTGTGAAATGAATGATTCACAGAAGTTTAGAAATGGCTCACTTTACTGAAATATGGCAGAATAGACACATTTTACCTTTGTCACACATTTACCGTGGCATTAAGTGCTTTTACAGAAGCATTCCAGCTAAGTAATACAACTTAGTTATGGAGTGTTGTGGAATTTTACACAGGCTCCACAGGAGTCCTGTTACCGTGAGATTGACTTTGCAGATGCAGTGACGGTACTGATTGTGTTTTTTTTTTTTTTTCTCAGCTGTATGAGCATATTTTCTGCTTCACAGCCGATAGCACCGAAAGAAAATGAAGCTCATTTGGATGTAAAAGCCATACAAGCAGTTTCCAGGTCACTGTTAACAAAACAGTGCCATATTTTTGCGTCTCTGTCGAGATTATCAGTGACGATATACCGTATGGTAAGAGGGCCGGTGATGATGGCAATGAAGGCTGAGGGGAGGAGAAAGATAGAGGGAATTTATTAACCTCATGTGACCAGCCAGCCAGCCATGACAGATTGGCCTGTCTCTGCTTTATCAAGCTTGTGTGTGTGTGTGTGTGTGTGTGTGTAAGCAGCAGTGAGCTTGACAACTCACTCCGCTTTATTTTAGACCTGGTCTCATCTCATACTGCAACATTAACCAACTGGTTCAGTGGTGGTGGGTGTGAAGTGGATTGTGTCTTTGCTTGATCGACTTGTGTGTGTGCACATGTGAGTCTGCAGACGTGTGTGTTTACTGTGCATGAATGACTTTATCCACCCCCTCGTACACTCCTCCCCCCACACTATTGAAGCTTTTGTATGAATAACTGACTTGATAATTATATAAATGTGGATCTGATGGCTGTCCTTTGTTTTGCTATCTCTGACACACAGCTTTGTGAGTGTGTGTGCAAAACGTACACCCCCCAACCCAAAGCGCCACTGTCTCTCTTCTCTTTTCTACCCCCCCATATCACTTTGCACATTCCTTTGTTCTTCCTCATTCTGCAAACATCGTGCTTTATGTCTGCCGCGTCTTCTCATCCACACATTATTTATTTCCATTTCTCCCCTCTTTACCTTACTTCCTGTTGTATTTTCGCAGACTCGCCTAAAAATCTTCACAACCCAGATAGTATTTCCCAACGGACCACTGCATTTGTTGTAGTAAATGTGGTGAAATGCATAGCTACCATCATTTCATATGTGCAACCAACTGGTTAAAACATGGGCACCAACTGTCAGAGTCACTGTTGTACATTTGGACAAAGATCTAACATGCTGCAGTGTTTTCATGCACTTTCAAGTTTGGACTTTAAGTCACTTTAAGCAAAACATTTCTGCCTGATGATGTGTTCACAAGGGAAGCAGGACTAGAGAGTTTGATCAACAGTCCTGGATCACTATCACACAATACAGTGACCAGATTCCCCTCATGCCAACTGGTTTTAATAAATTCAGTAAAGTCCATAATGTCTATGTACAGTCAAGTACTTATGGATCATTAGCTACAATTGCTTGTTTGTTGTCAAAGGGTCCCGAATCCTGAAAGCCCTCAAGTTAAAGGAATGGTTCCACATTTTGCTCGCTTCATGCTCAGAGTAGCAGTTTAGCATGAAGTGGAGAGATAATTTAATTACTGTGTTTTACATATGCTAGTTAGTGGAGATGCTGCTCCCATTCTTCATGCTAAACTCATCACATGCAGACGGTTCCTTCTCCTCATTTTCAGCCTTTCTCTTCTTCCATGTCCAATTTGTAGCCATTACACAGCAACAAGTCCAAACCTCCCTTTCCCCACTTTTGCTCTCTCTTTCCCTCTTTGCCCCCATCCCTTTCTCCCAACACTATCACCCAATAGCAGGATTCTTGGCTTCCCTCTCTCCTCTCTGCCCCTCCCTCTCCCTGTCTATCATTCATCCATCCATCCACACAGCCGTGCTCCTTCCTTTTATTATTCACCCCCTATCTCTCCACTGCAGAGATTCCAGACACTGTTGTCCCCTCTATCTTCTTTTTCACTGTTGTCCCAGTTTTTTTTTTTTGGTGCTGATGTTGGCTGGAGCGGGGGAGGAAGGAGGGATGTGTGGACTGGCCAAAGCTTCAACAACATGTCCTATCTGAATGAAAAGCTGCAGGGATTGGAGGAGGTAGGGGATGAAGAGCAACAGACGGAGGAGAGAGAGAGAGAGAGGGGGGAAAAAGGCAGGATGTGGGTGATGAGGCACTTGTCCATGATAGTTGTTTATTATAACTGATGAATACCGTCTTGTTATCTGTGGGAGGCGCTATACTGCAATTCAGATTGAACTTTCTACATAAGCATTTCACCTGCATTTCCAGAGTTAAATTAAGGTTTAAAGTCATTATCATTGGAAACCATGACTGTCATGACATTATTCAAATCATGGATGTATCAGTATTTTTTAAAATCCCAGAATCAGTCATTTCTGTTGCCCTTGTTCTGTATGTATAGAAATTTTGCTTATGATTTTGATGAAGGTAATTTAGCGGTGCTTGAAAGAATTCTTACATCTGACGTCCCTGCAGATTGCTGCTCACGCAGTGTCGAAGATGAGAAGATGGTCTGTCGTGTTGTTGCTGTGTCCTTGCACAAAACAGCTGTGACCCACCAGTGCGTGTAAAACACTGACTCCTGAGACTGAGCTGTGATTCCAGTAGCAAATGCTTTAGTCAACCGACACATCAGTTACACATTCAGTGGTAACTTATTGTAAAAGGGTTTGGGCTGTGTGATGTGAAAAATGCCAGGACATCCTCTGTGGACCTGCTGTACTTTCTAATGATTAATTCTGTTAATTCTGGATACATCGTCTCATCTGCCTGAGGACTGAAAGAAAACTGCACAAAATGACCTGAGCTCTGACCCTGGCCTGGTAGCTAATGCTGGCTAATGGTTGTCTCCAGAAATCAGGCTCATGTCCTCACATGTCAACACAAAGCAAGCAAATGAATTAGACTCCCACTTCCTTCCCCATCTGTGCTTAGGCTGCTTTAGGCTGGAAAGTTGATGTTTGTACTCTGAGATGAATCAACTATGGATTGAATCAAAATCCAAATTGACGCAAGAGATCTGCCAATATGACAGCACAGTGTCAGTTTAGTAGCTAAAATGAACAGGACATTTCTTGCTTGTTGGTTCAAAAGTTGAGGCTCAGATCTACAGTAACTGGGATGTGCCAGGTTTGAGTAGCTTGATTCCAGATCTCTGAGTCACTGCCCAGTACAAGTACAGATGAACCTGATGCTGTGGCAACAGACAGAAAAGGGGATAACCTGGTGGAGGTTTTTCCTGAACACCATCCAACTGGTAGTTACCTCACTTGAGAATATAGAGAGATTATAGATCTCATCTAGTCTGGGGACACCCTAGGAGGTCTTCTAGGACCTCATCTGGTCTGGTTTGATATAGAAAAACATGAGCACCATCTTTTACAGGGGTCAGGATGTGAAGCTGCTCTCTGGTGTCCTCCACCTTTCATCCACTCAGGTGCATTACAGAGATCGTTAACTGAGAAAACATATGTAATTGTTAATATGTAAATGTAATTTCTAGGGGTATACGATGGGCTATAGTATGCAGACATTTACTCCTTGAATAGCACAATAATGCTTTCTCATATCTCGATATATACATATCTTGTAGCAAGTGATTGTGCTACACATGCACAAGTGATTAGAGTGTGAGTAACAGTGTAGAGGATGAGTGATTGGAGCACTAAAAATGAGATGATCAGGAAAAATAAAGATAAAGATTTAAAAAGAAAGAGAAGCAGAGACGCAGGACACATGAGGAAGAGTAGGAAGAGGAAGGTTAGAGAAGGAGGGAGAGTAGGGAGAAGCAGTGTGTGTGTGTGTGTGTGTGTGTGTGTGTGTGTGTGTGTGTGTGTGTGTGTGTGTGCGTGTGTGTGTGCATGCGCCAAGACCTTGTTAGTTATTGATCCCATTTAATAACCCTTAACCACAGTCTTCTCCCCTGAGAGCACTTAACTCTCCCTCTCACTCCCCTCCTCTCTGACTCTTACAACCCCTCTCTGCCTCCACTTTTACTTTCTGGTTGCCTCCTTTTTCCTCTGCTGCTTCTTCGTGTGTGTGTATCTCTTCCTCAGCCCTCATGTGTCGTGGCTACGCTCTTGAAGTACCTATGAGGTCAAGGTGGAGTGAGGCTAAAGACCAGCACTAAATCTCAGCAGTAAAAAGGTGCAGTTTGTTGCTATGGAGTCGATTCGGTTGTCTCTGAGAGGCCTGAGCTCCTTCGCAGCACACAGGGTCAGATGCGCATTGTGGAGGTAACGTGGGGAGTTTCGTGGATTGAAATCCACATGCTCAGGCTGTTACTGTGCAGAATTTTAGAAGTGCTCTGAAGATTTTGGCCGTGGCTCTTTGTGTTTCATGTTTTTCATCTCAGGTTTCAACCTTTACAGCATAGACAGAATATGCTTTAGATTAACCAGAAGGTGCAAATTAAGTGAGTTTGATCCTTTTGGTCACATAACAATTGTGATTTCAGAGGCCCACTAGAATTGGCCACTCCACTAATTTTACTCATCAAAGTTCAGTTTATTTGTTATAAAGAAGACGATTCATTCAGAAAACACTGTCATTATCTCTGCTTCTGCAGAAAACCTCTTCAGTAAAAATAACTCTAATTATGTCCTCCGGGCTTTCTCCTCTTAGACCTCATATTTTTGATAGAAACCAACCTGAAACTGAAGGAGTAGCTTCCTTGTGAAGTGGATGTTTAGAAAACAGAGGGTTTAAATGAAAGACCTACTGACTTGCATTATGGGACGTAAAGGGTCGTTGTTTCTGATGTTTGACAATGTTGGAGACTAAAAATCAGGAAATTTTATCAGATGGAGGTTGTAGTTCTCTGTTGGAAAGCAGTGTATTGCTCCTTTCAGGTTGAGTGTGAGTCTCTGCCCTAGGTGTAGGAGTTTAAGTCACATCTTGTTCACAGTGAGGGTAGGATAGTCTGGCAGGTTGGGTTAGAAAGATAGAAAGACTGAGATGGTGGACACAAACAGCTGAGATGAGTTTCCTCTGCAGGTGCTGAGGAGCTCAGAGTAGAACTGCTGCTCCTTCATATTGAAAGGGATCTGTTTAGGCAGTTCATCTGATCATGATGCTTCCTGGTGGAAGTTTTGTCTGGGTATATCCAACGCACAGAAAACTTGAGTGTAGACCTGGAACATGTTGGAGAGATTATACATCTCATCTGGTTTTAGAACACCTCAGGATCATCCTGTCTCCTGTGGGTCCATCAGCTGAACCAGTTGGGATGTCCAGCTGGTTCCCTTCTACGTGAAGGAGCAGCAGCTTTACTATACTGAAGCCAAGTACTGCCTGTTTGTCTGATTGATTGCTAGACAATAGAGTTGCAGGACTCTGCTTCAAACTCACTCAATCAAAAACATTTTGTCGAAGGCTCCTTCTCTGTGACCAAACCAACAACGATTGAACCAGGCCAAGGCAGCTTCTTATACAAAGGTATCGCCTGCCACTGGGTTTAATATTTAATTTTATATTTTTTCATATTTTTTTTCTGTTTGAACCACATTTATGTAAACCTCTTCAGACATATTCACTCTATCAACAAAAATGAAAGGAAGAGGAAAAAATATTGCAAATAAAAATGTTGCATAGATGAAAGTAGAATGACGGCGCATGCACCGCTGTCGCTCTACTGAGGATTTATTCTTCACTCTCAAACGTTTCATCCAGTTTGTTTCAGGGTCCTTTTCTTGTGTTGCTTTAGTGAGCTCTGTATCCTGTCGTATGTTTAGTTTTACATGGCTTGTCAGACTGGTTGTATTGAATGCAGATTTACAGTCAGTGCCTGATCTGATAGTAGAGATTGAGATTGCGTCTCTAGTTGACATAATGCCGTGTTTAGAGGTTCATGGAACAAGCACCTGAGCTTCTTTGAAAACTAATGGGTGGATTTAAAAGAATTTTCAACAATCACACCTGTCAGACGGCCTCCTGCTCCAGAATCAACAACCTGCTACTTTAGCTCCATCACTGATGGAGTCTGATGTCCTGCCACTAAAATCCTGTTTCACATTAAAGAAATAATAATAATAATAATAATACATGCTGCAGGCATTTGGCTGGCTATTGCCTTTTAACATTGTTATGGTGAATATCTTGCTCATTAACACATCCAGCAGACACAGAGCAACATTAGCATTCATTAGCATTGCCATTCAATGAGCTTAAAGAAGCTGAAAATCACCACAGGGCTGCTGAACTGGCCCAGGGTTTCCTGTGACCCTGTTCACGTCACATATAGTCATTTAATACAGTGCTGATAAAGAAACACATACAGTGACAGAGAGTCAAATACAGTGAGAGCAAATACTTAAGATTCATAAGAGGGCCTGACCTTCACAATCTGCAGGGAATCAGGACTGAAGTACAGGACTGTGTCCACATTGCAGAGACTCAAATGGCCACATAATAGTGCAATGAGCAACACATTGATTTTAGCCATGATCCAGAGCCATCTCAGTAACTAGCTCTCATCCTGCTTGAGCATTTATTGGTGATTCTGAAGCTTTTTTCTTCAGGATCATTAAACCAGACGATCCCAATGAGGAGTGACCTCGCCCTTTGTGAGCAGAGGCAACTGACATCAACAGCAGCATATGCTCTGTGCGCTGAGAGTGTTTATGCTGATGTGGTAATGCATGTGAATGCAAATACATGCGCTCACACAAACACACAGTCCCAGTGTCAGCACTTCATTTTTCATCCCATTTGAAAAATCGCAGATAATTAATCCATAATGTTTGACCAAAGCACTGGTGAATTATCAGAAGCACAAACACATAAAGTGATGGATTAAAAGATGAATACGCATGAATACACAAATGAGGGCATGAATAAAAATGGTAAACAAACGAGTTGAAGGATGGAGTGTGCTGGGAGGAGTGAGAACAATCAGCCGACCATCTCTGTGGGCTCCTTTTACTCATTTAGCTTTGTTTCCTTCTCTTCTCTCTAAATGAGCTCTTTTAATCTGTCACTCGCTCCCTCATGCTTTGTTCTCCTCTTTATTTAGATGGCAGGGCTCATTTCAGCTGGATGATCTGATCAATAATTACGATCACGGCCACACACACACACACTCTTCAGAGGAAACACAAAATTATAAAACACACATACACTTGTTATTTTTTTCATGACCCCTTGAAACACATGGACAACTCTCTCTTTTTCATACTGGCACATGCACACGTACACACACACACACACACACACACACACACACACAAACAGCCAGTTTGGAAATGTCAAGCTTTTCAAGATTTATTTTTGCTCCTGCTGCATGTCAGAGAAATTAATAATCAGCCTATAAATTGTGACCCACATCATCATTCACCTGTCTCTCTCTCTCTCTCTCTCTCTCTCTCTCTCTCTCTCTCTCTCTCTCTCTCTCTCTCACACACACACACACACACACACACACACTTGTTTAACCCCTTTTTTTGCATGATTCTCTGTTTTTTTTAGTGCCAAATGCATCGAAACACTACATCAACCGTGCGCTTGTGTATCAGACCATTAAACAGTAGTTTGGTAATATGAATATGTCAGAGATTCTGATGAAAGCAGTTGTTCATAAACTTTTCACTGCAGTGCTCACAACACACACACACACACACACACACACACACACATCGCAAATAAACAAGTAGTTGGCATTTCAAGGATGGTGTTAACTTCTCCAAAAGAACCTTTGTTTAGTTGATTTGTGACAATGCAAAAACATGTGTGTGTGTGTGTGCACGGGCATGCGTGCGTGCACGTGCTGCTGCCTCTCGGGCACCATGTGAAATAATAGTGTGCTCAGATCTTTGGATGGAGTGAACAATACTTAATAGGGCCGTGATAATAAGTATTAAAATCACTGGACCTGAAAGAAAACGTGATGAGACTCTTAATTATACAAGAGAGAGAGAGAGAGGAAGGGTGGTAGATGGGTGGGGAGCGGGAGGGGGGTGGGAGGGTGGACAAGAAATAAAATAAAGGGGGGGGGGGTTGAGACACAAGACTAGAAAAAAAAAAAACCTTGAACAAATTTTGAAAACATCACGATGGGGACTGAAGGTGATGAGGGAAGGAATTGAATGGCGTGTGTGTGTGTCTGTCTGTGTCTGTGTGTGTGTGTGTGTCTGTCTGTGTCTCTGTATGTGTGTGTGTCTGTGTGTGCGATAAATTTAGTTGGACGGAGAGAGAGAAACAATTTTATTTATTTACAATTATATAAATGTCAGGTTTTCCAAATCCTGATGCCTTTACTGACCTTTTCCTGAGCTCTCACCTGTATCACACCGTCCTCATTAACTCATGCTGTTTGGACACACTAGCCGCCAGCATACATATGTGACAGACCTGCGCTGACTGGTGAATATTTATGAGTTTACAGTAATTGTGCATGTTCCTCAGCTTGCTCAGCAGTACACAGCACAATGACAAACTTTGCTCTGTTCTGGCCGAAGACCTTTATCACTTCTTACATCTAATCCTTTTTTATTTTATGTCTCCCTCTGCTGTAATTTATGTTGTAATAAAATTAAAGATGCATAAAGGGAAAATGAATGGGTTTCTCTTTACTTGGTCCATTTTTTAAAGGCCAGGAGCAAACCCCCCCCCCCCCCCCTCCGCCATTCATCATTATTTCGCCTAATATGTTGGATTTTACTCTCACAGCGTCCTGCTTCAGAGAGATTACAGCTTTTTGAGGGACATCAACGTCTGGAACCTGTTCGTCACCATCGGGGTTTACTCCTCCACGCTGTCCGCTGCCATGAGCAACCTGATCGGAGCTTCACGCATCCTGTACGCCCTGGCCCGGGACGACCTGTTCGGTAGGTGGTGCAACAGATTCTTGCAGATAGACTGTGAAAGTTCCACTGTTCAAAATATACCGGATACATTCTTTGTGTGAAAATCATTCATTGGAATCAAATGCCAGTGTAGTAATAAATCATCACCTCATCATTAAAGTGGATGATTATATTATATATGAGTGGAACACATTTCATCCTGACATCCCCAAACTCATCAGTGCAGTTTTTTTCTTTATTTAACAACAATCACACTCATTTACCAGTGTACACAGATGTGAGGGTTTCTGTTTGTGAGACACTATGAACGTGTCGGAGGAGAGATTGACTGAGTGAGCTCCCGTACTTTCAGGTCTTTATATTAGGTACTTACAAGTTTCTCACAGACACCTGTGCTGAGCAACATGAGTATTGATCACTGTCACTTTGTCCAGTTTGAGTTTCAACACAAAAACACTGAGTTGTGATGTTGACCGCAGTCTTTGCAATATCAACTGAGAACAGCGCTGGTGAGATTTCCATCTCGCTGTGTGAATCCATGCTGCCTGCTGCTTTGTCATTATTAATGACTGTGAGCAACTTCCTTATCCCATCCTCTGCTCTGTTGCGAAGTCTATTGCAAATTGATTTGGCCCGTGTGTGTGTGTGTCTGTGTGTGTGTGTGTGTGTGTGTGTGTGTCAGAGGAGATAAATGGCTGTATTAGTGTGAGTTCCTCTGTGGAGTGATCAGACGGAGCAGAGGCAGATGACTCTGCTTCAGCTTGCGCACCAACAGCCAAAGGGTTAAATTAAATGAGATTAATCTGTTTAATTAGGAGTCAGCGACTGCAAAACTATAAATGTGTAATGTGCACGTCGAGAGATGAGATGGTCTGACCACACTGTAGCATTTGTGTGTGTGTTTGTCTTGTTGTCTTTCATGTGTGTTGCTAACTGTTTAACCTTGCCACTGTCCTATGCAAACTGAGTGACAGATGCATCAATTCTCCAACACACACAAGGCATTTTCTTTTGCCATCCCGCATATCTTCAATTTCTTTCGTCTCTATAACTCACTAATCTCCTTCACCTCTGTCCTGCCTTCCTCCACCCTCTCCATCACTCTGTCTTCTCCTCTCAGCTGCATTGATTTGACTTTAAAGTCTCAGAGATTTAACTCCAATCCATTATCTGCCGTGAAATTTAGTCTTAAACGCTGATTCCTCCTCCCCACCTCCATTTACTCTTCTTCTCTCTCTCTTTTTTTGTGTCATATCTCCTCATGTGTCTGTCTTTCATGATTGTAAGCGCTGCTATGTAGAGCTGTTGCACATCACAGCACAAATGCCATCGTCATCATGAGATTAAATGTCAGATCGGGGGGAAAAAAATGAGAGGTTGTATGGAAATGCATTGTCTTGCCGTGTAATATACAGCTTCATAAGGTGTAGCGTGCAGTGAAGGGTCAGCTCGGTTTGCTGCACTCGTCATTTCACCCACACAGTCATTGTTTCTCTCTCCCGCTCTTTTCAGACTAGACATGAAGTTAATTATACACATTTTATCTAAATGTCAGATACAGTAGAAAAAGTCTTCCACAGCCCTGCTCTGATCTGTAAACAATAAAGTTTTCACTGTGAAGGCTGTGAATGTTAGGGTCTGGTTTGTATCTGCTGCCTCAGGAAACAACATGATTTAGAAAAGGAACAGGAACACAGGTGGTGGAGCTGTGAAATGATATCTTTCCTCATTTCAAATCGTTCTTTAAATGCCGTTGCTTAACTTAGAAACATGGGTTTTTTCCAGATAATAACAATGCTTTCAAGTTTAATTGATTATTTATTATGTCTATTAGATTTGAATCTAGCTCTGCTGGATGTTTGGAGTGGAGACAAAATAAAAGGAAGACAATCGTCTGTATAGTACTGGCTCTGCTGTGAAGGTTCAGTGTTTCTCTAAACATATGCAAATCGTCTAAATGATTATTGTGAGTGATCGTCTCCCACATGTTGTCATAAGTATTCACTGAGGACACGCCCCTGAGTTAATTCATTTAGTGCAAAGACTCGGTTTCGCTGAAATCATTTCTTTGCTTTGTTTTCGTGAATGAGCTTTAAAGACCTTTTATTTCCTGCCCGTGAGGTTCGATCTGTTGCATGTAAAGATTTCAGATGATGATTTCATTCAACACTATTGGATTGCTTAACATTAAAGATATGGAATATAGGCTGTACAGTTAAAAGTACAACATGTGTTGTGCTTGAAATAACACTTTCTGTCAGCGGTCAATCTGAGACTTTTTTTCTCAGCTTATGTTGAGCTTTGCAACTTTAAACCATCATGTTATCATAAGTACATGTGTACATGTCTGTTGGCAGAAGCCAATTTTACATTTGCTGTTGTGGGAGAAGTTCTCCATTTAGGCAGTGGTTGGTTGTTCAGTGCATCCTTTCTTTTTTTAAACTTTTTTGTCCATGTGTAAGTATCCAGATTATTACTGATGTGGGTTGTTTGGTGTTGATATTTTTATATGAATTCTGCTGTTAGAGGGTTATTATGCTCAAACTTATTTTCATGCAAATTCACTAACACACTAACATCTGTCTTTGCCTCTAGGTAAGGTGCTGTCTCCAGCTAAGAAGACATCCCGCAGTGGTAACCCCTGGGTCTCTGTGCTCCTCTCCTGGTTTCTTGTACAGGTTAGTGGAGATGCAGAGTGGTGGAAATGGTAAATAAAGACGCTGGATACTTCAAATTAGACAAGTGGGGCTTCAAATAAAACAAAAGCAATACTGGCAGAATACAACACAAATGGCATTTTGATCAGATGTAGTGCAGAGTAAAAAAATCTGTGCTAAAGAAGTTTTAAAGTAAAGTAAGATTTAAGATTCTAAAGTGTTGTCAGAAGAGAAGACAAATCTGTTACTGTCTCCTCTCCAACTGTCCAAATTCCAGACACTTTTCTTAAAAAGACGTGAGATATTCACTCACTTGTTCTATTAAAGTGCTAAAAGCCAGAATAAAAAAAAAAGGTTTTTATTGAGTTCACTTGTTCTTTTGTTGAGCGATAAACATAAAATGATCTAAAAATGCAGAGCTTTAAAAGAGTCATGACACACAGAACCACTTGTTTTGATCAAATTGATCAGTGATGAGGGGTCAATGAAGCTCGCTACAAAAGGCTAGAAGAGAAGCTGCCTTTTTGGAAATAAATTCACAGTTGGTGACGCAGTCAGACAAAGTCAGGCCAAGTTCCTGACAGTCTTGTCAGTGAAGTTTTCCTTTTTCTATTGAAAGATACTGAGAGAGCCTCTCCTGGAGGGAATTCTTCCTCCTTCAAACAGAACTGATTCATTGAAAGGAGAAACTGATTCAGTTCAGGTTGTTTGACGTCTTTGTCTTCTGTGACAGTTCAGTGTGCATCCACACACACACACACACACAGCGTCATGCTCTTCTTGAATTTTGTCCATTTGGGTCCATCCCATTCTTGTGAACGTGATATCTCAGGAAATTTCCTCAAATCAAATTCTGCACACATTTTCAAATAATTTGAGAAACACAACAAGGCGCTCGAGGTGTTGATCGGTCAATCACCTGCAGACTGAACTGGACAAAAAAAAGTCCAATTCATGGAATCTTTAAAGGATCTGCTGTTCATGTCTTGAAACCACAGCACCACTTCAGAGGTCTGGTGGAGTCCTGGCCTCAACGGGTCAGGACTGTTCTGGCAGCAAAAGTGGACCAACACAATATTAAGCAGATGGTCATTGTCTTGTGGATGTTGAGTGTCGATACAATTACACTCACAATTTGAATCACTGCGAATGTGTGCAAGGAAGTAGTAGACTTTTTTAAAAGCAGTATTCAGATTCTGCTATCTTGGCTTGGTTGCTGAAGCTTAGATTCACGTCACCATGAAGTTGGTAATCAGATTGAGGAATATTTAATTATTGAATCAGTTCCGACATACATACACCAACGTGGTGCGCCATAACTGTTTGGCTATATAGGCGCTATATAGAAGGATTTTGTAAGGAATTGTGTAATGAACTGGTTGCCTGTGCAAAGATGATGACAGGTGTAAAATGATCTCTGTTTCTTTGTTAGTGCTGCTGATCCATTTAAAAAAAAAAAAAGACAAAAAACATTCTGAGCTGGATAAAATTTAATTTGATGACTGTGTTTACCTGTTTATCAGTTTTCAGAGTAATGGATTCTGTGAAAGGATGAGAGAAATCCAAGAATGATTTCAGGAAAACAGACAGTGACCAATCACACAGAGGCTTGGATGACAGAGGTGCTTTCTTTCTTTGTTCAAAGACAGCAAAAAAATGACTGTGGTAGTTTTTTTCCTCTATTTAGTCAACTGTGTGGAGGAAAAATGACGTCAATATTTTCTAAGGAGAAATATTGGCAGATGGTGAGTGGGCAAGGATAGAGAGACAAAGAGGAAGATCTTAGGAGCAAATAGCCCTAGCTTTCCCATCATTATCAGAGGTGAATATTAAAGGCTGAATATCTTGTTATTATTTGCACTCTTCCTCCCTTTTTTCTCACTCTGTGCTCACCCCCACCCATCCACCTTCCTCTCCTCATCACTCACCACTCTTCAGGATTGGAGGAGGAGCAATTAGATGGAAATCGTTAGCTGCGCCACGGCCATCATAGATTATTGACTCTCTCATCCTCTTATTCTGCTTCTTCCCCTGCCATTTCAATGATTCACTGATGGCAAAAGTCTGATTGTAATCTCACAGCAAACACTCACGCTGCTGGATGAAAAGAAAGGAGGAGGGACAAGGCACAAGTTAAGGGGAAGTTTGAACTAGATAGGACTGGATACTGCAGGTGAGGTGAAAATAGACTGCACCTGAGGACAAATTAGTAAGAAAAGAAGCCATTGTACATACGCCGATCAGTTTAAGTCAGACAATATTTGCAAATGATTTTATTTGTTTATGATTATTTCAATATATTTAAATTTCAATATTGGTTTGAAAACTCCTAAACAGAGTAGTGTCCAGGAAACACCACATATTTCTTTCTGGTCAAGTCATGTTTCTTTGTACAGAAATAAATCAGAAAAAAAACAATTATCTCAATGGTTTTTATAATATCATAGCACTTGGCAACAATGGAGAAGAAAAACTTCCATCTACATAAAAGCTCAATAGAAGCTGCTTTATGTTGTCACAGCTGCTTGCCATGCCTTTATGTTGAGACCAGCCACCCAGCATGGGAAACCTTTTTTTATGATATTATTCTTTGGCAGCTAGCAAGAGCTCATGACTCACAGGAGTGATCATTGACAGGAGCTGGAAAGTTTCTCTGGACAGAGGAACATCTAGATGTTGACCTGCTGCCATTGAGACCTGACCCTAGATGGACCCTAGATGAAGGAGTTTCATTTGTTTGTATGTGCTGTGCAAAGCAAAACAGTGGTTACAAAGTTTTAGAGAAGTTTTACAGTTTATTTAAAAGTTGCATTTTGGTGTCACAGTATCTTCCATTGACCTGTTCGACCATGCTGTTTGAGCAGTTGAACATGGAAATAAAAACTTGAGTGAGCATACTGCGACTGTTACCTGTAACCCCCGAGACATTTCTGGGGAAAAAAAACAGCTTTGTAGTCCAAAGTACTGCTCAGCTGCTTCCTCTCTCTGTCTTTTTCATTTAATAAGAGTCTGTGTGAGCTTTGTGACTTGTCTCACTTAAATTTATGCATACTGCTCTCCAGTAAAAAGTCTTTCAAATTACCACACAAAAAAACATACTCAGGAGAGATTTGAGCACACACACACATTAGCGCGCCCTGACAGCAGTTGTCCATGCCAGCCTGTGTCAGAGTTAATGGCTAATTAATGCTCTGGTAGAGATGGTTCCCAGGGGATCGCTGGAGAAACACCCACTGACTTTGACTGCCAGAGGTCAGAGATACTCTCTCACCTACTTTCTCTTTTTCCGCTCATCTTTTTCGCTCACCCCTCTAATCTTTTTCAGTCTTCATCTCATTGCTCCCTTGGTTCATCTCATGTCATTTTCTCTCGTCTTCAGTGTCTGTCAATACTGTGACATCATTAATCTCAATTTCCCATCATTGCCCAATTTCCTCTCTCTCCCCCTTCAGTTTACTTGCCTCATAGTCACAAATTTAGTGATCTCAGAGTTTCTACTTTCAACCCTTCGTCAGTGAGATGTCCTTGAGCTCAAGAAAACATATTTCAACTCCAGTCGAGTCTCTCGACAGACAGTC
The DNA here is from genome assembly GCA_016801845.1 of Polydactylus sextarius. NCBI lineage: Eukaryota > Metazoa > Chordata > Actinopteri > Polynemidae > Polydactylus > Polydactylus sextarius. The sequence continues at coordinate 6,281,863 of CM028924.1, forward strand.
ATAAAGACTCTGCTCCGTTTCTCTGTACAGTATGGTAATTACCTTTTTTGTTCTGCACAGTCAGTCTCAACAGCTCACATACAGATAAAGAAAGAACAAGATGATGATGATGATGATGATGAAACTTCCAGAACAGAAGAAGTAATGATGCCCCGGGCAGACAGTTTGTTCCTCCATCAAAGCAGGGAACTAGGGTACATGTGCACATTTCAACACAAGGCATTGTTAGTTGAGGATTGTAATTTACACGCTGAATGGACAATTCAACGGATCATGGACAAAAAAACACTGTGCATATTCCAGGATTATTCATTGGAGTTGCTTTAAATGATGGACTTCAGCTGTTGTAGCTCAAATTACTGTTCATTTACTTTTAGGCTTTAATATGAAGAAAAAAAAAAAACAGAATCCTGCATGTGATAATTTTCTTAGATGCTGATACACTTAAGATATATTACACTACAGCTGCTGAACTGAAGCTGCAGCTGTGGTGGTGCAGTTGTAGTACCAGGCCATGATATTTTCAATATTTCCAGCCAGAATACTCTGGATGGTGCATTTGCAAAAGTTTGTGTGTCCTGGTGTTCATACCAAGGTACTATCAATGAGACCAATGCGCTCCCTGAAGCTCCCTGTAGACCACAATCATTTTGTTGGTTTCCTGGCGTTAAGCAGGATGTTGTTTGCATCCCAGTGTCTAAGCTCCTCCATGTAGGCTTTCTCACCATTGTTTGTGATGCAGCAGATGATTTTGTCTGCAAATTTAATGATGGTATTAGAGCTGCACCTGTCGGTACAGTTGTGTGTGTATAGGGAAAATAGCAGAGGGCTAAGGACATGCCCCTGAAGTGGCCCAATGCTTAGAGTTAGTGTGGAGGGGGTGGTGTTACTGACCTGCACTACCTGTGGTCCGTTCGTCAGGAGGACCAGGATCCAGCTGCATAGGGAGGTGTTCATGTGCAGGTCCATGAGCTTCATTATGCTACTGATAATCTTATAATAATACGATCTGTGAGTAGCATTTGCATGTATGTGTTTCCTGTGTAATATAGAGTGAGGGACAGAGGGAACTAGCTGTATATTCAACTTCCATGTGCACATCATCAGGAGGTAGACCAGGTCGTCCACTGATTGGAAGGTCAATGGTTCAATACCAGGTTGATCCACTGATGTATGGATGACAGAAAAGCGCAAGGTATAGAGGTGCTGTGCAAACTGGTAAATGTGACCTGTAGTGTAAAGCAATGTGAGCAGTCACAGTCATTGTTACGTTATATAACACTACTCAATGCACACGCCGACCAGATGAATTGGCGATGTCGCTGAATATATGGCTGCAGCAGGCTTGTGGCGCATCTTGATTTCTTGCAATATGATCAAAAGTCTTAATCCATATCTGCAACATTTTGATACTGTGTTTGCCACAAGACTGTGCTCAACAAGTCAATGTGTATTTTGAGTAAAGTGAAAAAAAATGAAAGATTTATGGCAGTTTGAAAATGTGTCTGACGGTGTGTTTTTTGCCAGAGTGCGAGAGTTCAGTTATAATGGGTTTCAATGAGAGCTGAAGGCACTTCTCAGTGCAAAGAGAGACAGCGCCAAAAAACGCAAAGTCCTGTCGCATTAAGAATCACACCGCCTGATATAGCACAAATGTCTAAATGCGATTTGATAGTGGAATTACTTCCATGAAGTGAAAGATGTGGGAGCTACGAGCACTTAGCTGACAAAAGAGTTGGAAAGGTGCAGCAGCAATGAAAACGTCCATAAAACTATATTATAATATGAATATTTCAACTATACATTGTAGAGAAATTCCCAATAACAGGACCCATGTTCTGAGTGAGTCAGGGGATTTGAAGTTTGAATGGTCTATTTAGCAGCTGAAAAAGGAAAAATAATGTTTTTCAGTATTGAATAAAGGTTTTAATAACAATACTGATGTCAGTGTTCACACACGCAATATTTATTTTCTTTGTATATAACATATTCAACTTATATGTGCACCACACCAGGCGGTCAACTAACTGAAAGGCTGATGGTTCAGTTTCATTCTATTTGGTGCATCAATGTAATTGGTGTATGAACGACAGAAAAGTGCAACTTGTAGAGATGCGGTATAGATGGGTGAATTTGACCTGTAGTGTAAAACTCTTCACATAGAAGAGCAGTCACAAAGACTTGTAATGTGCTGTATATAAAATCAATAAAACCAGTTAAAAACAAAGCTGTATGTAACTTCTCTGTGACATCGTGTGATTTGAACACGTCTGCAGGAGTCTAAGAGATGAGGTTTGTTTTACATTTCATATATAATATGTTAGGTCAGACTTTGTAAGAACTAATCAATCATCTCCTGGTGATAATAAAATGAAACTGATCTGAGTCTCATGACATGTCATTTTTAACCACTGGTAAATGAGACAGACGTCATTTTATCTGAAACTCATTAAGGTTGATTAAGTAAAAGGTCAAATTATACTGCTCTTATAGTGTGAGCTGCCGCCTTTAGTCAGAGTAGAGACACATTATTGTGCAGCTTCACTGTTTGACTGACAGCCTATTTATAAACAGGACCAACAGAGTCATAAGTATTCTTAATATTAATGATCTAGCTGAGTGCCGGTTAAAAACCAAGTATAAAGAGAGACCGTGAGAAGCTTTTCCTTTAAGTGTAATTATACAACCCAACTGTTCTTCAGCTCTTCAGTTGCAGGTAATGAACATTGATTAGGCTCCAACTAAAGTCTGTTGTTATGGTTCAGGTTTTCGTTTTCGTTTTTAGTTATTTTTAACCTGATAGATGTTGAAAGGGAAATCCAATTAGACCTGAAAAGGGGACCTGAAACTTGAACAGAGATCACATCATGCTTTCAGCTGTTAAACATAGTAAATGGTAAAATGGACTACATTTATATAACGTTTTTCTAGTTTTTGAGACCACTCAAAGCACTTCACAGCCCCTCAATATCCATATGAAATAATGGATGGAGTGTCTGGGTCTGGAAAGTGAAGGTGATGCGTAAATGACTTAAACCTGTATTCTATGGAGATTCCAGCAGGGGGTGATGGTGACAGACTTCTGGTTGTATACAAGTCAATAGGAAAATGACCCTATTTCTGTCTTGATTTATTACCTCAATTAACATTTTTCCTGATGAGTTTTTAGTCACAATTGTTAGTTTCACATGTGCTTCTGATCTTCAATTTGTTAATTATGATCTTTTAGTATTTTTTAAACCTACTATAAAGAAACATGTGATCTGGAGCGTCGCTACTGCTGACAGAGGCAAGCTGGTCTCTTTACAGCAGCTCATGTCTGTGGGATGTCATTTGATATTATGTTCAGTTCTTGGTTTTAACTCTTGGGCTGAACTGGATTGGGAGATTGTGTACTAAAAGACCGAAAAAGGTCAGTTTAGTTTTAAGGCAACAATTGTGTTTCTGACACTTATAACTTGTTGATTTTGATTTGGTGCTGCGTTGAGTTATTGATATCATCCCTTGACACTTTCTTTCCAACGTGTCACTCAGAAATTAACCACTATTCTTCTTAATGTATGAATGTATTGTTAGTGTGTGGCTGTTATTCAGAATAATGATTCAGCCCAGTAGACTGAGACTCATACACACGTTAGAATCTATTCGGAAAAGTTTATTCGCAAACAATGCCATTGAAAATTAGGGTTCTTTTGCACAAAACAGAGTGTTTGGAACATTTGTCATGGAAGAATTTTCTCTCTTTAATTCTGCAAGTTCAAAGACTTGACTGTAGTTGCATTTTACACTAGTTATTACCATTTAAAAAAGTAGCGTCATAGTTTTCTCATATTTAATTGTAAATAAAACAGCCAGGCAGAGAGCATTTAACATCTGTGGTGAAAGAGCATCTCCCATCATTCACAGCAGACGGACATATCCCCACACTCATCCTGATGCATCACCGTTTTATACAATGATGTGTGCAAATCAAAAATGGCTGAGTTCAGAAATTAGTGTGGTACGGTGTCACAGTGAGTTGCCATTTGCCTGTTACCATTCATATTTAAATGGTGTAGCTTTCAGTGGCTATTTGGGGTTCAGTTTTTTTGTTCAAAGACACTTGGACATGTGGACTAGAGAAACAGAAAGTGAACTCTACTCTACCTCCTGAGCAACAGGAGTTTGATATTTTTTTTTTCCTCTTTAAAATGCTAATGTTTTCTCCTCTTTCCGGTCCCCTTCTTTCTCTCTTCCTTTCCTCTCTCTGTCCAGCTGGTTCTGTTTTCGGGGAAGCTCAACACCATCGCCAGCATTGTGACCATCTTCTTCCTGCTGGTGTATGCTGCTGTGGACTTGGCCTGCCTCGCTTTGGAATGGGCCTCTGCACCCAATTTCAGGTGCACACACACACACACACACACACACACACACACACACACAGAGTTCACCTATGATGTGACTACTGCTTCCGCACTAAACACTCTCTGCTGTTGTTGTCGTTGAATGTGTTGCTGGTGTGTATGTATGTGTGCTAGGAGGCGGTTGCTGTGGCAACAGTGTACTAATTAAAAGACATAAAACTGGCTGCCGCTTACAGCTCCACCTTGGAGAGGACCGACAGTAAAACTGTGTGTTTGTTTTGTGCTTACAGATTTAAATTTACAGTGTTCGTGTGTGTGTGTGTGTGTGTGTGTGAGGACACTTGCAATGATCCTGATTTATAAAAGTGATTCTCACACAACAGCAGTATAACATGAAGACAGGGTGGTTGTGAGCGTAGCTTGATGATCACATCACAACATCAGCGCGGCCACCGTTTGATATTCGATTCACTCTGCAACTTTTTTTTTTTTTTTATGAGATCCTCCATATTTTCTGTGTGACACGTTGATGGTGTCACACAGAAAATATGTTCTCATCCAAATCTGCTCTATCTTTAATTTCTAAAAGTGTATCTACAGATCCAATAAACCTGTATTGTTTTTTGGGGGGGGGTTTTCTGGCGACACACCTCCTGTGATTGAATTCCTCCACTGGCTGTGAAATACATTTCAAACACGATAACTGCTGCTGTTTTTATTTGTAATGGAACAGAGAAACTGTTTAAACACCATGCATCACTTTACTGTGGTAGGACAGATCGCCTGCAGGGCTGCGTTTGGTGTTTTATATTCCTCTGCGGCGATGGTTGTGGAAAATGAGTGGAAAGACGTGTGAGAACATTTGCAGCTTTTCACATCGAGGATGCATCAGTCAAGTCAGTGACACACACGCAGTGTAAATACATACACAGTGTAAAAACAATGAAAGCGAGGAGTTATTCCCTCTCAACAAGTTCTGTTTGTAATATTGATCGTCGGCGCAGTGGGATTTATTGAACTGTTGTGCTTCTGAATATTTGTTCGGATAATGAAAGTGGATAAAAGTGACAGTTCATGTTGGAGCCACTCGCTCCAATCGCATCCCTGTTTTTTTCTGCTGAATACACAGATGTTTTAGAAGCGATTCACTTGTAAGATAAAGCTGTTCCAACAAAAGCCTCTTTCTATATTTAACACTGATGCAGAGCGTTTACACCAGTTAAACAGGTGATTCTGATGCCAGACCTCTAACTTCCGGAGAGGTCACAAGTGGAATCAAAGCAGTAAGATGTTCCCAGCAAATATTTCCTTCATCTGTGACTGAATAATACTGTTTCAGGCCTTTCTAGTGCTTATGAAACTGCAGAGCAGCTGCACGGTAACAGTAGTTCTATTATGAGCTGTGGTATCACTTGTTTATGTGAAATAGAAATAACTCTGCCCCTGTCCTTTCTGTTTTAAAGAACCTTCAGTGAAATTAACATACGAAACAAACTGAGCCCTTATTTTGTATATTTATTTACACCAATAATTTAAAAATCTTACTTTAACAAATAATTGTTTTTAACACCTGGAAAGTGTGAGAGATATACTTTAAAAGCAGCAGAGGTAACTTAGACACACTGTTAAAATAATATTACCTATCGTATTGTACACAACAACAGTATATTAAAGGTAAATTCAGTCCTTGACAATCACATATATTCACATACTGATGAATCAGGCATCAGAGGCTGTTTGGGATTCAGTATCATCCCTTATGACACCTTCACACATGGACTTGAGGGAGTTGACCCAAGGAAAACAAACTCCCACAACAGATATCACAGAAAGCTGCTATCAGCCTCTTACAGCTTTTCTTGATACATAGATTTTTAGATGAATTGCTTCCGACACTTGTCTGACTGAAGGCAAATACATAGTAACCACTTGGAGTCGCCCTAACAGCGAAATGCAGCTCAAACACACAAATCTTGAATGGGTTTGTGGATCGTGCCACATGTTGGTCTCCCAGTCTGTTGGCCAAGACCAACGTTGGTTAAAGTTCTTTGTTGACTCAGTCATCAGGGACGTGCGGGTCCATATCACAGCTAACGCTCACTGAGAATGTGTGTTGTTCGCTGCCACGTGAACCAGGTTGCTGACCAGTGATTTGTGTTAATGATGAAGTTTGCTGTAAATTGTAACAAACAGCTGATGTTCTGTACGTTACCAACAGCTGCTTCAGATAATTCACATGCTTCAGGTGTTTCTGAAGACAGAAGGCAACAATAGCAGCTGTCATGGCCGCTGATGCTGGAGTTCACGTTCAGGTTATGAGTTCTGTGAGACCTGAGTTGTTATTATGATGGACATGGTTAGAAGAAGGAAATTTTAAAATAAGGCTTCGAAAAAGTTCTTTAACCTTTAGGAAATAATCAATTGGTTGTCTGAATTTTCTTGGAAAAGTGATATTTGCTTGGTTTTAAAATTTTAACCCGGCAGACATTGAGTCAAGTTTCAGTACATCGGGCTGTGTCTCATTTCACATTCGTATGAGCTGAAATGAATCAGTCTGAACTACCACAAGAGTGCACTGTCAGCACCAGAGTGCAGCGCGTGGTGTAGTTGCTGGTTGTGGAGGAGTGTGACAGAGTAAATCAGTGTGCCCAGTGTTTTCTCTGGTGCCTTCCATGTACAGCGCTGCGTGTTATCTGCTCGTGCCTCGTTATCGCTGTGTGACCGCTGGCAAAGGCTGCAGGACACAAAGTTAGCTGCTAAACTTTTCCTACCGTCGATCTCTCCTCCCCCCTCCCTCTCTGTCAGCTGGGGGACTGGGGCCCCTGCAGCTGATAAGGCAGCTTGTTCTTTGGCCCTCCGCCTGCTTTGGGCCCCCCCTCCCCTCCTCCCTTGAGTTAATTCTGTTAGAGCATTGTTGCTGTGTCACCGGGCAAATTTTAACACCAGTTTGTTTGTGTGTTTATTGGTTCATTTATTTATTTATGTTTATTTATTTATTTACTTATTTATTTCACTTCTGTGCTGCTTTCACGTAGCTCTCTGTCTGGCTCTCTCCCATGTCTCTTTCCAGGCGAAAAGAATTAAAAGCCATTTAGCGCCGTCTCTCCCCCTGAGAACTGCTCTGTAATTAGCATAACTAATTTAGCAGAAATATTTTCCTTTCCCTTAAATTTGCTGTTGTATAGGGGAGGGATTGAAATTATGATGTAGCGGAAAAGATGTCTGGTTGTTAAGTGTGTGTGTGTGTGTGTTTGTGTGTGTATGTATGAGAGAGTGTGAGTGAGTGTCTGCCTGTCTGTTTTGCTTCATTTGTGTGCGGTAGTAATTTTATCTTTGAGTGTGTGTGTGTGTTTCAGTGAAGCTCGTGTTAGCCACAGCTTTATCAGCAGCGTATCCGGCCGTGTGGAGGATTCCTCAGGGGGTTGCTCTGGTATCTGCCGCTGATGCTGCATGGGGCAGTGGCCACTTGAACTTGGGGCTTAAATACGCATGATAAACACACATGCACATATAAACACACCCCGTGTGACAGGGTCACTGGCCAGGATTCAGGGCACGACTGAGCACTCTGTAGTGATGCCAGAGGATTTTTGTGGAGAATGTGAAGCCGATGACCTTCAGACACCCTGGAAACAACAGAAACGCACACATTTTGACTTTTGTTATTTTTACCAGCTTTGCAACATCTGATGTCCAAATTGCAGGAGCATTCTCTGCAGCCATCTTTGTTGTAATAATCTGTGAAGTGAGCAGCTTTTTTAAAAAAAAAAAAAAAAAAAAAAAAAAAAGCTTTGTCCTCTGCTCAGCCTTGTCCTTTGTCCAAATACGAGTCACAGTGATTTGACTGGAGCGTGTTATTAAATGAGAGTGTGGCTGTGTAAAAATCCAGATGGATCATCAGCTGTGTCTGGATGGATGAGAGGAAATTGGTTGTTAGAGAATCATTATGTGTTAATGGGATGGTGTGACTTGATGCGGCCGAAGATAAAGGTGCCTGAGTCCAGACTAGATATTCAGAACCTGTCATTTAAGTTGGGTCGTCCTCTGACGGTCTGAATTCACAGTCTTGGTTTGTTTTCCTCTTAGAAACAGTATGACAACTGTGTTTTTGAAGTTGGACATTGATGGACTTTGACCGTCCAAAAACTGTCCAAACAGCTGAGTAATTCTTCTGTGATTCTAGAAAAGTTCTGTAACATCTCAGTAAAACGATCAGATGGCTTTGGGCTTAAGAGTAGTTACAGAGGTACTGTTGGTCAGTTCAGATGAAACACTAAGCGAAGTTTCATCAAATTACATTTTTGCTTTGATTTTGACAAGAAAAAATTACTTTGCAGTTGGTCTGAACACACTGTGAGACACAAATATTTACATTTATGAGCGGCCCAAGTTGACTGACATGACATGAAAACGTAAAAAAGATTTTATTGGATAACAAGATGACCTGAGACTGGCCCGGTGTTACTCAGTTAACTGAGGTGAGCTGATTATCATCGTATTTCAGGCTTATCCAAATCAAATGATTTCTTAAGTTCTTAAGTGGTTTCATAAGGTCAGTCCAGTCTCCACTGGTATGGTGCCAGTATTTAGACGCTGCCTGATGTAACGTCTTACACACTCACTGACCCCTCCACTTATACAGGCTGGCATCTGCTGGCAGCTCCTCTGCATCTCGACTGCGTGGATGAAATGTCTGTCCCTTTTTTCCCTCAGCTATGACGTGTCTCTTGGCTAAAGGCCGTGTCTCCTCTCTTCATCCTCTTTGCTCCCTGTTTCTTTTTTCTTAATGTCTCTGAGGACTTGATTGGCAGCGAGTATTTTCAGTGAGTTTTTGCTGTGTCAGCTAAGTGACATCAGTCACTGGAGAACAAGAGAGAGACGGGGGAGCAGGGGTGAGAGTAGGTGATTGTATGGGGGGACTGTTGCCACTTGAGGGAAGGAATGGGACGGAGAGACAAAAGAGATGGGTTGGGTGGACTGTGGGGTGAGCTTTTACTATAATTACACCCAGGATGGAGAGAGGGATGAGAAGAAATAAAAGCAAAGTTTAAAGACGGTGGAAACCTGAAGTGAAACCTTTCTTTGACCATCTGACTAACTTCACCACTGGGACACTCAGTTTTGTGTCCCATGTGATCTAAATGCTGCTTTCACTCTGACAAGAGGAATAATTTTTACCATTTGTCTGGAATGTAGAGTCTGATAAAAAGTGAAATGGCTGAGTCAACTGTTTGAATTATAAATCCAGCGTTTACATTAGTAACATCAGGCTCAAGTAAAGCAGCTCAGCCTGTGTATCTCTGTATTCTAAAAGGAAAAAGGGTTTTGATTTTGTTCTTGGAGGACAACTCCAGCATGATGATGATTCTTGCTCTCAATCTATTTATCTGCAAGACTTGGAAAAAGGCATAAATAACTCAACAGCAGCTCAGTGACGGAGGAAAAAAAGCAAAATCTCCAGTCAAATTAGAAATGTTTTGTCGGGGATCAGCCCATGCAGATCCAAAAACCCAGCCTTCCCCTCCACACATCTCTGCACCACCTATAACACTTCAGGTGATGATCAGATTGTTTTAACTGTGTTCATTTGGGTCACAATGAACAAAGGTCCAGCCATCAGGTGCTCACCAGGAGCACCTGGGCACCTCCTAATGGAGTTTTTTCTCCCGACTGGTAAGAGACCTTGGGTGGACCCAGAACAGACTGTAGAGATAATACATGCTATTTAACTGGAAACCCCTCCAGGATCCTCCACGAGGAGCTGGAACCTGGACAACCTGCTGCCTCTATGACCCAACCCCTGGAACTGACATATATAACAGTGACAAAGACCCATATCACACAATAAAGTGGAAAAATAGCATGTGACAGTACACACTTGTCATTAGTTTTACACATGTTTTATGTATTACAAACCATCCTGAGAGGGACACAATATCATGTGTTCCTAATTTTGTCACAGAATATTTCATTCTAAAGCACAAATGTCGATGTCATGGTGGCACACTAACTCCTGTATCTGTATAAATATGTATAGTGTAAACTACAGTGTCTGTCGACACCACTGGCTCTAACATGGAATAGATCTGCTGTTGCAGTTTCCAGTCAGCCGGCTTCAGACTGTCGACCCAGGCCGGTTCCGGGTCACTTTGGGGCCACCAAGGTGCTAGTGTCCCAGGTCTACTAGCCCCATAGCCACTGTTCAGATTGTCAGGCTACTAGCCTCTCCAGATTACCCTTCAGCGAGCCCCCGTTCAAAATCATAAATACATTTCTGCACTGCCATCTTTATTGCCTCCACCTGCTGTCTCCACACCTACAGCAACGGGTTGACCCCACCTCTAGGCCCAAGTGGCCCAACGTTTTGGTTGGGCCAGAAATCTGGAGCTAGTGGCCAAATGTGGAGCTAGTGGCCAGCCCGGCTCAAGACATGTGAAAGCAATTAGCCCCATCACGCTTGGTTAGCTCGGCTTTGGCCCGACAGTGTGAAGCCGGCTACTGGCTGAGACATTGAGTTTTGAAAGTACTGACTCTCCAGTTTCCAACCTTCGACCTGCTCACACATTCGTGTGCTCGTCTTGACCAGCAGGAGGGCTAGATGACCGTGTCATGGCCATATCAGTCAATCACTCTTGTTTTTCTTTTCTCCTTTAATTCAGCCTCCTGGTGTTCTCACCCCCGCCATCCTCTCAAGTGGTGACTTGAGACTCTGGTGACTCTTTTTTTTTTTTTTTTTTTTTTTGACTCTAAATTTGATCTGTGAAAGAAATCGGTCGCTCATCTGAGCCATATTGTGTAATTACAACCGGGGACTACTTTAATGGCTGTTTATCCACAAGCTGCAGTTATTGCAGGGAAATTGAGGTCAATTACATGATCATCTACAAATGTGAGCGCTTCCACCCTCTGTACTGCAGCCGACTGCACAACCTCCTCCAAGTCACTTACACTTAAATGGCACACACGTGCGAGTACAGTTTGACAGGTTCAAATGTGGTTTAATTACAGCAAGTGCACTCATTCATATATGAATTCCAGCCCATGCATACAAACACAGAGCGGTCCACTGCAGCAGCAACTTATTATCTGCGTCTGGGGTTTGTTTGTTATAATTGCTTTTGTCCCAGCATTAAGTCCACATTTATTTTGATGCTGCCGTGCAGTCACGCATTAGGAAGCGACTCTGTAGGTGAATGTGTGTGTGTGTGGGAAGTTGGGGTAAAGTCATTATGGAGGCTCAGACATCATTTTTCCATAGAGTCTGACTCTTTTTTTTTTAAAGTTGGAAGAAAATTTGTTCACCTTGCCATGTCCTATTTACAGTCAAGGGTATGTGGGTCTGCGTTACTACGAGTTTGTGTGTTGTCTTTCTGCCTTGATGACATCAGCCAACACACACTGTTAATTAGTATTCTGTTAACAGTGGTACAATTTTGAACTGGAGGATCAGTCATAAAACACTGGGGAATGATGTAGCATAGTGCAAGAGGGATTTTTTTATATGTATTATTTATGTTTTATTCTGATGTCAAAAGCCAAAAAACGGCTGAAAGAACGGGATCACAAATGACCAGTGGGTGGATTGTAAGTGAGCCGAGGTCATAACGGAGAACAACAACAAAAAAAGCTAAATGCGTTGATGTAAGGATGAATGGATGTGGCACAAAACACTCAGACAAATGTGTTAGCAGATAAGGAAAAGGTTCCGAAAAATACAAGCAGCAAGGAATCATCATTAAAACGCTGTCTATTAATGTCTAACAATTTTCCCACATCTCAAATGAGACTGAGACTGAAGTCAGGGCACACACTTAAGTGTACTCCATTCCAGCATGTTAAATGACAGGAGAAAAAAAAAGAGACGGCAAAAGATAACTCAAAATCTGACTGAATGCAATCAAGTGTTGTTTTCTAAAACTGGAGACCGCAGCGTGGGAATAAGGTCAGTTACATGCAGCACATTGTCTCAGATTGTGTTTCTTTGCTCTCAGTAGACTTTAATAACTCAATACAACAACCTTGTCCCAACCTTTATTCCCACTCAGGTGGATGGATAACCACGTTAGGAAAATCTTAATTTCATTCCAGCCACAGTTCCTCTGTGGTTTGTGGAAATCTGAGAGTTGTGGGTTGTTGTTTCCATATCAACTTACTGAAGTTTACTGGAGAGCCACATCAGAGTTAGTTTATCTGTGTTTATCTTCAGAAGGCCAGGGCATGTTTACAAAGTGTTTGATTTAATATGTCTGGTTAAAAAAAATAAAAAAATAATTTTGGATAATGTGGTGCACATTTCAACTTCAGTCGTCCGTCTAAGTACCGCCATTGACCAAGTTCATCCATTTATGGCTGCAGTTTAGCATCTTCTATTGGATACTTCCTGCAGGATAATGATTGTAAAAAATTCTCAGAGAAACATTTCCACCATCTGGTGTGTCTTTGAGGAAGTGGGGGAAAAAAAAAAAGCGTTAGTGTTGTGTTCCACATTAAGTGTTGGGGGTCAGGCAAGAATTTTCTGTCATGTCTTACAAATCATTTTTATCAGCCAATAACAAATTAATGTGCAAATGAAAAGCAGCAATAGCGAAAGTTTTCAGACACAACAGTGTCGGTGTTCATCTGTTTGTATAGACTGTCTCTGAAATCTTTAAATCTTGTGTCTGTCCGTGTGATTAAATCACACAGAGCTCCACAACTCTCAGACAACACTTGTTTTGATTATTTCACTGCAGCCGCATATTACCTTCTCCATATGTATGTGTCTGAAATTAAAGCATGTGGTTCTCCATCGTATCAGAGATGTGTTGTCTCTGAAGCATTTTCTGTGGCTCCACAGTAACATTTCCACTCCTGTTCTCTTTCCAGACCCACCTTTCGTTACTTCACCTGGCACACGTGCGTGCTGGGCATCGTGGGTTGTGCCGTCATGATGTTCCTGATCAACGCCATCTATGCCTCAGCCAGCATCGCATTCATGCTGCTGCTGCTCCTGCTCATTCACTACCTCAGTCCCACCTCCAGCTGGGGCTACATCAGCCAGGCTCTCATCTTCCACCAGGTCTGAGGCACATGCAAGAACACACACACATACACACACTGTCTCTCAATACTGCATTGTCATTACCAGAGCAACTAAAATCTCATCCCCTCACTGTTACAAGAGCCTGTACCTCTGCCAAGCAATCATTCTATCAGGTTTATAGACACACACAAACACACACAGTCAGACTGTTCTCTGCATCTCCCTTTAGCCGAACGCTTAAGAGACAAACACACACATTTCCCTCCCTCTCTTTTCCCACACAAGACTGCCTCATCATTTCTACAGCAGTGATCTATCACGTTTATATCAGACACACCAGACACACACACACACATACAACTGCACCCCTCCTCTCAGCAAAGTTCTCTACATTTTTGACGCACGTAAACAGCTTCACATCATCCAGCTCTCCATGTCCTCTATCTGCTGAGCCTGTTGCTCTCAAGGAGAGGGGCCACTGTTGCCAGGAGGGCCTGTTGCCGAGGTGTGTGTGTGTGTGTGTGTGTGTGTGTGTGTGTGTGTGTGTATGTGTATGTTTCTGGGGTGGGGGTGTTGGCTGTATTTGCCAGGATGCGGAGTATTATTACAATCACTTAAGTTGTTGTGATTGTTCTCCTCACCTCTCCCTCCCTCTGCTGGTTCGTTCACCTCGACCCCCTCCTGGAACCTCAGTTTACCAGCTCTTGTGGCCCCATAGCACAGACAGAAGGTGATAAGTTGTTGGCTTGTTAGTGTCGTGGATAGACTGAGCCTCTGTATGAAGTGACTGTTCACATTCAATCAAATGCTACAAAGAAACAGAGACTCTCAATCTGTGTCTTGTCTCAGCTGAAGTTTATTGTTGTTATTCCACATTAGAATGTTTAATGCACAGTCAAATAATGTCATGGTATATATATTACTATTATTATTGTTAGTGCCAGGACTTAAACATTCATTTTTTTCTTTTAAATAATCTGATTTACACACTGAAGTGATAGCAGCAGGAGTGTGTGTTCAGGTTTCCCTTCTGTGTGCAGTCCTCTCTTGTGGCAAGGTGCCAACTGGGTAACATTGAAGCAGGAATGAAGACGCAACAGTTCACAAAACAAAGAAAATAAAACCACAAGAAGAGATAACAGGCGGCAAATGACGGTGTTGAGGAGAGAAAGAGAGCGAAGAAAAAGACAAACTGAAGCAGGAATCGCTGATGATATCGGTGAGGAAAAGATAGAGACGGACTATAAGCAGGGGGAAGGGATGAGTGATTGAGAAACTAAGTGATGGATGAGACTGAAGTGACAGAGAAATGATGATAGCATGATGGATGAGAAGACTGGGAATGGAGAGATAAAGAGAGAGAGACAGATGATTAGATGAGTGGAGGCAGTTGGACTTTGTATTTGGGAACTATTCTTGTATTTTGTTGTTTTTTCCAGAAAGTGGACAGTTACCAGGATGATGTTTAACAGTTATATCTTCATCAGTGATGTAGCTTCTTTAGACTTCAAGCTGAACTGAGCTCAGAATGAGGCTGCTGCGTGACACCAGACAAGTATCAGTATTTCATTTGTCCTACAGTTTTTTCTCATTACCTGAAGTCCATTAAAGTCTTTCCAGCTCAAAGTATTTTTTAAGTATTTTAGGTTTTTTTTCTTTTTTTGGTTGGTTGGAAGTTTCTCTCTCCCAAACGTTGGGGTGTTTCTGGCAGTGAAAAACTGTCACTGCTTTAATTGACTGGAGTTACTTTAGGCTCCGCTTTCTCCTTCCAATCTGCCATAAATGTGAGGTGACAGGTTGACAAAGTCTCGAAACCTCTCCACATCACATCCCTGTTGTGCTGCTGTCAGAGATGACTTTTCCACCTTTTCTTTAACACCGAGAAAATGTTACTCACTCCCCTTCTGGATGGGGGGTGAAAGCCATGAGAATCACTGACTTGAGCTCTGCCGTTGCCCTCCTCTTCCCCGAGAAATACATTCGACAGTGCTGGCAGCAGCTTTAACATGGTGACACGTCGTTGCTGAGTTAATGCTCATAAATGCCAATGAGAGTATCAAATGAATGGTAATCATTCCTGCGAGACTTTAGGTTCACATCTAATGTTTGGTTCCACTTGGTCACATTTCCTTAATGGTCCCCCGATGCCACCTCATCAGCACAATGTTAGAATCCTAATGATGGTGGAGTTGTAGTGTTGTTGTGTGCAATGCACCAAACACATGCTCCTACGAATCACCGATGGGTGCAGTGTTATCAATAAAGCTTCGTATGATACACATGTAGACACACATACAAACCTTCTGGGGTCTTACTCTAATGTGACGCTTGATTAGAGGTGTTTGTCTCTACATTAAGAGACAACAGTGTCATTAAAATATTACAGCACGTACACACATATTCACAAAATGTAACTTACTCTGTATATCTGTGTGTGCGCGCATGTGTGCATGCGTACGTGCTGCCTGCCTCTCGGCCATGTGAAATAATGGTGCACTCAGTGCTCAGATCTTTGGATCTGCTAAATTCTACTAATGAAAAGTGCAGCCAGGAAAAGGCTCTCGCAGCTTCACATAAAACCAGAACTGTGTGTTTTTATATTTCCACATTCCCGAAGAATGCAGTAATACATTTAATATATTTAATAGCTACGGTGCAGATGTGTGAGGATGTGCATGCATCACTGCTTCACACTTCTCCCTGTCAAGTGGATTATTATTCAAACGTTCTGTTTTGCATCGAGTTTTCCAGTCTGTTTGTAAGATAGCCTAACCAGATGTTAGCTGAAGTTAAATATTTACTTTACAAGTGCCAGTGTCATCAGTCTTAACATGTCAAGTGTTGAGGCCACTTCTGCTTGTTTAATTAAAGTCTTAAATGTTATGAATGTCTTTTAGTTCTGTGCATATATCAAACGCATGGACTCAAAAATATGTGTAACAGTCGAGCACACCAAATCTTATCAACCAAAATGAAAAATCATCAATGATAAAAAGGTTTGAATTTCCAGCATATTAATCATTTTAACATCTTTAGACCAAACGTACTGAAATGTGTTCTGATATGTTTACACTCAAAACTTCAAGCAGTAAAGTTGCCTCAGGATCGTAACACAAGTTAGTTTGATGTTTTTATGCTGTTGAGCTACGATATGCAAACTTGCTCATTATGGTTCATCTGTTTAATGAAAATAAAGCCACACTGATGAGTTTGTGGACATGGTGTCAACAAGTTTAGACTCCAGATTTAATAGAGGAGGATATTTAACAAGAAAAATTCAGTGTTGTTCTTACAGTTCTCTCCTTTCACTTACAGGTGCGTAAATACCTGCTGATGCTGGATGTGAGAAAGGACCACGTCAAGTTCTGGAGGCCTCAGGTCTTGCTGATGGTCTCCAACCCTCGCAGCAGCGTGGGTCTCATCACGTTCATCAATGACATCAAGAAAAGCGGCCTGTATGTGCTGGGACATGTGCAACTCGGAGATCTGAGTAAGGACGCTGGCGTTGACTTCATGTTGTAGTTTGTTGTGACAGTTACTGTACAGGCTGCACCCTCAGACTCTTACTTTGAAACACTGTCCTTTGAACGATCAAACAAACAGCATCGAGCTCCAGCTTCTTCTGATCATCGAGATATTTTGGAGTTTAGCCCTGCACCGTTTCTCATGTGAATCAGCTCAGTGTGAGAGGGCAACTGTTAATTATGAGTAAAACAAACAAGGGACGGTGACAGGATGAGGTGGATATTTAACTGCCGACTTCAAAGTCGTTGCTTATTGTGTTATTGCTATTGAGTTGTAAAAGTTTCCACTGAATTGTTCTTGTTGTCGACTGGTTCAATATTTCAGAGTACAGATTTCACAGTAGAGTAGTGGACCTTGTTTAGCATGACATTAACTCAGAGAAGTCATCGTTAACATAATGCTGCGAAGGCGTCTGGGACTCTTCAGCTGAGTCACACATTTAGACGTTTCAAAGGAGCCGAGTCATTGATTGTTGTCTTTGTCTTTTGAGGATGTGCTGGAGGTTTTTATGTGTTGATGAGAGATCAAGACCTGAATGGAATCTTCAGAATCCAAATCCCACTGAGAGTTTCACAGTGGAGAAATGATACGTTCATTAGCCACAGAAGGACCCTTTTCTCACTCGATGAGCCACTTGCTCTTGAGAAATATGAAGAAGTCATTCATTCACATAATTACACACAAGAGGAGTTTGTTGGACTCTGAGCTACTTCCACTCTACCCTGCTGATGTATTTTAAGTCTGTCCATTGATTCTTTCTCTTGTGTGGCAATCATTGGCTTCAAAGCAGAATACACCACACACAACAGTGTTAGTTTGTTTTAACACTGTCCCTAACACAGTGTACTGCAGTGAACTCTACATATAAACTTGTGTTTTTGTTATGTTTCTATGTCTCTAGCTCTTTCTTTGCCTCTTTCTCTGTTTTTGGCCTTGTCTTTCTTTGTCTTTACTTAGACCTGCCAGTCATATTTTTATCATTTTGTTTTGTCTTCCTCCCCCTCATAGACACATTACCATCAGACCCTTTGCAGTCTCAGTACGACTCGTGGCTGTCCCTGGTGGACCACCTGAACATCAAAGCTTTCGTCAACCTGACCATGGCCGATTCCGTGCGTCACGGAGTCCAACATTTGCTCTTCATCTCCGGACTAGGTCAGTGTGACCGTCTGTGTCTCTAAATAACAACTCAGGTTTCTTTACGTCATCATTTTTCTGATTATTAGTTAAAAATACATGTTTGTTATGTGTAGAAATACTCAGCAATCCTGGTTGAAACTGGAGAAGAATGATTTATTTCATTATGACCGCTGGAGAATTTCCATTTTCCTCCGGTAATTCTGTCTCAGTTTCCACTTCCGGTTCTTTCACTACTTCCTTTAAAACCAATACCTTCGGCTTTTCCACTTCCATTCCTCTCAGCATCTCCTTTTCTCCATTTCTTCTTTATCATGAATTCAATAAATGTTGTGGTTGAGCATAGTGCTCAAGTTTTGTCTTTCACAGAAACTGATATTTAAGATCTTCTCCTCAGTAACTCCAACTGCAACCTAAAGAGATTTGAGGCAGGAATTGTCTGGGTTTCTTCATGTTTTCTGTCTTTCTGTTTTCGAGTCTTGTCACTCATGTCTAACTTTAACTTTATCTCTTCGTTATTCGGCATGTTCTTCCTGTCTCTCATTGGTCTCTCTCTCGGCTCTCACTCCCAACGCTCGTCTTCTTCACATCTGACTCTGACTTTCACTTCATCAGACAAGGACTGAAACTGTGCAGCTCAACAAATCAATGATCATAATGAATAAATCATTTGCTGTAGACTATAAGAAGAGCGCATGTCTCGTTCTTTCCCTGATCCGTCTTTTCTGGTTCTTCCAGGTGGGATGCGTCCCAACACCCTCGTCCTCGGGTTCTATGACGACTGCCTCCCAAAGGACAGGATGGTTGGTCAATCTAGTGAGTCCACAGATCACTTGGGCCCCTCTGAGGATCTTGAGCAACAACCTCCTCTCTTCCACTTCGCCTCCCTGCGGGGGTCCGGCAACACACAGGATTATGGTGAATCTGGTGATGGGAAGGTTCTGGGCCCTCAGGAGTACATAGCGATCATTGCTGACGCCATAAAGATGCTTAAGAATGTGGTGCTGGCTCGATACTTTAACGACTTCGACCGAGCTCAGGCCCTCTCGCCGCCCTCCTCCTCTTTAGGGAAGGGTGCTGTGTATGTGGATGTGTGGCCGGTGAACCTCCTGCGTCCTGACAGCTGCTGCTACGTCGATACCTGCTCTCTGTTCCTGCTGCAGCTCGCCTGCATCCTCAACATGGTGAGAGCCTGGCGGAAAGCTACGCTCCGCCTCTACCTGTGCGTAGAGGAGGGACGGAGTGTGAGAGGCTCTGAAGAGAAGCTGGGTCAGCTGCTGAAAGAGCTGAGAATCAAAGCTCAGGTGTACCCTGTGCCCTGGGATGAGCAGGTGGCGCTACACTGGCAGCGTCAAGGCAACTGGGTCAAGAAGCAGCAATCACCACCTTCCGATTCTGACAAAGAAGAGACGAAGCTGAGAGCTGATGAGGAGGAAGAGGACGAAGATGATTACGTCAACAGCTTCCCGAGCAACACCACACGCCTGTCAGATGACTACCTGTCAGCTGTCAACAAGCTGATCCTGGACCAGGCCCGACCACCACCCGCTGTGCGTTTCCTGTACCTGCCCCGCCCTCCAGCTGACACCCGACGCTACACCACTTATTTACACCAGCTGGAGCTACTGACTCGGGACCTGGGCCCCACTCTGCTCATCCACGGAGTTACACCTGTCATCACCACTGATCTTTAAGAAAACCCCCAATCAAACTACGCCACCCCCTCCACAACCAACACCCTCCAAAGTGGGACCCATACTGTGGCGTCGCATTGACTCACAGACACCAGCTGCAATGTTGTACACAGTACTAACCACTGTAGAACAAGATCTGTAAAGACACAGATATTTTTAGATTATTTAAAACGAATACCAGGAAACAGATGGTACATCTAAGCCACTTGGTGTTACAGAACATCCTGACCAAATATCTAACCTTTTCTTGATTTTTTTTTTTAATCTGTTTTCAGCTTGTAGCTGTGATTATGCAGTTGAGCGCGGAATTTACCGCAGTGTTAAACCTTGTTGTGTCTTCTAAGGTGAATGTAGGAGATGTGGAGGTAGCCAATCTAAACCAGTGACAAATGGCGCACAATTTTTTTTTAGAAGTGTAATACTCTGATCTCCACTCTAACCTGTCCTGTCATTCCATTAACTACGTCTTCATTTCCAACTGTAACAAAGAGATTCAGTCTAATTCCTGAAGCTGAATTTGAAGTTTCCCCTGACCCTTGATCTTTGCTGCTGCTCAGATTCCACACAATGATCATTCCATATGTTTTCAGATCAGAAAGTGCCTTTCTATATTCACGGAGCCTTGGAACAGTCACTCTACAGGAAATCTGCTTTTCCATTTTAAGAGCTTTAGAACAAAAGAAACAAGGATGGTGCTGATGTGGAAGTTTTAAAAGGTTTTATCCCAAAAAATGATTGTGTTTGGGATCTCAGGAAGACATTCCTCTTTTCCAAATGCACTTTTGTCCTTCCTCTTCCAAACTGCAATGATGTGCAGCTTTCCAAAATGATTTCAAACATGTTTACAGCAGCAGTAACTACTGTGATTATTCATGATATTTTATAGATTTTTTTTTATGTGTTCTGTTTTTACTCATTAGTGACCACATTGCCTGAACAGCCGCAGTGCCCACAGGAATTTCAGAATGTGCTCTGCTTTACAGCAGCAAACTTTTACCTTTTAAAGTTTTCATAGCATTTAAAGTCAACGTGTGTATCTTTTACCAAACAATGGTGTTTATGGGATATATGCTGAGCATGTAGCATATACCTTTAGTCATCCATCCACAAAACATATACTAACGTTAACTAAGGTGAGCTCCTGGTCATGTCAGACCAAGTGATGCTGTAGCAGTAAACACCATCAGACTGTGCTGACTTCAACATGTCAGAGAAAGATTGTGATATTTCTAATATTTCTGCTCCTCGACACGATGCATCACTGTTTCCTCTGCAGCTGATGTGAGTCACAAGTTTAATATAAAATGCTCTGAAGATTTTGTATCCTTGAAAATTCAGCAGATTCATCCTGACAATCTTCATCACAATTACTCTGACACACTGTGTGAGTGCGTTGGGGAGGCAGATCCGGATCCATATTTTAAGAGAGGCTCGTATGTGAATCTAAACTCTGTGCGTTTACCTGTGGGTTGATTGGATCCGTCCTGTCTCCACAGACGAGTCCTGTCTGGACACTAACTTCTCAACATGCCATCAACACTACATTTCTTCACATCTTTGTACTGGATTTTCTGTTTTTGAATTTTACAGAAGTAAATAGTCATCCTTTAGGATGCATTCATTTATTGAGGAAGTGAAATGTTCAGTGCTTGTTTTACCGCAGAAATCTGAAATGTGTGAAAAATGTGTGTGCGTGTGTGTGTGTATATAATTTACCAGATGTAAACTGAAATGACAGAAGAAAATAAAGTTTGTATTACATGTGCTTTTTTTCTTACTTCCTTGGGAGATTGTTTGCTAAAGCCAGATCAAAGTTAACAGCCACTCAGGGCGTTGGGGCTTTGTTTTTTTCCTTTCAGCTCGCCAGTCGCAGTGGTTTCACAGGAGAGCTCTGTGCGGGTTTTCTATGCATGCGTATGTGTACTTGTATTTTTTGTGTGTGGTAAACTTGTGGAAATAAGACCTGAGATAGCTCAGCAGCTCAGACAGAGAGATACTGGAGGGTGCCAGGCAGCCAAATTACCCTGTCCCTACCAACCAGTCAGAAATGGATTCTGTCTCGGCTCGGAGGTGAACAACAGATTGGAGAAATAAGTCTAAATAACCATCAATATCTGTGCAGGGGGAGGGAGGCTGACATTTATCACTGAGGGAAACACCCTGGCTCTGAGAGGATTTGATGTGTGTGTGTGTGTGTGTGTGTGTGTGTGTTGTTGTTGTTGTTGTTGTTGTTCTGCCCATGTAAAGATATGGGCTCTGTATTAGATTTTATAATTTCATGTTTATATACGTGCATCTTTTTTTTTTTTTTTTTTTAGAAATATCTGGAGAGAAATCGGTAAATTAACAAATCAACAGTTTAAAAGTTTAAGCTTGTTGAAACAAACAAAGTGAAGTTACATTTGAGAGGCAGAAACCAGAGGGTATCTGCAGTCAGAGGTAACAATGTTTGGAGGCATCTCGAGGGAGTTGTGGAGGAATTGAAAAATAATTGACAGATTAATTTGTAATAACAAGAATATGTGGTTGTAGCACAAATCTCAGCTACATTGTGACATGTTTGCCTCGGTTGGAAACAGTAACTGTTACATACTGTCTTGAAAAAAATGAATAAATGAAAAAAAAAATGGTTGAACTAGCTCTGTTGTCCTTGTACAAAAAAACAGTCCAGGGCATCGTCATTCCAATGGGTTATTTTAAACCACTGGTGATTCTCCATGTGGCGCCAGCAGTGAGGCAGGTGTTGTTCAAGATCATCTTTTTGAAGAAGGAGCTAAGTTGGAATCTGAAGCTGCCAATATACCATGCAACCTACAATCTAACTCTCACCTATTGTCATGAGCTTAGTTATTGACTGGATGGATACAAGCAACTGAACTGAAACCGAGTTTCTCCAGCAAGAGTTTAGAGCAGAGCTGCTGCTTTTTCATGTCTAAAGAAGGCAGTTGAGGTGGTTTGTGCCTCCTGGTGAATTGAGGATTTTTACACTTATCTAGTCTTGGAACACCTCACGATCCTGCAAGAGGTGGTGGACCTGGATTACCTTGTTGACCTGCTGTTATTGAGTCCTGACCCTGGATCAGTGGCTGAAGATGGATTGATGGATGGATGGATGGATGGATGGACGATCACCAATACCTCACTATTTTCTCTCTATGTATTTCTGGCTTCAGATATGAATTTTGTATTTAAAGTGTTTTGCTTGTTAAAGTAAAAAAAGTCAGAAGCCACGAAAAACAAGTAGATGGCGACAGGAAGTGCTCGCCTAGAGGGGCTTTCCTAAGTGTGTGTGTGTGTGAGAGAGAGAGCAAGAGACAGAATCGAAGATGGAGACCAGCACACTGAGCGAGTCTTCATCTTCATCTGAGCGAGTCTAAAACTCTGCTCAGTCATGTCTACAGCTTTGATCAGAGGAAACTTGTCACTTGTACAGTGTCACCGTTCTAACCAGCAGGCATGCCACCAGCACACACACACTTCCATTTCATCTCTGTCTCTGCATCTTCAGATCCACTTAATTTTACATGACACACAGATTGCTGGAGTCATCAGATGGATCGCAGGCTGAGGTGGAGGAGGAGAGGAGGGTGGAGTATCAAGTAGCATTTGGACGCACCAACGCCTAGATTGGATTACTAGTTAAGGTTTTCAGAGGCCAAACAGACCCGCGGCTCTTCCTTTGAATAATGTTTGCATTCTGATGTGCAGGGTGCATGTGTGCACATTCAAATTTCAACGCTGAGAGGGTTCACATCGGCGACCCACAGATTAAACGTAATAGTCGTAGTCTGATTGCCAAAGCATCGCTCGCACTACTCAGTGCTGTGATTGCAGCTCTTCTGTGTTTTTAGAAGCATGACAATAAAGATTACTCTACTTCATGGGCAGTAAATGCTCTGAGCCAAGTGTGTTTGTGAGTTTGTGTCATTTAACATTCCACAGTGCAATCCCAGCGCAGAGTGCACTAAACAGTGTCAGAAGCCTAGTGTAAATCACTTTTCTTTATATCCAGCAAATTGCAGCATTTTTTCACATATATGAGTCAGTTTCATTTAAACAGAGTGGTATATGTGGGTGTTATATAGCTTTATAATTGTCTCATTGTAGATCATCCAATGTGTTTTGTGTTCGGCACATTGAACATCAGTTTTCTTACACGTGTTGTATGTACTTTTTTGTTACCGCTACATTATCGATGATGTATGAAACTTAACAAGAGACATCGAAGCAGAGACTCAAAGTTCTTCAGCACGTTTCTGTGTTTTGTCTGAGGGGGAAACTTAACGAGCTGCTCCTCTTGGTTGTGTGTTTGAACGAGGCTTTAAAACCAGAGTGGGGTGTTTAACAAAGTCCACCTCCACTGTGTATCTTTACAAAAAAAAAAGCAGTGGCTCAGTTGAAAACCTCACACCTGCAACGTGTTGTCTGGATGTGAGTGTTCATTTACTGTGTTGGAGGTTAAATAACTCTTTTAGAGAAATTATCTGACTGTATTTGGTGAAAAAGTTATTAGACCATCACTTAAAACTGAAACTGAAGCTGAGTGGGACCTTGAGAATGAGGAATCCAATTGACTGACCTGGGTCTAAATATTAAAGTTGTGCTTTTGTGCCTAAAATAGACAATAGAAAACAGCAATGTAGAGACCTAATGGTCTAAGTTTCTCTGTGTTAGATCAGTGGGCATAGCAGCTGGAAATGTGTTGCTGGGGTCGTGTCCTTCCAGCTTCAGTTTCATACCCTCTGGTGTAGAGGTCAAGCGGGGTAGAGTCTGTAGATCCCATGGTGCACTCAGAGTCAACACAACTGGGTAGACTAGGGGAGGAGAGACGGGTTGGGGACAAGGGAGTTGTTTATCTTGTTAGGTGATTGAATAGGGCCCTGAGGACAGCTGATTATGTACTTAATCCACATCAGCAGCAGATGCATGAGCACCCCTTTTAATGCCATGATTGGTCATACGCGGGAAACTGCAACAACACTGTCGTCAGTTGGAATCCCCCCTAATGAGGCCCCACCTACTACTAGTCGCCAAGATTGCGAGTGAAAACAAAAGGCATGTGTATTCAACATGTCAATTTGTTCATTTGTTCACGAGTTGGTGAGTATAACTTGTGCTAAAACTGTTTCATCTAAACATCTAAATAAGGAAAATGTTTAAAGCTGCTCACTTCATAAAATAATGTCTTTTTTAATAAGTAATGGCTTGGCACAAATAAAGGTTGATTTAAAGATTTATCAAAATGTGCTGTTTGTCATGACCTTTTCAAAAATATCTTATTATTATTATTATTATTAGTATATTATTGGTTATAAAATGAGCACACATATTTTGCACCAAGTTGTCAATATAAAAACATTTGAAGATTTGGATTGACGTGTGTGTGATGTAGTTCCTGAAGAGGTGGGGGTGGGTTCAGTTTGGTTTGATGGTCTCTTTTTCCTTGGGGCCCCAAAGTGCCTTGAAACAGCCGTGGGTGTACCACTCTACAGTCACAGCACAATGATCTGTCACCACATTTTATGAAATGTTTTGATTTGTATTTTTATTGTAGCTCAGTAAAAATCATGTGAACAAGGGAAGATGAAGGGAGGAAGACATCTGCTTTTCTTTTCATCAAGTCTGGAAAACATCTGTATTGGCTGACCCCCAACCGCAGTATGTGTGTTTGCTTTGTATATGCTCACAGAGCCACAGGGGGAGGAGCATTTAATATTACTTGTTGTGTCTCATAAAATGATGTGGCTGGTTGTTAAGTGACAGTGAATGAATAAACTATCACCCTTTACCGCGCAATGGTTGTTGGCATCTTCATGTTTAAATCACGAGAACATTCAGTCTGCGACCAATCACCTCCGATGGGAACTCTGGTTGATCAATCACTATCTGGTGTCTGCACACAATAATTTACATATTGGACCTGCACATATCTTTCATTCACACATTTTATTCACATGTAGGTCAGGTGGGATGAGGCACATGGCAACGACTAAATGTCATTACATTTTCGATTTGTGGCGACGGCGTGTGACTTGGTAACATTTGCTTTTATTGTGGAAAACAGACGTATGAGGGATGAGAAGAGATGGGGCGAACAAATCATGTCAAATGGAACCAAAATTGAGGCCGTCACACTTTTATAAAAGTGTTTATCTGCATAGATTTTGGTCCAATGACACAGAGAGGTCTTTGCTCTGTTTTTTGGTGGCCTGGGTTCAAGTTTAGAAGTGGCAGTGGGGGCGCTATCTGAGGCAGAACTGGGATGAAGCCCTTATGCTGTGTGTGTGTGTGTGTGTGTGTGTGTGTGTGTGTGTGTGTGTCCTTGTTGATTGTATTCAGCAGCATTGTGAAAGGCTGTCTGTCCCTGAACAGAGGGAATGAATTGCTGCTCTTGCTTTGGCAGATTCCATATTAATTCCATGTAACTGAAGGCTGAGTAAACATACTGTATCTGTGATGTGTTGGACTACAGCCGTCCTCTATCACTCTCATTTTAACATCTGTTTTCCCTTTTTCTCCTCCTCTCCGCTCTCCATTTGTCCTCCGAGCTGCCCGTTCCTTTTTCCTCATTTACCACCTGTCCTGCTCCACAGAATTAATCTCCGCATTTTCCTCGTATTTTTTGCCACCTTTTGTTCTCTAACACTTTCTCTTCTTGGCTGCTGTTTCAGAAAAGCTGCTACGTGTTGCATTTTGACATGAATAAATCACTGCAGCGTTCATTTTTGGACATTAAATAAATAACCACAGAAATGAAACTTTGCAGGAGATTTAGCAGCTTCTCCCACGCTCTGGTTGGTCCATGTTGGTCCAGACTGAAATATTTCAATAATTATTCAATGAGTTACCATGGAAGTAGAGCCTCCTTTTACCCTTCATATCTGTATTTGGTAGACAAAAAGATTTTTCAGCCAGATTTTCTGTTTGAGATGTAAGTTTGTTGAACTTTCCCCACATATACGTAGGCATAACAATGCTTGGGGCTAAATGTTAATCTCATCATGCTAATTCACTCACCCGATTTTGACAAAGACTCTCTCTTCCTCTGCTTCCACCCAGTTATACCAGAGGGCAGTGACTCATTCAATTAAACCAGTCAGATTTTTGCCTCAGTCTCTGTGAGTTAGACTGAGGTCAGTATCAATGGCTTTTCCAGAGTCTTAAACATCATGCCAAAATATCACCACCAGAGAAAAGACTAGATCCAGACCAGAATGCAGATCCCTGGCTCAGGAGAGACTCATCCATCACTGATTCATCCATTAGTGATCAGCAGGTTTCAGGATCTTCTGTGATGTGATCTGCTTGGTTTATTTACAAAGACAAGACAAGAACATGATTCATATCTGGCACTGGATGCTGATCTGAATTTCAAATATGGAACAAATGTTTTTTCCAACAATAAATCCAATGTATATCTCCCAATCTAAACTGGACCAAACTGAACTGGTCTTCCCCTGGGTCACATTTCTCCTCTTTACCCCAAAGAGACCATTTTAGCCTCCATCCTCACAGACCTCATCTCTGCCCATTCACAGCTTCTGTCTCATGCCTGCGCCTGCGACTCTAGCACATGACTTAGCCCCAGATTCCTCACCAGTGGACAAATCAGCTCACATTAAAAATGTTATGTTGTTTATAGGGAGATCAGAGCAAAGGATATGACACCAGGATATTTCAGTACAACATACAACTATTGTACTGTATTGTCCTACTATATAACATACCATATATGACTATAATACAAGGGAAAAGATGAATTCAACAAAAACAGCAGTCCACCCCTTCCAGTACATAAATTATTCTAAATTGTGCTCTCTCAAGTGTGAAATGATGTGGCTGGTTGTTAGTTGACAGTGAATGAATAAACTGTTACCCTTTTACACACAATAGTTGTTGCCATCTTCATGTTTAAAACACAAGATCTTCTAGTCTGCAACCAATCATCTCAGATGGGAACTCTGATTGACCAATCACCGTCTGGTATCTTCACATACTAATTTCCATTAAAAAAAAAAGAGAAGCATACAGTATTTTTATTCTATTGTTTATCTGTGTTTGTTGAAAGATCTGTCTAGAACTCCTCCACCTCTGCTCTGCTGTCTGTCCATTGCTCTAGTTATTTCAACATATCAGAAATGACAGTAGACCTGTGCGTGTCAACAAGCCATGAACCAAGACCAGGTCTGAGAAAAATGAAGAATCATGTTCAGATTGGCAGTGTTTGCCTGAGAGACAGTCTGATTCCTCACAGGAACATTTCAGTAACATCTTATCTTGTAATCCATAGGAGCTGAACCCACCACAGAGAATTTAATCACCTACTACAAGACCTGTCCACACAGGTGTACCACTGTGACTAATGTTCCTAATTGCTCTGCTTAAATAATATTAGGGAAAAGCACATTTTGTCCCCAGTGATCAGCGCATTGACCCAAATGAAGAACAAAAAGTGGCAAGAGACCTCGTCTGCTCTGTTCTGCATCAGTCTTGCTACTTGTCATTATCTCTCCTCCTCTTATTTCACCCACCGTCACCTCCTGCCTTCTCCCCAATGCTCTGCCCAGATATGTAATCACATCTATTCTATGATGAAGATGAAATTGTCCCCTCCCTCCTCCTCCTCCTCCTCCTCCTCCTCCACCTCAATGGCCATGTGAGCCTGGTTGAATCTCCTTGTCCTTTTGTTGTTAAGGGGAACAAACAAAATACATCTCCAAACGCCGTCAAGACAGGAGTGAGCATTTGAAAGGAGTCACACAGAGAACAGGAGGAGCAGGATGGGACAACTGTAGCTCAGCGAAATTAGCAAAGTAAATGGTTGTGTTTGTCTTTGTGTGTTTACTGCGGTAATTAGTGCATTATGCTGTGAGTAAAATGCTCAGGCCAGCCATGCAGAGGAAATGGACAAGTAATGGAGTGTTACCTACACTGAAGCACACCCACAGGGTTCATTTAACAGCCGACAAACAAACACGTACACACAGTCACACACGCACAAGCACACGCACGCACACACACACACACACACACACACACACACACACACACACACACACACACACACACACACACACACACACACACACACACAGCCACTGAACAAAGAAACAAAATGTCACACAGGCTAATTGCAAGTGTTTTATTTAAACTTGTTCTGATCACTGGTTTGTGTGATTAATCAGATTTCAGAAGTTGAAAGACTCTTTAAAGTTATTTTATTTAGCGTTAGAGATGGTGTGAGGGCAATGTGATGCAGTGTAGGAGGGGTCAACATGAAGACCAATACTTGAACACTGTGAGGGCAGAGACCTGCTTTTCAACAAGTGCACTCAGGCTACAAATGGATGCCCTAGTGGCTCTTAAAATAGGTGCTATATGTCAGATTTTACCACTGCTACATACCAGCGTTAGCATTAACAGCTGTTTAATGATCAGTTTAAAGTAAAAGTTGCAAGTTCAACATCACACTTGCTTTTTGAACTCACCGACTCTTTTAATTTGCTGTGTGGCAAAGAACAAAATCTAGATTAGCCAACATCTTGAATTCATAACAGCTGCTGTCTGCTGTCACAAGGAGCAGTACAGGACATCATTCCTGCCATTTGCAACACAACAGCTTAGCTCTGTCACAGGTGAACACACACTGCTGTACTTCCATACTCCATTTGTGAACACTGGTTATTTGTCTGTCTGTCTCATAAAGACGATCAAGCAGCAGTGAAGCATTGGCTCTATTTACAGCTCTGTGTTTGTTCCCCACCAGTTCCAGAGAGATGGTGAGTAGAGGCGAATCAGAGGTGGCACATGGTCAACATAGCAAGATTAAAATGACAGGGATGATGACAGACATTGGAATCTTAAACAGAACTTACTTCCCTTTATTCTTTCATCAAGATCTTTTTTTGTTTTTTCACTTACACCGACTGTTCATCATCTAGACAGGTCATAAAGACCTCCTGATTTCTGGAGGAAGCTGACAGGAAATATAGTTTTTTAATCTAAACCTTTGCACAGCCAATAAGATCCTGTGACTGCTTCGAGCTGGGATTTGACTCATGTGGAGGGTACGGTGGCTTAAATCTGCTAAAAATTGAATAAGTCTTATATCATGCTTTTTAACCTTAACCATAAAGTCACAGTTATCAGACTCTCTTCCTGACTCGGGAAGCAGCAACACATTTCCTTTGTCGATTCCTTGGTGTGTTTTAGTTGAATGAAATCATCCATGACTGCACATACATAGTTCCATTCAAACAGAGGACATCTGTTGCTTGGCCCAAACCACCTACAAAACCAGATATCAGTGCATCATCATCATTCATACCTATACTGAGAGGTGTCCCTTTATGGTCTGATCAACCAACGTGTTTATGTCAGGTATGGACAGGATGATTCAAAGAAAGCAGCAAGTCATTGGTCATTTTCTCTTAAAAATAAATTAAAAGTGAAATAATTATTTGGCAGCTGAATATCAAATATCTGCTGGAAATGGCCCCAGCGTTCACTTGATGGATGAAGTCATCGCTTGTTGAAAAATGCAAAATGTGAATATGGAGAAGTAGTGTGTGTTTATTTTCTGGAGCAACGGCAGGTAGACTGATGTCCCCTGACAGTTTTAACTGCTCAGTGTGTTTTCTAGCCCTGGTGGAAAATGGTACTGTCGTATAAAAGTCAGTCGTGCACAGCAGAGTTTATACTGGGAGAGGAAGAAAAAGAATTGGACATAACCGGAGAGTGGGAAGACAAGAGAGGATGTGGGGAGACGAAGGGAGATGAAGAAGGGAGGGACAGGGGGAGGTGGGGTCCTGACTAGAACACACTGATTTGGGCAGAGGAGCTGAAAAGCAGGAGAAAATGAGATAGGACATTTTCATTTAGTTTCAACATCTGCCTAACTTTGCAGTCCAACCTGCTCTGCTCAGGCAGACGGCAGCAGCTCAGACTAACAGATGGATTTAGACTCTTAGACTCATGGTAATATTGGCTGCCTCAGGTGAGATTTGAGAATATGGTATTGAATCATGCGTGTCAGACTGGTCTTGGGATATGAAAAGTCAATGCGCAAATGGGATTTTCTTTTTTTTTAATTAGTCGATTTGCTGCCATTTTCTGGGGCCCCACCTGTGTGGTTTGTGCCCGCAAACTGTGAATTGTGTATATTCCTCAATTAAGTGTCATGAAAAAAAAAGCAGAAAGGGAAAGAAGAGGGATGTGACAGGAGCTGAAAGCTTACTGTCACAGCATGATAACAGACAAAAATTACAACCGTACTGCTTTTACCAGCACCATTTCTCCATGTGTTAGTTAACACATTAGCTGTGTTTGCATTCAGTGGTAAAATAGAATCACTATTGATTATGGTTATTCTGAGAGGAGAGATCAGTGTGTGGCATGAGGGGCAGTCTCTGCCCAAACCATTGTTCTCACTGCAAGTGCAGGTGGTTATGTGGTTCAGCAGTAGAAATTTCACAAGTCAAGAATACAATACTTGAAGCTCTGAGTAAGAGTTTCCATAGAGCTATGTCCTGTGTTGACACTCCTGACTGAATATGAAGGTGTAAACAAGCACTTTACAAGCTGTAGATATACCTACTGTTGTACATGTTCAAGTCAAGGTGCTTATTGGATGTGTGTGTGTGTATTTGTTCTACTCTCAAGTACAGCATTTGTTTCAAATTAGACTCCAGAGCAGATGAAATACAGACGTCAGCCCTGATACTTCCAGATGGCTGTTTTAATCCGCTGAAGAGAGGAAAAGGAAAGTTTTCCTAAAGAAAATAAAACAGATGCATGTGTATGTGTGATAGAACTTAAATATAAAATGTTACATGCATAGCACCATGACTAACATACTAACTGAATCAGTAGGACATTTTGAAATTCAAGCTAATTTCTTTGGTTTTATGAGACCCAATATTACTGTCTTCAGCAAACTGCAGTTTTGCAGAAACAATTGTTTTTGCACAAAAGTTTTAAAAATAAATGTTAAATACTATTAACACATGATTATGTAACTCATGTCTTTTGATGTCCATTTTCAGCACACCATAAGCTATGCAGCATTTATAGCTTATTGCCTTGGGTAGTTGTTTTTTTTTTTTTTTTAAATCTATACCACTGTGCACAGTATGACATCAATGAAAACATGAAAACTATTATTTTCTGTCAAAGCACAGAAGCTGAGAATATAGGAACTATTGTGATGCTTGTGATCTGTACTACCACCTACAGCCCATCATCACATGGCAGCACCAGATGGCACAGGAAACTCTTAAACCCTAAACAGGAAGTGATGGGATCTGACATGTTTCAGACCCAAACCAAGGGCAAGTTCAGCAGCACAACGTTTTACTACATTTTGTTACAGTTTCCTAATTGATCAATGTGTTAGGTCGCAACTTTGTGCTACATCTTGCAAGAGGCTTTGAGGCATTTTTCTCCCATTTGGTAGATATGCTTAAGGAGTTACCAACTCAGCACCAACATGTGTATAATAAAGCCCCCTTATTTAAAAAGCCAGCACATGATGGCTTCTAGCCAAGTCGTTTATAAATGCAACCAGTGCGGTTTTCTCTTTGCCTCAGTGGAGGATGGAAGAAGATGCATTTGTGGTATGTATGCAGCTTTTGATAAGAAGGTAAAGAATTGTTTAAGCTTATGTGCATGGGTTAGGCTAATTTAATGTCACACCGTAGCGCCTTCTCAGCTGCTGGAGTCGTGAGGCTTGCATCATGCAACACGGCCTTTAACGCAACTTTGTTTCTGTTGAATTAAACATTTTGCTACGTATTATGCATCTTGAACTCAGACTTTCTGGTGTGAAAATGACCACAAAGGAACCAACAAAAATTTGATGTAGTCAAGTTTGGCTTTGTGTTTTCTGTGGGGCTAAACTTGAACTGGTTAGCTCTGGCTATGCTATGGTTTCTATCAGTGGGAGGATACCCAACATGGTAGATTGAGTTGAGATTGAGATTTTGTATTTCATTGTTATTCCTTTTTTCTAATGGCAATAAGGCCTCATCTTGCATGTTAATTTTTTTATGAACATTTATCTATGCAGTTCTGAGTGAGGTTCCGGACCCATTTTTGACCTGGGACTGAATCCTTTGGACATGCTTGTATTCTTCCCATAAGTCCAGACTAATCTCTGCAAACCCTCTGATTTTAATGTAGACCAATTCTAATGGTTTATCTTTTGATTTGTTTGGAGTGTGTTATATTTCAAGGTGATGACAAAAATGTCTAAAATCTTGTGAAATTTTGACATTTTTGAGAACCAGTTAATGGAGGGTCCACATAAACTCATGTAAACTGAGAATGTGGGTTTATGATCAGTGTGCAGCTCAGGGGTAATAAATTTTGAGGGTCTGGACAGAGAGCAAGCACCAGGTGTAACTCACTCCTACTGTCACACACACACACACACACACACACACACACACACACACACACACACACACACACGCAAACACACACACACATCCTCATAGTGTAATGTGTATACACACTCACACACATGATCGGCCACACATCAACAATAACTGTGAGTCGCCCTTCACTCAGTGTGTGTGGTCCTGTTGCATGTCTGTGTTTAGCTCCATAGTGAGAGCTGTGGGAGCATTCACACTGAAGTTATTTGTCTCCAACTGAGAAACGAGAGACAGAGAGAGAGAGAGAGAGGAGGAAAATAAAACAACAGATAGAAAAAAAAACGAAAGCTCCCTTCTGATTGAATCTGTTGAGGCGTGGCATTGAACTAGATCACAAACAGTGATGTGTTTGTGTGTGTGCGTGTGCGCACGCACCACTGTCTACTCTGACCGTTACATAAAGTGGAAAAAGATGGAATTTCTTCTGAATATCAGAAAGACACATGTCAGTATATGAGTTTGTGTGTCACCTAAGTGTGTGTATGTGTGCGTGCATGATAAACACATTAGCATGTGCATCAGCATTCATGCAGCCCTGTGTGTGTGATTAGATATTTACTTGGTGCTGCAGTGTGTGATTAAGTGCAGTTTGAAGTGGTGGCTTTACGCTAGACTGCGTCTCTGGACTGCAATCACAGCAGCACACACAGGTAGAGAGACATTACATCAGATGCTGCAGCTTTCTTTCTACATCTGCTTTAACGGAGTTCACTCATCCAATTCACAAACTTAGTGATTACTGATGAGACAACTAACTTTTAATGCCTCTTTAAACGTTCTGCTTCTTAAAGACCCAATGTTAACATCAGTACAGATGAGTCTCCAGCTCTGGTGAATTTGAATGAATTTTATTTCCTCTTTGTGTAATTAAACATGAAAACTCCTTCATTTATTTTCAATCCTTCCTCTCAGTCCATGTATGTAAAAGGTGGAAATGAGCCATTTCTATTATAAAAAAGGCGTCAAGCTTTTTAAACAACCGTGCACGTCCTAGTAATGTTTCAAATTTTTAATGATCAAATTAATGTCTCTTCAATTTTCTAACATACAGCTCTTACAGTTCCTCCATTACTAATACTGATTGACTAGCTAATGTTAGTTCCATAAGCTCATGATGATGTGATAAAGCAACATAGTGAATGGCGCCTCACACTTTAATTCATGCATCTTATCCAGAGTCAGATCTCAGTGGCAGCAGGTCAACAAGGTAGTCCAGATGTCTCCCTGTGCAGAGACACTTTTAAGCTCCACCTGGAGGTTCCTGAGTTGGTCACAGATTAGATAAGATACATAATCTCTCCAGTGTGTCCTGGGTTTTAACCTGAGGTCTCCTATCAGACGAATATGTCTGGGATGCTCCGAGGACGCATCCTGAATCTTTCAGTGCCAAAAAGCAGCAGCCCTTCCCTCTGGATGTCCATGGCCCTCTAGGCCTATCTCTACACAGGAAATTCATTTAAGCCTCAAAGCTCATGCCCATGGGTCAGGATCAGATCATCGATAAACTGCTAAATTGACTATTCCTTCCCATCAGAGTTGTGTTCTCCAACTTAGTGCATGTCCACACAGCAACGTTTTTACTTTGAAATGTAAAGTTAGTTTATTGTTACAGCCTTTCATCCACATGGCACCAGCATTCTGGGTGCTCTGACATGGTATTTCCTGGTAATGCTGCCTTGTCATTGTTATGTGGACAGTGTAAATGTTTTGTTGACGTCTCCACCCCGTCATTGTCACATGACAAGAAGAACAATAAAGAACCCTGTATGCGGCAACAAGCAACAACATAAATGGTAAGTAATGGAGTTATGTGTGTGCTGCAGATGCTGATGGGTTTAAAAAAAAAAGTGTGTTTCCATGTAGACATGAGGTGCTGCCTCTCATTAGCCACTTCACACTTGGCTGCAAATTGCCCCAGTTTGTACACAAGGTTCATACAAGTCACTGGTGAGCAAGTTTTTGCCCTGTTAGGGGCACAACCAAACAAGCTTCATCATAGTAATTGAAATACCTGCAGAATGAGAACAGTCGAAAAGAAAAGGCACAAACTATTAAACAGAGAGAGAAGACAAAGTTAATGAAATGAGGCAGGGGGGAAAGAAGTGCTAACCAACCTACAATATTAAAAAACATTTAGTGATCTTTTCTGTATCTCTTCTCCTTCTAGCTCTTTATTATTATATATGAATGGAATAACGTAGATGTTGTTTAGATGCTTTGTCATGTATTTGTGTTTACAACACCAGATATTCTTTTTTAACAGAGACCACTGGTGTAGCACAATCTCCTACAGAGAGCAGGAGATTATTAGATGTTTCATCTTAATGTTAATGGGAAAGTGTTTATAGGTGCATTTATAATAGTCTTTCACGGTCAATGAGTTCTGAGATAGCTAAAATAATGTGATGGTACAATGAATTGTAATATCCAATATCCCTTTGGGATCAATAAAGTATTACTGATTCTGATTTTGATTTTAAATGGAGCCATTTTCATTTCTCACTCAGTTCCTTCAATGCCTGTTCATGCATTATGTGACTTTAGTTGAGCAGATGTAATTTCCCACAAGGCTTCACAACACCACGTACTGGTCTTAAGTGAGCTTTTAAAAGATGCTAGCATGGTATTCTCAGTTAAAAAGCTATGGACATTATGCTCAGTGGTGTACTGGTCATGGGGCTGCCATATCAGTAGGCCAGTGGACTGTCACAAAATCATTAATGTTCTTACCAGTTCAGTCACTTTCAAGGTCTCTTTCCCTCACTGACCCAATGATTGTTGGTTGGTTCCAAGATAATGATTTTACTTTGGGCCTCGTTTCCCACACACGAGCTGTTAGCTTCTTGGGGTACACTGCTTCCAGCACCCTCAACTGCTCAGACTTGAACAACTAATGTTTTTGGCTGCAGAGGCTGCTGCTGTTCAGGAAGTCACATTGTTTTGCTTTAAGCCAGTTTAACCTATAGGAATTTCTGAAGACTTGCTTGATGTGTTTTGTTCCAGGGAGAAAATAAATCCACAGTTGTGACAGGAAGGAGAGAAAGGCCTCAGTGATCAGGTGCTGTTTGGATTAATGGTATCGCTGTGAAACTTTCAACAGGATGAGTTCCGAAGTGTTTCCTATCTTTATTTTAGATTGTACTGCCAGCTCATGTAGCGTGACAACCACTCACCTGAATCAGTTTGTGACTTTGTCACTCCTCCTGTGAAAATATCAAATGTGCAGTATAGAGGGGGAAAAAAACCAAAAAAATATCACTTCAGTGTTTCTATATTTACGATTAACTGACATTGCAGATGCTTATGTCTTCCTGCCTTGGTCTCAAAACTCTGAAACTTACAAGTCCTGAAACAAGCCTTGCCCACAGAGTGCTGCACCTTGGTTAACAGAAAGGAAAAAGTATCTATATAGTAACTAAAATGATCTGTGAAATTTATCCTGAAAAACAGTTTATTAAAGGCTGGTATGCAATAATAGTAAATCACAGTGTCATTTCTTTGCTCTTATTTTTGCATGAGTAATAATCTACAAGTAGAGTTACTAATATCATCAAGTGCTGCTGTTGATTCACCAGTTGGGGCATGTTCTGACCCTCACCTGTGGTCGTGAGTTTTTGGTAGGAAATGTGATTACACATTACACATTACATTACTGCTCCCTCATGTAGGAGCCAGTTCAGGGGGTTCGTCTGAGCAGGATGCCTCCTGTGGATTTCTGGCCACATCCACCTACTGGTAGGAGACCTCGGGGTAGGCTCAGAACATGCTGGAGAGATTATACATTTCATCAAGTCTGTTCAGAGATAGTTTCCAGATCCTCCTGGAGGATCCTGAGGTGTTCCCAGAGGGACACATGGACTACCCTGATGATCTGATGCGACTGACCCTCTCTCTCTCTCTCTCTCTCTCTACCTACCTATCTATCTATCTATCTATCTATCTATCTATCTATCTATCTATCTATCTATCTATCTATCTATCTATCTATCTATCTATCTATCTATCTATCTATCTATCTATCTATCTATCTATCTATCTATCTATCTATCTATCTATCTATCTATCTATCTATCTATCTATCTATCTATCTATCTATCACATTTCCCACCAACAGTGGTTGTCTCACTGTATGAGCTGTAAAGCTGTGCACATCTGGACTGTGAACGCTGACATTTTTCAAGAGGTGAACCCTGCTCTCTTCTAAAGTTTACACACCTTGTAAACATACACAACTTTTTAAAAAAACAATTCTTTCCTCCTGTTTAACACTGTGTAACTTTCATCAACAATATTTTCCCACAAATTAGTTTCCTTCTAAATGGTTTGTGTTTTAATTTCAAGCCGGAGGCTTCAACGCAAACATCAGTCTCTGCAGAAATAGTTATTGCATATCTTCTAGCATTTAAAGAAATTTACATATTTGTGATTTTCTTTGAAAAAATAAATAATAATAATAAAATAAAGATACTGTTGTGGTAATGGGGTTTGGGTTGTCATTGTGAAAACAAGTTAATTTTCAAGAGAACAGCTGTATGTGTGGCAGACTGTCTCACTTATAGATAAATCACTGCAAAGCAATGGTGGATATAAAACTCATCACCTTGTTGAAATTACTAGTTTCTCTCTCTCTGTGTGTCCTGTCAAAGGACACATCCATGTTCACTATTCCTTTTCTTTTCCAAACTATGACTCCACCTTGATATGTTCCCCTCTGGTTGTATGTGGTTAACTCAGTCTAAGTCTTTTTTCAGTCTTCAGTGTGTGTGTGTGTGTGTGTGTGTGTGTGTGTGCAACACGTGATGATAGATTTATAGGCCACTCACATGTGCTGAAGCAATCAAGGAATCACCTCTCTTCCCCATCTACTACCCCCCAACTCATATCCTCTCTAATAAAAACACTAGAGGAAGAAGAGAGATGGTGCAAGAACAGACAAAGATGAAAATGGCAGAGACTGATCTGAATGATGAGAAAGAGGGGAACAGTGGGTAAAAATGTGTTTTATGAATGACTGGCCAGACAAAGGAAACCAGTATTATTTGGATTAGATGAGAGAAGTGTTAA
Organism: Polydactylus sextarius; assembly: GCA_016801845.1. Classification (NCBI taxonomy): domain Eukaryota; kingdom Metazoa; phylum Chordata; class Actinopteri; family Polynemidae; genus Polydactylus; species Polydactylus sextarius. The sequence continues at coordinate 6,320,084 of CM028924.1, forward strand.
AGTAGGGATGGAGGGAAGAGAATCAGACAAAGAGGAAAAGGACTGAATGAAATCTGAGTCCTGTTTTGTTTTCTGATCAAAGTGATCTTTAAATATTAGATATTAGCACCCAAACTTCTGCTCTCAGCCATCGCTCCTCTTCTTCCATCTTCATCTGTCGCCACTTCTAAATTATTCTCTAAAATACACCCAGAAGTTATAAAACGGAAGAATGCTTTTTTTTCACACATCATTTAGGTTTTTTCTGACGATATTGGAAAAGTAAACGATTTAGAAGATCGTGGATGTAGCTGCAGAGCAACTTTAAACATCTCCACAGAATATTAATGAGAATAATTCCCTTTGTTGGTTGAAAATATATTTTCCATAAGGAATTTTTAGACTGAAATCTACACAAGTATAACAGAGAGAAGCAGTTAATGAGCAACAGTGCACAATCTGTGTGTGAATGTGTGCATAGAAACACCGTGTAAGTGGATGAATGTGAATCATTGTGTAAAGTGCTTTAAGTGGAGAAGCTGCTGTACAAATACAGTCCATTTAACATACATCTAACTGTGGCTTTAATGCTAGTTCATGTTAATAATGTAAAAGAATCACTTTGCATATTGTTGCTGGCAGTAAAGTATCACCAAACGCTGTCATTCCCTTGAGTTCTACATGGAGCGTTTCAGTGTCTTTCAGCACATTGTTTTGGTCTTTACTGTCCCTAGTCAGCATGACAGAAGACACTTGTGATGCTGAACGTGGTGGAGCTTCTCGCAGCTAAATAGGCAGATACTACAGAGCTACAAGAACAGAAGACTTTATCAGGTGGATACAGATACAACCCATCAACTAACACCAACACTAACACTGCTCTGTCTGGGTACTGGCTGTGGTGCAGTCTACTGTCTACAAATCAGTTTGTGTAGCACAAAAGTTGTTCAACATGAGAACTTTTATAGTCACTCTGTTTGTGACAAACAGCTGATTCAGTAAGAGGGCAGCTAGCAACCTCTCTCTCTTTCTTCTATCCTCCCCAATCCTCCCTGCTTTCTTTACAGTTTCTTGTTTCCTAACTCTTTACCCTTTTTATTCACCTCTTTGCCTCTCTGTTTCTTCTTGTCCTTCCTCCACTCTCTGTCCCCTCTCTGCTTTAGTCTTTCTCCCTCTGTCTGTTAGTACATATTTGTGTAGGTGTTGGCCTTAATACCCTGTTCACTCCGCTTTCTCATTAAGGCAAGAAATATGCTTACACACACCCATAAACACTTGTACATACATCACTTCATACTGTGGGTTACTGTACTCTTCTTTGTCGTCTGTATAATTTTGACCTTTTCTGCCTGAGATCTGTTGCTTTTCTTACTTCTGACCTTTTCATTTCCTGCAGGTACCTGATCAGGTTTGTTTTGGGTTTTTTTTTTTCCTCTATTTTTTTGCACTTTCTCAGTTTATTTTAGGCTAACAAACCTTTTCAGCTTTTACATGCTGAACTTCTCTCTGCTTGACTATGTTTCCTTTGCAACAAGCTAGTGATTCATCTTTGTTGCTTACAAATGACGACGAGACATTTCACTGCGCGCTACCTTCATTTTAGCCACTTGACAGTGAACACAAATCTTGAAACTTCATCATCCAGCAGATACACAGCAAGATTAGCATGAAGTTGTAGCTGTAATTGGCACAATATATGCATTTTATTCATTTTTGGTCTCTACCACCAGTTGAGGGAAAATGTCCAAAATAGCCACAAATTCATTGAGCATTGAGCTTCTGCTGAAATCAACGAGAATCAAAAATGGAGGAGGAGATATTGTGACATTGTCCTAGTTGTATGATACAACTTATATACTTTGCAAAGACAGAACAAAAAGGAGATTTGGAGAAAAGTCAGAGAATAGGTTAAGTTCTGAACATCTGGATCTCTTACTGGATTCCAGCAGTTGTTGTGATCATGGAGCTGGCTTACAGGAACTCAAAAGTATTACTCAAGTGACTTGAGGTAAAATTCACTCCAAGTTTTGTCTAAATATGGGATGAAGTAGCACACCAAGCCAACTCCTTAGTGCATCATCACTGCAACTTTATCTCACATATCCCCACATGCAGTAAAGGACACACTGTCACTGAACCACTGAACATCGACACTGGGTGTAAATTGTGAGGTGCACAATTGTCCAGTAATTCCTGGGATACCAGACAGATTAACTCCTGACTGGCAGACACACCGATGGATATCCACTGCAATACAGCTGGTTGTGGCAGCTTTGACAGTGAGTGAGGAGGGAGAAAGGCCATGTGGTGTTTCAGATAAGCACAAAGTTCTCAGGAACACACACAAAATCCCAAATCACTCAGCATCTTTGACAAACACACACCACCGATGAGTAGTTCAAACATAAAACACCAATAGTCCCTCTGTATTATGATGCTAATGATGTAGCTTCAGTCCAGCTGACATGGTCAGTCACATTACTCTGGCGTGTTCTGTTCTGTGGAGACAGGACTTGTTGTCAGTGCAGCCTAACAAAAGATGTTTTCACATTGTGGGTGTAATTGTCCTATTGATTTGTTTTGGCAGTATCACAAACTGTCCACGTCCTCAGCAGCAGCTCAGCTCTCAGATGTCAAGTGAGAGGTCATCTTTAAAGACCCCATTGTGGGCACTATGATAGCGCTGACTTTATTAACTTGGCTATATGTCAATAAGCCACAAAAGGCATAGAGAGATTAAAGACATGCGCAACATGAGATGTAATTATTCACAGAAACACTTTCCAGCATCAATGAAAACCAGGCAGTTCCTCTCAAGTCAACTTAGACCAGACTGAGCTTATATTTCTTTGTTGATTCACTTCAGACAATGAGGAACCTTGAACAGTAAACTTAACAGCAGTGGCTACATTTTTCTGTGTAACATCACAACAGAGACACTTCTGATGCCTCTCCAGCTTCCTCCCTCCTGGAGTTGCTGTATCTGCTGCTAGACACAGATTGATGCTTCCTGTTCAAGATGCTGGTGCTCACCTCCTCCTCACCTCCATGATCCAACCCTGCACTCTGACCTGACTGCTGTGCTTCTTTGCCTCTGCAGGCTGTGCCGTCACTCCAAGGACCCTGTAGTGTCTCAGATCTGGGTCAAGACGCTTCTCTGTTCTAAATGAACCAAAATCAATTTGTCTTACTACATCTCAACATGATGTGTAATGTTACTGTAATATTTTCATTATAAATAAACTCATCTTTACTTGAGTGTTCAGTGCAACTAGAGGTATTATATCATTCACCGCTGAAACTTGGAACAATTGTGGACAATTGTGTTGCCACATTCTTAATTATTACTTAACAAAAGGAAAATGATAACTCCTGAAAATCCCTTGTTAGGAACATTGGCACTGATGGTCCAGTTCCATTTCTATGTAAAGATGGAAATTTGATTAAAGAGTAAAAATGTGAACACATATTACTGTACTCTAAGGGTGTGTGTGAGTGTGTGAGAGAGAGAGAGCAGGAGCTCCTTTTGCTGTGCAGTGTGTTTATGGGAGCGATTTATCGTCCTCAGTCTCCAAAGTGAATATTAATAGATTTATGGCTGAGGAAACTTTGCAATCCATCTACAGCAATGAAGGAGAGAGCAAGCGACAGAGAGAGAGGAGAGAGAGAGAGATCTAATCTGTCAGGAAAACAGAGTGAGGGAGTGTGTGAGGAGGAAGGGGAGATGGGTGGGCTGGAGGATGAAAAAAAAAAAGAAAGAAAAAAAAAGAAGCCACTGGAGAGCAGAATGTTTTCTGTACAAACATTTAGTCGACTGTCAGCCCAGAACGCCACCTTCAGTCACAACCACAGGCAGAAGAGCCTTTAATTCCCTCTGATGGCATCAAAGAACTACAACCCCAGGAAGTGACTGTTTCTTTGGCTGAGCTCCTGGTTTCAAATTCTTTGTTCACGCTTCTCAAAAATGTCTCTGCAGTTTTCACGCTCTTGTTGTCCTTGTTGTCCACCTCTCTGTTCGCTGATGGTGCTCAATGAGCTCCGTCCTGCCAACAGTCCAAAACGGGAACAGCTGTTTGTTCTGAAGAGCTTCTAACTAGCTTCTCGCTTTGGTTGCTCAGCCAATGGGGCTGTTTGACTCCCAGAGCATCTCCAGACATTGGCTGCTCTGCCCACTGAGGTTTGTGTGTGTGTAAGAGAGAGAGAGAGAAGGAGAGAGAGAGAGAGAGAGAGAGATTCTTCAAGGACAGTCGACAAGTTGGCGATCAATGTGTATCCACAGATTATACCCTCCTACATCTGCCCCCTCTTACAAGCATGTTTCCAAGTGTTAAGGTGGTGGCAGTTGGCCCGTCAGTAAAACTCCTGGGATGACCTACAGACAAAATAGTGACTGTGTGTGTGTGTGAATGTGTGTGTGTGTGTGTGTGTGTGTGTGTGCAGAGCTCTTTAGTGCCCATTAGTACTGCTTTTTTAACAGGGGATCTAATTGATTGAAGGTTGTTGGAAGGATAATGCTGTTTTTAAACTCTGTTTCCTGCTTCATCTTAAAGGAATCCAATACTTTCTGCTGGCCTGCTAAAAGCATGAATAAAAAACGATTAGTTTTGGCTGAGTTCTGTGCCAGTGTTTTAAGAGGAAGAGGAGGAGGGAGGAAATAAAAGATGAGAGAAACAGTGATGAGGGAAATATAAAAAAAATTGTTTTGCTTTGTTTGTTTTGTGTTTCTCTGAGGATTATTCATTCGGCCAATCACAGAGCTCTATACTTCGTGGGGTGGCGTCCAATCATTTCTCAACTCTGCTGACTTGGCTCTAATGCCAACTAATCACCGCTCCGGCACTGAAACACAACATCAGCTGATCTCTTCAATCGACACACACCAGCCACATTTAATACTGTAAACAGGGCGGGGTATTTACGTTACCAATCAACAGGAGCTGTAAGTACTATAACTTTATTTTAAAGTTGCTTGTTCTCAGAAATATATCACTTTCATATAAATGTTGCAACTTTGAAACTCAAGACTGTCCATTAACACAATGGAAAAAGGTTGTATTGCTGAGGTGGTACAGTACACAACAATGATATGTTGATGAGGCCGGTCCAGATGAGAGCTTTGTATTGGTTCTGTTTGAACTCATCTGCATTAGGGAACATGGGTTGATATATCTGTCACTGCCCTTCTGTGGTTCTAATTATTCTTTTCTAACAGAAAATCTGTTGATGACTCTATCTCCTCTCCAACACTGTCTAGGGACGAGGTGGCATACACCTCCACTCAATTTAAATTCATTGTTACTTGGATGGTAGTCATCTGTATTCATCCTGCAAACCACTATTACTACTATTATTTCTCTAAACTAGGACTCACAAGCCTAAAGACTGAGATCTTCCAACCAGGTCCTGTTCCCTGGTCCAGGCTAAAGATTAAAGGTGAGATGTCTGAATCTTTGGACCAGCTGACCTGAGGACAAGAACTGAGACTAGAGAATTCACTGTCTGATTTTAAAGCTTTTCTCAAAACTCCCTTTTTACTGAACAGTTTCTGTAAAAATGATTTAACAATTTTATTTAATTGCCTCCTTTATATTTTGAAAATGTAGTTTTATTTATTGTTCTCTGATATCGACTGTCTCCTCATTTTTCTTTTATTGTCCATCAATATAAAATACTTTGACAGTTGTTTTTTTGAAAGGTACTTTAAAAGTTAGTATTTGTTACAGATCTGTAAATATGAGGGACTACCAGACATCAAAATCGATCCCTTTTATTTATTTTTTTAATTTATTTTGCAACTGTTGCAAAGTAAACTGTGGAAATATTGTTTGTCCAGGCAACATTTTGTTAATTGAAATTTTGTTGGATCACTGAAAAAGTTGTGTCAAAAATCTTTGACTCTTTTGCAGCACAATGCTACACATGCAGACCCATTTGCCTCTTATATGGGCACAGTATCTAAAATCCTTGCACAGTTGATCATTTCTTGTGGATTACTTTGTTTATCATTTTTGTGTTTTGCTGCTATCAATAGAAGCCTCAATATCAAATCAAATTTTATTTATATGGCACCTTTCATACTTAAGAGCAACACAAAGTGCCTCACAGAGGGTAAAATCAACAGAGCCAAAAACCCAACCCTCCCACCCCAACAGGTACATACAGAGACACACACACACACACACTCACACACACAGACAAGTTCACACTGTGGTAAGGAGAAAGCCACATCTGGAGGCCGTCCACACTGAGAGGACTCTCGGCCCATGACTACAGGGAGCGCTGCCACAGAGACGACCCCGACCCGGGCGGACAGGAGCCCCCACACCAAGATGCAGAGCCCCCTGACCACCCAGGCCAGAGCCGCCTACAGGACAGACCCCCACAGACAGACCAAGAGCAGCTCCCAGTGTGCTGGGCCGCCATGAGGAAACACTGGAGCTAAAAACTTAATAACTAAAACAGTAAAATTTGATAAGAAATAGATCAATAAGAAATAAAAAAAAGATATATAAAAAAAAAAAAAAAATAAACAAATAAATAAATATAAATAAAGACAGGCAGTAAAACACGCGAATAAAACATATACCTAAAATGATAATAATAATTAATAGATTAAATATAATAAGGTGCCTAATTAAAAAAGTAAGAAAAATCAAAGAAATCAAGTAAAAGCCTGATTAAAAAATATCAACAGTATCTACAGCCCTGAGGCTCTCCGGCAGGCTAAATACAGAGGATTTTATTTCTGCTCTGTAAGACTGTTAACTGAAATGACTTGAACTGACCTGAAATGACTGGCTCTTTAAGATAAAGGGGTGGAGTCATGCTGGAAGCACCTGGAAGCAGGAAGTAAAGGGGATGAGTGGTTTGATGTGTTTGGGAATTGTTTGTCTCAAAACCCAACCACATTCCTAAGAAGGCTGCTGTTGGATTTAAAAGTATCAACCAGGTCAACCTAACCGTAAAAAAAGGATTTATAAAAGAAGATTCACCTTTTCTTTCATGTGTTTTAGGAGCCTCACTTGCTGGTAAGATCCATCCGACTTACCTTTCTTCTGTTTCTTGCTATGCATTGCGGGTGATTTGTTTTTTGAGATGTTTTTTTAATTTCCAGATTTTATATATATATATATATATATATATATATATATATATATATATATATATATATGAACTGGTGAAAATGTTTGTGTCTCTCTGACAAGAGGATCCAAGTGATTAGCTACACGAGTAGAGTTTTTTAACAACAGTTCGACCCATGATATCCCATATGTGAAAAAAGTAAAAAAAAAAAAAAAAAATACACTATTAATACACTATTAATACAATATGTATGAAACTGACAGTTAGGTCTCTTGCTGAGGAGGTTGCTGACAGGTGTCAAACTGCAGAGACAGTGTGTTACTGTTACTGCAGCTTTCATCCAGGTTGAATTTGCATTAAGCATCATGTATGTGATCAGTCATTCTGAATTTTGGTTCAGTAACACTGCAGCAAATGGTTATGCTGCGTATGCTGGAGTTTATTATTTTTCTGTTTATTTTTGCATGCAAATCTTAAACCATATCAGGTTTAGTCAGTGACTCAGAAAATGGACCAGAGGTCAGGAGAGTCACTCTTCAACATTTACTGTCGCAATTATAATTCAGGTCATTGGAGACCATTTAGCCCCATTTGAGCCTCAGTCAAGTGTGAGAAGTAAACATTTACTTCTTTACTGCCTTGACACTGAATCTGCTGATTGTCAGGAGCTCACTTTAAATGGACTCATTAACTGAATGTGGTTAAAGTTTGAGAGTGGAGTAGATATTTTTCAGCAGTGGAAAGTAGCTGAAGTGATAAGAGATTTGATCCAAATGGAGAAGCTGAAGTTTTTACATGGCTGTTATTTTCTAATTATCCGTCTCCAGGATAAATGTCACATCTGCATCAGATGTGACATTTTTCATCAGCCCACAGCTAATCAAACCATGATTATACAGTGTGTTCAATTTTAGCAGATCTGTGCTGATACTGCTGCTATTTTGGTGTTCAGTAACAATCTTAAACAACAAAACCTCCATCTTGTGTATTTGTAGCCACAGTCTGGGCGGTTTTTACTCAGATGTAGAGTTAGAGTCCAGCCTATATATATGGTTATTTCAATAATATCAAATAATGACACATGAAGACTTAAACAAATCAGCATGAACTTTGATGTTCAGTTTGGCAGTGGTAAATGTACTCCATTTTTATAGAGTTTTTCAAGTCTTCTCATGACCACTCAAAGTGCTTTACACTACAGTACTACATTAACCCATTCACACAGCACACTTACAAATGCACTTTTTCTATTCCAGTCACACACCATTCATACACCAATGGAGCAGCCAGATGCTTTGGCTTTATATAAACTCACCATACACACTAATTAATGAATGCTTTTATGATCATTGTAGTTCATTAGTACAACAAAATTGGATTGCTCATCCTCTCCAAACTCCTACCCCAACACGAAAATAGATTTAAAAAAAATAAAAGTGAGCACCTATATGAGCTTTAAAATGGTACATGGAGCAGTGTTTAAAGATGCATTGAGCACTTTAACATACACTGAATATGTAGTAGCTATGAGTTCACGCCTGGGCTGCATTAAGTGCCATAACTGCTCCGGGAAAGAAACTGTTTCTCAGTCTGTCCAAACTTTAATAGCTCTGAAATGCCTTCCTGAGGGCAAGTTCAAAAAGGTGGTGTACGTTTGCTGCTGTGTCTCCTACATCATCAGCAGGACCAGATATTATGCACAAGCAACAGGCATTTGAGGTAGAGGAAGGAAGGGGAGAGGGAGCAGCCATGGAGACAAGCAGGAATGTCACAGGGTAGAAGCTGAGGAGGGTGCTGAGAAGATATGGAAGGTGATGCGGTGGAGTCACGTTAAAAAAATTAACAGGGATTCTCAGAGAGTGTATGTACATGCGTGTATATGTGCACATCACTCCATAATGACAATGGTAATCATTCATTCAGTTAATTACAATTGCTACTGGGCACTCACTGTCAGTCACATAGAGTTGAATTGTGTTTTTGTAATGTATTTCCACGCTAACTTTGGCTAAGGCAACTGTTATTACATGATGGTGTGTCTTCCTGTCTGCCGAGCTGCAGTTTCTTGGCCAAGTTGTTCTCCCTGAGGATCCTCATCGAAAATCGAGTCTTTACTGTGGCTTCTGAACAAGTATGCTGGTATTTGTCTATCTTCTCCACACACTCCCAACTACTAACACCAAATTCATCTTAACTCACTGGTCTTGGAGATCATCTGCACCACGCCACCTTTTCTCTGTATCACAGGGACAGTCATTGGAATTCATCACTCCATGTCCCTTAATTTCCCTGTTATATCACAGTTATATCATCAGCAATATTAATGAACGCGTTTCTCGGGTGGGTCATGGGTGTGCAGTATGTAGAGTATGGGGGCTCAGTGCACACCCATTTGGTGAGTTATGAAAATAATTTACCAGTGCATTCCTGTCTGTAATGTTTTTGTTCTATAACTTCCTTTTTTAAAGCAAGTTCACTAGTCTGTTTCTGTCTGTCATGAATGAGCCAGTGGCTCTCTGATATAACCTATTTGAGCCTCATGCACCCACACAATCACCCAATAATATTTTTATTTTTTACATTGACAGTTGTGACTTGATGTTTTGTTTTTGTTTTTTACTGTCATTTATGACATCATTAAGATTATGAGAATCTCTCATTCATAAAAAAAACCAAAAAAAAAACCAATGTTTTAGTACATACTCATACAATCTGATAGCCCTGACATTGTTTGTTCCTACAGACATTAAAACAATCGGTGTCGTCATCTGGCTCCCTGCCTCACTGCAGCTTTCTCACAACCATCTCTGCTCACTGATGCTGTTACACAATTCAGAAGAGTTGCTTAGTCACTTATGATGTCATATTAGCAGCACTGATTGATTTTGCCATAGAGTCATAGATGCTGTAATTGGTCCTGAAAATAAATCTCCAAAGTGGCCTCGTTAATTAAGACGCAGCAGAGTGACTCAGCTTGGATTTAATGTCCTGGCAGATCGAGCTGAAAGAACAGTTGAATGTATTTTGAATACTTGAGGAGTTTTTGATTTATCTCATCCTTGTGCAGGTGACACATTTGCTACTGTAGCAGTTTAAGGACCTGACAAAGGAAACAAACACACTTCAATCATCTGAACTGTAAGGAGACATTTATGTGAAGTGTTAGCTGTTTGTCTCAACAGAATAATGAGCTTCAGTCGAGAGCATTTTTATTTTCAGCCCTCTTGCTTTTCTGAGATACAAGTTTTACAAGTCAATCACCAAAATCACATTGTGGACATATTTGTTGTTACGACTCACATAATTTGTGAAACTGGTGGATTACTCCTTTCAGGTTGTGGGCAAGTTGTTATCCGCAGTAAATGAGTGTAGTATCTTATGTCTTGATCACAGTGGGAGTAAGATGGAGTGGGAGGTTGATAGACAAAGTGGTATGACTTCAGCAGTAAGACAGGTGTAGTATCATCATGATAAAGAGGGAGCTGAACTGGAAGACAAAGCTATCTATTTACCATTTGATCTATGTTCCTAGTCTCACCTGTGGTCATGAACTTTAAATAGTGACTGGAAGAATGAGTTCATTGATACTACAAGAAGCTGAAATGAGACCTTCCTTCTAAAATGTCAAAGGAAAAAAAATGCGATAAATTGTTAATTGCTGTTAACAGGTGTTCTTGTGAGGTCCATTGATTTTTATTTGATCATTATTACCAATATAACATGTAAATATAAAAAAAATATTTAATCAAGCTTAAAATAGAAAAAATATATATGTATTATATAGAAATCTAATAAAAAATTTGAATAACAGTGGAGCCTTTAGAGAGAAGATGCTCGAAGAGAAGTTTGCTGTAAGGAACAAGGTATTTTATTTTCAGTTTAGGTCCAGTCTGTCTGTAGCTTTCTCAGGTGAAGCTATGATCCTTTTATACCTGTTGTGATTTACTGTCTAATACTAGCTAATACTCCACAAAACATAAAGCTAAAAGGAGATTTTTGTCCTGAACTAAGCCTTTCAGAAAGTGTATGGAATTACAGAAGCTGGTCTGAATCAGTCAGTGAGCAGTTCCCTTGTCATACTGACTAAAATAGTAATCCACCCCAAAGCATCCTGATATGTGGCCTGAAAAAGGTTAATAAAATGCCATTGCAAATTTAGTCATAACAGAAGGTCAGAATGGTACAACTTTATATGTAGTATGCTTCCTCATGATATCATGAGGTCAGTGCTGAAAATGTATATTTGAGACCATCCAGCACCAAAACCTCAACCTCATTTGGTGCTGGACAAATCACCAGTCTATCTCAGTCTGCCACAGGATTGTCAGATAGAGACAAACCCTCATTCTCATACTCAGACCTATGGACAGTTCAGAGTGACCAATTAACCTGAAATGTTTTGTCATGTGGGAAGAAACCAGAGTATCCAAAGAAAATGGCAGCAGGTGAAATAGTGGCAGTTTTCACAAACATCCAGTTGGGCTATCCACAACTTGTGAGTGCCCCTCTTCCTGTCCTCAGGCACTGGTCGGTATGTTATCTGCTCGGTGTTGCAGAATGAACTTGTATTCCAAAGGCTGGTGTGAGTCAAAGAGCAGGTATTGATCTGTGTGTGGATTTCTTGTAGACTCAAATGTGTATGCTCCTGTCGTCATGTGACCGTCTAGGAAGAGCAAACTGTTGTCTTTGACATCTTCCCTGGTGAACGTGATGTTGCTGTCCAATGAATTGATGTGTTCTGTGAAGGCTTGCACTTCCTTGGTTTTGATTTTGACCCAGCTGCTGTTCACATACCTGAACCAGAGGCTTGATGTTGTAGCTCTGCAGGAGTTCAGGGCCTGGCATTTTACTGCTTCCATGTAGAAGTTGGCCACAATAGGAGAGACCGAAGAGCCTATGGCACAACCACATTTCTGTCTGTAAAAATGACCCTAGTACTAGAAAGAGGTGGTGGTCAAACAGAGGTCCAGTAGCTGACAAAGTTGATCTTGGTTGAGGTTGGTTCTGGTGTCCAGGGTGCTGTCCTGTAGCAGCCCTCATTATACAGTCTCCACAGCTTCAGTGGCTATGATCCAGGTGAACAGGGAGGTCATGTCCTGGTCCTGCACCTTCCTTTAGTTAAACTGCTATATTAGGCTGCCAGGGGAACTCCCATGATGCACTGTGCACTTCTCCTCTCTCTTTGTCTTAGTCTCTTATCCCTCTGCTGTATGTTATTAACTTTGTGTCTGCTCTCTCCCTGAGAAGTATGTGCCCAAGGACAATTTATACAGACTTTGAACAGATATCAAAACTTTTGTGTTATGTTGTTTGCACTTTTGTAGAGATACCAGATGCTTACCTGTTGGTAATATGTTAGCGAAATGTCATACAGACCAGCACAGTCACTGTTCTTAAAGAGAAAGGACACACCTAATTTAGAATATGGAGCAAAGAATATTTGCTAACTATCATATATTTTTGATCAGTCATATTCAGACAATAAATTAATCAGTTTATAATTTCTTACATACTGGTGAAATTATTATGTTATTCTGTAAAAATAAACTCGTCCTTTAAGTCATATTTTCCACAATCTTCACATGTTAAAAGCAATGCTCAGATTTTATACTTAACTTTTAGTACAATGAAACAGAGGTGAATCTCTGACTCAGAAAGCTGCTTGTTCAGGCTGTGTGTGTTTGTGTGTGGATCTGAGCCTGACTGACATACAGACTGAGAATATTGATGTGTTTTTAATCAGCATAGGTCACAGTGAAGTGCTGATCGATCCAGCTATGAATATTAATTCCAAAAACACGGCATCATATTCATCAGAACTGCGACCACACCGACTGACTGACTTTTTGATAATGTGACTGTGGAGTTTGATAAATAAGTGTTACCAGGCACCGCTCCTTGAAGGTCTCAATAATGTGTCTCCATCAGCCTAAACTTAACTGCAAGAATAAATTTCTCATTTTAGTTCTGAGCTGAAAATGTTCTGAATTTGTGTGTCAGTATGGCCACAGTTAGAAATGAATGTGAGGTCATTTGGGAGTGAAAGTGTTTTACTGTGTTTGCTGCCTGGTAGCTGAGCTGATGACTTTGTTTTGTACTCTGTGGTTTGGACATATGGTGAGAGTTATGGTTCAGACCTGCACCTCCGGACCCATCAGTGACGCTGAGATCATACAGCAAAGCCAAGACATAAAACGAGCATGCTTGCATGTGTGTGTTTGTGTGAGGGTAATCAGAGCTGTATGTAGCTTTATGCGAAAGTCAGTCTATCCGTCAGACTCAACTGTGCTCCTGAGGGACAGTCTGGACTGCGTGTGTGTGTAGCATGTGAAATGACTAACATGTGTTTTTGCACTCAAGTGTGGGTGTGAATATGTATGACCGGTGTAATGTGAATATCAGAAAAAAAAATACTGACATCAGAGATATTGTGAACCAAACTGCTGCTCTCCTGCACTTCTGGCTTCTATCAAAGCCAAGGGAATTCACACAGTGTCTGGAAAACTCATCACATCCCAGAACAGAGGTATATGGGCCATATGTGAAGTCCATAAAAACCCAGAGGTGTCTTAATTCATCTGCATTCAAAGCAGTTGTATAAAGAGCAGTGTTTTGTTCAGGTATATGTTGTGTGTGTAGATGTTAGTAGCAGTAGCAGCAGTAGCAACTGTGGGGGTCAGCAATTTAATGTTAAGGTTGTTAAGGTGGGGACAGGGTGGGTTTTAGAGTGGAGGTCCACAGATGTTGGAGGCAGAGCCAGTTAGAGTCTTCACACCCACAGAGAGTTTAGTCATTTATCAGTGGCTCCAGAGAGTTTGTGTTAAGGATCATGGTGTTTGTCTCTCACACTGAAAATGTACTGAAGGTTAGAAACAAGAAATTAGTTTACTAGAACCGCAAATAGAAAAGTCTGGATGTAAGTAGAACGAATAAGAGAAATCAAGGAAAACTCATGTGACAGCAGGTAGAGTGTCAGACACATAAATTACTGCATATTGAATGATGATGATATAATGAAACATCACACACGCACAAATTATGACTTAAGTACCAGGAAAGTCATGTCCAGTGTGAACGGAAATAAAACACCAAATGGGAAACTGATTTAATGCTTCAGTGTCATTCAAACTGTGACCACAAATGACATTTTATCAGTACTTAAGTTAATAATCGGCTGTATATCAATACATTCAGCAACATTACCATTAATTTAAAGCTGTGCTTGTGTCATGTGGTTGTGTAGTAAAAAATCTATAATCCTGTAAAAGTAAGGAAAACTATTATTTCAAATTACAGTCTTCCATTTTTTAAGACAGGACAATCTGTGAATGTGGTGGCTCTTATGCATGTAGCTGCCTCAGACATAATGAATTATAGATACCTATGAAACTGATGGTGCGTTGGCTGTAAACCTGGAGGTGGAAAACCTGAATCACTTTACCTATTTGAGTCATTTGATCCAGTTGAGTTTGGTCATGAGTGATGTAGCAGTTTCCCCTTTTTTCCTGTAACTAAGCAGTTTCACCACCATTCAAACACACATCAGATCATACTACAGCAAGTAACCACATCACTATCCTGTTCAAGGACACTTCAATACTTACAGATAGCGACATGTGCCAAACTGCATCAGCCCAGAAGATTCTCACCAACACAGACTGAATGATCAATTGGATCTTTTGATAATGACCATTTTAGAAGATACTCCAGGTAACAAAAGGTTTGATGTTAATGAACACCTACAGTTATTCATTATTTGTCTAAAATGCCCTAAAGACCCTGCTAACACTCAGGACTTCATCACTGGTTTATGAATGGAGTCAGGTCTTCATTGTTTAATAGCTTCTGCTAGTTTTGGACCTGGACCAGGATTTCTGCTACTTCCTGTTAGAGCTCAACCCGTAGCAATGGCAAACATATTTTGATTAAAATCACAGACAGTGCAGTAGTAGCAGCATTACCTCATGCCCCAGCCTGAAGCCAGCGACAAACCAATCACTGCTGTGCTTTACTTTTCTCATTGAAACCATGTGTGAGATTGAAAAAGAAAATAACGGAAAAGCAAAACCGTTTGCACCAAAATGACCTTGTTTATGTTGACCCAGTGCAGAGCAATGTTGTCATTGGAACCTCGTTTCTCAGACTGACTGCTCCAGGTCTGTAAATACCTGTAAACTAACTAGGTGTGAATACTCTCAGTAACAGGGGAAGTGAGACCGTGGCTACACCTTAGGATGTCTGAGACTTTGACACAGGGAGGAGGGAGCAAGAGAGATGACGAAGAGGAGGATGGTCTGAAGAGAGAGGCAATGAGGCAAGGAAATCCAATATGTAGGTAGTGAGGAAGAGACTATGAAATGGGTCTGAGGAGAGAGGACAAAGGGAGGGAAATGGGTGCAACTAAGAAAAAGGAAAGAAGGCTGAGAGGACGGGACTGTAGGCCCTCACCAAACACAACAGCCCTCAGTTCACAGAGCACAGGTAGAGTCCAGATGTCAGTGTGTGAATGTTTGCATCTTGGACAACTTATGTGTTTATCCTGTTTGTCTGTGTGTGTTAGACTATTTTGCCAAATTGGAGTTGATTTGTCTTGAAAGCTATAAACTCTGAGATGCAGACCTGTTCACCTTTAAACATCAGGAATGTGAAAGCTTTTCACATAAAATAATTTTCAAAAATTGATTGCTCATATATAAGGAATCAATTTGATACAAGTTCACACAATGAAACCAAAATAAATAACACATCAGCCTCAGGGAAGTAAAATTCTAACCAATATCCATTTATAATTCCTTCAAGACATTGTCAGTGAACAGTGTGATACATCTGGGATCACACATCTGCTTCCAGGTTGATGTTTTGCAAATACTCCCTTCGGTTAAATAAGATGTGTTGCCAAGGTGATGTGGTGACAGGTAGTCTGCTGCTAAGGCGTCCCATGGCAGTGGAGGAAATGGCTCTGTTCCTCACATTCCATCCACTGAAATGTAAAGATGCTGCCATGCAAGTGCACAAAAACACACACACACACACACACACACACACACACACACACACATTGGGCAGTACCATAGCCACAGGGAATGGGATTTTATAATGATTAGTTGGTGGGACAAAAGACCAAGAGTGTGTTTGTGTGTGCATGCGTACGTGCACTGTGCTTTTGAAAAGTATCTTTGTCTATTATCTCCTCAGCAAAGCAAAAGTGCTTTGATCCTTCAGAGAGAATGGACAAAGGTAGAACAAGGGACAAACAAAATTCAAAAACACATAACTATATAAATAGATTTACAGAAATTAATAGTAATTCACATATAATAAAACCCCAGCTCTCTAAGAGGGTCAATCAGAACAAGAATCAAAGTATTTTACTTCTTTAAGTCCAACCATCCATCAATGCTCAGGATCATGTCCTGGTGGAAGCAGGTCAACAAGGCAGGTCAGGTGTCTCTCCTCAGGTGTGCTCAGACTAGATTTGATATATAATTTCTGCAGTGTGTTCTGGGTCTACCTTGAGGTCTCCTTTCAGTTGGATGTGCCCAGAAAAAAACTCAGGAGGACATGAAGGAGCAGCAGCTCTACTCGGCGTTCCTCACCATATCTCAGGGTTGAGCCCAGACATCCTGCAGAGGAAGCTAATTTCAGCAGCTTGTATCTGCCATCTCATTCTTCATTCAGTCACTACACAAAGCTCATGACCAGTGGAGAGTGTCAGAACGCAGAGCGACTGGTAAATCAATGGCTTTGCCTTCTGGCTCAGTTCCCATTTCAGCACGTTGGTCCACAACAACACCTGTCTTACTGCTGGTGTTGGTCCTAAACAGCCCTATCAGGTGTTTAGCATACTTTATAAAAGTGTTTACAGATGACCGTCCACCAGAGCTGGAACTGATGTGGACGTGATGTTTTTCACAACTTTTAAATGATATTGCATTTACACAAATGGAATAAAGGGGATTTCCTGCAAGCAGGACTGTAGGCAAAAACAACACACAGGAGGAGAAAGAGGAAAAAGATAAAGAAGAGATTGGAGGGAGGAAGAAGCAGTGATACACAGGGTGAGTGCTTGAAAGGACACACATTCACAAATACAGTAGAAACTAAGGAAAAGAGGAGAGAGTAATTTAGTCATAATAGGACAGCAGTGTAGGGGTGAAGTGAAGATATAGAACATGTGTGTGTGTCGTGTGGGTGGGTGTCGGCGTGGGTGTGTATGTGTTGGCAGGCGGAGCAGGAAGAGGTGGTAGTGTAGAAATAAAACACAATTTGGCAAAACTGCAGTGAGAACTCATACTGAGACAGAGAGAGAGTTGGAGATGGAGAGATGGTAAAAAGAAACACACATGCAAAAGACTGACACATGAACACACACAATAAACACACACACACACACATGAACAGTGCACGCCAGTTCTGCTCATCCCCAGGAGTCAGCTCAGTCACTGAGAGGTCAGCCATTTATCCTGTCCCATTACTGCGGACACTGCTGTGAAATTGTCCAATAAATCAGTGTCTGAGAGAAGCAGTGCTCCCCCTGCTGACTGGCTGACTGGCTGAATGGCTAGTTGGCTGACTGTCTGACTGGCTGCTTGTTTCTCTCAAATTTGCAATTAGGTCTTATACACCAGAGCCATGGACACAGAGAGAATAGAGCCAGAAGTTGAATATAATATATGTTTGTCGGTGGACTCATTTCTGTGGTCTCATGCAGGGCATTGCATGTTAGTTCAAACACTGATTTTTATAGTGCGTTCCAGTGTGCAAAGAAATCAGAACTTTCTGTCACTCAGAGGTTGGTGAAGGAACTTTTTCTAGTCTTGAAGTTGAATCAATAAAACCAAATAATGATTCATGTTAAAAGGCTTTAAAACTTATTTTCTTAATCAGCCTCTGACCATAAGGAACATTTTATTCTGCAGTTGGCATATAATCATGTGGAGACAGGTAACCAAATGCCCTGATAAAGCATCTGGTCTGAGGTTGGTGTTAAACTCTATTTTCATTCTAGACTTTACCTTGGATTGGTGCTGAGTTTGTTAAAAAATATTTCATGCCACAGAGGAGTACAGATTTTGAATTCAAGTTTAAAAAGGACATAAACACATCAACAGATACAGTGACATAATTACAGTAACTGTAAACAACATAGCAAACAGATTAAACACTGGTGTTGAGGAGGCTGAAGTGTCATTATGCTTCATTTTCTAAGAGGTTTAATATCAGGGGGGGGTTTGACTGGAAAATACCTGTATATTTTTTGTCTTTTCTCTCATCTTCTCTGTTGTCCTACCATGCAGATGTTTCTGTTGTGTTATCTCATGTTATCCCTGCTCAGATTTACAAAATTTTTTATTTTTTTTTTAAAAAATGTGTAATGATCTGCTTCCTGAGTGTATTTAACCTGTGTTTTTCTTTTGTCTTCATTGTCTAGTCCTGTTTTATTTGCCCGCTCTGTTTGAGCCATGTCTGATTCATGTTTTGACATTAAATAATACCTGGGTGTGTGTTTGGGCCCAGAAATGTTTGTGCGCTGACAAAAAGGTCTGGTTACAATTGATCATCCACTTGTGCTGCTGTAGTTTACAGTTTAGTTTTCACTGGACAACATTGTGCCAAAGAGCACAGAACAGAACAGTGTTTGAAAGGACACATTACTATCTCCAAATATTTTTTCAGCGCATCTATACAAGTCTATATGCTTTATACCACAAATGGTAACAGAGAAACTATGCACTCCTGTAAGATTTGGTTGACCTGAACCTTTAAAGACAGAATGTACAGAGCATTTTATGTTTTCTTTTCTCTTCTCTTCTGGTTGCAGTCAACAGATAGTGTTAATTTTAAAAAGTTAGAATATAAGAAGAGGAGCCTTCACTTTGTTGGAATTGTTGTTGTAGACTGACCCAACCTGATGAGATATGACAAGCAAGTTTCATCACCAAACATACAAATGGCAGCTGAGAATGGAAAAGGTATTTTTTTTAGGAGTCTAGACATGAGATCAGTCAGTTACAGAGACACTGTTCATGATATGTGTTCGTTCTGAATGACAGCTGCATGCTGAGCTGCATTCACTCCTAATTGGTTTTCAGTGTCTCCTCAAATCTCTAAAATCCTTAGTTTCTGGTGGAGGGGTGAGTACAAAAACCTGCAGTTTCCTTAGCAACGCAATCACTGACATCATCCATTAGAAGCTGTTGCTCTTGTTGAGTATTAAAGGTTTTACCACAGTTAAGGGCAAAATAAAAAGATGTTACATTATTCATTTGAGTCTTGTCCAGCTCTGTGCAGAGATGAAGATTTGCCCAACACAAAGTTCATGTGTGACTTGACTATTCTTAACTGTAAGAGTGGGTTGGTTTGAATGTTGGATCAACAACATATTACCTTAATTCTCAAAGTATCATGAAGTGACACAAAACATGTCATGATAAGTAGTGAATACCAATAAATGGACTGTAGTTACATAGTGCTGTTCTAGTCTTCTAGATCACTGCTATCACTCATAGCAATTTACACTTTAGTCAAACAGCATCATCAGTGCATTGGATGCTTTTTTGCTAATAACATTCTCACACCAATGGAACAGCCATTGGAGACAGTTAAGGGTTCATTGTTTAGGGGATTGGGAATCAAGTTGGGAATCAAACTGTCAACCATCTGATTAGTACCACTTGATAACACTTGGTCCCTCTTGCTACACAATAACCTAAAAACAACATGGAAAAATTTTCCCTGTCGTTTATTTTTACATCCACAGATGTTCCAAACCAGTCAGTTGAAAAAAAGGAAAAGTTCACTATATTGTTTGTCCTGACAGAATGTCATACATTTACAGTAAAAATGTTGGGTGTGTGCTCAAACGTGAAGCGATTTTTTTTATTTTTTTTTTGGCTTGCATTACTTGTGCTCAAATAAAATGAAATACTCAAAAAAAAAACTGTTTTTTAGATTATTTCACAATTCACAAATAGAGTAGGAGTCCTTCCTCCTGAAAGCCAGATGTGCTGTTATATGTGTTGTTATCACAACAGAAGGAATCCAGTAACAGGTCCAGATGTTCAGAACTTACCTGGCAGTCCTTCTCTCCTCTAACTTTCCTCTAAGCCTTCTCCTTTTTTGTATTATCTCTATAAAGTACATAAAGTGTATCATAACTCCATAACTTCAGGTGTCCACCAGCAGCCACAATAAGCTTCTCCTTTTTCTGATTCTCACCGATTTCCACTGACATCAGCCGAAGCTCAGCTCTGATTGGCTGTCAACACACATCGTCAACTAATATTTGTGTCACAATTTCCCCTTCAAGTCAGAACACCACTCATGAATTATAAGTTATATAGTTACTGTAAACTGAGAATAACAATGATTACTAAAATACTAAAATAAATATATAACAGTAGTCTATCCATAACACACATACTGTCAATACCACAATCTGTTGTATGACTGTACAGATGGTAACAAACCCACAAACAAAAAAAATGAATAAATCTGTCAAAATACAGCATATTTCCACCCACAGTGACCTGAACTTGCTGTAGTTATACAGAGTATTGCTGGTGAGCCAGATATTCATGAATTTTGGAGGAAGCAGTCATTGAATGTTGCATCAAATGAAAAAGTACACACAGTTCAGCTCATATAGTCACTCATACGGTGACTGTGCTCAGTGTTCTGCAGAAGTTCTAATTCTGTTCTCATCAAACACCAGGTGATTTCACAGATGATCACATGTTAAACAACTAATGTTAGCATTCTTCAAACACCAGGTTAGTTCACTAATCACACATGACTTCAAGAGGGACTAATTAATTAGCGAGAGAGGGACTAATTAATTAGAGAAAGGAACTAATTAATTAGAGGAATTTTAATTGGCAAGTTCTGCAGCTGGATTTTCCTCAGCTTGTTATCTATGAGGGTTCATGTATTTTTCAGTTGCTTACCTGAAAACTCTGGTAATGCTCTACCAACAGAAACCACAGCCTGTCAGCCACATTATACAAGCTTCAGCTTCTGCTGCTCATTGGTCATTGACTGTTAAACATGACAAGCTTAAAAAAGTACCATCCTTCAGGCAAAGCCCTGTTAGGCTGGGGTAGGCAGATTGCTGGTTGATTGTGGCTGATTGTTTGACTTGCATTGGTCAAGTCTCACCACAAATGAATGGAATATGCAGATGATGGATAGACTGTGGCCATAATTACCTTTTTAATTCTTGGAATGGTCCAATTTATACCACTTTATGACATAAGACATTCTTATATTACTTTTTAATTTTGTTTTTATGTTAACTGTGTGTTGAGGGCAAAAGATCAACCACCAAATGCAAAGGGCAAATACTTTATTGAAATAATCTAGGGCTGTCAATAGATTTTTAAAAAAATTAACTAATTAATCTCACATTTTGGAATTCATTAATCTACATTAATTACGATAAAAGGTTCCCTTTTCTTTAATGAAAATTAATTAGTAATCAGACTGTGTATTTCAGACACCATTGTTTAATTGAATCTTTGGCGAAAGAGCACATGCCCTGTGATAGTGAGCGTGCGCCATCAAGAAGTGATGTTTAACATGTACTCCAGCACAAACTATGGTGGCGCCAGCTAGACTATGGTAGGGCGCCACAGTCTTGTCAGTGTTTGGGAAACACTACCTGTAGCAATTCAAATCACCTCATTCAGCCCATTGTCCTCCACTACAGTAATAGGCCAGCAGTCACCCAACAATCCCTCACCTCTCTCCATCTTCAGCTACCATCTCTCCTATCTGACTGACTGCAGGTAAGTGACAGTTTGAATGACTGCCGACTTTCGTGTCAGAGGTCTGTGCACAATGGAAATTAACAAACTTGTGTTGACTAATCACTTTATCGTGTTAATCTCAGCCGCTGACCCCTAAAATAATCAAATAGACCTCCTCAAATAGAGATCCTGGGGATGAAAGATTATTAACAACCAAATGAAAGGTAGGCTACTAAAAACCAAATAGGTAAGTAAAAATAGTGTTTTAAACAATCAGCTGACACCACCTGCAGGGAGACAGACACCCTGGGTAGGGCCTCTGGGTGTTATTGCTTAACCACTTAAGGTATGACACTGCAAACTTATCACCATTAACCAGTTTCACCAAGCTGCCTGACAAGCACTCGGCATATGATCAGGACAACACAACCAGCCACAACAGAAAGCTTTAAAAAACACTAATGGACAGATTGCCCTTTAGGAAGTGGCTGGAAGAGTTGAGCTTTAAACTGTATTCACATGATACTGTATAGACCTACACAGACCACTGAAGCAGAATTCCCCCCATGTAATAAGGATGTCTGGAAAGCAAATTACAAATCCAAATTCAATTCAATAGCCAATGTACTCTTCAGCACAAACTCCCAGAGATGATTCAATATGTCTGAATATTTTCTTGTTGGCTCTTTTACCTCCCACACAAACACTTTTTTAAAGAAAGTATGTTTTTATGAATGATGGTACTAACAAGAGATGGCAAATCTATGTGCATGCCGATGAAATATGTGTGGATGACTATAACTAAACCAGAGTTGAGTCTAGTGTTGATCAACAGAGAAGATAATGATGTTAAATAAACTTGTCATATTCTCTTGCCTCTCATCGTGGTATCTGAAGCAGCTTTAATGCAAATTCATTCATTGAAATCCAAAGAGAAACCAAACAGAAAAAATAATAATAACCTCCATCCACTGTAAGCTGGCAGGGATAATAAACCACATTAATTTTGAAACAGCTGTATAATTACCATAAACACAGAAAATGGCCACTGAGCAGACCAGCAGCTACAATACTGCAGTTTATATCCTGTGTCTCCATGTGTGACCTGCGGTGAGATGGTGAAGAACAAAAAAAACAAAACCACCCCCTCCTCCTCTAGCTGTATATTTCTGAGTAGAGAGTTCACTTCTTTGGTTTGGTCTACACCACCTTTAATTCATCCATCAACCTCCAGCTTCACCCTAGCTGCACCATGAACAGCAAAGCAATTTCTAACAGAGAACCAGTTTTGGACAGTCATCACAAGACACCACATCAACAGAGGCAAACTAAGCACCTACATCAGGCCCATCACCCCCCAAGAACACTTCAAATATCCACAGGAGAACTGCTGTTCTTGCTGAAAACTCACATATGCCTTAATTCACCATTGTTCACACCTTCAAAGTTTTCTCTACTTCTGTAAACGTATCTAATTTCAGCACAAGATGCCACACACTCCTACATACTGTACTGTACCCTTGGAGGCAGAGCAATACTCAGCTTTAATGGCTGCTCCTCATCTGATCAGGTAGATACATGAAGGTGTTCATGAGGCTTGACTGAGGTCATGAACACTCAAAGCAGTATCACAGAAAAAACACCGCAGCTCATCCATTTCCCATCTCTCTTCCCTCCCCTGCGTTCACCTGTTAACCTCCTTTGTGAAATCCGACAGTGTCTTTCTGCCTCACTGGCTACGCTGCCGTCTCCTGAGATGGGATCTCTGATGCGGGCCCGGTTGGATTGTGATGGGAGGGAAGGAAGGCGGCACAGTGAGGATGAGGGTGACAGGATGCAGTTTTCTCAGTGGGAGAAGTCAAAAAGTGGGTAAATATTGAAACTACTTCTAAAATGATTTTGACTCCATGAAGGCTGTTGTCAATACTTTGAATTACAGCTGCTTTTTGTCAGTAGTTATCTAATGTTTCCCAGGGTCAGTAGATGCTGTGTGAGTTTACATACACAGCAGCATTCATTACCTCTGCAACAAATCATCTATCAAAGTGCATAATATCCAGCATGACATGAACACACCGGCTTGGCAAAGGTTTTTTTTTTTCTTAAATAAAAGGCTAATATTGACTTGATATATTGGTTTGTCATACCCCTGATGGAAGCAGCCAAGTATTGAAAACAACAGAAAACTGCCTCCCTATGTTTGCAATGCCAGATGAGAAGTGGAAAAAAAGCACTGACACTGCACAGGCAGGAGGGACTGAAGGGTTTTATAGAAAAAGAGTGGAACAGAGAGAGGAATGATGGAGGAGGAGAAAGGTAAAACAGCTGGAACAATTGAAAGACAAAGAGGCAGTAGGACAGAGAAAGAGAGAATACAGGCAGAGTTTAAGATAAGAAGAGCTGAAGACAGACGAAGAGAGAAGTGGAAAAAAGAAAAGAAAGCAAGATGGAAACTGGGGGTTGGAGAGAAAACGAGGGGTAGAAAGGAATACCTAATGGGGAGTGGTGGAGTCTATTGATCCGCTCGGCAGCGCAGACTGTTTCATTTGGTCATTCAATTATCCAGTCATTTGGTTGATGTTGTTTCCCTCTGCAAGGGTTTGGGCCGAACACTCAGACCTCCCACGCAGAGCTTCCGACAACATGAAAGTTACAGCTCCATAGGAAAAGTCAAGCAGCGACATGAAGGCTGCAGACTGGAAAAATGGAAGGTTTCAGTCGGTTTAGATGTATCTTTATAACACTGGAGCCCAAATCGCTCCAATTTAGAGGTTGTCACATTTTCTTTGCTTCATACATTTTTCATTTTTGTCGCCCATTTATTTTCTGGAAACACATTTGCGTTAGTGGAAAACGAGCATGCATCACTTATAAATTGAAAATCTGAAAATCTCACTTTGCCTAGAATCCACTTGTGACTAAAAGCCTTCTAATCCTGGCTTCAACAAAATTACAACCTGAATATCTGAAAAATCTGAAAAACTCATGGAACATTTTTCCGTCTATAAGGACTTTTATTTCAAAAGTAAAGTATACCACGGCTGAATCATAAACAGTAAATCAAAACTCAGTGGTATCCCATATATTTCTTATTTTAAATCTATATACTGAAGTGTCAATTGTATTTAGAGTCTGATATGTCAAAGCTTTACTGTCCCAAAACAATCCATCCAGGGTCATCCAGGGTCAGGTTTCAGTGGCAGAAGTACTCTCTCTGTACAAGGACACTTTTACAGATCCTCCTGGAGGATCCTGAGACATTCCAGATTAAACGAGATATATAATTTTTCCAGCGTGTTCTGGGTCTACCCAAGGTCTTCTCCTTTTTGAATGTTCCTGAGAAAACTCCCATCAACAGGCACCCAGGAGGCATCATGATCAGATGAACCACATCAACTGGCTCCTTTTGATATGAAGAAGCAGCAGCTCTACTCGGAGCTCCTCACCCTGTCTCCAAGGCTGAGCCCAGACACCCTGCCAAGGAAACTCATTTCAGCTGCTTGTATTCACCATCTCATTCTTTCTGTCACTACCCAAAGACTATACGTGAGAATATATATTGTCCACTGAAGCAGTTTTGTCCCCAGATGGATCACCATTTACTGTTTAGAATAAAAACACAACTATAGTTTTTTTTTTTTTTTTTTTTTTTGGTATGAAGACCATGGTTGCAGATATGAACATAGGTTCATCATGTAAGTATTTGGGCCAGTTGATCAGTTAATAATAATCAGTTGCAATCTGAGTGCCAATGGAAAGGATTCATAGTGATTTTCATCATGATCCTGACAAACGAAGACATTTTCTGTGAAAATACATCTTGGCAATTTGCTTTAACTATTAAGACAACATTTCTTCTGTGATTTATTGTACAGAATCATCCCTAATCATAAAATTCACCTTTTATTCTTTTATCAATTATCAATTCCCGATGTTCATTTTTCTCCCAGCTGTTCGCCGCCTCAGTCCTGTGACCTTGAAGATCCAGGCTGTTTCGACGTTTAGCTTGATCCTGTTGTCATTTGCCATTAGCTTCACATTACTCCTGGGAGATTTGTGGACTGACCCCTCATCAAATCATTTACTTCAATGAATCAATTTAGCCTGACACACGCAGTATATTAATCAGCTGGCTTAGCTGGCTTAATGGCTCAATCAGGGGCAGAGGAAGGAGAGGGAGAGAATTAGAGCGACTCACGGAGGGTCACAGTGAAAAATACTATCCTGAGGTAACCTGCTGTCTCCATGGATTCTACAGATCCACTACACTAGTATTACTTTACTACCTGAGTCACTGTGGGTTCATATAAATTACTAACCAATGAATCTCTGCATTATTGATGATATCTTTCACATTAAGTTCATTTCGTCTAGTTTCTGGGATAGTTTCTTTGATGATTTTTCTCCCTCTGCAGTCGAGATTAATGGAATTTCTTTTTGTTTTGTTTTGTTTTTGTTTTTTTGTGCAGAACATATTTTTTCTATTGATGCCTTACTAATCCACATACCTTATTATGGATTACCAATCTTACATGGTTTACTGAATTTAACCCTGTTTTTTCTTTTTTGTTTGTTTGTTTGTTTGTTTGTTTTTACATGAAAGGTACGTCCCATCCTGAAAATAATATTCGTGTGTCGAAAGGCAGTTTAAAGTCTGTTGGCCTCCACCAAACACAAAGACCATGTTCACTTAATGGCTCATTGCTCTGCATACTGGTTGAAGGCAGCATCCAGCTGTAGCAGAAATTAGGCTAAGTAAGATTGAAAACAGTCAAGATCCAGATCAGGAATATGTATCATTTTGCCATGGCATGAATTTTAACTCCGGCCTTCAGCCTTCATGTATTAGTCACTTGATAGTGATTCACTCGCCAGCTTCCATTTCCTGCACAATATCTTCATGCGGGCTGTCACAGTGGTGTTTGACAGTGATGTTGTCAGTTGGGACATCATCTTCTCCATGTTTGGCAGCTACAGATTTAATATCTTTGACAGAAATCCAGCAGATTAGTGATTTTCAGTCTTTTTAAGTTTTTTACTGCTCCTGGATTTAGCTCATCAAATGCCTTTTTGGGTAAGTGTGTACTTATACTTTTGTTGGTTTCCTGTCAGACAGCAGGGGCGTCTCCAGACAGATTTCATTGATTCGTCTGCGATGCCCCAGTCTAAATTTCACCACTAAAAAAAATTTTTAAGTCTACATAGCATAATCTACAGAATGCGCACATGGCTACTTAATATGGTAATTTATTTGCACATGAGCATTAATTATCTGTGCCCCAGTGCAGTATTAGGTCTAGTGACGCCCCTGTCAGACAGCAAGTATTAGCAAGTATTACCACAGACTTAATGACAATTGTATGCTCAAAATTTAAAATCTTTTTGCCTTTGGTGTTTTACTGAGTAACTTGTTGCTGCTAATCTCTTGTGATTTAACGTTAACTCACCTTTGCTTCAGTATTTGAATTAAAATGTTCCAATTATCCTGCCCCAAAACCAAATAAACCCAAAACTCCACAGCGGTCTCTACAGATCTGACATGTCTGACATGACTCTTGTCCTTCCCTCCGCCTTTCATCAGTGTCCAACCCCCCAACACAAACAAACATGGCTGAGTCGACTGTTGGCAGTGGTGGCAAAGTCCTGTGTTAACACGCCGGCTCATCATGGGCCGTTAATTCGTTGACTGATGGCGTCATTTAGCACCATCCATCCATCCACCAGCCATCCGTTACCACTCTCTCCATCTGTCCTTACATTCTCTCTCCATCTTCTTCCTCTCTCTATTCTCTGTCTTTCACAGAGTGGAAGAAAAATCCCTTATACAACTGTACTGATATTCAAAATGTTCTTTTCACCTGCCACCCCCAACCTCCTCCACCATGATTCCCTTCTTCATTCTATGGTATTTCTTCATCTCCCTCTGTTTTCAAAATAGATCATCTGCTGTGTTTCCCTTCTCAATCTTCCCTGCTGTTGGCCCAGCGTCTCGTAGACGCACAGAGAGCCGCTCTGTTGTCTGGCTATGTTGCCGTCTTTTTGCACAACAAGGCTCCACTACACTAATCTTTGGCTAACGCTCCATAGGGGCCCGTTAACAACACATGCCTGTTCGCATGCATTGCCACTGTGAATGAAGGAGATTACACTCACATTAACACTGTGAGCAAAGACACTGGCTGGCTCTCACCACTCAGCAAACACAGCCAGGCTCTATCCCACAGCTACAGTATTCATAAATGCTTTGTCTAAGAAAGTGCTTACTGTAGGTGAGAGGTGTGAAATGACAAGTGGTAA
Source organism: Polydactylus sextarius (assembly GCA_016801845.1). NCBI lineage: Eukaryota > Metazoa > Chordata > Actinopteri > Polynemidae > Polydactylus > Polydactylus sextarius. The sequence continues at coordinate 6,348,190 of CM028924.1, forward strand.
AAATGCTGAACGCTGCCTTGTTGGCATTAATGTGCAGAGAGGATTGACTATTCCTTTATTGTTTTCTTCCCTGTGCATGACGAGGAGGTGACTGCAGTAAAGATGTAGGGTCATTACCTCTGCCTGTTTCCAGTCTCGTCTGGCTGTTACTAGAATATTTCACCTCAGATAAAAAGTTACATCATACCAGAAAAAAATGAAAAATAAAAATCCGACATATTGATTGGTTTTGTTGCGGACCTTCTGGACAAAACAATTCTTCAGGCAGAAATGATGTAGTTAAAGACTTTTATCACCAACAGCAAACACCTGAGTCAGTCTGTAGTTAATATGTATCATCAACATCGATCCAATGTGTTTCTTCATGTCTTAACATCACAGTCTAACCCTTCCCCTGAAGAGGTTTGACCAGATATTCTACCACAATAGCAGATAATCATCATACATTAAAACTATCAGACTTTCCAAGGGGTTAATGATTCTGTTTACTTCTTTTTCGTGCTAAATGAAATTGAATGCCATTTTATTAGGCCTACCAGGATGCAGGGTGGCTGAAGATGGCTAGTTTTTAATTTCAAAATGTACTTGGTCACAGTGTGGTACATTTTTGGACCAATGGTCTCTAAAAAACGAGGGTTTAGTCACAGTCGTGCCAGCAGGGCCAGCAGGACCTTCTCTGCTGGCCCTGTAATCAATAAAGTTAAGTGTGTGTAAAATGTCTTTCTTGATTATCTAGTTATCAATTTCAGTGGTGTAATATCCACAAAATTATTTATGTTTAGTTTTGTTGAGGCTGAACTGAAAGTTATTTAAACATCACAGTGATCTCAGTTGGTGGCAGCCAGCACTACAGATAACCTTTTGTTGAAAGACCACACGTGATTTGTAATGAGTTTCAGTGACAATCATCAGCCAATCACATTTTGATGTTCAATGACAGTTCACCCTCTGAGCCTAGCAATGTGTCTTGGGCTCCCCCAGCCATTCTGTCAATTTCCCATGTAGCGAGAACGTAAACAAGATGGTTACCACTGTCGCTGCTGAAAACATTCTTTTCAAACTGTTCTTTTGGAGACAGAAGTGAAATAATCAATAAAGGAAGACCGACAACCGAATTGGATCAACTGGAATAATTAAATGCACACGAGGGGAATGATTCTGGCTTTAATTTATACACTTTATTTCTTTACTGATCCTTGTGGTCATTATATCCATTCTTCATCACACACCTTATCCAATGCATGGTCATATGAGGCTAAAGCATATTCCAGCATGCGCTCAGGGAGAAAGTCTGTGTCTTTGACAGGTATTTGGCAGGAATCGTGTTTTTTTTTTTTTTTAAATTCCACACATTCTTCTTCTCTGTTAAAAAGCAGGGGGCCTAGATTACCCACAATTCAAGTCAACCGCAGACCGTTCAGTCAGAGTTCAGTGTGTCCTATGCCGGTGGTGGTTAATGTCAGCAGGGATGAGGAATGGGCTGCAGGGCTCACACCTGGCTAACTCCACAACCCCCAGCTTTTATTCTCATTTTTGAAAATTATCCAACACTGACACATGTGACATCAGTTGAGTACGTTTAGCAGATATCACACAGCGCCCTGCACAGACACAAATGACATTCTCATCAGTGACATGAATGGTAACACACAGGTCGTTTAGACCAGTTCATCCATATTCTCTGGTTGCAGGATGAGACATGAAAATGATGCACAGATTGTACCAGTGTGGTTTAAATGCTGTGATGATGCAGGCACTTTGTCATCGATGGAGTTGATGAACTCATGCACTTGCCCCAAGATGAATTCTTAAAATGAAGATTCCCATCTCAGGGGAGAGACCGGGATCCTTCTGTCTCTTCACTGGTGCACCACCAGAGCTTGGGCACGTCGAGAGCCCCCTCATGCGATCTTAATCCACCCTGGCACTTCTCATAATGGTTTTAATGTTTATGTTGTTCCACAGCAGACTGCCTCACTAACTTTGTTACAGCAGGACCATCCATTATGGGGCAGAGCTGGCCATGATTATTTATGCACACTTAAGCCTGAGTGTGTCGGTGTGTAATTCACTGTAAGCAGGCTTCATTGGAATTGCAAATCAATGCCCCGGCACGCTTTACCTCAACTCCCTTTGGAACTATCCTTCCATCTCTGAAAACACCCTTCTTTTTTTCAGCCCCCGTCCCCTCTGTGCATCCCCCACCTCTCTGTCTCTATCTGTTCCCAGCCTATATTGGGTAGTTTGTCTTCCAACTCCCGTCTGGGCTGCAAAGCCAGCCAGCACTTGTTCCTGGGCACTGGGCCAAGGCCGGTCTGGACAGGATGAGGAGTAAAGTTGGAGGAAAAGAGGGTTGGACGAGGTGAAGGGAGGATAAAAGTCTCCACCCTAGAAGTTGATTCTAATCTTTGCTTTCTGTTTCTGCAACAGGTACCTGTCTGACATATGATGTCTGCAGATGATGTCTGTTATAGTTGCTGCTGGCAACAGCAGGGGAGTGGTGGTGGTGGGAGAGAAAGAGGGGTTTGCCTTAAGTGCTCTACTGGCATGCAGTCCCTTGTGGTTTTATGAATTGATGCAACATGGTTTACAGTTAAAATGTCTGGACCAGAGTCCCTCCTCCTCTCTTTGATCACCCTGCTTTATTGAAAAGACATCTTGCTTTCAAGGTCTCTTTTCCCATTTCAATGAGTGTGCAGACTGCAGCAGAAAAAGCAAAATGCCAAAAAAAAAATAAGGAGAAAGGGGAGAGGAAGAGGAGGAGGGTGATTTAAGGGCAGAAAGGAGGAGGGGAAATGCAAAAAGGGATAAAAGAAGAATGAAAAGGGAAGTTTTGGCGTGTTTGAAATGAGAGGAGGAGGAGATGCAAAGAAGAACCTGGGGAAAACTGTCTCTCCTCCTCCCCTCTGTCACTTTTTCAACTTTGGATCTCTGTCACCCTCCTCCCTCTCTCCCTCTCATCCTCTCTTCCTCTCATCTAACAGAGTGTATCCTTCAGGCTTCTTCGCTCCGATCTCCTCACCACCCGCTGTATTAGAGGAACCTTTTACTGCTGCCTCGGCCGAATCAGTCACACTCTCTTCCTTCGCTCAGTGACTCGCGCACACACACACACACACGCACACAGATTCTCCTCAGTATTCCTCCCTTTTCTCAAACAGTCTTTTCCCCCCATTCTCTGGCTCCCATCTCTTTCTCTTCACACCACATTCTCTACAATCTTTTCCACATCAGTCTTCTCTCCGTGAGACGGCACTCTTTCGTTCACCTTCACAATGTGCCACATCACTCTGTCTGTCCCTCTTATTTCTGCATTTATCCCTCCTTAGCCTCTATTTACTCTTTCAATCCATGGCCTGGAGATATATCCCAACCATCGCTCCTTGTTATCGCCTCCTTGTTTTCTCACTCTGTCTCTTCATACCGCTCTTCCTTCTTTTCTGATTTTTTTTCCCCCCTGCAATTTCCTACGATTTATTCTACCACATCCTTGGCATTCTTTTTAGCTCTTCTTCATCACCATCACTTCAGCCCACCCTCACCCTCATCTGCCGTTACTCACTTTTTTCCTATCAGTGATTGAAGCCTCGGGTCCCAGAACCAAATGAGATTTGGAGGCTGAGGACCATGTGCTCTTCCTCCCCTTTAGATTGGAGTCAGTTACTGTGAGCTGCATGCAGGTATAAACCATTTACACTTTTCTGAGCACCTCTTACCGAGCTGCACACTTAGGACGCAAGAGGGAGGATCCACTTTCTCTCTCACTCTTTTCAAACTCTCAGCTGCAGTCTGTCTTACCGTCTGTGTCCGATTCAGATTCATACCTGGTAAATTATTTGTTAATAATCACATTCACTGGCTATTTCAACAAATACAATATTTTTTGATTACTCAACTAATAAGATGTGGACAGGAGCTTGAATTTGTGGGACATCCTCCAAGTCTTGACCTGGTCCATAACCACAGTCCCCACTTCAGTTCCACCAGCAGACCACATGTTTCAGGTCGTTCTTAATTTATTTTGTTTTTGAAACATGATCTTCCCACCTTAAAGCTATATCTATTATTTTTATTCCTGTCTTGCTCTTCTACACAACAGACAGTTCCTAACTTCAGGGTTCAGTTTGTTGCCTCTGTACTCTCACTCTCAACTCCAATTTCTTTTATTTTCTGATTTAGACATTTTGCACTTTAATTAGATACATTTTTACAACTTTAATTTTACTTGTGTGTTACATGAGCGAAAGCAGGAATCAGCTTGTCAATGTAACTATCATGATGGTTAACATTCATGTGTCATGTCTCAAGGTTAATGTGTCATTAATTCATTATTCATTATGTGACTCATATCCCCTCATTTCAGGTCCTTTCTGCCTTTGCATGTTTTTTCTGCCTCTGTGATTTGACCCCCACCCTGATTGGTCACACCCGTGTCTCTGTCTTCTCTGCCGGTGGATTTCATTTCAGTCCCAGTTCATCTCACCCTTGGTCTCACACATACCAGCCTTATTTCTCAGGGGATGCTTTTAAAGTTTCCTAGTTTACCTCATCCACTGACCTTTATAGGCAAGTATAGACTTTTCTTGAACACTGTTTCTGCTCTGAGCCGTCTTTTTGGGTCCTCTTCTCTTTGGGCCCGCTCCTCTTGAGCAGCAGGTACAAACTCCAGTCTTCTTGGGTCTGAGAGTTATACATTTGTGTTTGGATCTGTTTGTATCACAGTCTCTGAGCTCATCTTCTGTTTTATTTTTGTGGACATGTTTTGTGTCTGTTTTACTTCCTGTCCCTGTGTGTTTCTAACTTGTTTTATTGGCTGCTCTGCCCCAATTCACCGGTGTCTCTTTACTTTTTCTACCTCTGAGCTTATTTTGTGTCTCTTTACCACATTTATCTGTGTTTGGGTCCTTTTCTTCTTGTGTCATGGGTTTGGCTGAATGAATCCTGCTTCCTGGTGGCGGGACATTCAGGTCTGTCCTGATCTGTGCCTTGCCACAGTTTTATTATGACGGTCTACACAGTTTCTCAGACCATGTATTTTGGTTTTTGCCCCACATTTCAAGGAAAATTAAAGCAGCTGACCAGTTTTGAGTGACAGCATGAGAGATTTCTGTTTTGATTTTTAATAAATTTGCAAATGTAAAAAATGTAAAATACTGCTGAAATACCACTTACTTTGGTGTTATGGGATACAGAATATATTTAAATTGGTAAACTAGCAATTTTATCCATTTGCAATTAAATCTGAACATAATAAAATGTGCGCAAAAGGTAATACTGAGGATATATTCTGCATTTCCAGGTTCATTTTTGTTGATGTCGTATCCAGGGCAAAAGGAGTTACACGAATACAGCTACAATTCAAATTAAGTTCAGAAAGTTTTAATTTGTTCAAACATCAGCAGAACACATGAAAAGTTTTGGTGCCAGTCTCTTCTTGTTGCAGCTGCCATGTTGTTAGATCAGAGCTGATTCTGAGACATTGATCTCCCCAACAACAGCCTCAGAGGATCGGAATTCATCCCTGTGTCATTGTAATAATAACATAAGTGTGTTTGAACATCAGGAGCATGAGACAGCTTTTTTTTTTTCTTAAATTGAAATTACAAATTGAATACAGCATCAATTTGTCGTCTAATAATAGCCCCAGTAGAATACAATGCAGTGTATCCACATACCACGTTGAGTTTAATCTATGGTCATTTGTCACTGCCACTCAGATGAGACTCAGGTCTACAGCTGCAGTCACGTGCGCATCACTGCTAAACAGGGTCGCTGCATATCACAGCAAAATCGAATTTTTACATCATAAAACTTAGTGTAGCAGAGAGTGCAGATGATCTGGTGCCTGCTTAAACAATCCTCTCTTTCACTGACCTTACAAAAAGATGATAAAATGGCTTATGCTTGAAAAATCTTGTTAATTTGAATAAGATTTGGATTTATGGCTCGGGCTTGTGTTCACTCCTCTCTGTCTTGCAGTATTGGAGCTGTGTTAAAGGTCACAGATCAGAGAGTCAGAGGGTAAACAGGCTTTCCTAAGCTCATGCTAAGAAACTATTAGAGTATATACACTCCTCTGTTTACATGTTCAGTCAGTATGTATTATAATATTACGACTTCCTAGTCTATTTCAGATGATTCAGATGTTCAATATCTGCATAGATTTGTATAAATGGGCTTTCATCTACATTCTGGGTCCATAATGCTCCTTGATCAGTATTGGTGGCACCACACGAATGGTAGCTCAGATGGAGGAAAAGCTTCATCCGTGCTCCATTCAGAGAGGTTTCCAGCCCAGAGTCAATCCAGAGCTAACGGTGTGTGACAGGCCACGGTGGAGGGATGTATATCCATGTTGCCCTATTTAGGTCAGAAAATAAAAGGCTCTTTCACTCTGCTGGGGATTCATCCCTGTACTTATGTACTGTGTGTGTAACAGCCAGAGGTACACAGCAACTATTTTTAGTGTTTAACCAGGGTGATGTAGGACAGACACCCATCTCTGCTCTCTGTCCTTACTCCTCAGTCCATACAAGTGTTTTTTGTCGGTTAAATGTGAGTGTGTTCTGCAGTCAGAGTGCATGAAAGTAATAAATGCTTGAAATGATCTAATGATGGTGAGGGAATCTTGTATTTCATGTTGCTGAGAGTAAAGAAACAACCTGGGGAACTGCAACTTTATTGCATCTGTTTATTTCATCTGTTGACCACTCAAAGTGCTTTACACTACAGTTTTTGCCATTCATCATACACATCCATTCATATGCTGAAGGAACAGCTATCCAGGGGAACTTGGAGGTCAGAACCTTGCCCAAGGACACTTTGACATGCAAACTGGAGGATATGGGAATTGAACCTTTATTTGACACGTAACTTAAGGGAAGCAGAAGAATCTGGGGTTATGCTATAAACGCTCCCAAAAGGAATTGAACCATGGATGGCATATGGCTGTTTCCCCCTGTTTGCTGTCATTATGCTGAGCTAAGCTAACTGGCTACTGGCTCTGTTATAGCTCCATATTATACAGACAGGAGAACAGTTTCAGTCCCATCTGATTTATGTTACACTATGCAAGTCTGGTCTTTTCTGTACAAAGCTCCTCCTACAATCTCAGAGTAAGGCTGAGTCCAGGATGCAGAATATATAGCAAAAGGTTAAAGTCTGAGGTGCTGAACACTCTGTTGCATGATGCAAGCCTTATGACTTCTTACTTATTGGTGTTGATCAGTTAACTCCTTGAACACGCCTATCAAATGGAAGAAAACTACCTCAAAAGTCGGTTGCACATCATTGTACAATGTTACACTGCCGAACTGCTGAACTGACCCTTGTTGAATCAAACATTGCCAGATCTTGTAAGTGTGGTTTTTCACTGAGAGACCCTTTATTCATTTAACCATCACAGTGACTACAAAGCTGGTACATTAAGTTAAAAATGTTGCATAGTGTGCCTTTCAAACATTACACTGATAGTGATGAGGTGAGTGAATTAAAGTTCAACCACATCATTTAAACACAGGTGTTTACCACACAGCCCTAGACAGACCACTCTGTGGTTAGATGACTAAAAGCCTGTTCTGTGCAGTTTTATTTTCAGTGACACAATAAGAACACTAGAATGGACCCATTTTTTTTCCTCCTAAAAGAAAACAAAGGTTTGCTTCATGGTTCCTTCTTAGGAGGATTTGACAGCAGTTGCTCTTGGCTCTTCCTATATGAACATGAGTGGATGTCCCTTGAGACACTGAGGCTACAATACAGACCTACCTGACCTTTTATGCTGAGTCCTCTTAATAGAGAACAAAGTGAAGTACCAGGCAGTGTATTAAAACTGAATAGGATCTTTCACATGCAACAGGCAGATGTATTTTTATTCTTTCCATTATTCTTTTTCAAATGTTTCTCTATTTGTAATATTGTTTATCTCTTTTTGTCTCTGTGTGTCCACTGCCTTGGCCCCTCCCTCGTCTTCAGACTTGGCTTCATGCCGTCTCCATTTCCCACCTCTCTGTTGCTCAGCAGGAGGCTGATGCACTGAGCCGGACATAGCAGGATGCCAACTTTGCCTATTGCCAGCATAACTCATGGCACAGCAGGCAAGCGCTGTGCCACCTCATGCCAGGAGAGCAGATTAGAGCCACTTCACCTCACCCGGCTAATACACCAGCTTTACTTCACTCTGGCCCTCTACCCACGGGTGAGGAGGGGCTGGTTCAGCTGTGCCTGGCACCCTTAAACACTTGGCTATGTTTGTCTGTGTCTTTGTACATTTTTGTTATCTCATTGGGACATTTCCCTATACATGCAACAACCTTGTCAGGGCCACCAGTCCTCATTAGGTCCTAATGAGGCAAAATGTAATTTCTAAGGTTAAGGTAAGGTCAACAGAGTGTGGGTCCACAATAAAAGCAAGTTAGTTTAATTGAAACCAGCAGATTTATGGCTAGAATAAACACATGTAGAACCTATAGAAACTCAGCACACTGCAGGTGACAGTTATTTACTGGCTTGAAAGGTGGTTTTATGGAAAGTATGTCTGCTGCATGGTGGATACTAGTTTGAAGAGTCAGGTTTAGCCAAATAATTTAGACTTAATTTTGAAGTAGTTCAGTCACATCAGCCAAACCACAGAGAGGGGACATTTGACAAGGTTCCCATACATGTGTAATCAGGATAAACACAAAAGTGTGAACCCCCCTATGGTTAAATTCATCCATCCTTCCATTTCCATTTCCTCACTGAGAGTCCCAAGGTATTCCCTAACTACATTAGATATAACACCTTCAGTGTCTTCTTGGTCAGCAGGTAGAGAGATCAGTGCAATGGTATCTTCTGATGGCCTCTCCTGAGACTGTGGTTTATCCCTCTGGCACAGGTCAGCTGATGTTTTAGCATCAAACACAAGGTGGATTGTGGACAAGGATGAGTCCCACAAAACTGTATCATGAAAGCCTGCACTGAGGTCAGCAATTCATTTAGACTGACAAGACTCTACATCAATGAAGCTAGTCAGACAACACTTTATCCTCCTTAAGATCACCAATCTTTCTCTTTCTTTCTAGCTTTACAGGACAACATTTACATCTTGGAGCACAGTACATAGAAAGATTATGGGGAGCAGCTGGCCTAGCTAATGTGCTAAAAACCTAGTTAAGCTAGTCAGCCTTGCTAGCTGCGAGGTTAATTTGCTCAGCCTATTTTCCCGTCAATTTTAAGATCTATCACTCTGATAAAAACATATGGGCAGAGTCTAAAATGTAGATGACTAATTATGACAGAGCAGACAGAGATAATGGTGACATTAGTAGACACTTTAGTTGGTGAGCAGCCAGATCATATTGATGTTCTACCAGTCAATCCTCGAGAGCATGTAGACAGAGAGACCTGGCATCAGTCACCAGGCTATTAAAGAGTGGAGTATAAGGACACTTAGGGTTTATGACTAAAAGCCTCATCCTTGTTGCTCTTTATTTTTCTATAGACGGAGGATTTTCTTTCTCTTAAACCAGTCTTTTTGTCTAAAGCAGATATTTGAGGAAGCATGAGGATTAGCCAAACAGAAAAGAAGCCAAAAGGGAGATAAACAAGCATCACCCCAAAACTCATTATCATTAACAATCATTTGATAATCACAATTCATATCCTTTTAATTACATTAAAGACGGCCACATAAGGAGACATTGATTATCATTAAGACATAAAATATCTTCTAATAACATAGGAGTGACAGCAATTTCACAATGATTTCCTCTTAATGATAAAGCAGTGTTGCCCCTAAACACGTGCTTATGAGTAATATTCAAATGTAACAGTATTTTGGCAGACTAACAGTGCTTGTGAAGAGCAGGCTGGAGATAATAGTGGAGACAGAATATGAGCAGTCAGTCATGAAACAAGTTCTGGGAATCACTGTGGACTCTCAACATCCCATCTTCTCTGAACACAAACTTTGCCAAACTGCTCGAGGGCTATTGTTCCCTCCATCTTCCATCAAACTGCTGAGCTCTAATGCAACATTTTAATGCAATGGAATAATGTTCAGTCCACCCACAAGCCCTTTAACATCAAGCACTTCTCTTTCTTTTTTCTAAGTCAATGTGTTTTCTTAGGCCAATATTTGGCTGAATGCTCATGTGCCTACATACAGTGTGTGAGGCAGCTGTTAAACATCATGTTATATTGTTATGTTTTTATGATGCCTTCAAGTAAATCATTGGACTGTGGCACAATCACTAAGACAGATTTCCCCTTAAGGACAATAATGTTTACCTCACCTTATCTTATCTTACAGTGTGACCTAATGGTGTGTTCAGACCATATGTGAAGTGAACTTTCTCCTCATAAATTCAGCTGCTTTACTGTTTTTGGGATCCTTCACAATCCACAAATATTCTCCCTTAACAGACAATGATAGGAGTCCTTCCTGAATCCAGCTGTGCTTCCAAAGCTACGACAACAGCTTGAATCCAGTAACAGATCCAGATGTTCAGAACTTACCTGATAGTCCTACTGCTTCTCTGACTTATTTCCAAGCCCCCTGCTTTGTTTGTATGTAATTGTACTGCATGAAAAAATTGCACATTCGCATTTTGTGTGACAGCACCTAAACACCTGCTGTCCAAATCCGCTGCCCCCTAGGGACTTCACTGCTGTTAGTAATTGCACTGCTTCATTACCTCTGATTACCCATCACATGGTCACAAGCTAATTTCACAACATCATCAGCTAACGACAATGTGAAGTTAACTAACACGCTGACATCACTTGTTGTGTGATTATATGTATTTTGTTTGCCTGTGTTCACATTAATGTGTTTACAGATGGAAAACTGCCATCATAATGACACAATGAGCTTATCCTGGTGCCGCTTATGTCTGTGGCTAATAGTCTCTGATATGTTAAAGAGAGTGGACCCCCAGTAAACACTGAGCCATCTGCCTCTCTCATTGATACTGCCCCAGTTTCACAGCTGAGATAAGACGCTGCCCTGACGCCACCTTGCCCTGAAGAAACTGGTGAAACGTTCAATTACCAGATGAAACCTGGGGGGGGAAAAAAACAGGAAATTAAGTGCTTACTGTTTTTCCATCCATCGCCGGTTTATTTAATCACACTTGGGTCTTTAGCCGACCAGCAGAGCACCATTATTAGCATTCACCAAACATGATGTATTTATTAAATTATCCCTTTCCAAAGATATTTATGTTGCTTTATTTAAACTCCCCTTCCTCCTTTTGTGTTTTATGAGCTGTAGAGAGCAATCAGTGCAACGGACACAGAGAGAGGGAGCAGTGTGAAAAGGTACGACAGAAAGAACAGGTGAATAAGAGGTGAGGAGATAAACAAATGGGGGTATACATTGAGAAAGACAGATACAGGGTGGTTGAAGCAGAAATGACAGAGAAATGGGAGGGGGGGCTTATCCAGACTTTCACCTCCTGTTCAATGTACCACTGCCACTCAGCTGGAAAGAGAGACGATGTCAGTTCTAGAAAAGAAAATGAGAAAAACAAAAGAAGAGAAAATGAAAGCACAGATGCAGAAAAGAGCTACGTTGACTGACTGAATAAATAAGAGGAGATACCAGGTGACAAGTGAATTAGTGGTCAGATGGAGAGCGAGAGAGAGAAGAGGAAATTATTCCTAAATAAAAATAATTAGAGTTCAGTAGAAAAGAGAGAGAAAAGCCAAGATGTCCACAAGATTAATATTTTTTACCACGGTCGAGATAAGAAGAGGAGATTAAACAGACACTAGGTCTTATGTGTATCTATTGTGAGCATCCACATTTCACGCTGTGAAAATAATGTAAAATCATGGAAAACATGTAGATATGAGCAGAGCAAATAATTATCTACATTATCACCAGCAATTAGACCCATCCCCAGCAGTAGGTAAAGGGAAACTTTGAGATCAAAAGGAATATTGACTGATTTTATATTACTTTATATATAGTATTAACTGAAAAATCTGAACTATCTGATTTTTTTACCCCATATCACTCAGCTCCATATAATGTTGATCATATTTCTGATGTTTGTGACTCAGTACTCATCATCTTCTGGCTGTTCTTCTTAAACTCTGAAATTCATGGTTCTATGTAGGATGAATCCGTATTTCCTCTGAACTGTAGGACTGTGAATTCAAGAAAAATCAAATGTTCAAATTATTTTGAATTTTGATTTTCCTTGAATTCAGGTGGGTTAGACAATAAATCAGCACATCTATATCTATATTAAAACTTGCAGTACAGACCTTGGCATTATGAAAATGTTGCCTTTATTTCTCAGCGATAAAAGAAAAGCCTCTTTTACAAAAGCTCCAACATGCAGCAGGTTACAAAGTCCCATTCAAACTGTGCATGTTGAGTACAGTAAGAAAGGGGGTGTAATTAATATCAAAACAACAGTTTTTTTGTCCTGAAGACAGTTTTGTGTAGATGGGTATTGTCCAGAACATTAATATGATATGCACTGTGGATTATGTCGGAATGAGGACAGAGGAGCAAATTAGCACAGGAAGATTTAAAATCACTCTTTAAAATAAACAGTTCACCATTCTTAAAAATGACCAACAATTACAAAGAGGAATATGAACTAAAGCGTATAGTTGGGGTTAATCTTGTAAATTTAACATTGTGTTTTATGTAATTAGGACTTACATAAAACATCACACATCTGTGCATCACACAGACAAAGTTTATGCAGTGAACAAAAACTCATTAGAAAGAATGGGAAAAGATATATCAGAAGAAACTTATCATCGCTGTCTCTGGACTCCCGGAGATACAACTTGCGTGCTTTGTAGAGATAGAACAAAAATGCTGAGGGTTTGGAGAAAAGTCAGAGAAGCAGAGGGAATACATGGTAAGTTCAGAACATCTGGATCAACTGGATTCAAGCTGTTGTTGCTGTTATGCTAGCACATCTGGATTTTAGGAAGGAGGACTCCAATTGGTTGTTCCATCAAGTTTATTCGTGGATTGAGAAACATTTCAGTGGCTGAAATTGTGAGAGGGAAAATTTGCCGTACACTATGACACACAGACACTGATCGTCCCCAGAATTCTCTTGAAGCAGGTCTATGCAGACTCAGTAATTTCATGATAACATTGTGCTAATGTTGACACACCATCGATACGTTCAATGAATGAAGCCTTTTTTTCTCACTCAGCCTCAGTATCAGTCTGTTCTCACTGAAGCATGTGTCTTCTCATTGTCCTCTAACTCCACAGGAGCAGGATGACACTCTCACAAAACTGAGTTGATTCCCATTCCAGCTGCGTGAACAACTGAACACTTTGTGTGTACTTTCACTTTTCTTTCTCTGTCCTCCCTCGCTCCCTTTCACTTCAGTTCATCTTATTTTCACGCTTCCATCTCTTTTTGACTCTTCTGTGAACCATGAGGAAAACACTCACTGACTTCCTCATTTCCACCAGACTCGCGACTTTTCCCAACCATTAGCGGGAACTCATATGTAACATGTTGCACACACACGCCCGCGCACTCACACACACACACATACATACACACGAGTATGTACAAATATACATACACATGGACGTGGTCCATTGCATTTGTCCACTCATTTGAACTGAAATCATTCAGTCTCATTCGAATAAGTGCACAATGTGTCCTTTTAAATGAATTCACTCATATTTTGTGGAGGCAGCTTATAATACGTACACCAGAACACACACACAGACACACACACACTGCAGCTGCTCATCACACACACTCACACACACAATGCTGTTCTCTCCCCTCAGTCAGTCCTGTTTACAGAGAAACCAGTGTAATTATCGAGTTTTACGGCTGTGATTACCACAGGCAAGTACTGGAGGCTGTGATATTAGTACATCTATTCCCATCCTCTCCTCTATTCTGGTTCTGTGAGTCTGTTCTGTTCTCCTCTATCGATCTTGTTTAGGCCACAGTGTGGGCCAATGCCGGCTGTGAAGCTATATCAACTAAATGACTGCCCATTCTTATTTTTTTACATTAGCCATGGTATCAGAGGCAGCCCCCTGCTGTGAACACACATACATACACACACACGCTGACAGAGTGGTCCAAACAGGACTCAACACAGTGGCCGTTAATTCGACATCCTACTGGGCGGGTGAGATGTGAATTGACTGGGTGTGACAAGGCACTCGTATTCTTCACAAGCGTACCTTTTGATGGGGTGTCAATTTGTGGAACTTTTATATGTGATATGTGTCAGAGTGAGTGGTGCACATGTCTTCACACGTTCACGAGTGTGTGTGTGTGTGACAGGTGGGGTGCAGGGAGTGCCATTTTAATTTTAATGATGAAGTCAGTGAAGGGGAGATACTGTAGTTCTAATTTGCCGTAGCCTCCCCAGTGGCATAGCATAATGGACTGAAAATGGGATCCAAATGAATTTTAGGGTCTTTTGAAAACACAGCCAGGTGGACTCATCTGTGTGAACACCACACAACACAGGACAACACACACATCACACAGCGCTCTCTAATCTGAACAGCGCGGCATGAGCCCAATCACTCCATCAGCAGGGACAGATACGATGCAACTGCTGACATAGTGATTTAGTTATCGTCATAATCTCAGACCAGTGAAAACTATCAAAAAGTAGCAAGTCAGTGAAGTCTGGCTTTTTGACACAGCTCATTGTAAATCCTCATTTTGATCTTTTACCAGTTACAATACAGATCACGCAGTCTGAAACACAGCTGGAATGTGAAGAGGTTTAAAAAAAAATAACAATGGTTCTGATTTATTAAAGGGTCAGTTTATGCCTTCTGCTCATTCCTAGCTGTGTTTATTCATGCACATTGTTTCAGTTTTATATGTTAGCTTTGAGATCTCTAACTACTTAACTACTGGCAATACTATTTTATGATCAATTAAAAAAAATCACATTTAATGTAATTAGATATCATGAAAATGTTTTATAAACCAAACTAACCGAACAATGCTTGCCAAACATTAGCATTTCCCATATTAGCATCTTAAATGCAATCCTTATGAGCCTATTAGCATTGTTCCTGGTGTCACTAGTCTATCACAGGGTTGACATGATAATTCTCAATTACATTTATACCTACAGACAATTTAGTCACCAATTAACCTCCTTTAGTTTGGACTATAGGGGGAAGGCAGAGTACCTGGAAAAAAACATCCAGAAGAGATAGAACATATTCAGTCATAATTCAACCTATTTCATGTTACAAGCCCGTACCACCAAAAGACTTATATACAAATACTATATTTGATTGTTGAGTGATCTGTTCAGCTGCTGTAATTTTGACAGGAACAGTGATAGAAGTCAGGTGACATAAAAAGGTTGGGATTGATGGATGGGTGGAAAACTGAGACTAAGGCTTGTATCCAGGAGTTGGGACAAGAGATTGTTATGGCTGTTTATGTGGCTACATGCACAGCACTTGACTTCCACTGGATCAGGTAGTTACCTCAGTGGAACATTTAATCAAAATTATGTAATTTATCAGCAGAGTATGTATAATATATAATGTAAATGCGCCAAAATATATTGTTAATATTACTGATATTTCTTATTATTACTGATGCATGAACTTTCCAGCAACATTTTCATGTTTGGGTGGCTGAGGCAGAGCTGATTTATACAGTGCTTGGTGGTTTTTATTATGCTCACTATGGCTTTTTTAAATATTACTGTACTCCACAGGAGACTGCAATATTATGCTATTGTTGTTACTTACTGTCTATTGCTTGTGGAGACATGAACTCAGTTTTTTTTCTGATAGGGCATGAAAATGAGAGACATGTATAATAAATAAATATTATATAATATTAAAATATTATACATATATAATTTATATATTTTTTCTGACTTTATATGACTTTACTTTTTTCCAACAAAATGACCTTCCCAGTAAAGAATAGTTGCAGCCCCTATACCACTGAAGCTGGTACCAGTGTAGGGTGGTAAATAACAAGATGTTTCCTTTGTTCTTCATGCCACGGTGTGTTTGTTTGACTAATTCCTGAACATTTGCACACACAAGCCACAGGCACCTCACACATGAAAGATATTTAGTGTGTGTGTGTGTGTGTGTGTGTGTGTGTGTGTGTGTGTGTGTGTGTGTGTGTGTGTGTGTGTGTGTGTGTGTGTGTGTGTGTGTGTGTGTGTGTGTGTGTGTGTGTGTGTGTGTGTGTGTGTGTGTGTGTGTGTGTGTGTGTGTGTGTGTGTGTGTGTGTGTGTGTGTGTGTGTGTGTGTGTGTGTTGCATGTAACCACCAACTGTCATCACCAGGCACCACTCTACATTTTGTCCATTGCAGTTGACTGGATTCAGCCAGGCACTTCACTATATTGTTTCCGTATGCTGTTTTGAAATCTTTAGATAGTGGAATTTCATCATATCTTTAAAGTTTAGTGAATTGGCTCCCAACCTTACTTCCTCCTATTGTAGCTCTTTGTTTGCTTGAAAAGCTCTTGGAAAGCTCTTCAGGGCCCCATGTGTCAAGGCAAATTAGATTTCTCTCACTTGCAGTCAAAGTAGAGAGACAAAGAGACTGACAATGAGATGTAAGCTGAGCCAGAGGAGGCACACAAACAGATTCTATGTGTTCTTTATTTCCTGACTTATTTTCAGTTGGTCTGTGGTGCATTGACTTGCAACAGGTGCATCAGTAAACAATGGTTTCTTGTAATTGCAGGGGCTGGATGGGTAGGTAGGAAGAAAACGTTACTTCTAATTTCTGTTCTAGACTCCTATTGAGATATGCTGTAGCTTTGGAGAAAGAGGAAATGGAAAGATGAATAACCCAGAGGAGAAAATAAGAATAAAGACGCAGACAGAAACAAAGTAAAAGATGTCAACTGCAGTTTTGACTGTAAGCTCCATATGTGGCTCATACCCAGGTAGTTTCAAAGTCATTTACTAAATGCATTAGTTTGCACTATAACAAGCTATACATAGCTAAAACTTGAAGGTGCTAAATGTCAATTATATGTTAGTGTTCCATTGCTCATGGTAGGGCTCCTGTTGAGAAACTCTGTTTAATTGAAGAGAAAACTTACATATAGCACCTTTATGTAATGTGCATATTGCACTTATCGCTAGCCCGATCATAAGAGCTCATTAAGTCACACCACATAACATAAAGGATGAAAATAACGTTTTATCATTGAGAGTTCGTCTTTCAGTTGCCAGGAAGATGATAACGGTCTCCTGGGTAAAACCACAGCCCCCCACCATAACACAATGGAAACAAAGAGTAAAAAAGGTGTAGAATATGGAATTTATAACCGCAAAATTTACTTTAAGAACAGAGTGTTTTTTGACCAAATGGCTCCCGATTTATGATTTTTTCTTTTGACAGAATTAGATGGTTATGTATGAATATGCAGACATTTATTTGTATATGCTGATGGCTTATAGACTCTATATTGACAATATTTTGTATATTTACTGTATGCTAACAAGTTTAAATGAAGGACAATGTGATTCATGTGAGAGTTTCACACTAGACATAATACCATTTAACTCGGGTGATCTTGGAGTGATTTGGCCTATATGGACTGTGTGTATATATGTATTAGAAAATGCCAGGTAAGATTTATTTGTATTTTCATTGACATTTGACTGCATCTGCAAAAACTAAAATGCCTACTAAACTGAAATAAAAACATAAATAAGAGCTCATTAGAGGATCACAAATTGTAAAACAACTTCCAAAAAGACAATTCTGGGGCCACATGTGCTTAAACTTATATACTGATAATCCTTTATAAATGGAACCTTGAACATTGATAACCCTTTATAAATGTAGGCATAATTTGTGTTTTATTTATGTGGATGTGAAGTAAAATGCAGTTTCCACCACTGAAATGTCAATTAGCCCTAATTAGCTAATACAACACAATAAAACAGAAAACTAAGTTCAGCAGAAACTCCTTCAGTGAGTTCTTCTGTCCAGTCCTTCTGTGCTGCACCTCTCTCCTTTCTTGTGCTTGTACATACATATTGTCTGCTGAGAGTTACCAACTTTAATCATATGCTTATTTAACCTGTTATATTTTGTATTTCATTGTAATTTTCTTGCAAGTAGAAAAATTTTTCAATCCACCCAACTTCACCCTCATATCCAGAGCCAGGTCGTGGTGGCAGCAGGTCATCAAGATAGTCAGAACGTCTCTCTCCCCAGCGACAATCTTATTCCGTGAGCGTCAAAATGTAGACTGAGTGGTAAATCGACAGCCTCACCTTCAGGCTCAGCTCCCTCTTTACTATGATGGTCAGGTGCAACACTTGCCTCACTGACACCACACTTATCTGTCTGTAAACGTCAACCTCCAGCTCCATCCTGCCCTCACTGTGTAGAAAATGGTTAAACTCCTTTAATTGGTGCAGAAACTCACCCCCAATCTGAAGGGACCAATCTGTCTGAACAGCTCATACACATTAAATTTCTGGAGTTGGCCAAGAAAGTGTGAGAGTGAATCTCTGGAAATATTTTGTCACGATGTCCAGCACTGGTATGAGACTATTTACTGAACCTGCTTTCTCTCCTTTAGAAACTCGAGGGCAGAAGACTCCATATGGCTAGGACAGCAACAGACACAACTCAGTCCATTCTCTAGAGAAATATTTTCTGTGTCCATTGTTACCTCATCCATGGCTGCCACACCTGCCATTTCCAACAAGTAAAACCTTTGATATGGTTTAAGTGGGTAAGCAAGTTCTAATTATACTATACTTGAAAATGTGTAGTATATTTACTAATATTATGCTGTACATCAGATTTGTCCAAACTATGCCACAAAAGGCTGTGTGACTGAAGGTTTTTGTTCCAACCAGTCGAGAGCACACGGTTTGACCAATCAACTGTCTGAACTCTGAGATCAGTTAATTAAAAAAGTCAAGTCTGATGTTCTGTTGCTTGGTTGGAATAAAAACCTGCAGCCACACAGTCCTTTGTGGAATAGTTTGGATGCCTCTACTGTACATGCCAAACATTCAACAGCTCATTAACAGCTACGTCAAAGATCTCAAAGTGATAGCCCATATGGTGTGTTTGCAAATCATATCTTTTTTTCTTTTCTTTAGTGGTCACAATGCTGATAAAAATGCAACACAGAGGGGGAAAAAAATATGTGAAGTGAAAGTGCTAGAACCCCAGCCTTATGATATTGTTTTCTATGTTGTTTGTGGGTGCTTGTTTTTGTGTGGAGAGTGTGCTCTGTCTTTTTTGTGCAGCTTTGAGTGGCCACCTGCTGACTGGCTGGTTATGGAGGCCTGGCCTGAGGAGTGTACATTCTCGTGACATCCAGTGTCAACTCACAACAAAGGTAGGTGTGCCTTCATTTTGACCAAACTTTTGGGAAGTGGCTTACCAAATACTGTAGCGTTTTCTACAAATGATAAATTGAGAATTTAGAGATTCAAAAAATGGGTAAACATATAAAGTTGACTGCCTGTACTTCTGCCTTTGGAATCTTTCCCCCAAAGTGAACTCTGCTCTAATGAGCATTCAATGGTGTCACTGTTTCATGCACAAAATGCTTAAAAAGGTAGAATTAATAAATACTGAAGCCCTTCGTAAAAGGACTTGAAAATACTACTGGGGTTTCTTTTCTATTTGCTGAAGTTTGGCACAAATTGCTGGTGATAAAATGCATAACGTTCTTGGCTTCCAAGAGTCATTTAGTGTAAATTATTTTTGTAGATTTTGCTTAATTCATAAATCTTTAGTTCAGTCAGTACTTCTCAGAAGATCACTGGCATTTCACCATTGGTTATGAGTCATCAACATTATACTACTTAGGCAGATTATTAGACATGTTCCTCTTAATTTGTTCCCAGGAGAATGCACTGCAGTATTTCAATGTTTTAGGGTTGTGCTGCTGACATCATGCATGATATTTTGGAAGGGGTGTCCAATATAAAGTCAAGGATGAATATTTGATTGAACATTTAATTCTTTTTTTTTTTTTTAAATAGGTTTTATCCTTTTAATTACAACTAACTAAAAAAGAAACATAGAGGAGGATTAATCTCTGTTTGATCACAAACATACCTTTGATATTGTGTTCTCATATTCTTAAAAGAACTGTACCCATCAAACAACAACTATTTCAAGGTCCATTATCTGGGGTGCATTTGATAAATTGGATAAATCGTTCATATTTACACAATAAGATGTGAAGCAAAACATGAATTGATTCTTGAGGAGAAACTTTACCTTTACCTATCATTTGGAATGCTTATCTTTAAAAGCTCTGTGTTTACATGAAACACCAGAAAATACAGAGGATGTATCTGCATATCTTGACATTCAATCAAGCTATTGTCAATCTTACAAAGCGGGTTAAGTGTTCTGGAGTTTAATTTAATGTTGGCCTGTTGGTTTGCACAGACACTCATGAGTGTGCGTGTGCATGTGTGTGGTTTCTGCGAGACTTCTCAGTTGTATTGTCTCAGTTGCAAACAGACTCTGGACAAAGAAGTCTACGAGCCAGAAGCCTCAGCCTGTGGCCAAGTAATCAATGAAGCATTTGTACTGATCATCGGTCCTATCAGCTCCTGCTGATATGCTGATTCTGTGCAATGAGACGGGGGAGCCATACTGGCTTAGAGAGGAGAGGAGTGAGGAGCGATAACTCTGCAGCTTGGCCTCGGCCGTACTTTCTTGATCTGGATTGTTCTGCACTAACTCTAATTCACTTTGTCAGTTTGACATTCAGAGCAGCAAATACACAGATTCAGGATGACATGTGGTTTGGACAAACACACCACGACAGACAGCTTCATGTGGTGAATACGGCAACATGTAGACCAGACTAACGCAGGCCCTGCAGCAAATACACACTGTACATCACACAGGTTCGCTGGTTCGGAAAAACACATAATGACACATATCACAAAAACAATCATTTTAATTCATATTAGGTTTGAGTCAAGCCTCATAAACACTGGATCCTATTTCCATTACACCAGGTAAAAATCAGTTAAATCCACAACAAGCTGTGTTTTTAAATTTACAATGATTACATGATTCATTTTATGTGCAAACTGGTCACTCGATGACAAACCCACAGAGAATCATCACACAGCTCTGCAGCTGGCTCAGTTCTCAGATCGGGTTAGTGAAGAGCATCCATGTTCTCTTATGTTTCCCCTCCCTGTGGCCTGTTTGTTATCCTTTGGTTGTTGGTCCTGTCTCTGTGTGCATGGCTTCCCTCTGACTCACCTCCACACCTGCGCCACATCACTTTCTCAAATCAAATATCAACCAGCTCTCCTCACCTTGTTTTCTGCTTGTGTGAAGTAATTCAATATCTGTGTGCTCCAGCCACATCCAGCTCTGTCCTCCTCTACCTGCCTTTGCTAAAAAAAACAAGACCAGAAGCTATTCTCAAACAGGAGTACAGGAGGCTCCAGCTAGTCCAGCTTCTCAGCATGTCCACAGAACCTGGGCCCTCTTGTAACAAACATTTGCATAGAATTCATATTGAATTGGGACAAACATACAAATCCAGAAAACTGCATAGACACGAAAAACAGTTCTTCGTCTTAAATCACACAATTTTACCATGAACAAGGTCATGAATATACATACACCCTGGCTACAGTACTTTCTCATTAGTTTAAAAACTCAAATTTCTTTTGATTGTACTAGAACTGATTATTTTTGAAGCATCTACCTCACTCTCTTTTTTCTGAAAAGAACTGTCCTTTTTCCATCATGTCCTTGAATAATGATGTGCATCTTGACTAAATCTAAACTGCAGCTTTGAGCTGCAGTTCGAAGCTGCAGCCACAAGCTCTCCCTTTAGTATGCAAACACTGAGTCTAGAGAATAAAAACAATAAAAAAATCTGCAGATGTGCAATGTAAGGGGTTTAAATATAGACAGAGGAGGGAGGACAATAAGACGCAGGTGCAACACATAGGGGAGGAGCAGGTGATAGTGGGACTATCAAAAATGAAACAGAAAGGGGCAAGACATGACCAAAAGGATTTAAAAAAAAAAATAAAACATATCCTAAGAGGCAGTCCTGGTTTTGACAAAAGACCCAGTCCAGTATCTTTTCACCAGTCAGAAACCATCTTCATCCTCAATTTGTGTAATGAATTCCTTGAAATATCTCCTTCCTCTGCTTGTACTCTGTCGATTTGAGACCTAACAGAGCTGCTCATTTCACATTTCAATTTTCTCTGGATATTTAAGTCACTTGCCTCATGTACATCATTTTGTCTGTTTTATTGATACAACTTTTCCACTTCAGCCTAAAAATCTAAAAACTTTTTGAAGCATTTTAAGATGTTCTACAAAGCTTTCCTTTCTTTAATGTACAATTTAAAATGCACATAAAAATGCTAACAATATTAATGATACCTCCATCCATTTTAAGTGTCCCAGTGAGCTGTGACAGTGTGACAGTGTCAGCATGCAAAATACCACACCCTGAACCTGAGGCCATCATTAATTTTTCTGTTTACACCTGGACTTATCCCTTTGTGATTAATGTCTTGTGTGTGAAAAAGCCATAACACAAAGTACAGCAGAGGATAATAAACCCAAAGCAGACTGTTATCACCAACATTAGAAAGAAAATGAGTTACAGTAGAGAGTGAAGAAGAGAACAGAAACAGACTGAATCAAATGCTTGAGAGACACAATAAAATCTTCAGCCTCTCTTCTGTTTTGTGCTGGATCAGCTCTTTTAAGTTCTCAGTTTGCCACCATGTCCCAATAAAGCAGAGTGGCTGCTGTGATCTGACAACGCTCGGACAGAATCAATCAACATGTCCAATCAGGCCTAATGGAAAACAGGGCGCAGTTTAAACACGCCAGGGTGTGGCTCTGCTGCTTTATGAGTGTGTGTATGTGTGTGTGTGAGAGAGAGAGAGAGGTGGACAGAAACAATTGAAAGAGTGATGGAGTGAAAGCAAGAGAGAGCGAGGTGAAGTACCTGATTTGCTTGGGTCAAGTGGAGAGATGTGATGTTCTCTAGAGAGGGAGAGGGAGAGCAGGTGTAGGTCTAGGTTTTATCTTCCAATCACATTAATTCCAGAGAAAATGCTTAATTTTAAAAAGACAGATCCCCCTCCAAGTCTTGTCCTCAGTATTAGAATCACAATACTTTATTGATCCCGGGGGGAAATTGGGTAAATTCTACTTATCCCTGACTTTCTCCTTCATATGGATAATAATGTATTGTATATATTCTGCCATGTCAGCTGTTAACACTCAGTGGATGTGGAGGTAGTGTTGGATCGGCACAGCAGGTCTAAGTAATGCATAAGCTCAGAGCATGCTTAGGGCCTACCTGATCGCCAGAGGGCTTGAACTGTCACACACACACACACACACACACACACACACACACACACATATATATATATATATACATATATAAATCATACAGTAGGCAGTCATCCATCCATCAATCATTTAATCCATTCATCCATCAATCAAGCCTTCCAAATTACCCACACAAACACACACATTTACACTTCTCTCTAGAGCAGTGGTTTTCAAAAGAGGCAGCCCAAGAAGGCACAGGTTGGTCTTCAGAAAATTGGACAGAAAATCAGGTAAAATGCCACTTTTGAAAAGTCAGTCTCTGCAGATTTCTTATGTTAATTGTTCATTTAATTTTTTTTTGTTGTTTTTTGTTTTGGTTTTTTTTTAGCATTCTAAGAAATTGCAATGGTATTTGCAGGTATTTAAATGCCCCTTATAAATGCACACTGCCCATAAACTGATTGATGAACATAACAGTGCTCATCAACAGGTATGGAATGTGATTTTTTTTTTTTTTTCCAAAATGTCATCAGTTTACCATTTCAAGTAACTATGTCTGTCAGTTGCCATAGCTAACACCTAACTAATCTTTTTGAAATAATACTTTTCCTTTCTAGCCATAGCAGAGAAGCAGAGCTACTGACAATTGTTATTTGCAAATCCTGCTAATAGCACAAACACACACAAAGATGCCTTTGGCGAGAAATACAAATAAGATTAGGCCATCTGATGACATCAACTGTCAATACTGTTTTTGCCTGAAGGATACAACTAATGTTGCATGGTAATTCATTACACACCCACGCACATACACTCGCTTGGTTAAATTTGGGCTGAATTTTCTCCATGATTTAAAACAAACCAACATTGTTTTGTTTTTGTTTTTGGTGACAGATGAATTAGGATCACTGGGACCCCAAACATTTACTTTGACCTTATCCTGAACAAACCCTGAACAAACTTTTAGTGTTAAAAGTTTTTAATTAAATTTTGAATTAAATTAATTGTTTCTCTGTCATATTGTTGTATCAACTAAACGGTGGATGTGTGGGAGCTCATACTCAATACTCAATGACCTCATAAAGCATGAATTATTTTATCAGACTATTAATCCTAGTACATGAATGAAGTGTCAGTGTTTATAAATTTTTCTGTTGTCTCTCATCTATGCCTCCTCCTCCGTCCACCCCCCACCTCCTCTCCACCTCCCATCCAATAAGAGCTTGACAAACGGGTGGCATATAGCATTTGTGGAGGTCTGCCGTTAAATGTTCAGCTGGCTTCCCATCAGCCCCTCTGTTATTACCGCACACCAGTGAATCCATTGAATCAACATCTGCACACAATAATATAAGTGTGGATGTGTGTGTGTGTGTGTGTGTGTGTGTTTTTCCCAGTAGTGTGTTAGTTCCTACATCTGACAGTAAAATGATGCCAGTGTACGTCAGTCAATAGCTGCCAAGTCAATATTGGTGGAAGGAATCTTGAAATCTTGAAACACACAAATGTGGGTTGAAGTGTGTGTGTGTGTGTGTGTGTGTGTGTGTGTGTGTGTGTGTGTGTGTGTGTGTGTGTGTGTGTGTGTGTGTGTGTGTGTGTGTGTGTGTGTGTGTGTGTGTGTGTGTGTGTGTGTGTGTGTGTGTGTGTGTGTGTGTGTGTCTGTGTGTGTGTCTGTGTGTCTGTGTGTGTGTGTGCTGAAGTGAAATGATAGGGTGAGGGATGAAGAATCAAGCTTTTGCTTAGTGTCTGCACATGTTTGTGTCATTTTCTCCTGGTTGCCACCTTTAGATGTTTCACATACTGAGTTCACTACTGAATTAAAAAATGGGAATATTTGAAACCTTCTATGAAATCAACAGATCTGAAGGAAATTCTGACTTTTTCCGTGTAGTGTGTACGGCAAACTAAAAAAGTTGTTGTAAGAAGCTGTTACTGTAAAAATAGTTTAAATCCAAGTGCCTTTTGACTGACAGCATTTGCTGATGAATAGTGGGTAGTCAAAACCACAAACAGAAATGATGACAAGGGAGCTTAGTGGAGATCAACACCCACCAGAAAAATGTCTGAATCTGTGGTGAATACAGGGAAACAGCTCACACTTTGGTCAGTGGCAAGAACCAGATGGTTCATAACAACAACTCTATATCCCCATATTCCTGCAGTGCTTCCCACAAGACTGCAAAAGGAACGTGGTTGTAAATCTTCTTGAAGTCCTCAAAGCACATGTAGACTTGACATTTGCATGCTACTAATACTTCAAGTAGTATATTTTGTATAATGTGTAATAAAACTATATAGCGCAGTGTTATTAGCTTAGTGTTATTGCTGTCTAACAGTAACTTACCCTCACATACATTCGTGACACTTGTCTTTCCAGCCTGAGGTCTGGTAAGTAGCCTGTGTTTTCATTTCAGTCTCCACAACTCAACACCTTTCCCTGAGCAGAGAAGCAGTTTGTCTTCAACCAGGCTTTTTTATGGATAAAAAGATAATGTGATGACAGCCTGAGGGACAGTGACTGACTATATTTGATCCACAGCAGCTTTCTTCAGGACTGATTAAAGGAAATTGTTCACACATTCATTAATTTTACCAGTTTAACCACACATATAAGCAGAAATATAGAGGTAGATGATACATAGTATATACATATTATACTCTTTTCATCTATATGACACCGAACAGAAATGTCTGTTTTTATTGTTGTTATACTGTGGCTGCTTGGTTTTCTTGCTTTTTCTTTCAAGGTCATTGCTGTTTTGCAGGCTGTTTCACTGCTGCAGCGGCTCTGTATATTTTACCTCAGTACCATCAACCATAAATAAGCATAATATATTTTAGTTTTACATTTTGATGTAGTTTTTCAAAAAAGTAGAAATACATCTTTTATCAGTCTTATAAATATGCATTTATACCATTAGGATGAGCAACTATTTATTCTTAAATTTTATACCAGTATGCCAGTTTCATTCCTTTCAGTTCCTTTCTATTTTCCCTTCCTCAAACAGCTACTGTCCAATCATAGTTTAGCAAATATTAACAGGCCAAGTATTTCTTGATCTTTATTTTGGTGTCTGTCGAAGTAGTGGCTTGTGCTTAAGACTGCCACTAAAGTTCCACCTTTTGTGGAATCTCTCCTTTTTGAGTTTATATAAACTGCAAATGTCAGCATTGTCACCTAACTTGCCTTTGTCTACTGTAACTGTAACTTTGCATGCACAGCAACATGCACAGCATCTTGCTTATTCTTAATTTCTCTTTGAGATTGATAAAGCATCTATCGATTTATCTTGTCCAACAGAGGGTAGAGTTACACAGTTTTAGAGGATAATCTGTGGATCTTTGACCAGTGACCACCTATAGCCAAACTATAACCTCAACCTTTCCCCTGTTCTGTGATCAGTTATGCTGTTGTACACGTCATTATAAATGTGCAATGATGTGTGAAAACTGAGCTTTCACATTAAAAATTACTTATAAGCTTTTCTTCCTTCTATCAAAGTGTGAAGAAGTAACAAGAGCAAATAAAAGATTAAGTTTCTCTCTGTGTGTAAGAAACACAGAAAATATTATTACACAACAAATCAGCTTATATCACAGCTCAGTTGTCATCTGTCACTCATAACCGGTGATGATGTCAGACAATTTTTTGGTTGAAACATCCGTATGTTAGTGTGTCAGCAGCAGGAGTTGTGAGCTGGTTAACATATCATGTTAACAGCATATGTTTCAGTCACTGTTTCATACTTGTTTCACTGCCATGACAACAGAAACAGAGTAGTCAGTGAGAAAAGATGTATCATGAATTCAACTCAAATATTAAAATCCTATACATGTGAGAACTGAGACGAGGGGAGAGGTAAACTGATAAAGAGATGAAATCTGCTGACACTAGGCAGAATGTAAATAGAGTGCCATGACACCAGCAACATTTAGTGATTTTTCAAGATTGCAGGCTAGCTGTATGTATTAGTAAAATATATGTGGACATCAGGGTATTTGTCACTAAATAAGTACCACAACTCACCAACACCCATCTTAAGTTCCTGCATCTTGTTGACTTCAACCCAGCGCGGAACACAAAGTGCTCTGCTGTGCTGATGAGTTTCCAGCTCTAACTCATAACTCATTACACCCAGAGTAAAAGCATAACTAACCTGGCTGCAATGTTTGCTCAGGTTGTGACAGTGACGTCATATTCTGGCCACGGCCGCAGGATAAAGCAACTCTGCCAAGAACTGTAAAAATGTCTGGGAAGGACACGTCTGTGTATCGTCTGCCAGAGGAGACTTCAAGTAGTTTCTCTTTCCTCCTCCGCTGTTTGGAGCGAGCACAGCACAGTGCAGCATCACCAGCATCAATTTCCAAATCACAGGAGAGGATGAGTGGATTCTGCAGATTTGGGATCCACAGTCCAAAATGAATGTCATGATACACAGAAGAGGCCAAGTTTAACTGTGTAGAATCCAGTATAGAGACAATCGTTTTTTCAATTTGAAGCACTCACTAAAACGATATTAAACTTGTTTTATATGTGCTACCTATATCTGCCTAGAAAGTGCACAGACACACACACATACACACACACACTTTAGTAATCCAATCCACTGCATCATGTGTTTTATGTCCTTTATCTCTTCATTTTATTATAACATTGTATTGAAGATTTTTCTGTTCTCTCCTGCATGTCACTTTCAGTTTTCCCCCGTGGCCATTAAAGTCTCGACCCTTGAAAACCTGTTTTGCAGCTATATTATTATGCTACCAAGGCAACATCTCGCAGCAGAAACTATGATTCTGCACCCTCTCAAAAATAGCTCTAATTTTGTCTGAATCTGTAATGGTGATTTTATAAGTGCTTAAACCATTTACAGACACAGAGGAACAAATGCACTATCGCAGTGAACAAAACAACACCCTGCAGGTGAACGGTATATGCACCACACTATGAGCACTATGATTTTTTTTTTTTTTTTTTTCAATGCTTTCCCAAGCGTGTCAAAAACAAATAGGCCTAGGACAAATTTGACATCAACAGAGATGGAAAAATGTTCAGATCATATCCCTGAATGCTACACTGATGTACAATTTTGCTATTTTTGTACTTAACTCAAGTGTTTCCATTTTATGCTACTTTATATTTCCTCTTCACTAAAGGTACAGCAGAAATATTGCTTCAATTCTAATCTGATGAGCAGGAGCTGTAGCTGCTTGTCAGATTAGGATTTTCCATAGAAAAGTTATGAAATGAAAAGAATTGTTAAAGATGAGAGCTCTGTGTTCGTCTTACCCATTTCATTTCACACAAATGCTGACAGGGAAAAATCCACTTAAATTCTCTATTTTCTGCGTCTATTCAAAAATCAAAAATAGTGTACACTGTGTGAGGCACTTGGTTATGCCCTTCCATGTATGCCGTTCTTGCCTGTATCTTACACATTGCTGTTATGTGGTCGACTGTCTCAGGGACATCTTTTTGTACCCTCCACCTGGGGTCACAACCACCACAAGTTCAATGCCACTGACTCAAAAATTCTGAAAGAAATTGAACAATATCTTAAAACATCAACAAGCTTTTTCAGACGCGTTTATAGCTGCTTGGCAACAGACTTGTGAACATAGTCAACAGCTGGCTTCTATCAGGCCATAAAATCTGCAGATATTACAAGTAGTCTGGGTGCTTCAGTAATTAGCAGCTATAGACCCATATCAAATCTATTCTTTACAAGTAAAATCATTTAACTAACTCTAACTTTTTAACTTTAAATGGTCTTTATATTGACAGTCTGTAGGTTTTTTTTAGCTAAAGCTGCTCTTAAAAAGTTCTAAATTTAAAATCTATTAGCAGGATCATTGATTCAGGTACCATTTAA
Source organism: Polydactylus sextarius (assembly GCA_016801845.1). Taxonomy (NCBI): domain Eukaryota; kingdom Metazoa; phylum Chordata; class Actinopteri; family Polynemidae; genus Polydactylus; species Polydactylus sextarius. The sequence goes on from CM028924.1 coordinate 6,377,350, forward strand.
ATCTGGGTTTTACTACATTTCATCTGCTTTTGACACCGTTGATCATACAATTAGGGAGACCAGAAAAAAATATTTCAGATTTTATCTGCAAAATTTTTGTGACTGTCTTAATGGGAAAATAGCCTTGTGAGCAAACTAGCATAATGTGAAGAACCTCAAGGTTCAATTATCTTATTTAACCTCTTAAATATTCTCCAACTAAGCTAAATTCTGCACAGTAACAGTATCATTTACTATACACAATTCTGACAACAAGCTTTAGGTTTCTGTTGATTAAATGCATCTGAATCAGTGCCAACAGTTCCTCCTCTGACCTTCTACCATACTATGAACTCTGAGGTCATCAAAGACCAAAACTGCTCAGTCCTAGAATTTAAACTAAAACCTGCAATATACTTCTACTTATAAAAACAAGCTGATGACATTTATGTTTACCTCTACTTTTAATTGCTGCTAATGACTGTGCTCTGACTCCATGTTCTGTTCTTTATATCTATTTTTATGTAATGCACTTTGAATTGCCTCTGCTCTTGAAATGTGTTGGAAGATCAGGTTATTCTGAAGATCACTAATGCTATAGAGAAGGCATGTAGAAGACTGTGAATTAAGCAGAGTGATCCAAAGACCAGACAAGACACTTAAAGTAATGACTGTTGACCCCTGGCTGGGCCACATGGGTCAGGCCACATGGGGGAGAATCAAAGATTCTTGGGAGATAAAAACTGTTGTCTGAGTCAGAAATATATGACTGAGTCAACCATTCCCATCTGCAGTTCAAAAACTGCCCCCTTGGAAAAGTTGCGTTATAGTCATGTGACCTATAGTAGAAAAAGAAATATAGAAATCCCAACTTAACTATGTTTTTGTCGTTGTAACTCAAGGAAAAAGGTCCTTTAACGTTGTGCTTCCAATTCATTTAAACCCAAACCATGATCTTCCGTCAAACCTAACCAAACAACCAAGCTGTGTGTCCATTAGCTTAACTTTGAGTTTGGTATTGTAACCATGGCAACAATGGTCTGGTACACCTGCCACAACAAGGGCGTATGTTCATGAAACATTTCTGTAGCCTTGATTGTCCAAGTTATTCATCAAGTCATCTTTCTGTGCACAAGAGATCCACAGTATTAAACAACTTTTGCTGTGAACATTTGTGACCACAGATGCTGCCCTCTCAAGCAGGACTGACATCACATATGTCCCATATGTTAAGATGGTTACACCTAGATGCTGTTATGTGTGCCTATTAAATACTTTGGAAATAGTGCAAAAAATAACAGCCGTGTTTTTCCTTATTTCTGACTCAGCCATGCTTGACCAGATTTTGCTACTCAGTGAAAGAATTTCTCACTATTCATCAGCAAATGCTGTGATTGTCCAAGTACAAATTAATCACTAGGTGGTCTGCGTAAAGTAAACATGACTGCAGGATCAGTAAGATGCAAAATATCAGCCTTGCCACTGCTGTCTCCTGTACATTCACATAGTGGAACTGACGAGAAGTAACATGGTGATGTAGACTGATAATTGATGGAAGGTACAGTATGGTGCAAGGCTGACATCAAACAAGAATGTAAACTACAGAGAGCACTTACAGCACAGCTCAAACCAATGGTATCTATTCATTACATTCCTGACATGTTTCCATCACAGCATCACAAGGTAAACTGCTACCACAAATCCACTTTATGTCTGTTTGCTGGTCAGAGAACAGCTCATTCCTATAGCAGCCCTACCTTAACATGGAAAGTCTGATTAACCATCAGGGCAGCTGAACAAAACCCTAAAAAACAATTCCATTATGCTTATTAATGTAGTTGTGTGTTGTATTAGATTTGTATTCCTCTGTCCCAGACAGTGAACTGTCCGTCTTATTTTTGTGAATGTAATATTTTGGTGATGCCTTCAGGGGATACCTTTAAATTTAACACAAATGTTCACCTGGACTCAAGGATGAAGTAATTCCATTTAGGCTGTCTGAGGTCAATGGTCAAACTATTACTACTCTATATTGCATGACAAATTAAAATCTGGCAATTATTCAACGCCCTTCCTGCAACATTGGTGGAGTCGTGTAATCACAAGGCAATCATTCTAGCTCATGTAATGTTGTGATGAAAATACAGGTGCTAATTTTAGACTAAAATCTTACCAGTGTGCAGTACATCATTATCTATTGTGTCATCCAAGCCAACAAACAGCAAAACTGAAACAGACGGAGCTCTGTCTTTTTTTATTAATGTAGGTGTAACTACAGAGTAAGCTGCTGCAGATAGAGATGCTCTGCCATACTCCTGCCCCAAATATTAACCTCCATAAAAGTTTAAATATTAATATTCCAAAGGTTCAGGTGTCACGGAAAGAAGTTGAGCTTTACCTGAGAAACAACTAAGATTTATCAGTGAAGCAGGCCGTACATGCCTAGATGTACCCAGGTGAGAGGACCTCCTCCAGCTGAAATTGTTTTTTAGCTGTTAATGAAGTGTGAAGCAACACAGAGAAGGCCTTCAATACTAATGTGGAAAAGATGTTGTTCAAAGAGAGTAATGTAGTGTAATGTGTAATAACATGGGTTGAGTATTTTATTAACGTATTATTAGAGTTTTTTTGTAAAAAAAAAGTTAAATAGCAAATATTGCCCAGTTCCACTTGCTGACTTCTATTAATTTGGTACAAATAGGTCTCATTTTCTACTTGATGTTGATGTTTGTGGACAATGGACAGTGTCACTCCATCACTAAACGGTCTGTAGTTGTGAATGTGTTTCTGAAAGCCAACTTTCAGGTTAATGTTAGATGGATGGGGAGAAAGACACCGGTGAGGATGTGTGAATGTGAGTGAGTGAAAATGAATGGGGCCCCTCCAGCCAGTGCTGAGGCTTCTGTCTGACATATATTGATCGTGGGGCTGAACAACAGCTCTGGCAGGGACCTGCAGACCTGCACTGTCTGTGTGTACGTGTTTTTCATACATTGTGGGGACTTAAACTTGTCTACACACTCACATTTTGGGGACCTGTGTCTCTTATAGGGACAAAAAGCAGGTCCCCATAATGTAAAAAACAAAAAATAAGGTGAAGACATGACAGTTTGGTTATGGTTATTGTTAGGGTTTTAGATAAAGGTTAGACAGATGGTACCAACAACTGAGATCTATAGGGTTTCTATGAAAGTCTACAGGAAATTAATTAAAGTCAATGAAATGTCCCCTGAAGTCATGAAAACACAACTGCTTGTGTATGTATGTATGTGTGTGTGTGTGTGTGTGTGTGTGTGTGTGTGTGTGTGTGAGATGGAGGGGGGGGGGTGATTTGTAACGGTGGACATCAACAACAGTAACTCGTTTAAGAGACTGATCAACTTCCATAGACAGGAGTAAGAGTTTACCTTGTCTTTGTTTTATTGGATAACATCAGAGTTCAGATTATTCTCATATCTGTTCATTTAAAAACCCACAAGTTAGTTAAATGTCAGCTTCATCAGAAACAAACAGTGCTGCAATCTGACAGCAGCAGCAGCATTATCAGCAGTGCAAACGGCAGTTGACACGCAGCAGCTGTGTCGGTAGAAGCTGGGCCTAACTGGGACACTAATTAAAAAATAACAACCTGTTTGTGTTGTCTGTGTAGGAACCATGTAATCTAAATAACATTATTTCAAATGGTGAGAGCTTCAGTTCAATGCTAAGACCCACACACAGGCAGCTGCAAAAAGTAAGCGGAAGGAACTTTGGGTTGATGACTTCAACAAGATGGCGGAACCCAACACTGTGTCGATGTATTTACTTACACTTGATGCAAACTTTTATGAATTAGTAACCAGTAACTTTTGTGCTGGCACTGTTTTCCCAAGGACGGCATTTGTCCAGTTGTCCTGTCCTTTCCAGCAGCTTTCTTACAAATGCATGCTCTCGTCAGCAATCTGAATGATTTGAGGCTCTGAATTATTGATCGCTACTTGGACAGCTACCTTTTGATAATAACAGTGACCTGGCTGAAAGAAAATGCACCAGACTCAGCTGTGGAACTTGCAAGCCATTGTTTACGGGGTAGACTGCATACTGGACTCTGGCAAGAGAAGCATAGGAGGAGGTCCTACCCATAAACAGCACTAGGTGCATGGATACTATTGTGGTTGAGAGAATGCTGACCTCATGTGGAGCTCCTAACCCTGAAATGTAGACCTTTCTACTTGCAAAGAGAATTTACAGTTGTGTATGTACCCTTGTGCTCATGTTAAGACAGCCATGAGTAATCTACCTGATATTTTGTCAGGCAATAAAACAAACAACAACAGTGTTTTTTTTATTGTTGTCAGCAAGCCGCTCACACTCCACCAGTATCAGGTCAGGCAAGGCCAACAAATGTCAACATTAGAAAACACTGTTGGTCCTGATGCCGTTCTAGGTCAAGCCTCAAGGCATGTACAAATCAGCTTGCTGCAGTCTTCACAAATATATTCAACCAGTCCTCACAACAGCCTGCTGTGTCCACATCCCTCAAAACTACAAAACTGATATCATATAATATTGAGGCCAGTCTGGACTAATACCAGTTCACCTACACAGCCAATAGATCAGTAGACAATGCCATCACTCTTGTAATTCATACTATTCTCACTCACTTGGAAAGCTAAACACTTATGCCAGAAAGTTTATCAACATTGTCTGTGACTTGCGCTTTTCTCTTTCCCATTAGTATTAGTAGCAACCTGTTTTTCGAGACATCCCCCCAGTGAACTTGATGTTTCTGTTCATACAGTTGATGTGTTCGGTGAAGGCGTGCACTTCTTAGGTTTTGATTTTAACTCAGGTGTTGTTCCTCTGTAGGGGCTGGTATTCCACATGTTTTTAAATCAACATTTGTTCAGCCTTCAATACTTTCAACCTGAACAAACAAGCAAACAAACTGCAGATACCTGGCCAACATTCCTCCCTTTGTGTCTGAAAAAGGTTTTTCTCACCAACAGACCCCAGTACTTCGAAACTGGCTACATCTCTCTACCATTATCCTCAGCACTGGATACAACCTTGAGCCCAACCTCAAGGTTGTTTCCTCAGTCCACTGTTCACCTGTGACTGCACTCAGCTCACCATTTCAAATGGTAACAAATGACAATAAAGTGAACTAGGTCCTAAGGTACAGACACTAGTTGTTTCATGTGGGTCTCCACTGTGTTGTAGTTCTTATGTGCCCCCGATTTTTTGAAGGGCTTTGGTTGCCCCTTTTCTTGCCAACTCAGTATATGCCGGGAAAACAGCTTCTCCAAATATCAGATTTGTTTGCCAGTCAACTGCAACAGGTGGTGACACAAGTCATAGTCAAACATAGTCAGTGTAGCATCAGTAAAACCACACTTCTGTTCTCATATTAGTTAACATACATTTATTTTATATTTCTGCTATCAGATGATCCAACCAGAGTCAACCACAGGTCTGATTTTTTTTTTTTTTATTATTTAAACTTGATTTTATCAGATTTCCTTAAATTGGCAGCATCATTCTCAACTCAAGAGTCATTGATAGAGGCAGTGAGTATGTTTACATGCACCACTTTAATCTAATTATAAGCGAAATCAGATTCAAAATATCTCATGTGTCCATGCCATCCGATCAGATTGAAGTTTGAATCAGACTGAAAGAGGTGGTGTCCACCTTTTGATAATACAATTGATGGGAAAATATACGCATGTAAACATGCAATCGGATCAGTGGGGTACATGTCTTGTTACTGCGCATGTGTGCTGTACGTGTGGGTAGTGTGTAATGACATGCGTGAGTGCCCATGAAGAAGTCAACAGCATGGCAGTGCCAAAGATTAAGAACTGGTCAGTGCAAGAAACTAATGTCCTTTTGGACAAATTAAGGCAAATTCAAATTGTCAAGTGACTTTACAGTCACAGGTCAAGAAACAGCAAGTTATTCAAACATGTTTGAAGTGAAGAGTGAGGAAATCCAATTAATTGCTCTGGGCCATGTAAATGCGAATAGAACATGTATCGCTTTAATTGTTGCCGTGTAAACGGCTCTTGTCCGATGTTCAATCCGACTGATATCAATCCGAGTGAAAAAACTGTACATGTAAACACACTCAGTGCAGAGACAATTAGGAAAGACTGAATCTGAAACCACCTGGTAAGTGAGTGAGTGTGACAGGACACCACATATTAGAAATACCCTGAGAAAATCCTTCCAATTTAAGACAAATGTTCTTTATGGGGGAAAGCACCCTGGTCAAGTGGTTAGCGCTGTTTCCTCACAGTGTGTTTCTGTGGGCGTGCATGGCTTTTCTTTGGGTACTCTAGTTTTGTTCAATAGTCCACAGACATGCAGCCTACATTGATAGACCTTGTGATAGACTGTCAACCTGCCTAGAGTGTATCCTGCCCCCTGCCACTGTCAGCTAGGATTGTCTCCAGCACCTGCCACAACTCTGCGGCAGGTGATGAACTGATAAGATTATTGAAGTCAAACATCAAAGTAAAGGTCACTGTGACCTCACAAGACAAACTTTTTGACTTCTTGAATGAGATTTCTCAAGAATGCCTTGAAGAAACGTTTTCAACATTTCTTTCAACACTTATTTTTACACCACTCACACTTCCACCAATCAATCACGAAGAACATCCCAAACACTACCAGACCTTAATTATTGACAAGCGAATCAACCAGACAATTAGAAATCATCAGGGGGTTGCGTTGTGTATTAATCATCTATATTTTGGGATTAATTAATGTCTGCGAGGCAAATTTTGATCATCAGCTCTGATGGTCACAGTCCCACCCACTGATGCACGGTTTGAAGCCACAGATGAAGTGTAGCAAGATTAAAGACTGCAGCTCCCTGTGGCATAGATCATCATTTTCCACTTGATAAGACTGAACTGATGTAAATGAGCTCTCAGAACATCAAGTTATCAAGTCTGCAGACCAGGCTTACGGATTGAGACCCCAAGGCAACCACATAAAGATTGTTGACGAGGAGAAAGACAGGCCAACTGAATTTGTCTATAACCTTCGTCCCAAGTGACAGGATTACTGGGCTGGTAGTTATCGCACCACACATAACAACCCAAACCAGACCCCACACAATAATTGTAGAGGCAGATTTTGCACTGGAGAAAGAAAAGATTCTGTAGCTGAGGAGGCAGCTCTCAAAAGAATCTGAAGTCTAGAGAGTCTTAATCTTCCCCAGTTTACCTCCGCATAAGTGATAAAGCAGTGCCAGCGCTTCCGCGAGGTGTTACAACTGCTGAGAGAGACAGAGGTCAGACAATTGCAGTAACCAGTAATCAATAAAACAGTAATCAGCAAAAATAATAAGACTATGCAAGCCATCAGAACATTTCTTTAACAGTAGAAGGCTGTGTTTGGGCCATAGATCTGTAAAACCTTATAAGATGTCCCTGTACCTATGTTGTTTAGAATGATTTGGGATATAAAAATAAAAGACTTCCAACCTCTATATATAAATACTACAACGCTTTCACAGAATGGGTCAAAATATTATACGTTAACTCAAGGTCTGCCAAAGGGACTCACTATTCCCTTTGATATTTAACATTGTACTGGGTCCATGGGCAACGTGGTCCATTAACATATTAAAGATATCACGCTGGGCAGCATTAATCTTATATACTGACAACCTTCTTGTCCAGTTGACCCAGTGGTCTCTATTACCTTCCTACTAAAATATATACCTCCTTTAGAGAACATTTCTGTGTATGTTATAAACTGGGAAAAGAGTGAATTCACAGCCCTGACAATTGAATTTAATGATAATTCCCCAGAAAAATTGCTTTTCACATTAGTGAGAAACTGTTTTGCCTATAAGCTGATCAGGAATCCAAAGCAACTTTTGGAGAAAGATTTAACTTCCCTGTGGGCAAGCTTAATGCAAACATCCTGGAGCAGTAATGTCCTGGGGGATTCTTTATCCATGATTGGACTGGTAAAAGCAATAAAAAGGTAAACGTACCTGGGGTTTTATACCTTTTAAAACATGTAAATATACCTTAACATTGCTCCCATTTTAAGTACTTTTAAGTCAAACATTTTATGAATAAAAATGGCCCACAGTTTTAGTACTCTTTTGCTCCCAACAGACTCTAGGCAACTAGTATCAAAATCTGTAAACTGTTTTACTGTCTCATTGTTATCAGGGTAAATTACAGAAGCATCGGATAAAGACTTGAATTCAGAGTTATCTGTAGAACTGTGGAGGAAATGTCCTGGGTTTATTGTTGATCTATCAACACAAATCATAGGTGAATCCAGTACAACGTGAACTGAATCTTCCCATCAGGCTTTTGTAAGTGTGATAAATGTTGCTTCACTGAAGGACTAGCACACATTTCTTGGTTCTGTCCCCATTGCACAACTTCTGGACTGCAGTTTTGGGGCGGCTCTCAACAGCCTATTCCATTGACATATGTAATGTATCTTGGAGACTATTAAGATGGGGAAAATATCTGTACAAATAAATAAGATAAAATAAATAAATAATCTAATAATCTGTATAAATAAATAAGAACCAACCATTACTAGGCCCACAGACAACAGTAATGAGTTGATCGATCAGGTAGATTACCTGGTTATTGGCAAATACATGGATATGTGCAGCTTTTTACTTAGCTCTTTTTATTTATGAGTTAAACTCTTCACACAGGACCATCAATAAATATCACTTTGATATTTTCATGAAAGATATTAAAATGGAGCAAGACCAGAACTACGTGAACAGATCTGTCTAAAGTGTTCATACATGCACTTTATGGTAAATACACAATGTGTCCCTCCCTATACTCTTGTCATGCTGTCATCGGGGGTGGGGTTGGAGCTGATATGACAGGTGATGGAATTAGAGAAGCAAGAAAATTGAATATGAGTCTTGAAGGTGGCACCTCATTATCGAAAAGGCAATTCCAATCTAACATAATTAAGGCACAACAATGCAATAACTGTCAAGTCATTATAGGGAATAATAAAATTCACATCACAGTGTCACTCTCACAAATGCCAACTTCAGGCGCCAACTGTGATCATGCAGCCAATCCCTCCCTCTTTAACAGAGAAATTACAATGGAGCTTTGGGTGGAGGCCCATCTGCTTAGATAAGAAATCTAAGCAGATGGGCCTCTCGCTCTAAGACGACTGAGTTAGACAAGACGACGAAGAAGCGTTAGGCTGATGACTGCCTGTAATTAAAGGGTACTGTTTTAACTCCAAGGGGAAAAGTTTAATGATATCTTCACTGTGTTTGCAGCTTACGTGTCTGCATCTAACTTTTTTAAACAAAATAAAAAAAAAAAGAAAAAAAACTAAAATAAAGATAAAAGATAAAAACTCTGCAGAGCATAATCTTTTGTTTTCCTTTTGTTGTCCTTTTTCATGTTTTCACTTTCACAAGTGAATAGATATGACAGTGTATGGTTGACTTTTTGTCCTCATCATAGCGACATCATTCAAAGTTATAGCCTAAGTGCATAATTTCCTCTTTGTGTTTCCCTCAGTTCTATCGCTGGACTATTTTTGGATTATTTCTCAATTATAATGTGAGTTTTCCTTCCTGAAATCAAGCTGTATTGCCACAACAAGAATCCAGAAAGGGGTACAGATGTTCAGAACTTACCGGGTAGTCCTAAAGCTTCTCTGACTCTCCCTTCTCCTTTTTTCTTCTCTGTAAAGTACACAAGTTGTATTATACTAATCCAGGTGTCCATTATAGGCAGCCACTATAGGCCCCTCCTACATTTTTCATTCTCACTGACATGCAGCTGTTCATTTCTGAGTGAACACACTGTGCAAAAAAATTCCTTCACATTTGGTCTGAATACTTCATAAAAAAAACTTGGGAAAATATATGTGATGCTGCTTTAACAGTGTCTCTGTCTGCTGTCAGAGCTGACTGGCTGCACCTGGAAAGGGGGAGTGGCCTAAAGTTGTCTAGGTCTGTTGCTGAAACCTTCACATCTTTCACTGCTTTCAGCAAAGGCGTTACACCACTAACGCTGAATATTCTCAGAATTCCTTACATTGTAATGTTTTTTTTTTTTTTTTAAATAAACACCTTTTCTGCACTGTTCCAAGTGTGATGCCAGAGCTAACTCAACTAACTGCTGATTCCTTGAATTAAATGTCTGTATAACATATCAGATGGTGGCAGAGGAAAGTAGCAGCAATTGAAAGTAGTTGACCATAAACACACTTTTCACTCCCGACTGAATAGGATTTTTTAATAGCTGCAGCTCATTGCAGTTCACAGTATCTTTGTGTCTGATTTCATAGAATTCACTGGTGACTCAGACAAGATCAGGAGGTCAGAACATACTAATGTGAGGCTGGGTCCTGTTACAGTGAATGAGTCTCATGGAGTTATTAGTTAGATGGAGTTAGAATCAGTAAATGATTAATAATGGTTACAGTATGAACCTTGATTGCTCTGCAGTGTTTTTACAAGCTAATGTTCAAAAACATTTTGTGTTATTGATTTTTTTGTATGAAAAAAACATGTGGCACAAGTGAAATGTTACCGTGTGTGTGTGTGTATGTGTGTGTGTGTGTGTGTGTGTGTGTGTGTGTGTGTGTGTGTGTGGGGGGGAGGGTCTTCTTCTTGCCATAAACGAGAGAGAGAGAGAGAGAGAAAGTGAGGTTAGAAGGCAGAGGGAGAGAGACATGATCTCTGGGAGCACATACAATTTAATTATAGCTGCAATCAATCTGATTTACAGGCGCGCACACACACACACACACACAGGGGGAGAGAGAGAAGATATTTCTCTCTTTCTTTAGTATAAGATTAGTCTTTCTCATTTGTTTTTTGGGGGGTAGAGGTGGGGTGGGGCACCTTTTTTCCACTGATCATCTGACAACATAAAAAGCACAAACTGAAGCAGAACCCACACACATACATGTACATACATCTCCCTCAAGGGAGCAAAGGCAAATAAAATTTGATGGATTGATTGATTAACACACACACACAAACACACACACACACACAGTATTGTTCTCAGCAGTAATGTAATCTTGCCTCTGCTGCTGCCTTCATCAGACTGATGTAATAGGAAACTGGTATTTATGTTTTTCAGAAAAGATGGATCGAATGAAAGGCGTGGGAGGGGAAGGGGTGAGGAGGGGGAAGGAGGGGGAGAGGAGGTTACAGCCCTGAACTAACTCCTCTTAGCATCCGTCGTTACTCTCCTTGTGAAAATGAGGAGGTAAAACCAGAGGATGAGAATGGGTAAGATGAGTTGTTAAATGGAGGAAAGGAAAGAGGGAAAGATTTTATTTAAAAGGAAGGACGAAGAGAAGAGTTGGGGGCTGAAGATCAAGGAAGAGACTGGACACTGAAGATTTAACAGATTACACTGAGGGAGTGTTTAAGTCATCTAGAGGAACAAGTCAAGTCTGTGTGTGCGTGTGTGTGTGTGTACAGTATTGTGATTTTGAAGTAAAGCTATTACAGCCCCCCTGGAGGGAGGTGTAATGTGTAAAGGAATGGAATATTATGTCAGTAGGAGCAAAGAGAATGAGACTATTTGTTACACGGACATAACAGGGATAATGAATACATTATAGTGTGTGTGTGTCAGTGTGTGTGTGTGTGTGTGTGTGTGTGTTCAACTGGGAAGACATTGATTTTGGGGGCTTTGTTTTAGGCAAAGGTATGATAATCACAATCACAGACTCATTGATTCTCTTTATCTGAGAAGCAGAAAACTCAGTTGTTGAACTTAATATGTATGATCTTTTCATCCACCAGGACTGGAGTGACAAGTTTGGCATCACAAGTGTCGTCTTTTCACATCCTATGGTTCTCCTCTCGAATGTGGCGGATTGCCTTATTAACAGTAAGAGTGCAGGATAGAGCAGGAGGTTGGTAGACAAATCACTGCTGTGTAAGAAGTGAGGCAGGTTTTGTATGGGATGTCATGATGAAGAGTTGATTTATCAGTTAATGTATATTCTTAGCCTCACATACGGTCATGAACTATGGCTGGTCACCAAAAGAATTAAACTGATTGCTTTTATTGTTATTGTACAAGTAATAACAATTAAACTTTGTTGTCTGCATACAGAATATATTCTCTGTTCACAGACTACAAAGTTTTATTGTATAAGTTTGATGACGATAAAGTCTCTCATCTCAGTTGTTGCATTTCTTCCCAAAGCCACAGGTTGCAAAACAAATGAGTTAAATGTAAGTTCGAGGAGTCGTGGTTGAGAATGGAGAACCAATAGAGCATTATATTAAGACAGACTTGGAAAAAGTCAGACGCTGTCCTTTAAATCTGGTTCTGCTGTGCTGTCATTCAGATAATAGAAGATGCTTCCTCCCGGCAGTGCCTGCGTTCTTCCATTTCCTTTTCGCCATGAGCATTTTTTCTTGAATAAATCAAAGCAAAGCTGAACATAGCCAGTTGGGATAATTTGCTCTTTTCCCTCATCGCTGACTTCTCAACAGCTGGGCTCCAGGGCTATTGCTGCTTTAAATAGTTGTATCTTTGTTCAACACAGTCAGCATTTTCTCCTGCCAAACTCTTATCTGTGGGGTTGCGTTGCCCCTGGCCTCACTTCATATAGACTGTTCATTACACCATGTAGTGCTATCGAATGGTTGCCTAACACGCCACTGGCAGAGGGGAAACCCATTCAGCAAAATGTGGCAGTGGAAGCCAGGTACGTTGCCATGGACACTGCAACGTCCACAGTTAGTTGTGCTTTTGCAAAGCCAATGAAAATAGTGTTTTCAGTCGCTGTTTTGGATGGAGGGGTGCTGGCAAATCTGGTTTCTGAGATAAAGAGTCTTTAGGGTTTTTACAAATGCATTATCTCTTTTTTTTGCCGTTTGTTGTTTGACCAGCTTCGCTCTCTCTCTTCACCCTGGTCTCCCTCTGCTACAGTCATGGGAAATAAAAATTACAGAAGCCATGATTGCTGTAACACTGAGGGTATGAGATGTTTGTGTGCACCTGTAGGAGAGCTGCTGTACACGACTGCAGTGCATTGTTTTGTAACATTGACACAGAAAAGCATGAGTCGTGTTAATACAGTTTTTAACTTTACGTGTCCTGCAGTAAATGAGGAAATCACAAAACCACAATGGTCAGTTCACTGAGGCAGCCTGATCTATACCAGAGCTCCAATTGTTCAACATATGTTTAAGAAAAGGGCTTTTTATACCTCTGTCTTCATGCTCTCCCTCTTCTTGCTTTTCTAATCAGCTTACTACAAGATATTTCCTGTAAGCCAATCAGATGTCACTACAATTTCAATCACCCAATGGTTTTGTTGCAGTCTTATTTTAAAATATGTTCTCATCGCTCCATCTGTAAGCTATGAGTCCTCCACCTCCATTCACTACAAGTCATCAGAGTCCAGTTTTTTATCACATCCAGATCTTCAGGATTTCATTTATCATATCACTCAACTGTTTGTCCATTTTCATTCAGAATGAGTCTCTCGTGTTTGAAAAGCTATACTGGACAGGAAGCAGTAAGCAGCAATGAAATTATATTCACATGATAAGATCTTCACTGATTTCAATTTACTTTTGAAATTAACTGATAAGTTGTGCAACATTTGGACAGAGGGGACATCGGTGAGATCCACATCATTCAGACAGAGACTGAGGAGACGCTGAATTAATGAGAGCACTAATGAGAGTTTTTGGGGATTTTTTTTTTTTTTTTTTTTCTCATATCTTTCCATTTTCACCCTCTGATCTGGCCAGGTTGCTCAGTGGCAGCAGAGCAACAAGTTAGTCCAGCTGCCCCTCTCCCTAGAGTCATTTTTCAGCTCATCCTAGAGGATCCTGAGGCACGTATAATCTCTCAAGCGTGTTTGGGGTCTACCTTGAGGTCTCCTACCAGTTGGACGTGCTCAGAGAAAATATCCATTGGGAGGGATCCAATCAGATAAGTCACCTCAACTGGCTCCTTTCAATATATAGGACTAAATGGTGAATGGATTTTATATAAAGGCTTTGCTGGCTCTTCTGATGACCAGTTTACATTAATAGAGTTGTTCATTCATACAGTGCCTCTATCTATTCATTATGAGCTTTTTGCTAATCACATTCATACACCAATCTTATGTAAAAGGTTCATTTTGACTTGGAGTTCAGTGTTTTTCCCAAAGACACACAGACCACTGACGACTTGTTCTACCTCCTGAGCTACAGTTGACTGTAGGTCCTCATTCTATCTTTTGCCAAATCCTTGAGAAAAATGTTGCTGATGATTACGTGATTATTTGCTCAGAAATTTTGCAGGTTGTTGTTGATTTGTTACGTAGGATAAAGTTGCAGTGTAGGACAATGTGAAGCATTTTCAAGTTTTACAGGTGCAGGAGCTGCTGCAAAAGGAAATCGACTCATGACGAGTGAAAACAACTTCACAGCTTCTCCTGACATCCTGAAAAAATCTGTCAAATAGCCCACAGCTGTCACAGTTGATGAGCTCAGAAAAGCCAACCCCTCACTCAGGCCACCCAGTGCACTTTCCTCCCAGCTAACTTCAAATGTGTTGTGGAGGTGGGTTAAGCCCTTGCTCTGGTTTCTCTAATGGTCCCACCAGGCTCTTAAAGAAACTCACAGAGAGGAAAGCACACACACTTGCACACATGCACTTGAGGTGATGATAAGGACCTACTTTATGGTACTTGAGCTTTCCCTCTCAAACCCTTGTTTATTGGCTGTAAGCACAGTCAGCCCATTGGCTCCCTGTGTTCTTCAGAGGAAACAGAAACAGCACAGGAGGAAACAGAGACATGTAAATAAATACACATGACTGATTCTAATACACACACACACGCACATTTTCTTAGAGAGGGAAATTCCTTTCCTGCCAGCACTTTTTCACCTCTTCCTCGTCTCCATCCCTTAATGAGGCGGCGAGCAGCGATCTGGTCGGGCTTTTGTCAGAGGGTGGCTGGAGCTGCGCAGACAAATTAAAACCCAATTATGTTTTCATTTCACGGTCTTTTATTGGACCTGATAATAGAAAATTTGAAATAGCAACTCAGGAGGATGGAGAGAGAATGTGAGAGAGAGAGAAAAGGAATGAGGACAGACAGAGGGGGCCGAAGGGAGGAGAATACAGAGGGGGTGTAACTGTTAACTCCTCCCTTATGATTTCCTCCTATATTATACAGCCTGTGTGTGTGTGTGTGTGTGTGTGTGTGTGTGTGTGTGTGTGTGTGTGTGAATCATCCTGTCCTGGAAAAATACCCATAAAGCCCTGCAAGGACATTAAAATGAGATATTAGGGCCATACAGTGCTATTCGCCTCTAATGAAAATAATCTACAGTTGTACATTTATGTGACTTACACTGAACAACACCTCACACACGCACACACACTGTCACAACTTCATTTGTTGTCAGATGTTTCCCTAAATTTCAGTCACATGATCTCATCATAACATGATTATTTAAACAAAAGTGGCTGATGTGACAATAAACAGCTAGTCAGTAACTTGCCAATTAAACCATTTATTTGTTACTTAACTGTTTCAGCCTGTTTACAGTACAGGTATGTTGAGCCTAAAGACGTTCCTGTATCATGATGGTGTAGCAGGTTAAAAGAGGTGTCTGTCTTTTAACCTGCTACACCATCATGATACAGGAAAGTCTTCACCATCACAGTAACTTATTCTGCAAAGTGAACATGGTCAGGAGTTGGTTTTGTTATGAGTTTCAGCTTAAAACCAGCCATAAAAACTTCTGCAGAGAACTTATATTAGCACTAAATGTGGATCGTGCTGTTTGTTGCCACAGGGACCAACATACATACATTCAGATGGTGATGCAGAGTTAGATTTTGATGCTGATGTTTGTATATTTACTCCTGATTTGTTGCCAAATCCTTTAGCACCGCTGTTAGAAGACTAATTAAAACACGTATTCATCATATCACTCATACTGGATCAAACTGGTTTTGATTTGTCATGTTGTAAAGTTGTAACGGTGCAGTAGATTAATGTTAATGTCAGATGGGACGTTGTTAAAATAAATCAAATTGTGAGTCAAACCAGTAAATAAATACTTTGAAAATTGATCAGTGTGTTTTTCTCTCAATATTTAGCGTCTGACAGAGCACATCTTCATTGTGGGACAGTGTCACTGCTAAATGTTAAAATGTACACATCTTGTTAAAATGTGCACACTTGATGTATGCACACATGCATAAATCAAGTTCACAGAGTCAGGCTTTGAAAGTGCAGCTTCACATTACAGGAGACTCTGACAGTGAACAGAGTGGGGAAGTTAATATTTGAACTGAAAAATTTACACCATCTGTAATTTTCTGCAGCGTTCCTCTCATGTTTTATTTACACTGACAGTGTTTGCTTTGTGCAGTGAGAGCTGTTTTAAACTCTTCATAACTTTACATTATATTCCTGGCTTGTAAATTAAACAGCATGTGATTTGTGTGTTTTGCGCAGACGAAGCTTCAAATGATGCGTCAAACCGCTCTCTTGTGTGAACGTGCACGATCTAAAGAGGAAAGTCTGAGTTAAAAAAAGAGCAGTTATCTCTGGATGCAAGATGAGGCTTTGTCAAACAGCTCACGCAAGTAAAGCCTGATTATGTTGTGCTTGTTTCATAGTACAGCGCTCTGAAGTGATGACATCACAAGCAGGCGCCTCTGCCTCAACAGCTCCACTACATGAATGTAATCTATCACTTTTCTCCTCTGAAACCACCTCTATACCATATATAAAAGAGGCTACACAGTGTAGAATGTAGCACCTTAATTCCTCTGTGCTGCTCTGTAGTAAAGGTAGAATGAGTGAAGGGTGGGGATTTCTGCCTTTAAAAGCTAATGGAGCGGAATCAATTTCCGTGTAGGAGGGTCTGAATTGAGAAATGAGAAGATGCTGTCTTACATATCGCACCCATAATGGACCACTATACTTTCTAAAAGTGTGTTCAGAACAAGTCGAGGCAAAGACACACATTTACACAGCGCAATGTTAAGAGACGCAAAGCCAAAAATATTTCAACTTGACCAAAAAATATCACTCTGTGTGTGGTGAAAGCCTATCATTGTTGAGCTCCTGCTCATGCTGCTCTCTGTGGACACCTGGAGTTGTAAGATACAAATTTGGATTTTACAGAGTCAGATCAATAAAGGAGAAGGCTCGGAGAAAAGTCAGAACATCTGGATCTGTTACTGAAATCCAGTTCCTGCTGAGGAAATAATTGTCTTTGCATTTTGCCTGAACGTCACATACTGAGGCAGCGTAGCATGAGCTACACTACAGCTAAATGTGGGCAGAAAAAAAGAAAACCACAGTTTGTAGAAACTGTAAGTGCAGCAGCACAGATACATCATATACATACTGTACATTTCTCCCAAAGGTTCTACTGGAAACAGCAAAACTGTTAAATTATTGGATCATCAGTGAGATTTTGAACAAGGTTTTTCTTCCTGTAGTTCTTCTGGGTGGGAATCATTACACTGACAAATAAGCACACACACACTCAATGTTTACTACCATTGTGCATTGTTATGAATGGGTGTGTTATAATGAAAAGCCACCACTTCACACACACACTCTCTCTCTCACACACACACACACACCCTGCCCTGCAGTGCACTATCTGCAGTAATTGATTGATTGAACAAGAGAACACAACAGACACAATTAGTTCAACCTAGTCATCTCGTTAGTGATTCCCTGGGGACCCTGTCAACGTGTTAGACACCCACACACACACACACACATCATTTCTTTCCTTAACCTCCTGTTGCCCCATTTCCATTCCTCCTCCATGTTCTCTTTCCAATCAGACTCAAGGCTTTGACTTTTGCCCTTCTCCCCCAGTTTTGTCACATGCTCTTCTATCACCTGACCCCCACATCCGCCTTGTCCATCAATCAATCATCCCACACCTCATCATCATCACCCAACACCTACCCATCCTTACCTCCCTCCTGCCGCTCGCTCCTGTTACACTTTTAATTACGGACAAGTTAAAAATTACACAAGTGTGGAACAGCGAGTTGCTAGCAGGTTGGTTTTAATTGCCTTGTGTTGTGATTGTAGACAGAGAAAACAGGGTGGGGTGGGAGGAGATTATGCAGGGTGGTCACACTTCTGTGGCAGAGAGAGCAAGAGAGAGAAAGAGCAGGAGTGAGATTGACTTTCAAATGACCTCCTTAATCAATCGACAGCCACTAGTGAGGCAGAGCGCTGTAGCTGTTTCCTCCCTCTGACTGACTGTATCCACACACACACACAATCCACCATCTGGATATTGGCAGTACAGCATGAGGCCTGTGTAGAATCGGATGGAGTTTCTCTCCAGCTGAAGATAGCAACGACTGTCATAGATATCCTCACGTAAGCTCCCATTTTGCTCTGGGTGGTCTACTCTGTAATTAAAATGAAATCTTCATGCATTTGGCCACATTCCAGACCCCTAAACCACACACATTCACGCTCTCACACACACACACACACACACACACACACACACACACACACTGCTTCTACTCCCATGAATTCATCATGATTTGTGGAGATTTATAGCTCCACCCTCTCTCATGTGGGCGGTCACCACTGGAACCACTCAGATATATTAAAATGGAGCGCACCCCTCCGCCATGTCCATATCAAAGCTCACTGAGCTGCAGAGATCCCGTCACTTGGGCGGATCTCTTGGGCGGATGGAGACCAGCTGGATGACCCATCGGCTCCAGCCTCTTCTCCGATGACTACACCCGATACATTTTTGTCCTTTGCAGCAAATGTGCATTAGGGTGTAGGTCGTCGCAGGGCTAAGTAAGTGTGTGTGTTGTGCAGATGGTGACAGTGACAGAGATGTAAGTGACGATGGCATCTGACCAAAGGATCCATATAGGGATGACATCACTTTCTGAAGCAGAGAGAGGAGGAGGGGGAGGAGGGTTTTTAGCAAACTATGAGCTCAGAATATCAATGGAGGAGGAATCGCTTTAAGCACTCCTGGCACTGAAGCTCCAACCATCTCCAGCCCTCCACCCTCCCACCCCCTCAGTGTCTATAACTCCTGTGTTGCCAGCCTTTTATCATGGAGCCCTGACACCTGTCCTTTTCCCAACCCCTCCCTCATGTTTCTGTGTCGTTCTCTCAGAACTCAGGTTGCCAGCTGCTAATCTGGTCTGTGCCTTTTCTAATCACAGCAGCACCACATTCCCTTCAGCTCCTATCCTGTTTTCTTTTTTTTTTTTGTTTGTTGCCTTCATTGCATTTGTAGGAACTGATGGAAAGGACGACAGTCACTGAACCAGGCGGCACACAGTCCCACCAAGTCAACAGGGTTGGACTCGTTATTTAGAAATGAATTTATTCATTACTTCCAACATATTATCGCTTTGACTTATTCCTACCTCGAGGCTATATTTTGTTACTGAGACCTGTCTTATCTTCAGAACACAGTAACCTCACCTGTGAGTGATGGTAAAAGCCAAATTGAATGTTTGCCCAATCTGCTTCTCATCTTGTTAAAATCAAATTGGGAAAGTTTCCACAGGAATAAACTTTTCCTCTTCAGTATGAGAAGACAAAGACTGCACAATAATAAAAAACTATAAAAAAAAAAAAAAAAAACAATGCTAGAAGTTGACTGAGTCTAACAAAAACCTGGCTGTAGCCTGTGTCATGTGAATGACTTCTCCATCCATTTTCTATACCATTTGTCTTGTTTAGGATTGCAGAGAGGAGTTGGAGCCAGTCCCAGCTTAATGTGGGTGAGGATGGAGAACATCCTGGATAAGTCCTGGGTTTCTGGTGCCCCATCTGGCACCTGGTGCTTGCTGCTCTGATGTTCTTACCTTCATTTATGGTCATGAACTATGGGTGGTGACAGAAAGACTGAGATGGTGGATAGAAGCAGCAGAAATGAGTTTCCTCGTCAGGGTGTCTGGGCTCAGCCTGAGAGACAGACTGATGAGCTCAGAGCGGAGCTGCTGCTCCTTCACATTGAAATGAGCCAGCTGAGGTGGTTCATCTGATCAGGAATCCTCCAGGCTGCCTGCTGATGGAGGTTTACCAATTGATAGGAGACCTCTGGAGATGTGGTGCAGTGATGACTGTCTCTTCACAGCAGCCAGAAGGTTTTGGGTATGAAACTGAGCAGGGGTCTCTCCGTGTCTGTGTGGGTTTTCTCTGGGTAGCCTCCTCCTACAGTCCAGGTAAATGCAGGTTGATTGATGACTTTAAATTACCTGTAGGTGTGAATGTGAGCGTTAATGTTTGTCTGTATATGTCAGCTTTGTGACAGTCTGATGACAGGGTCCTGGGTCAACCCCTCCCTCGCTTACATTCAGCTGGGAATGGCTCCAGCTCCACAACAGGATAAGTGGTAAAGATAATGAATGGAACCAGGAGGAGTGGAAAACAAAATACCTTATTGACCTGCTGTCGCTGAGACCTGACCCTAGATCAGAGGCTGAACATGGATGAATCACCTGTTACTTTTATATTTATCTAGTTTTCATTGGCATTGCTTTTTGCAGCTTTTATTTAATATGAAGATCCAAAACTTTTTGAAAGCATTAGAATATCATTATCACGTTAATTAAGATACCTTTGTATCATTACTGGTAAACATTTTTAGAGCATGATGGTTTGTCACAATTGCTTTAAGAGCAACACGGCAGAAGAACGATTGATTTTTTTTTGGCGGACGCTGCCAGTCATCACCAGTAATTACAGTTACACCTCAGAGGTAATTTGCCACAGTAAAACCACCACATGCACATCTTAGAGTTGCATCCTGTGTTTTTCACGACTCTTCCTCCTCCACATTCACCCCCTCCCGCCTTCATCGCTCCTTTTTTTTTTCTTTCCATCATCTCTCTCTGAAGCCGTTCAGCTCTCTCCATCCATCTCTTCCCTTCCAGCCGTATCTCTCCCCCTCCATGCCTGACTCTCTCTCTCCCTCCCTACGCGTCTATTTGAAGGAGAGCTCTTTGAGGATCCACTGACTTAATTACTGTAATGGGGTTTCTGACACTTGAGACTAAAGAAGTAAAAAAGATGGAGAAGAGGGACCGAGGAGGAGGGGCAAGTGAAAGGACATTATTAGTAGTTTTATATAAAGGCTTCGGTCTTTGAGTGTGCAACAGAAAGTACTGAGGGGGCCACAGAGAGAGACATTCTCCTACAGCAGTTTCCTGCTCTTTTCATCAGTCCTTCATTATTGTGAAAGTTTAATTGCATGTTTGCGTGTGTGTGTGTGTGCAGCTGTGTATTTGTGAGCAAGTCCACAACGTTCAGAGAAGTCTCTAAAAAAGCTGTTAATTAAGCAATAATTGAACATTGCAGCTGTGACTCCTGGGAGATGTTATTTGAGGTTTTTGTTTGCATGTTGATTATTGCAGCAGTTCTTAGACCACGGTTCATGGATTTCCAAACTTCCTTGAGTGGATCACCGGGGATTTTTTTTTTTTTTTTTTGCAAATAAGTTTTCTTATTTTGTTACTTTAGCTTAAAAAATTAGCTCAACACTTTAGGGATTCCCTCTGGGGTTGGGGGGGGGTTGATGATGTGATGATTTAGTTCATGTCCTTTGCATGATGAGGTGATGAGACACCTCTGCTAGAGAGTATAAATCAACAACACTGATGTCCCCCTCTTCCCAGTAATCTGCTATCCTGCTTTGTCACCTGCCAAATGAGAAGCAGCCTGGACACAGAAGAAAGTAGAAAGAAGAAAGGACAACAAAAAAAAAGGAGTGGAACATGAGAGCTGAGGAGGAGAAAGAAGGAATAAGAGCCAAGTTTTTGTCCATCTCCATTATGTTCTATTTCAGTTTTCATCAGCCAAAGAGACATTTCAGACGTCTGGTCGATACACTGGCCACAAACATGGATCTTCACATGGATATTTAGATGAGGCTCAGTTCACTCTGAGTTTAATTAAATCAGGAAGCAAATTTCACTTAAAAATATGCAAAAACATTTCCATTACAAAAAACCTTATTTTAATCTATAATTATACAACTATGAATATATGGTTGTGTTCGAAAACGATTTCCTCTTTCAAACTGCATTTTGCATTCATTGAAGTGAAGGAGACCTGACTGCCCACACACAGATATTTACAGTCACAGATATTGCATATGAATATGCCGACACATTGAACTTTGCTGCTCATTAAAACCCCTCAGGAGCAGATCTCATACTTATGACATGTTGATATTTCGGCCCGGTGGAGGATAAAACCTCATAGACAGTTCAAAAATATTTCAGGTTAATCCTCTGGGAAGGATAATAAAAGTAAAAATTTAGAAAAACATATAATATAAAAAAAAGTTCATCAAAAACATTATGATTCATCCTTCACAAATATCTGCAAATTGCAATGCAGTTTGTGGTCAAATAATCCTCCGGAGGACACACAGATGTCAATATTGCCTCTGGACTAATAGCTGTGGACCAAACCACACAGACCAATCAACACACCTAGAAGCCACAGTGAGTTGTTTTTGCCAGTGGTCTTGAGCATGTACAGCAGCAACATTTATTTTTCTCCTGGTGTCTCACTTTAATGTCATGTTATGAGTCTGTCGGCTCCAAGTATAACTATGACTGGTAACTCATGGTTTTAAAAGTTCACTTTCTTTTTTTTTTTTTCAAAGGAACCAACAGCTGCCGGGACACAGCTGGCTGCATGAGCATGAGAGGCTTGTGCACAGGCCAGAGGAGAACCAGACTGTGGTCAGATCTTCCCAGAGGAGGTAGAGGTGATGAGCTGTTCGCCTCATTGGTGTTGGCATACAACAGATCGAGACTTATTGTCTCTGGTGCTGCATGTGATGTACTTTGTGAAGGTGGGCAGAGAGACATGATTAAAGTCTCCAGAGACAAAGAAACTCAGTTTGTGTCTTCTGTGTCTGCATCGTGCTCACTACAGATTGGATAAAGTCACATTTGGAGTTGACAGACAGGCTATCACAATAACATGCAAGTCTCACAGCAAATAATATAGACTCATACTAATGCCAACATTTCAACATCAACTGTTATGGACAAACACTACCGGCCAGCTCCTCCATTTCTTTCCTTTTACCACTCTGCCATCCTGTCTGCCCAAACAAGATTGAATCTGTCCATGGAAATGTCAGTCGGTCATGTCATCATAAAAACCATAATGCTCCACTGTCTGTAGTCTGTCTGGTGCCAGGTTAATGCCGCCAACTTGTCCATCTCGTTACATTCCTCATGATGATAGACGGGAGGATAGATCAATGTGTCATCTTCATCTCACAGCGTTGTACTCTGGTGTGGCACAATCGACTCCTTCTCTTCAGCTTGTGGGGGAAGGTAGGGCTTTTCAG
Organism: Polydactylus sextarius; assembly: GCA_016801845.1. Taxonomy (NCBI): domain Eukaryota; kingdom Metazoa; phylum Chordata; class Actinopteri; family Polynemidae; genus Polydactylus; species Polydactylus sextarius. The sequence continues at coordinate 6,400,682 of CM028924.1, forward strand.
ACAGCAGCACTAATGTGCTACGGAGTGCTAACAGCTTCTCCTTAGTGTAAACAATCAAAGACCATTACTGAGCACAGCTCCACAGAAAAGAAAAGTAGTTAAAATCTAAACTAGTTAAAATTGAAAAAAAAAGGAAAATGCTCATACTTGAGCCAGACCTGCTGCAATAGCCTACCATTTAGGTGGCGTCATGATAACCGATGAATCTGTTGATGAGAGGTTTGTTTGTTAGTGTCAGAAGAAGCGACAGATGATCAAACCGTCCAATGTGAGGTGATTTATGAGTTCTGTATGTTCCCAGGATGTTTGTATATACCTGCTCTTCTTCTTCTGCACTTCTTAGTTTGAACATCAACAATCTTGTGGAATTTTGGCAGCGCTGTGCAACATCATTGTGTAGTTTACTCTTGGATGTCTTAGCAGTAGCTCCAGGGTGCGCATACATGGCTGTAATGTAAACTGATGTAAAATCCCCGTAGCAAATACTAAGGCCTACATTTAACGATTAGGACCTCAACATCAGGACAGCAGTGTCTCAGTCACAGTAGTTATTAACAATCCAAAGCCTCAGATTGTCCAGCTTGTTGAGAGGGGGTTTCATTCATAAGAAAGATGCTGGGAAGAGCAGGTTTGTGTTCATCGTAGCCTAAACCAGCAACGGCCTCTTTGTCCTGTTTCTTCTTTTCTCCAATGTCTCCATCTGTGCCCCCTCTCCAACATTTTATTAAGGTTCATATCCACTTCTGGTCAAATAATGTCCTCAGAACAGCTGATTGCTTTAACAAAACATGACCAGTTTAGTATCTATTGTAGGTTGAAACATTGAGCTGTGAGGCCACTGTGTTGTAACCACTATCTTTGCTTTGTTTTTTAATCTAAATAGAAATTAGCATATAAACAAGATTTAAATAAAGGCTTAAAATGCATTTACCAAAACTGTGTAGTTGCACTAATGGATCAAAAGCTTCTTTCCAACCAAACATGTTTTCTTTTTTTTTTTCATCATTGCATGCTGTGGTTTGAGGCTTCAAAATGAAGCATCAGGTTTATGGGAAATGTGGTAACAATGAAGCCAAACCCACAGAAAACAAAACCTTCTGATCTCATGTGTTTACAATAATCACACCAATCAAATTGATATTATACACACAATTACTTCCCAAAAGAATTGAGGTACAAGATCACACACATTCATATACAACATATACACACTCTCTCTTTAACCCCTCTAGGGGGTAGAATTGGCCAATCAAATAGCGGAGGCAAGGTGCTGGTAGGGGGCAAGGAATATAAATGGTGCTCCCAGCTCTCCATTAGTCTGTCTGAGTGGAAGATGGAGGGGGGATGAATGCATTGGGTGGGGTCAGGCTCAGGTGCTGTGCAGACATGGGAGAAAACATCCCTCCTGTCCTCCTCCCCCTCTCCTCTTATCTAAGTTGTTGCACCTTTTAGGCAAACAGCCCCTATCCATCTTCAGTTTGGCTAAAGCTGAGAGCTACCTGCAGGCCACCGCTCTAATTCTATTACATCCATCCCTGGGGGGTGGAGTGTACACCCCCAGTCGCAGCACCTAATGTCTTCTTGTGAAATCAGTTCACTCATATCTGTATATAATCCAACTATTATCATCCTGTCTCTGGTTTAACTTCCTTTGTGAGACGTTGGCTTCATCAGGGACCTGATGAATCAAGTGAACCAGGACAAAACGGATATTTTTAGACCCTCAAAATAGACTTGTGATCTGCAGCTCATATAGACTTTTCCATTATTGTCAAGAGTCAGAACTGTTTTGGGATGTTAGCACAGATTTGTGTGTGTTTGCTTTGCAATGCTGCTGTTTGTATTTTTGTGTGTGTCCAGGAGATCCAGATAAAGATGGAGAACGAGAGACTCTTTGCCACCTCCCGTGGCAGCAGGTGTGTAAATAACAGCCTAATAAAAATCAGGCTGAATCAAAGTGCTGGGGGACCACAACGCCGCTCATCCGTACACTCCCTCCTTTTCCCTTCGTCAAACTCTGACATTGATTCCAGCTCATCTGATCATCGTCGGTGTCCCCCAGCTGACGTGGCTCCCTCCCTCTCCTCAGGTCTACTGGGGCACTTGTTATAATTCTGGGTTTGCAGGTCGCTGGTGTTGTGGCATAATTTTGCCAAGTGTGCTGTTTCTGTGCAGGCTGACAGCTGAACCCAAATCCACTGCTTCACTGAGCTGGATTATAGGCCAGTGTGCCTTGTTTACCTCATTTCAGTTCGCTGTTGTTACCTGTTTGTGAAATGAGCCCAGGAAAGTGGAATAAACTGGCCCCGAGCTAAAGGTAAATTAGCTAAGGGTGTCGTCTATGAAGAGGAAGGAACATAGCACTGAGTACAAAGCTGTTTGCTGTGATAGTAGGGCTGTCACTTGTTAAAAAAAAAAAAAAAAAAAATCAAGGGTGAATGAATTCGAAATAATCAACAGCTTATTCGAATTAATTTGAACAAATGAATTAACAACATTTTGTTTCATTTTCATAACTTTATAATGTATCATTATGACAACTATAGTAAACCAAGTGGTACAAAATAATTTAACATACAATTGACCTCTAAAATCACCTTCTGTAATGGGTCCAGTCAGAGCGCGGATTGCTCTACTACAAAACAAGATCAGTGTGTTAGTGAGGCATGTTGAGCCTAAAGCCTGACTCCTGTATCATGAGGGTGACTCTGTTTCACTCTGCTACATCACTATGGCAACTTGTGTTCGGATCATGTTCTGAGTTTTAGTCTAAAATCTTTAAATCTCTTTCGCTGATCACTTCCTTTGGACCTTGATGCCAGAAATTCAAGGGACTGACATGTAATTTCAGTGATCAGTTGACTTTTTCTGGATGATATTTTCTATGCGTTATCGATTATAAAATAAATAAGAGATAAAATAAATAAGAATAATAAATAAGAGAATATGTTACATTTACAAGCTGGTTGAGCATTTACAGAGAGAGATATCAAAGAGTTTTGATGCTTTCACTGAACTACCAAATATCTTAGATCCCTGACAAGAGGTACAACAAACACTATTAGTCTCTTTATCAGATATTGAAGTGATGTTATATTGTAATGTTGTAATGGTCCAGTAGGTTAATGTTATTGTCACATTGATCAGTTCATCAGCTGTGATTTCCACATCTACTTCATTGTGGGACAGTGTCAGAGCTAAATGTTCTTCTTCAGTATGTCTCTACACGTGCAGTTTTATTTTACCATAAAGAAGAGACACAGGCAGTGAAATGAGTAAATGTTTGAACTTATGAATTTACTCACTTTTCAGTAATTTTCTACAGCGTTCAGCAGCGACAGTGCTGCTCTGCGAGAATTTTTGAACTCGTAATAACTTTACATTATGTTCCTGTAAAGGTGTGTAAAGCTGTAGCTGAGTGTTTGTGTGGAACCTCACACCTGAAGGAGATGGTGCAGTTCTAATCCAGATGCTAACAATCTGCTCTGAGGTTCAACCAGTTCTGTGACTCTGACTGTGACAGATCATGTTTTGTGGCCAGTTCGTGCAGAAAACCAGAACCATGTCACCTGAATCACATGATGTAGATGCTCTCAAGCACCGTTCATTAAAAAAAAAGATTTAACACCTTTTGTTTTTCATGAATACGTCGACAAACAAAAGGTCAAAAAAATCACATTCACAGCCGCCATCTCTGACATCAGCAAGCACTCGTCCTGATCAGCTCTCTGCGCCTCTGAATAATTGAGGTAATGAAATGGTCAGTTAGTTACTCAGTTGATTTGCATAATAATATTAGTTGACCTTTTGGTTTCATTAGTTTGGTTTTGTGTGACTTTCAGGCTACATGGAGATGAATGCTCCCCTGATTCTACAGCTAATGTTTAGGCAGTTGTTTAGACCATGAGATTTATTAAAGCACTCTGGACTTTGTGATGTGGTTGTGCTGCAAAATGCAGCAGCTCTATAATATTAATCAGTGGAATAGACTCATGGGAATGAGTTAATGTTTACCCTCTGAGCTGCTGGTGATTGTGTGAATTCAATTCAAATCTGAGACAAAAAAAAAATAAGACTTTGCTGTTAATACTGCAGCTGTGAATGTGTCCAAGCAGAGTGTGCAGTGTGTTAATGTGGGAGACAGAGTGATATTGGTGTGGATGGGTGTTGCATGAGTCAGCAGTGACTTTTTTCACAAGATCTGAGGAACCGAAGATATGTTCATGCTGAACTAAGAATCCAAAGTTATTGAAAATATATTATTATTATTATTATTTGTTCCAAAACAGAAACAAATAGCTAATTCAATAACTCATCAAATTAGAAGCTGAAGCATTTACCCTTGAATATGTTGAAAAGTGCCTTTGGCATCATAATTACTCATACAAACACCAATTAGAATGAAAATGGAGGAAAATATAAAAAGTGCAGCAGTAGTGGATGTAAGGCATCTGTTTAACTTGAATGTGTGTGTGTGTGTGTGTGTGTGTGTGTGTGTGTGTGTGTGTGTGTGTGTGTGTGTGTGTGTGTGTGTGTGTGTGTGTACCTTGCCTTGTTAATGAAGGACCCCTCCCTCCCGCCTCTCGCCCTCCCCTCCCCTCTCCTCCCCTCCCTTCCCCCCGTCTCTCTCCTCCATACATCGGCGCTCTGAGCTGCGGCGGCGGCAGAGAGCGGTGCGGATCCCCGTGTGTGCCGATCTCCGGAGAGGGACCAGGATTATCTGGTTGTTCAGCTGAGCTGTTTCTCCTCCGTCCTACACAAGGAGACACTTTTATTCCCATGCGCAGCAGCAGCAGCGCTGGCGGTTCTGGTCCACTCAGCTCAGGTAAGCTCTCTCCCTCTCGCTCTCTCTACACAAGTTTCGGCCACTCCGGACCGGAGACAGGCTGCTCCTCCGGTCAGTCAGGCGCTGGATTCTGTGGCACCGCTTCACTATGTTTTGTGGCTGTTAAGAAAAGGGTTGAAGTTGGACGAGGAGGAGTTCAGACCTTTTTTGCGCACTCGGTCCTTCATTTATTAGCGCGTCTTTCGCGAGGTGTGAAGTTTTTGCTGCTCAGTAATAAGATGTAAACACTGGAAGCCAAACGTGCGTAAAAGTGTGGATTCCGTGTCCTCTTTGCTTTGCAACTGCGGTCTTTTTACGCACCGTGACCTCTCTATCGCAGGAAAGTTTTCATTTCTAACGACTCTGACTTTGAACGTGAGGCTTCCCCCTCACACCCCTCATCCTGTCCGCGACGCGCGAGACGCGCGTCTTTCTCCTGGAGAGAATTTCATCGGAAACCATAAGAGCTGCGTCTGATGCCGCTGTCTCTGTTGAGGCTGTCGAGCGCCACATAAGAGCATTAAAATCATCCGAGGCGTCAAACACAAACACATAAAATCAACCGTTAGCTTAATTGAGTGAAATATAAATAAACTTTGATAATTTATTTTCACAAAAATAAGTGTGTGACGTTCAAAGTAGTAGGTGTGTGAAGTCACTGGTCGCCTAATATCAGTGGGGGGTGTGGGTGGGTGGGTGGGCGTCTAAATTTATCATTCTCAGAAATAGATTTAAAAAAAATCCCAAATCTTTAAATGTAATTTGGCACTGCTCTGCATCCAGAAAAAGAGTTATGGGAGTCATTAAGGTTAATAGACTTACAGTATGTGTGTTCTTTATACCTGCCAGTCAGTGTGTGTGTGTGTGTGTGCGTTCAGGCTAATTGTTCTTCAGGATGACTTTTTCTGCTTTAATAATAAAAGGGGAATAAAAAGCCCAGAGTCTGCTCTTCAGAAAAAAAACTCTTTAATATTTCCCATGTGGGACATGTAAGACATACACACAACACCTGATAGCAGCACAAAAGAGGCTCTGTGCTGGAACAAGTCGCAAGAAGTATCTCCTGGTTCAATATAGGACTCTTGAGCTGTGTGTCCAAATCTGTAGCCCGGTACAAATGCACCGTAGCGCTCTGCTGCAGCCTCTGGCGACTGGTGATAAGGCTGGAGGGGGGCCGACTCCCACACTGAACCCTCAGAGCACCGTGAAGCTTTTGGGGCAGGCTCTGTGAACATTTTGATTAGGGGATAATAAACCCATTTATAGAGGGCTTTCAGGTGACGTAACTCGTCTGAGAAGAGATAAAAGCGGAAAGTTTTTCCCGCTAAGCTCTTATTTCTGGTTTCACCAAATATCATCACGGACCAAACTGCAGCGGAGAAAAGGTCTGCTCTCAGAGAATTTATGTCGAACGGTTAAGGACTGACTTTGTGAAGAAAAGAGGGAGCATCATTAAAAGTTTGGAAGAAGACACCAAACACAAACAGCCACCGAAAGCTTTAGCACATCACTGTATGGATGCACCATGAGGTTTCAAATAGCTGGAGCAGTGTTTTCTTACTATTGATCCAACAGTAAATAAGTCTGACAGAGTATTAACACATATCTTTTACTGTCTCTATAATGTGTCCTCTGGTGATCGTTGGCAACTTTGCAGCTCTGTTGGTAGATGATGACGGCGACGTCGACTGCAGGTTGCTTCAATTCTCACTGGTAACAAATCTGGCTGCTTTCTGAGGCCACGGGGAACCGTTTGAAAATGTTGATGTGTTTACTTCGAAATCACTAAAGCCTGTCGCTCCTAAAGCACTGCAAGTCTGTAGCGATAACGCAGCTCACCCAGATACTCACAGCTTACATTTGCATTGGATATTTGATATGAATTGTTTTTTGAAAACAAATCTACACCTGTAAACTTTACATAATCAGTCACTTCACTGGAACTACATTAATTCCAGAAGAACACAGTCTCAGTAACAGTGAGGTGAGCGCAAGCCATCAGAGGCCTCTGCTTATTGATCACACATTGATCCCTGCTGAGGATTTACTGTTTGCAGTAGGGGCAACAGTAGCTCCACCCAACCTTCACAATCAGTGGTTTTCTTAAAGAGTAACTTAATGGCTTGTTTTAACTTGAACATGCTTCCTATAGTGTCCCAGTGTCGGTGTACAGTGTCTTTCTTCCCTGTCCAGAGTAATACTTTGTTGGACAGTTTTGTCTAGATGTTGTAAATTCATAGCTACAAAAGTATACACACAAAGCATAGTTTCATAGTTTTTACCAGCTGGAGGTGAAAGCTGACGGTGACCCAACCTTCCCTGACTCCTCTGACTTTGGTTCACAGCTGTTAACCTGTTAGCTTAGCGCAGCTTCAGCTTCAGAACTAACCTGGTAGTCCTACTGCCTCTATGACTTTTCTCCAAGTCTCCTCTCTTTTGGTTCTGTTTTTGTTAAGTACACAAGTTGTATCATACAACACTGCATGTCCACAGACAGCCATGATGATCTCCTTCTCCATTTCTGACTCACTGACATCAGCAGATGCTAATATATATATATATATATATATATATATATATATATATATATATATATATATATATATATATATATATATATATATATATGCTAATCAAATGTGGGAGTGAATCACTGGATCAGAAGTTATCCACCGTCTCTCTGATCCCTTGATGTCCCAGGAACAACCTTTTAGAAGTGAAAATCTTTGTTTATCATATGGAAAGAATCTTTGGAAAATATTTAATAACTGACAAGTTACTGTGCATCACCAGGTTTGTGTTCGTGGTGTAATTTCAGAAGCCATGTACTCACTGAATGTGTGTGTGTGTGTGTGTGTGTGTGTGTGTGTGTGTGTGTGTGTGTGTATGTGTGCACGCAGCAGTATTAGTATAACACTCAGATATTAGGCGCTGTCATGTTCAGTAAACAGCCATTCATCATGTATGCCTTTCTGTGTGATGGTACCCACTAGATCCAATCCATTAACCGTGTGCTGAGTGTCCACTCAGAGTGTGATGGTGTGATTTTGTGTGTGTGTGTGTGTGTGTGTGTGAGAGAGAGAGAGAGAGAGAGAGAGACAGAGAACAGGCACATCATTATTTATTATAATGCCTAAGGAGTTCTGAAGAGAAAGTACATGTGCATTTGGGAGAGATAAGTTGCGAAGTGTATATTTTGAGCAACATTAGTCAGTTTTATTACATTATAATAATGATGACCAGTTCAGTGTCATAGATACAGCATGTTTCTGACTGTGTGTGTGTGTGTGTGTGTGTGTGTGTGTGAAAGCAGACGTTTGATGGACGATATGTTAAATTGATAGTGACATGGCAGAGACACGCTATCCTTGATTTTCACCAGGTTTTTCCTCATTTTCTCCCACTTTGGACACGCCCGCCTCTTCACCGCAAACTCTCCCATTGTGCTTGCGCAGAGTTGTAGACAGCACTGTTTTCTACCTGTTGTCACCACCTTCTTTGTTTCTCTTGGCGGCCATGATTTACACTACCACTGTCAGTTTGGACAACCGCTCGTTCCACCATCTGTGCACGAACACCAACTCTGAGCAGCCAGTAGCGGATTCTAGAGCAGTGACGAGGCAGAATATTGACATTGGATGATTTTTCAAACCCCAGCATGAGATGCAAGATTTATTGAACATTGAATTCACTATACCACCAACCAGATGTTTATCTGTAACATTATCCCTGCATGGTAGTAATAATACAGTGACTAAGTGCAGATTGACTGTAATTCTGTGCTGTGTTAAAGTTTCCCTGTGGAACGTTTGACCTCAGTTTGTGTGACTCACCATTTTGCTGATGATAAACAAGACTTGAAACACACATGTAAACAATGCTGGGTTAGGAGATTCAAAGTCTTACGATGTGAACACTGCAGCATGATCAGTAAAATCTGCAAAAGCTTTGGTTTGGTCCTGATGTTTCTGAGTCCTGGCTGTGATGTGCAGCCTTCTCACGCTGACATTAAATCCATGGCAGCACAGACTCCCACAGTTATACGGAAAGTTTCATCTGCCGTGTCATTTATTGGAACCGAGCATAAATCATACACTTCTAAATTATTATTCCAGTGAATGTTATTCTGGGGTTGTTACAAAAAGAATCCTGCACCGGCTTCCTACCAATGAAAACAACGATTGTCAGCTGTCGTCAACATGACTCAAACATTAGATCTCTGCAACCGCCGACAAGAATTTCGCACCTCTGCACCACCCATGCACCCTACTCTTCGAGTTCCATACATCTTATTTTACGCTATAAACCACCGCTAACCCCCACCCCCCTCCCACATCTGCCCCTCACCTCTGTTTACCTGTAGAAACTGAACTTCTCCTTATTTATTTCTTTAATTTTGTCTTTCTCTCCCGCTCTTTCTTCCTTTCCTCTTATCTACACAGAGCGGCGCTGCCATAAGGCCAGAAAAAGCTCGTTAAAGATGTCAGCGCTGCAGTTCGCTATTCAATTTACACAGATCGCCTTTGCAGCTTTTCAGTGGGTCCACCGTGCATTGCCACTGAACACAAACACACACACACACACACACACACACACAGAGAGAGAGCGAGAGAGACGGGTGTGGAACAGCATCCAAAAAAACAATTTATCAGTCAGTCTCTCTGTCTAAAGGCTTGTGATATTGCCTTCAGGCTACATGTAGAATGCATCAGCAGAAGCAAAGAAGGATGCAAACAGTAAAAATATATTTTTCAGTTGTCTGTGTGTTTGTACTGCAGTGTACCAGCACACGTGCACGTCGTTGTGGATCTAGTGTCTTTTCGGGCTTATCAAAAAAAAAAAAAAAAAAAAAAAAAAAAAAAAGCACTAAATATATAAATTATAATTGTGACATGTGTCTGGTTTATATTTTGACAGCTGCTTGAAATGCAGTAACCTTGTTATTTCATTAAAATCTCCATAGAGGTTCAGCTGATGCTCTGGATCTGTGTGTGTGTGTGTGTGTGTGTGTGTGTGTGTGTGTGTGTGTGTGTGTGTGTGTGTGTGTGTGTGTGTGTGTGTGTGTGTGTGTGTGTGTGTAAGAGAAAGGGAGAGAGAGACAGGACATAAATTCTGCTGCTGTCTCACTGTAATAATAAAAAGTTTGACATCAATTTGGCCTGACACAGGCTAAGTTATGGTGATTGCCATACCTCTCCATGCGCCATGTCCAGCTGATGCTCAGCTCTTTTCTTGTGTCTCCATTGATCTCCGCGAAGCCATGAGTCAACCGGGGGCATCTCCTCCCCCCTGAGGGATGACTATCACCAATCAATTCAACAGCTTTAGCCGACAAACAACAGAAGGAAGGCGGGTGGGGAAAGTGCCAAAACAGACACTATTCTGTCATTCTGTGCTGTTGTAATCACGGATTCAATTTCCTATCTCTCTGACAACCCCCTCCCCTCACCCCCGTCCCCATCTTGTTTCTATTTTTATCGACAGGTGACCTGTAACCAGTTGGAGAGAGAAAAAAGGTGAACAAATGGAAAGGGAGCGGAAAGGGAGGATGAGTGAGAGAGAGCAGGACCCAAGAGATACATCATGTACAGTGGGAGCCTCTTGCTCTACTGACTGTTGATTTAAAAGGAATAAAGGACACTCATCTTAAAGAGGTCCAGCAGGATTTTGACTTGACTTTAGAGTTTTGCTCTGTTGTGGGAGTCCTCACTGCCGTCTCAGGGGGAGTACTTATGACACCACTCTGAACACAGAAATACATTTTTCATTCTTTGTTCACTAAACTCATCTGCTACTGTTTACCTAAAGGCAGTTCTGTGACATGGAGAAGACATATTCATTGACAGCCCACTATGATGAGTTTCAGGAAGTAAAATACGGCGGTCGTTACAGCAGTGACATCCTCAGCAACGGCATGACACTTCACCTGGGAGGCAGCCTGGACCGTCACATGGGCCGAGGGCGAGGAGGAACCTGGTCGAACACGAGAAACAGAGATCTGAGCAGCACCAGCAGCAGCGGAGGGCTTCCTCGCTGGAGCCGCAGGGAGATCTGCCTCCTCTCTGCGCTGGTCTTCGCAGCAGGCCTGTGCGTCATCTTGGGCAGCATGCTGGCGCTCAAGTACATTTCCCTGGACGCCCAGCAGGATCCACAGTGCCGTCAGGACTGCCAACGTAAACGCTCCCTGCTGCGCACAGCTCGTGTCGTGCAGGCCAATATTGACCCAACCATCCAACCCTGCCAGGACTTCTACTCCTTCGCCTGTGGTGGCTGGCTAAGACGCCACGGCATCCCCGAGGACAAACTCAGTTACGGCATCATCACTGCTATAGGGGAACACAATGAGGAGAAACTACAGCGCCTCCTTCTGGAGCCAATACGCAGACATGGGCCTGACTCAGCAGAACGCAAGGTCAAGGAGTTTTATAGATCCTGTGTCAACATCCAGGAAATTGACAAGCTGGGCTCTGACCCCATGACAGAGGTGATAGACAGCTGTGGAGGGTGGGACCTGGTGGGGGCTCCTCCCGGTGCTGCTGGGTGGGAGAGAGATGGTGCACCACAGAGACCAGACTTCAACGAGCTGCTGTACAGGACCCAGGGGGTGTACAGCACCGCCGTCTTCTTCTCCCTCACTGTCAATGTGGACGACAAAAACTCCTCCAGGAATGCCATTAGGGTGAGGATGAGGATGTTTGGAGCTATGTTTGTGAGACATTTAAGGTGTGTTCAGACTGAACATAAAGCACTAAACTTTTACAAACTGAGCATTCATTCTGAACACACCTTAATACTAATGTTAGTCTCTAAAGATGAATCAGCAGCTCTGTAACAGAGTGAATGAAGTTCACTGTCAGGTTGCGTGACATCTTAAGGCTGATGTGACGCACAACACAAACACATAAAATTAAAAACTAACAGCTGTGTGTCACAGAAAAGCCTCTGTTATTTTTAAACTGAACAGATGAAACTGGGCCTTATTAATTTTCTTTCATGAATAATTTAAACGTCTAGCATATGTGTAATAGCTTGTAAATGCTAGCAGATTATGAAAGTATTAAGCGATACTTTAAAAATACACCTGTTATGAGGTAAGCAACACATATATAAAATGTAGGGACCCAGCTTTGTGTATGTTATATATGTAATATATATGACTGTGTGTGTGTTGGTGTGTGTAGGTTGATCAGGAAGGGCTCACTCTCCCAGAGAGGAGTCTCTATCTGGGACAGGATGAGGACAGTGTGAAGGTAAGGTTTGGGCAGTTACATGTGTTTTTGATTGTTCAGCTCTGAATTTCAGTTCATCCAGTTTGAAAAAAAAGAAAATAATGAAAACTGCTGTAAAGTTCTAAGTCTTCGCTTTCATTTGAGATAAATTTGAGTTAATTCGCATCAGTATAAAGTGTGATATGTTGCCTTTTAAACATGTAGTGCCCAAAGTTTGGGCTTTCAAAAGTAACTGGACATATTCGCATGAAGTCAATCTGATTAATCGCGTGTCATGTAACGTGTGATATCCTGTGTTTTGACCCTCAGACATCACCAGGCTCTGTGTGATGCTCTGTGGTTCAGTCTAAACTCTAAACTCTGAGCCACATTTCAGATCTTTTGTGAGCGAACTAATGTCAAAACAACAAACAAGAAGCATTTATCATCCAAGTGTCCACTTACTTTTGAACCCTTCACATTTGAGTGTCCCTCCTCCTCATCACAACATTTCTCCCTATGTTTCATTCTCACATCATTTTTTCCTCCTTTTCTCTCTTTCCTAACCTCCTCATTTCTGTTCCTCCTCTCCTATTTTCTTTCCCTCCCTCTCTCTCTCTCTTCTCTTCCATCTGTCGTGCGTTTCTCTCCGCTTCATCAATCCACCTGTTTTCCTCTGTCACCCACTGTGCTTTTGTTTTCCTGTCCACTTTGCCACATGTCACCCACCATCACTGACCATTACCGATGGTATATTAGCGCTGATGTCGCTGTGTCCCTTAGATTCTTGCGGCGTACAAGGCCCTGATGGAGCGCTTACTGAGCATGCTGGGAGCTCACAATGCCACGCAGAAGTCCAAGGAGATTATACAGCTGGAGACCAGTCTGGCCAATGTGAGCTGACTGTGCTTGTGTGTGGGTGTGTGTGTGTGTGTGTGTGTGTGTGTGTGTGTGTGTGTGTGTGTGTGTGTGTGTTGCTGAGTAAAATCTCTTCTTCTCTCTCTTTCTCTCTCTCTCTAGATCACTGTGGCAGAATATGATGACCAAAGAAAGGACATCAGCACCATGTATAACCGCATCACCCTGAGGCAGCTACAGCGCATCGCACCCAGTGTGAGTACCACACACACATACACACACACACACACACACATATATATAGACTGAAATCTACCCCCTGCAGGGGTACATTTTGTGGGGAGGGCGAAGTAGGGAAGGGAGGGGAAAAAGCAGTGGAGCTACACATAGGGGAGGAGACTCCTCTGAAGCTGCGGGAACACCAACAGAGACTCCTCAAGATGTTTCATGGCTGAGGATGTGAAGCGAAGGGAACGAGGGGAGATGGAAACTGAGGCGGAGGATGAAGAGCTTCTCGGCCGCCAAAACTGCACACAGAGAAAACAAAAAGACAGCGTGAACACTGGTGTAAATTAAAGGGAAGTAAAAGGAGCTGACAAAATAAAAGGACAAACACGGAAAGAAGCAGATTAGAAGCTGAAGATGCAGACTAGCAGCTGCCAAACAGCTTCAGTGTGTTGCAGTTTTATTTGTTTTCACTTGGATTTAAAGTCCAAACGCAAGTAAAACCCTCAGTGTAAAAGATCTATATTTACAAGGATGCTGATGTGCAATTAAATAACCACAAAAAAGGGAGGGGATAAGAAGAAAAACTGCAAAATAAAGTGAAATTTAAAGTGAATGATTTAAAGTAGTTGGTCTAAATCTTATAAAATAAAGTTTTCACCATAAACCAAAGACGGTTGTTGTTGAATGTTTAAGGACTGGACAGTCAGGGCTCTCAGCCTTCTAGCTGTCTGACAGCCTCACTCTCTGATTCAGTCACTCAAGAATGAATTATTTTCTAGAAATCTACCCTGTAAGGTTTATGTACATGTTGAAATGTTAAAGGCGAAGGAAACAAAGGATCATGGAATCTGTCAGGTGAAGTGTACAACACCCAAAATACGGTATGTACAATCTAAAAGTATAGTATAAGGATCATGTCAGAAGATATAAGTAATAGATGAAGGTACCCAAGCATCTGACAACAGTATTATAACAGGTATTAGTGTTATTAATTCCCTGTAACGTGTCTGGCCAGCAGCAAGCTCTGAGCCTGTTTGATTACAGGGGCAGTCACATTCACCTGACGCGAAAAGGGCAAATTTTCTAACTGAGATGGAGCAGCCGAGATATTTTTTTTCTTACATATCCTGCAGACTAGTCTAGTAGCTCACGTTTGCGTCTGCAGTCTTTATCATCACACAAAATGTCACACTAAACAGTTAAAGTGATTAGTATTATTAGACTGTTTAAGTTTGAACATCACGGTCTTTAATTCAGGAGGGTGCACACAACGCATCTTTACTATTTGCAGCTAAAGATAAAGTAAAGTTTTACAACTGTCATATGACTTGTCAGTCCTGGTACTGAGCTTTGTGAGTGCAGGCACTTTTCTGTGACTCTTAACTATCATCTGTCCGCCCTCCAACACAGCTTCATTGGAAACGCCTACTGGACAGAATCTTCCACGACAACTTCTCCGAAGACGAGGAGATCGTGGTGCTCGCCACTGACTACATACAGAGAGTCTCCGACATCATCAAGAACACTTCGAAGAGGTAAGAAGAAGGAGAGAGAACGTGGGCAGCGGTGGGGTGGGGAGGGGCGGTGGAAGTTGTGGCTATGAAGCAGGGGGAGAGAAAGATGAGGGCACTGAGGTGTACGGAAAATCGATGATATTAGATGCATGCATTTTTGAGTCTGTACTTTTTGAGTGTGAGTAAGCGCTTTTGTTTGAGGTTGTTGTTGTTGTTGTGTGTGTGTGTGTGTGTGTGTGTGTGTGTGTGTGTGTGTGTGTGTGTACCTTCGGTTTAGGGCTGTCACTATAATTCTGGCTACAGCACAGTGTCACGATTTGTATGGATTGGTTTTTGAGTGTTGTTATGCATGTCTCTGTGTGCACGTTCGTGTGTGTGGGTGTGGGTGTGTGTGAGAAGTGTAAAAAGTGTGTGTGTGTTTGTGAGGTGAGTCACTGTTGGGTGAACTTCCACTTCTACTGCAGCTGATTATTATTGATCTGCACCCACACCTTTCTACCACCTGCAAACTCAGACAGATGCATACACACACACACACACACACACACACACACACACACACACACACACACACACTTTCCCGCTCTCTTCTTGACAGAGTCCAGGGGAGGCCTTAGAAGGCTGCTGCACATCAGGATGTGTGTTACAGCTACTGACAGCTCGCCAATAGGCACCGTGCTCTACACAAATACACAACAGCTCTCAGCCCGCACAGTCAGCCAGCTGGCTGGATGACTGGCAGTTGGATTACTTGCTTGTCAATTATGTCTGAGGCTGGATACATGTCTGTCTGCAGCATCACCTGCTCACACATTTAGGTGATTTCATGACTCACCAGTTTGTGACATTATAGCATCGTTCAGCGCCGGTAATTTTATTACTTCCTCTTTTTTTTTTTATAGACGCTCCAGCTCAACACATCGTGCATCCGGTATTTTCATCACCATTCTCAACAACCATCCAACAAATCTAAGTTGTAGGCACCATTTTTAACTGCTGCCTCATATTTGAGCTTCACTTGTTAAGATGGAATTTTTGTGCTGCAAAGAAATGAAGCACACTTGAAAACTGGATGTAATCGTCACACAATGCAGGTTTTGGTTTGCTGAAATGTCACCTTTACCTCCCTGCTGAGTAGGAGGGAGGCAGTGTGCTGCACGACTGAGTGCTTCACAACAGCAACTCTCCTCCAAGTGCTTAACATGGACGCAGGTCACTGAACAGCCACTGCTCTAGTCCCTCAGGTCAGTCAATCAGTGCCACAACCTGTGAGACTCCCCAGAGAAAGTTTCATAAATGACTGAGCACCATCACCTACACAGCCTCAGTGTCTTGACGTGACTCTGGCTTGGTGTTAGCCACAGAATCAGAGCGATCCAGACACGTTGAACCACATGAACAGTTTGATCAAGACAAACCGTGAGTGAAGGTAACTACCCTAACACAGGATCTACAGGAGGCACGTGCTAAGATGTTTACCAGCATCACTGTGAACACTACAACAGTGAGTTTTCTTTTATATAACATCAACCCTAAATCCTTAATGTCCACTGTAGTACCATTAAACATGCCGAATGGCTTTTTGTTATAAATATAAATGACTCAATTTACTGCCTCTGCCATTCTTTCTTCCTCCGGTCACACTTCTTATTTTTGAATCTACCATCTGTAGTGTTTTATAAAACTTACTTTCATCAGCCACAACAAAAGATCAGATCTTTTTGCTGTGATTTAGCTCAGCTCCCATCGCTGTGAACATGTCTTCAATATCAGATTTCCCAGTCTCATCTCTTTTATCTGGTCTCCTGCTGCTCTCGCTTCTTTGTGAAATGCAGTTTTTTTTAATCACAACACTCCAGCATGCACACACACCAAGCTGGGTTCATATCATTTACAGGTTCATAATAATCCCCTTTGTAAAAGTACAGTTACCGCCACCACCAATTCATCCATTAGCCCAGACTCACCTCTCCCACAGCTGCACAAGCTCTTGTTGTTTACCAGTCTTCTCTGTGAGTTGTCTGTCCATCCATCCTCCCTGATGGCTTTAGTAATAGACTACACTACACTTCAATCATCCTCTCTCCCTGTCTTTTGTTCCCTCCACCTGTGTCTATCTGACATCCTGTCTTCTGTGCCTTTCATCATTTGTTCACTCAGTCAGCTATCATTTCTGGTTGATGTGGGTTTCAGTATGGTGCTACATGCTCTACTTGTGCTTTACTTTTATTAAATTGTGGAATCAAGTGCTGGTCATAGTTTCACTATTTGCCGTGTTCAAGTTCAAGTCCAGTTCAAGGGCTGAATCTTGATGCGCCCACAAAGATCTCAAGTCTCGAGCCCTCACAGATTTTAACTGACATCAACTGGTCACAGTGCGAGACGCAGTTAACCTGTGTTAACTTTAATACTCACTCTAAGGGGCAGTGATGTTTTGGTTAAGTTTTTGCAGAAATGTCAGCATATGTAAAATGGTGCATAAAGAGGACATCTGTGACATTTTCTATACCACTTAGCATTTTGAGGCTGGAGCCAATCCCAGCTGACTTTGGAACAGGTCACATGTTTATCACAAAGCAAAGCAAACACATATAGACAAACAACCAGACACACTCATGTTCATACTTACAAACAATTTAGAGACACAGGGACACAGAAAGACAAATTTATTTTTGTCATAATCAACATTTGATCTTATTTGTGTCTGGGCTTCCATACAGACTGAGCAGTAACAGACCCCCCGACTCTTTTCTCTGCTCCCCCAGCTCCCTCCATCTGTTTCTCTCTCATTACATCTCCCTCTCAACTTTGCATGATCAACCCCACCCTACCCCTCCCGATTCTACCTCAATCTCCTGATGCCTCTGCACTCTCCCCTCTCTCCATCTGCCCCTTGTATATTGTTTCCCATCTACCTCCACTTTCAAGCCTCCTGTCATCCTCCTACTCACCTGTTTTCTACTCTCTCCCCTCTTTCTCTTTTTAATCTCCATGTTTCTCTTGCTCATTCTCCACCTCCAGTCCATCTACAGGCTCGGTCTCCAAGGAAGTTCATTATCAGACTTTAAACAAAAGGCTGCCATTACACACACACACACACACACACACACACACACACACACACACACAGTCTTACACAAACATATGCAGGAACAGAGCTATTCTGTTTCCTGAGCAGTGTTGCTCATTAGCATAGCTCATGAGTACTTGGTTAAAAATGCCCGGTTCCTCACATTAAGGGGTTCTTTCAACTGGTGCCACTTATTAACCAGACACACACATAAATATAAAAAAACGCCACACCAGAAAACTGACATTAGCTCTCATGTGGGTATAACACCAGGACTTTTAAATTGACAGAGTAAAATCCTAAACACCCTTCCTTCCTTTAGTGTTTCATCAGCTGGGTAATAATATGTTATAGTGTGACTATTAACTGATTTGATGAAACACAAAATAGCATAAATATTGTCCATTCTAGTGGTTCTGCTTGCTTTCATGCATGTGACCATGATCTTTTCAGGTTAAAAATTAGGTCTTACTGAGTCAGTAAGACCTGATTTTTCTCATTTTATGCAACTAGAAATTCTGGCATAGGTGTTGAAGCTTAACAGGTGAGTGAGAACAGTATGTGGTGTTAAGGAGGTGGTGTCATCTGTGGATTTGTAGGTTGATCTGGAATTGGTTCAGGCTGTGGGATATGGAACTTGAAGCATTTCATTATTACCAGTGTGAGGGTATTGGGCTGGTAGTCATTAAGACTTGTGGCTGCTGATGTCTTAGTAACATAGATGATGGTAGTTTTCTGATGTCTTGACAGGTTGCAGCAAGATGATGGCGTCAGGGCTTGACTTTGAACACCATCAGGACCTGCAGCTTCTCCGATGTTGATATTTTGTAGGACTTGACCTGATACTGGTGGAGGTCTGTTGTGGGGTAGTGACCGTGATTTGTTGACTGGTGGAGCTGTTCTCAAAGAAAAGACAAAGGAGATCTAATTCAAATTGCTTATGACATCTGACTGATTAATCCTCCTTTGTTGCTGCTTATTGGCTGGAAGGTGGGGAAAATTTATGGGAACACACACACACACACACACGGTTGGATTGTTCAGCCTCTCGTAGTTGCAGTCAGGGGGTGTGGCAGAGGTGTGGGCTTGCTGTGTCATTGTCCAGTAGAGCAGATGGTGTGGTGCAACGCTTTTTGAACTCACACAAACACACACACACACACACACACACAGGTGATCTATGTAGCTGGTGTGTTAACAGGATGATGGTTAAAAATGATCAAACTTCCTCCTCCCATCTTATTCCGTCCCTTCCCGCTCTTATTTTGTCTTCCCAGGTTTCCTTCCCATGACCCAGATACCTGTCTTTTCCTTCACTCAGTCTTTTCTCTCCCCAGTCTTCTCCATGTCTTTATTTTCTTCACACATTTTTTGTCTTTCGCCCATGTTTCTTCTTAAACCCCAGTTTTTTTCCCCATCCATCCCCGCACTTTTCACATGCCATTCTTTTACTACACATCATTTTTCCTTCCATGCGTCATTTCTTTTCAGTGTTTTAAGGTTGCTGTTGACAACTTCATCTATCCATTTCACTCCATTTCACAGTCTCTCCATCAGTGACACACACACACACACACACACTCTACATCTGTTGACTGAGTTCTCTCTCTCCCATGCTCCCACACTGATGGCTTTCCCATCATATGAAGCCCCTGACAAGGGAAGTCACGCCTCCATCTCCTCATCCTCCACCTATCTCTCTCTTCTCCTTCTTGTTTCTCCCTTCAGTGTGTGTGTGTGTGTGTGTGTGTGTGGCGTGTGTGTGTGTGTGTGTGTGTGTGTGTCCCCATGCACTACGGTGACTGCAGCCAATCCCATTAGCCAGATGAGCGGGCCTCCAATGAAGGGGAAAGCATAATGACAACACCAGCGTCTCACTCACCCCCCCGCCATTCCCCAACCACCATCCACTGCTACAGCTCCCTCTCTCCCTCTCTCTCTTTCTCCGTCTGCTCCCTCTGTTCATCCATCACTCTTCAGTGTGTGTGTGTTTGTGTGCATGTGTGGGAATTTTCTGTGTGTTATTTTTCCTAAATGCATTTGGGCTGGAGAGCAAGTCCATCATCTCATGTGTGTTTATTTAGGTATGCTTAAGGATCTAATACAGAAAAGTGATACGGCCACAGGAGGGTTGGTCTCCTGCTGGCTCCACCACTTCTGAAAATATACACTCAAGCTATCTGCAGACGTTTTCAGATGAAGCTGTTCACCAAACAGTGGATTTCATGGCTTTGTACCTCTGAGCAGTGGAAGTTTTATTCGCAGTGGGGCCTCCTCAGCTGCGAATATAGACAGTCATGCTTGTATAAGGTGCCTAACATAAAACTAAAAGATTTTCTGTCTCTGTGGGTTTCATTTCGAGAGAGTGTGTGTATATATATATATATATATATATATATATATGTGTGTGTGTGTGTGTGTGTGTTTAGTCACCTCCCATGTCTCATTATTCCACTTTCAATTTTTAATTCAACATTCAACCACCCCCCTTTTATTATACATACAGGCTCATTACCTATGGTAATGTGTTGATGCATTGCACATGGCCACAATCTTTTCATCTCCTTAACTAGCCCCATTAAAAAACATGCAGCTAATGAGCCTTCGCTCAGTCTCTCAGTGATTAAAACCTACGTCTTGATCTGTACAGTGCTCCCTCCAACACTGACACAGACACATGATGTGTGACCCATAACAGCTCCTCCAAGCTCCTCCTGGAGTATTCTACTATATATATATATATATATATATATATATATATATATATATATATATATATATATATATATATATATATATATATATATAATCTCAAAGTGTCTTGGAATCGGGATAAGAGAGTCGGAAGGTGTTGGTTCTCCTACAGAAGGGGTGGACCATCCCTTTGGGTTGGGGCTGAGTTCCTGCCCCGAAAGAGTTTTCACAGGGTATACCGCTGTTAAGGGTATTGGGGGGAGTTGGAGCCAATCCCAGCTGACGGTGTATCCCACATACAGATAATACAGACAAGCTCACACTCACACCTAAGGATAATTTAGAGTCATCAATTACCCTGCATGGGTTTGGACTGTGGGAGGAAGTCTGACTGGAAATCTGGAGACAACCCACACATATACATGGAGAACATGGAAACTCTATATATAGAAACAAAAAGTTCTTTGTTCAGTTCACCTTGTAATTTAAAACTTCTGGAAGTATTTAAAAACAAAGTTTGCCTGTTTGCTACCTTAAAAGATGTGGAACCCACCACTCAATGAAAATTAAGGAAAATTAGATTTGTCCTCATGTATAAATACTGACCTTTAAATATACATCCTCACACCACTTGTTACTGAGAAGTGGAAAATCTGATAATGTGTTATAAAGTAATAGATCACTGCCAAACACTGGTAACTGGTAGCTGGTAGGAGATTGGTTTTCACTCTGAATTGTTAGGCAAGTAAAATCCTTTAATGTTAATACACATACACTACTTTCAGATGAAGAATACTACATTTTGATTGGTCAGAGATTGGGTATTACCTTCAGTTAACCTTAGTCTCTGCTTTGAATCAATTACTACAACTTGTTTTTGCTCAACCAGCTTCAATTTACTGTTGATTCATTTACATAAGACAATAATAGATTCGCTGACAAGACATCATTAACATATGTAGTTTTAAATTACCAACTTTGTCCTGTTTTCTGGTGTAGACAATCTCCTATAATCCACTGCTGTCCTCATGAAAATAACATGCTGCTGAGGCAAACCAAATTTAATTAGCTCTGTGAGTTTGGGTTTTTTTTAGCAGGCAGCTCATTGTGGATTATTCCCCTTTACTCCGAGAGATTACTGTCATTACTTTTCTTCAAAGATGCCTCGAGGAAAACGCCGCTCATCTCACTGCGTCTCCCACACGTCAGTAGAGAGCTGCCGTAGTTTCAGATGACCTCTGCACACAAATCATCCTCAGCTAACAAGTGACGATAACAATTACATAAACAAGCTACTCAAGTAAATCGGCCACACCTGTAGCACATGTTGATTCACTGATGGCGCAGACGATCGAGGACATTCATTCATTTATTCACCACCCTCCACCACACCTCATGCTTTCCTTTCTTTTTTCTTGTCAATTAAATTCACTTTGCAAGTGTTTTGTTGGCAGGACCTCAGGGCTCTGTTACCAAGGCGCTTTTGATTTAATATCTGTCATGCGTAGGGAAAATCTCAAAAATGGGAAAACAACAACAACAACAACAACATGCCTTGAGGTTCGCATGGAGCCTCGCAGTAGGGGCGAGGGGGGCATTTGTCCCTGCAGGGCAAACTAGATGTGTGCTCCCAGTGGGGGCATGAGGACACACCAGCACTCTAACGTCTGGGGGAGAAGACACAGCTTGAATGCATAAATGAATGATCCATTTTCTCAGCTCCCGCTCGACATTTTCCTCACCCCTCTGCTGCCTCACTGCTGTGAGCCACTCTGGATCGGAGGGAGCTGTTCTTTAACTGCTGGGCCCTCTTGACTCCTCGCCATTCGCTCTCCATCACTGTCGGTCTCTTGTTTTCTCGCTAACTTTTTTGACTCTTAAGGGGTTTAGAGGGCAAATGGAAAACAGAAACTTTGGGCACAGATGGAAGAAGATTACAGTCAGGCACAGCAGATGTCACTTTACTATAGTCTCACATTAAAATAACTTCTGGAAGTATAAATAAGATGTTTCTCATCTTGCACATGAAGAGATGATGGAACTAAAATGTCTTTGGTTTCATATGACCAGTGGCAGCTGGTCATATGATAATTTAATCCAAACTAAACTTGTGATGCTTTGATTGACCTGTCTGTTTTTCTTGTGTCCTCTGGCCTCAGGGTTCTCCATAACTACATGCTGTGGCGCATCGTGGCAGCTCTCAGCGAACACCTGTCCACCGCCTTCCGTAGCACCATCCATGAGTTTTCTCGGGAGATAGATGGCACCGAGCAGCAGCTGGAGCTGGGCAGGCTCTGCCTCACGCAGGCAAATAAGCACTTCGGCATGGCACTGGGAGCCCTGTTCGTCCAGCAGCACTTCTCCTCACAGAGCAAGGCCAAGGTACAGGAGAGGATGGATGGATTTTCTTCATATTTATTTAATGATTTAATGTAGACAGTAATCAAACAAGAATGCAGCAGATCCCTGATATTTTGAACCACTCTGATTGCTCAATTTTTATTTTTTTGTTTTAATCAAGAAGCAAATTATTTCCTGTTCCATTTAGTTATTTGAAACTAGCAAATTCAAACCCAGCTGAGTTCAAAACTTTGCTCAAATCCAACCCAGTTCTTAGTCACAGTCTTCTGGGTTCAGGCAGGGACGTTGCACTTTAATTGCATATAGCTCCATTAGCTGCACTGATGCAAATAAACCAGCTTCCTGAGGTTGGAACCATTGTTTTGTTAAACAATTTAAAAGCTACACAGACAGAGGCTGTGCTGAGCAGATATTTCAGACATTTCAGATTTTACAAAGGGAATGAACTGTGTGTCAGACTCTACCTGCCAGATGTATCATTACTTATTTAAGGTGAAGGTGTTTGTGACACTACTTAGACTAAAACTTGCAGCAATGAGCAGTCCACCTGCAGTCCCAACTGGATACATACAAAAATACCTGTAGGCTCTTCCCTCTGAGTTTTTTATTGGCTGCTGAACTGGAGTCTAAAATTCCACCTATGCCAATCACAGCTGTCTCTGTTCTCCACTACCTGATTTTTTGTTTCTGTGTTGCTTTCTGCCCATAGGTCATTTCTAACCCCCCCACCTCTGCAACTTGGCCCCCTTGTCTTTCACCTTAATCCCCCCCATATGTATTCTTATCTAGCTTCATGTCCACTCTAGGACATGGGGATATGGTTCCCAATGGGGTTTCTAACCTTTGTTAACCTCATACTCTTTCTTTAAGCTTTCTATCATCTCCTTTCACCTTCTCCTTCTTCTTCGTCTTATACTCCCTCTGTCCACGCTGCATGCTTCATCTTACTTTGAGCTTTTCTTTATTCTTCTTTCCTTACAAACTTTCTCTGCCAAATTTCAGGACTATAAAGCATAAAGTCTGACACAACTGGATAAGTTCTGGACACTAATTACTTTCTATGTACTGTACCTTAATTGAAATTTAAGTTCCTAAGTTCCTAATGTTCTGTTTAAGATTCTGCTAAGATACTAGGTATAACTTTCATGCTTCAAGCTACAGGAGCCTTTCTGTTTAATAAAAGAACAGAAAGAGAGAGATTTTTTAGGGTCAAGCCC
The DNA here is from genome assembly GCA_016801845.1 of Polydactylus sextarius. Lineage (NCBI taxonomy): Eukaryota > Metazoa > Chordata > Actinopteri > Polynemidae > Polydactylus > Polydactylus sextarius. Next base: position 6,424,657 of record CM028924.1, read on the forward strand.
ACATTGTGGCAGCTTTCTGCCTGATGAAGTGAATGTTAATCCTGTAAGCATCCTAACATCAGTCACACCATCTTTGTATGTATTATGGACTATCTACTGTGGGCAGGATAAAGAAGTTCACGTTGCGGTTTTTGCATTTTGCGTATTGTCCACATCCACATGGATCATTTCACACCGCTCATAGACATCAGCCTGTAAAGTCTCGACATGTCCACACAGGTGGGAGACCTCATTATCAAAATGAGAGTGATAGCAGACCTGGAGGTGGAGGTGGCGATGTGAGTAGCCTTGACTGACTCACTGGCGCTGCTTACCTCAGCATGACCAGGAATTAATGAGTCTGAGGGGCAGAGACTGTGAGACACAGGGGGACAGAGCAGGGAAGACAAGGTCTGTTCACAAAGAAGGGACACAAGTAGCGTCCACCAGTGTAATTAATTAAAAGCGGATGTTCCTCTGACTTATGATCAGAGTAGGGAATTGATAATTAAGAATTCTTCAAACAGCCAAATAAATCCAGTTCCAACATTTTTTAAAATGATTGTTGTGGTGGCAGCTACAGCATGGTTAATTTTAGGAAGTAGATCCCAGCCAAGAAACGGTCATTTAGTTTGCTGTTGTGTGGGGTTCGGCAACAGCAAGGTCATTATTAATGGAATCTCCCCCCATTAAAGTCAGGTGCTCTACATCCATCCACCATATCCACAACCTCACCCTGAGTTCTGCTACACAATTTAATCAATAACAGTTGGCACCGTGAGAATCATGTATATGTAAATATCAGTGATGTCCTGTGTCTCTGATGCATCAAAATCTAAAAAGACGCAGTAAACCCTCTGTCCATGGATCGTAATATTCCACGGACTCACTGCATTTTTCCCCATGAAGACTGGAACCGGTGTTTAAAATCACAGTAAGCAGCTTCCAGGCAAAGAGCACAGTTTTCAACGTCTGCACATATCCTCAGTGCAGACGAGATCCGTTGTGCACGGTCTCACGGACATGCTAGATTAGCTGCTACCGCAAGTACGAGCCGAGTCTCCATGGATGAAGAACTTCACAGTAGTAAATAAAGTCACGTTTGCACCGTTCGGTGCCATGTTCACTCATGTTGATGATGTTTTAACGTCTGGGGGACGCATTGTAATGGAATCATGAAAAAAGAAAAATCCTTTGACTGAAACATCAGGATGATATTCTGTTTTTTTTCTCCAGTGAGCAAAGGAAACAGTAGTATAAAGGAAAATATGAAAATGGCACAGAAGAAAAAGATTAAACCTACCGCTGCCACCAAACATTATAGTTCTATTTTTCTGTTATTTTTCTACCTCTGTACCTCCATGACTACAATACACCACAAACACAACTCCACCATTTTATTTTATTTTTTTAATTTCTAAACATTTACGTTCACATTTGCTCGTTTTACCTTATTTGCAGTGATGAGAATGTTTTAGTTCAGCAGTCTTATAATTTATATGTACGTAACTGTTGCTACTCACATCATTTGTTTGTAGTTTGTTTTAGTGCTTTTCATATTTCTGCAGAAAGAAATCATTTTATATGAATATGGATTTTATTTGCTGTTGTTTTATAATAAACTTTTCAGATTTTGAATTTTATGTAACACGGATATAAACATTTTTACCGGGAATGTCCTATTGAACGTTTAGTTCGTTTAATTTCTTAATCTTGGTGAGTAAAATATTCTTGTTCTGTTGGCAGATACATTTGCTTATTTTATTTTCATATTTACCATACTTTATATTTTTTCTTTCTTTCTTTTTTGTGTTTTATTTTTAAATCTGTTTCTCGTCTCTTCTCGAGACTCGTGGTTGGAGGGTGTCTTACCTCAGCTGCTATTAGCATAACATCTAAATCTCCAACTGCAGTGGACTTCCAGTATGTCATGGATATTTTATGGGAGATTGGTTTTGACAAGGGAAAAGAATGGAGAGAATAAAAATTACAATGTCTCTGATTCTGCTACATCGATTTTTTAAATATTTTTGAAACCGTCTATCACGAGTCAGACAGTGTTATAGCTGTACCAATCTAAACTTTTAATTAAAGGTACAGAGGACAAGAAGGATTGTGCTTCACTCACTCTTACTACATAGAAAACAGATGTGACAGGTTGGATGTGGTGTGATTTGTGGTTTAGATGTCAGTGCATGATGATTTTAGTCTGAGATGTCACATCTTTATAACCGGCAGCGGCCCACGTTGGCAGAAAAAGTCAAGATATAATAATGAAGAAATTTTGTTCTAATGTCCTGCAAATATTGCTCCAACCTTCTGTGATCTCCCTCCAGGTACAGGAGCTGGTGGAGGACATAAAGCACTCCCTGGACCTCCGTCTGCAAGAGCTGGACTGGATGGATGAAGCCACTAAGGAGGCTGCAAGAGCAAAGGTTCAGATCCTAGCTTCAGCTTCTGCACCAGGGACACAGCTCCCTGCTGTGTCTGATTAGTATTTGAAAAGGATTTAATTATTTCTTTGCAATTCTTTTCTTTAGTGGGACAGGGGGTTTTGATTGATTTGCTTGGTTAGATGGAAGTATGTGATAGAATACATCAAGGGTTTGACATTGAGAGGAGACGATCGCCTAATCCGGATCTCTCTGTGGTGCTGATTTAGGGTCTGCACTGCAAGATATCCCCTCTAATACTTTTACAATCTAAAGTTATAATCCTTTTAGAGGGCCATGCTGAATATAAAGAGCTTCCCTGTAATCCTATTACTTTGGGTTTGCTTGATTAGTTGATGTGTGTGTGTGTGTGTGTGTGTGTGTGTGTGTGTTACTGAAAGTGAATGTGAGGTGATGTCAGACCAAATTCCTCCTCTTCTTTCTCCCTCCTTCCTTCATCTTCTCTTCCTCCTCCTCCCTCGCAGCTGAAGCACATGATGGTGATGACAGGATACCCCGACTTCCTGCTCAAACCTGAGCTCATAGATCGAGAATATGGGGTGAGTCATGAGCTTCTTATTTCGCTCTGCACTGTCCAATCATCCTCACCATTCACCAGCACCCACACATCATATATACCAATCCCATTCCCAGCATCCCCTTCTCTCTCTCTCTCTCTCTTCATGTCTATCTCCAGAATCGTTTTCAAGCGTTTCAGTGCTGGTAGATTGTATTCAGGTGAAGCCAAAATACATCATGCACAGGACTAAATGAAGCCAAAATGCCATGATGAGACTGTAGTAAAATAAATAATACACTTTATTGTGAGTGAGCACATGTAAAACCAGCTCAGCTGTCGGGGCAGCTGCGTAAACGGAGACGTCTCTGGGGGACAACGGGATGATGTTTTTGCTTAAATTTGGAAATGATGGAAAGAAAGGAAGTGTAAACTGACTGAAGTGACGGAGCACGTCATGAAAGGGATGAGCATGCGCCTCAGACGTGATGCTGCAGTTTTACTCGTCACAGAGCTCTCTTCATTTATGAAGCACTTTATTTCTAATTGATGCCACATTTTTTTTTTAATTTATTTAATTGCTGCAGTTACAGCGGCACTTAACTTTGCAGACTTGCTCGAGTTCGTGCAATCAACAAACAAAAAATTATGACTCAGTGTTTTAGTTAAAGTCCTCAGCGGTACATGACACAAATACAACCAGCTGAAAGACTGACACAGAGATATAACCCTGTGAGAAGAAGTAATCTGGGTAATGAGGGATTTTATTCAAATTAAAATGATGACAGAAACAATGTTTCTGACTTAAACTAAAGTCACAGGATCGTCTCCACAGATTTGACCATCATTAACATTAAGTTTTAAAGAAAATGTTTCCATCTGTTCAAAGAGAATCTGAGGGATGTTTACCAAAAAAGATTAGTATAATGTTTTTTGCAGCACCCCAGAAGAGCAACATCCTGGAAACATTAATAAACCTGTTGCTTTTTCTGAAACTTCCTCTAAACATTTCTACCTGGGTCATGTTTGGTCCTAACAAAGATGCTGAGTGTGTTTACTTCTTCCTAAAATATTTACAAAGACATTTTTTTATATAAATGATAAAAAACCATATACACTGTACATCTGTGTTTGTTTCTGCCTGGATATGACTGAGTGTGTCCTCGGGTGAGTGCTCACGATAAGAAGCGAAACAGGGAGCCGCTCACATCCCTGTAGAGAAAACAGTGCAGTGAAACAATCAGTGGATGTGTAGCATTTGTATCACACGGGTTTCATTAAACCTGGCTCGACACAGAAACTAGAGGTGCTGCAGCTACACAGCTGCATTAGATCTGGTGTAGAAACTGTTCTAGAACTGTCAGTGTTTGATCATTACCTCAAAGGAACATTTTTGAAAATGTTATGTCACCAAGTCTCATGTCTGCACCTTATGACTGATGAAACTACCTTCAGTAGATGTTAGCTTAGCATCAAGACTGGAAAGAGTTCACAGGTAACAAGGTGATCACTAATTAACACATTCTAATTTGGTTTATGTGTGAATGCAACCAGCGACGTATATGAAATATTCTTTTATTTTTAGCTTTCTGTAATGTTGTATATACGTATGTTAGGTGTTAAACTTCTCAGAGACTGTTGTGGAGACAGCGAGTAGGCTGTGGAGGTTCTGGCAGCAATTCGGCTTCGTCTCCATCTGCTGCTACACGTTCAGCGGAGGCTGCTGTGTTGACGTGTATTTTTGTCTCAGACTGACAGAAGCACATCTGGCCCCTGTGAGACTGAGCAAGCACAAAAGCAAACAAGAGAGATTATGTGTTTACTGTCAGATTGAGGGATGGAGATGATATAAAAGCAAGTTACATTCAATTCCTGTGGCAAGTGAACAAAAAAATATTGCTTTTCTATCTGTGTCCAATAAACCACCGCTGCAGCATTTTAATGTTTGGACCCAGCATCATAACAGTGGAGCAGACCTCACACACTCACTGAATCATAAACGGGTCCAGTCACAGTCACCACACGTTATTTCTGTTATCAATGTAACAATTAATCTGAACGGTTCTGTGTGTTTAGTTTGATGTGGACGAGAAGACCTACTTCAAAAACATCCTCAACAGCATCAAGTTCAACATCAAGCTCTCGGTGAAGAAGATCCACGAGGAAGTGGACAAGACAGCGTGAGTGACCCCCCTCCCATCACACGTGATACATTGGGTAGCCATCTTAGGTCCCCAGCACGCCACACGCCACAGTTCAAGGTTAATACACATGAGATCCGGTTTAAGCTGAGATTCCCACCGGACGCCGCAGTGTTTGACATGCTTAACATGTGTCCCCATGAATCCCCCTTATAGTCTGACATATTTGTTGATGTGCCTGTAAATTAAAGCGACAGATACCACATCGACGTACACAGCTGGAGAAAATCCATTTGATTTACTTATCTGCAGCAGCCAGGCAGCAGAGAAAGTGCTGTGGGACATGTGGTTCATTTTTCTAAAGCAGGAGCCCGTGCGTCTGGATCGAGTGCCTCTCCTCTATGACAACACATTACAGTCACATTAGTATTCCAAGGTGCTCAAAACAACTGTAATCATTAGCCCACACTCAGTGCCCCCAAGAGTTAAATCACACACTCCTCCTTTATCACCAAAAAGTGAACCTCTCATCACTCACTCTGTCATGCCGCTGAAAAAATAAAGAAAGAAAAGAATCGCTCCTGCTCCTCCTCCCTTCTTTTTTTTTTTTTTTTTTGTCTCAGCTCCATCTCTCCACTGTCCATACCGAACCATCAGTCTTTCGCTCCAACAACAAGGGCATCTCACACTTTCAGAGTTAGTTATTTGGGAGGATTTTGTGCCAATCGATTAGTCTGGCTTTAAGTGGATTACCATAAAGGAACTGTCCGCAGTTTTATATGCAGAGAGGAAGTTTGGTCGTGGGACCACACACACTGAGCACTTCTCACCAGGGGGTGGGAGGTGGAGAGAGACGCTGAAGCAGTCTGACAGATAGAGGTGTGTGTTTATGTGTGTGTGTCAAGCAGGTGGTGATCCAGACAGAGGGATTCATCTTTAATACTCTGTTTGTTTGTCATTGTTTTTCTCCTCAGGTGGCTTCTCCCCCCTCAAGCCCTTAATGCCTACTACCTCCCTAACAAGAACCAAATGGGTGAGTGCACGTGTCTCCCATTGTCCATCTTGATATTTCTGTTCTCACTGTCAACCTCGTACACATACACAGCACTTCCAATCTGTTTCACGACACGGACCACCATTAGTTACACACAATTACACCATGTTGCTGCCTGTTCTGTTTTCCACGAGTCAAACGTGACGGCCGCTCTGGTAAAAGAAAAAAAAAAAGTCCACTTCCTTCATATCACTTTCCCTCTCATCAGTCACTTTCTACTTCGATCTTCACCTCACACGCTTAATACCCCCCTGGAGGAATAACAAGCAGTAACACCTTCCTGCGTTTTAACAAATCCAGCCTTGTGACGTCCCCTCCTCATCCTCATCCTCATCCTCTCCCAGGCTTGGCCCGCTGTCTGTGTCTGCCTGTCTGACTGCTGGATTAAATCTCTCACAGAAAAATCAATGACGTGCTCACGAGCTGATGCTGGAGGACAAACACAGTCATCAGTGCAACTTCAGTCTTTTTTTTTTCTTTTTTTTAAAACTACACACATTACTCTTCTAGTTTAACCCAGCGCTCAGCTCTTCATCTTCATACTCTCTTTTTTTTCTTTAATTAAATGAATATTACCCACTTAAGCTGTAATTCCAGTTCACATCTGAAAGAGACAAGGACCGGCATTTTATTAAAATGTCACATATAGTATGTAATAGATTTTTCTCTTCTCAGGTGGAGCCGATGCAGGGTCAGTTTTTTTGTTTCATCTTGACTCTCTACACTGCAGCTATCACTGTTGATTATTTTTTTATTGTTGATTCGTCTAAAAAGAGAAACCTTAAAATGTGCGATGTCTCACCTCAGTGTGCTGGTTTGCTAACATTTACTAATTATACCGAAGCTGATGGACTGTAGTTACTTATACCCATATTCTCATAAACAAAACACCTATAATCTGGTGATGGTGGGTGTCACAAGTCAAAACTGTCTCACAAAGATTTTAATTGCCAATAATGTAAAACAAAGTGGGAAATACTCACATTAGAAGCAGGGAATGAATAGATGTATTTTGCTACTTCATCAAGCTACTTCATGAAACTTAAACTTAAAGTCCCCAAAGCATAATTAAACATTAAATATTCATGACTAAGTAAGCAACAAAGTTAAAGTTAAAGCAAAACCTTGTCAGGAGGAGTGTCAGACTGATACAACAGTCATATAATAAACATTCTCTATGGCCATAAAACTCTGAACGCTATCTGTGCAACCTACGTGTAATATTAATGTTGAACCAGAGTGACCCTCATTAAAGTACAAACCATCATCAAGACCAAACCCTCCTACACATGTCTGTGGAGCTCTTATTATAGAAAAATAAAAAACGAAGAGGAAGTTGTTTGACTTTTTGTATGTCTTGTGTATGTAGACAGGATGTAAATTTTCTTCTTAAGTGTAGCTTCATTTATTTACTGTCTCGCTGTTGTTGAGACAGAACACACTGAAAATGTCCAAAAATAAATGTCTTGTCCCTTTGGTCTTGTCCCTTTTGATGAGTCCCTTTGGTCCCTTTCACTGGATCTGCATCAAAAAGTACCAGGTTCTTCTTTGTCCCAAATCTCCAGTAATTTTGGTGCAAATTGCGTAATACTGCAACAAAAAATATGCTAAATGCATGCAATACTGCACATGAACCTGTAATAGTCAGAGACTCTGTTGCTTCATCAAGACTCTGTGAGAGTGTGAGCAGTGCTGATTGACTGTGAGTCTGGCAAAGAACACAATAGTTCTCGTCGGATCATGATTCAAGTATCAGTGCTCTGACAGTGTCAGGGCGATGACATTTACAGGCTGAGTAGAGACTGTTGTCCAAAGCAGCTCCACAGTGTGTATGTACAGAGGATCTGAACATTCGCACTCTCCTCATGCTGTTTTTTTTTTTTTTTTTTTTTTTTTTATCTCTCCTCCAGTCTTTCCCGCTGGCATCCTTCAGCCTACTCTCTACAACCCTGAGTTCCCACAGTAAGTATCCGTCTTCCCGTTCACGTCTTTTCCTGCTGTCGTCATCCACAGGGAGACGGCATCTCTGCCGTTGCACAAACAAAGGCTTGTTAAAGGCTGCGTTAGCCTGGTGAGCCGCTGCTTCCCCGAAGTCCCAACACATCTGATTAAACCAATTTAACCACCCACCAAGAGCTCAATTACTGGACAAGGTCCTGCTAATGGAACAGGTGTCATTGAGAGGTCGCCTCCCTAAATTTCAGTCCATTGAGTAATTTGATGATGCATGAAAGTAGAGGACAGCCTCCCACTCTGTCTCTATCTCTGCTGTTTATCTCAGCTGTTCCCATGTCTGACTCGCAATGAAGTTGTTTTTGATGAAGTATAACCACAGCGACACCGTTCATACATAGTTATATATTTAAATCAGAAGGGGAAATATTTTTGCATTTAAGAAGCTTGTTGGGATTTTAACCCAGATCTGACAGATGAAGGTTCACAGACGCTGACAGACACTTTTCACGATGAAGTACAGGATTTTCAACAATGAGTCATCTTGATGCCAAAAAGGAACCAAGAATTATTTTTTGGTGACAGCCTATAAGATATTATACAATCCGATACGACCACTCAATTGTGTATTCAATCTTTACTAGACAGTAATGTTCGGTTTTGGCTGACACATGTCAGAGATAAATTGATTTAACTTTGTGTGTCACTTAAGTTGTTGTTTGGGTTAACAGGCTCTGATTGACAAAGCAGCTTTAACCTACGCAGATTAACTCTCTGTTATCTGGCTACACTAGACCTGATGTCCAATCTGGCTAAGCAGACACATTAAGCACTTTCAACTGTTTGTTTTTTCTTTAGGAAATTCAGGTCTATTTTTTTAAGTTAAGACCAGAGTAATCAAGTCTGGTCTAAAAGAGACCACCATGTCTCAGACTGGTTTCCATATTTTGATAAATCCTCCAGATTTTTCCTGTAGGACTTTTCACAGCATCTGAATTTATTGGCCACAAAATGCACCCATATCCATTTCAGTAGTTCTTGCTTCAAGTGTAACAGGGTCTGGTAGGACCAGAGGATTGTGAAGGCTCATGTTAGCAAAGTAAAGATATACATTTGTCATATGTAATATTATAATGCTTATTTGTGAAGAGAACAGCATTGATTATCTGAATACAGCAGCGGGATATGTCAGGCAGGAAGTCAACATTTTATCCTCAAAGTTGATGTGCAGAGTGAAGATATGAGCGGTTCAGAGGATCTTCAACACTGCAACTGTGAGGGATGTTCTCACGCCACAGTGGTCAGAACCAAATGTGTCCAAGGAAGGTCAGCCAAGATTCTCTGCTGCGCGCGTTGAGTGGTCCGATACAACAGAAGAGCTGTGGCTCAGACTCTTTCAAAATGTCATAGCTGTTCTGAAAGAAATTTGTCACAACACACAATTTGTTGGGTACAGAGCTATGTAGCAGCAGACCAGTCAGTGAATCCATGCTGACCCCTGTCCTCTGTCCCACAATGGACATGTCCATTGTCCACCAAGTTCACCCCTGCATGGATACAGTGTTCCCTAATGACAGTGGCTTCTTTCAGAAGGAAAATGATCCTGCCAGACTGCAGAAATTGTTCAGAATGGTTTGAAAAACATAGCAATGAGTTCAAGTTGTTGAATTAACTCCAACTTTCCCAGATCCAATCCAATCGATTAACTGTGGGATGAACTAGACAAATACAGTCCGTGGAGCCCCACCTCACAAATTACAGGACATCTGCTGTTAACATCTTGATGCCAGAAACCACCACCTTCAGCACCTTCAGAGGTCTGATGGTCCAGGTCTCAATAGATCAGGGCTGTTCTGGCAGCAAAAGGGGACAACAACAATATTAGGCAAGTGGTTGTAATGTTATGGCTGATCAGTAACTGTATACTGAGTCTCCTCTCTTTGTCTCACTCTTAGTCAGGTTGTTAATGATGATATCTTTAAAGCAGCCTGCTCAGAATAATCTTTTGGGAAATGAAGGGAAATTAAATGTACCATTATCCTGTAATTACGACTGAAGATATAGTTTCACTTTAAAAGATCATGTAGTTTCACATGTTTTAGCACATAAGTTATAAACAGGCCTACAATAAATGATTTACACCTGCATGTCATTTATATTACTACAATCTGTTTATTTAAATGTGCTATAGGTTGACTTGTAAAGTGATGCAGTGCACCACCGAGGGATATCTAGGCAAACTGTTACATTTCCACTCAACAATGCCCTTTATTAACCAAAGCTATTCACTGAGGAGCAAACCTTGCCGCCTGTACTGAGGGTTACTGTAAGTCAATATGTACAAACACACACACACACACACACACACGCACGTGTACGAGATAATTAGACAGACAGACATTAGGCAGATAGTGTGTTCAACAGTAGCTTACACTTTTGTGTCTTCATTAGAGCTGATCACCACTACAGCACTACTTCATCCACCCACGACTGTGTATATTAATCAATATTAATTAATGACGGTAGTACAGTAGTGTGTATGTGTGCATGCATGCATGTGTGTGTGTGTACCTGTCTCTTTGAAGTTATTACTGCAGTAGCACTAACCTCCCATAAACTCTTGCTCTCTTACTCCCTCTCTCTCCCCCTCTCTCTCTCTCTCTCAAACACACACACACGCACACACACACACCTCCACTATCACATTGAGTATAATGAAGCTTCAATCAGCCAGTTAGTTTAGCAAGGGAGTCGCGCCCAGTGTGAGGCAGCGTATCGACTAGCTGTCAGAAAGTCATTTTCAGACGTAGCCATGTGAATAGCCCCGATCCTGCCCTCTCATCACTCTCCATATCTGCATGTGTGGCAAAGACAGCACTACCAGACCAGTGTGGGGGTCAAGGAGACGCAGACCACCCCACAGGTTTCAAGAAGCAGGAAACACATATCCCTTGAAACATATCTGCTGTTTTTTAATCAGGAAGATGCAGCATTTAAGAGTTGTTTATTCCATACCAATCTGAACCGCATGGAGTCCAAATTAGATCCCAAGAGCCACGTGTACAGTTTGTTATAGACTCTGCTGAGCAGAATTAGCAATGAGGATACTGGGACAAACCAAACTAATGTGATAAGATACTGTGGCTCTTAGTGGATGTAACAGACCTCACTCTTGGATATGATAGTTAGTGAAGCCACACATCAGCATTACGATGATGAGCATTACGTCAAAAACATTCATTAACAAGTTTTAGAACACTTTTAGAAACTTTCTTTCTACTGAGAATATGTGAAAAGATGTCAAAGATCAAACAGCACCCCTAGCAACCACTAATGAACTTATATTTGTATAATTTCCTGTCTACTGGAATATTCTGTTCTTCATATTTTGAAAAGAGAAAACACCCTTTATAATCAAAAAAAAAAAAAAAAAAACACAATGAGATTACTAAAGACGTCAGCTTGCTCAGCTTCTTTGTTTCGGTCTCTGATCCCTTTTGTTTTTTACGCCACCTCCTGGACCCGACAACAGTCCAGGGAGAGACTGCTGGTCTTTGTTCATTGGAGGCCATTGGAAGTTGCCTGTGTGTTGGTGTTGGTGTGACATTCTAATCCAATGTGATTATAAACATATTTTGCCCATAAAATTGATATTAACACAATGCACCAGGTCACAGAGATAGAAGCCACTGTATCTGTGCATGTTGCCATCTTGGACTTAAACCAATATTAGTGAATGGTTTTGCTAAATGCTAACATGTAGCACAGTAGTTCAATTAGAGATTATTTACACCGCCAAATGTAAGATTCGATAACACTAGATGTCAGCCGCTAAAAGCTAAGGTTCCCACCAGACCAAGTAAGGCCATAGCAGAAAAACTGGAGTGTATTGAAGTGATGGAGGGGGTGTTTCATACTTGTTTCATACTGGTTTCATTATGAGATGAACATGATCACCTGGTATGGCAGGTTAAAAATCCTGCCCACCTCTATATGTACATCAAATACACTCAGGCATTTTAGGTAGTTCTTGTCATCCTGATTTATGTCAAATTCTTCTTTTTTTGAATAAGTTTTTGTCATTTTGTTATTTTATGTCATAAAATATCATTTAGATTTAATAAATTTTTAATAAATTACATTTTATGTTATAAAAATAGGCTGAAATAACGATCACGATTGTGATCTTAATGTGTCTGATTGACTTGGTTGTGTGGATGTGTTGGCAGGAGGGAAGATGTACGAGGCTACACTTGCTGATCAGCACTGCTCAGAAATTATGTCATGAGCTCAATATGGCAGTGCTCATATCCTGGAAATTGTGGCTCAGTTTTTATACAGTGGTGGGAAGTTGACGCATGTCACCTTTCCTGAAAATAATTTATAGAAACTAAGTAATTATCAGTTTGGCCTAATGTTCTGTCCATATTTCTGCTTTGTGCTGCCAGGTCTCTGAACTACGGGGGAATAGGAGCTATCATTGGCCATGAGTTAACACATGGATATGATGACTGGGGTAAGAACAACAACAATCTCTTCACCCATCAACCATTGCATCCTTTTCAGTGAGAGTCACTCACTATTTGTGTAATTTTATGACAGTGGTTCAATGGCAGCAAAGTGAAGACTATTTTGAGCCACAATCTCTGACTTTAATTTTCAGTCAAAAGTGTTGCCCTTTAAGATATGTCGAAAGGAATTTAATGAGCACATGCGATTCCTGAGCACACCTCCCAAAACACTGGTATAACTTTGAATGTACCATTGATTTTATTATATAAATTGAGTTGGTGGGTAAAGTGGTTAAATTGACGACTTCAGCTGAGGTTGACCTTGGAGTTTATAAAGTCTTGCTCTCTTGCATTTGATTCTTACAGCCATCCCCCCAAAAAGTGTAAAAGCTGATGTTCTGGGCAGCTCTTTGGACTGTGAGGAAAAGTTGCAGGTTGTGCTGTCTCCATGCTAACGCCCCTGCCCTTTTGCCCCTCATCTTAGTGATGCAATGGTTCATGTCCCTAGGGGGCCAGTACGACCGCCATGGCAACCTCAAACAGTGGTGGACAGAGGAGTCCTACAGGAAGTTCCAGAAGAAAGCCGAGTGTATCGTCAAACTCTATGATAACTTCACTGTTTACAACCAGAGGGTGGGACCACATGCACACACACACACACTTACTCTGCACGTCAATTGTGCATTAGCATTGAAGACAGAGGACACTGCTGAATGGGCAATGTTGGATTTCAGAATCTTATCACTAGTAGAAACTAAAGATTTGAGTATCTCAGTCTCTCGGTTTTGACCTCTAAGTTTTTTTTATTATTTTCTATCTAAACCTCCTCCGTCCAAGTACAACAGTAAATCTCTGGAGTGTAATCCAGATAGATTCACTGGAGAGTTTTATGGCCCAGTGGTATTTTTGGCAGCTTTACCTTTGGTAAAAAACTCTTAAATATTCACAATCTACTCTGCACTTAAATGGTAAGATGTGAAGGCACAGCTTGACATTTGGTGAAATACACTGATTCACTTTCTGGCCAAGAGTTAGAAGGAGCAGATCAATACCACTGTCTTGTCTGTATGTAAACGTGAAGCTAGAGACAGCGGGGGAGTTGGTTTAGCTGGGTTAACTTAGCATAAAGAGCAGGAGTGAGCAGGAGCTCTGTCTGTTCGACAGTCTGGAGGCTCAAGTAAATCCTTGAACTCTTGAAGTGATTCAGATGTTTCCTGTGTGTGTCTGCAGGTGAACGGACGTCTGACACTGGGGGAGAACATAGCAGACATGGGAGGATTGAAGCTGTCATACTTTGTAAGTCCTGTTAATAACATCATCGTTTTTGTCTCTGTATTTTCCATAAACAGCCATGTCTCTGATTCAAGATAAAAGACACTCAAACTCTTTGCCTCTTCTTTTGGAAAGTGGGAGGTCTGTGATGCAGCATAATTCATTTCTTTATGACTGTGTCACTGGTCTGATTCTCTTTGTGCAGGCGTATCAGAAGTGGGTAAGGGAACATGGTCCAGAAAGACCCCTGCCCGGACTCAAGTACACTCATGAACAGCTGCTCTTCATCGCCTTTGCACAGGTACAGACACTTCAGCCTTGTTCTCAACCTCTGTCTTTCATAACATTTTTTGTTAGATCTTTTCAGCAGCTCTCAGTCAGAGTGACTGATCACAGGGAACAGGTAGGAGTTATATATTATCCCAACATTAGCTGGATGTGTTGATGACAGCAGCGTCTCTAAGCACCAGACCTCCACTGCTGCTTCTCACTGTTATGGCTCATCATTGAAATTCATGGCTTTGATGGAACTGTGTGCAAAATCTAGACATGTTTTTTACCACAGTTTACAGATTGCACAGTTTGTTTCATCTCATTTATTAAAACTCCTGCTGCAGAAAGGTGATACAAAAATCATGTCTGTGTGTGTGTGTGTGTGTGTGTGTGTGTGTGTGTGGATGTGTGTATGTGTTCATTCATTTGTTCTATCACCTTTGTATTCACATTAACCAGCAGCTCTCACCTCCTTCGTGCACCCCCACTGTACTATTCTCATCAATTAAAAACACTGTGGGTTGGGAGAGCAAAGATGGGCTCCAAAAACGTGACAGCCGTTAGTCACCAGATGAGGAACAACTAACTGATGCTAAGATGGCATCCGAGCTCAAACTGAGTCAGTGGGTGGATATACAGAGGACACAGAGGCCCTGGATGATTTGATTGAAATACAGAAACATAAATGAAAATACTAAAACACAAATACAAAAAATTGTAAGGACAAAAAAGATACTTAACTTATTTTTAGTTTTACTTATCACTTACTTATGTAACTAATGTTCCTTCTATAATTGTACATGTAAACTAGACAGGATCACTGTTTTGTTCTCTTGTCTTTTCAGAACTGGTGCATGAAGAGAAGATCTCAGTCCATCTACCTGCAGCTGCTGACAGACAAACACGCTCCAGAGCACTACAGGTACACACTCAGACGTCAGACGTCATCTTTTATTATTATAGTAATATGCGTATTACACTGGTTTAAAGCTACACTACACTTGAATAATCACATTACTGCACATTCACCTGCACAAATGTTTGATTGTCTGTCTGGTCATTCCTGTGCCACCACCTCTACCCTACCCCACCCTGCAGAGTGATCGGCAGTGTTTCCCAGTTTGATGAGTTCGCCCGTGTTTTCCACTGTCCAAAAGGATCCCCCATGAACCCTGTAGACAAATGTTCTGTCTGGTGACCTCTCTGCCTGGACTCTTAACCCTGAGATGACCGTCATCTTCACAGCCCCACCCACACCTGCACCCACAACCTGTCCTGCATCATGCTTTCATCAGAACCAATAGGAAGCTGCAGAGCACATCAGCTTCTTCTGGTCTATAGTTCACGTTTTCATTTCAGAAACTGTCCATTGTCTGTACTAACCAAACTAAAGCATGGGTCACATGACTGCCGATCATGTACATATACATTGTTTGATCACATATATTTTTCTATATTTAAATTTATTTTCAAATCATCTATTTTTGTATTTAGACATATGTATCACATACATTAAGCTGTTTGTTTTGTTTTTTTTTTTTTTTTTTTTTTAATTAAGCTAGTGTTTCCTCACTTGTTTCACTTCCTCTGTGGCATCAACCAGAAAAACTGTGCCAGAGGGAGAAGATGGTGATTTCAGTCCTGAATGTAAAAGTGGACCAGGACAAATTAAAAGTGAACTGGGATCAGCAGAGTCCTGGTCCCAAGTGTTCTTTCAATTTGGTGTTGGAGTTTAATTTGTGTCGTGATGCTGCCCTCTGGAGGCTGCAGAGAGCAATGGTAACTGTTCAACTGTGCTGGCTGTTGTATCGTTTGCCTGCTCTGGTCTCTTGTTACTGTGAGTGTTTGTATGGTTTTTAAGACTTGTCAACTTTTTTACAAAAAAAAAAACTATTTAAAACAAAAAGAAGGTGGAGACGAGTCGCAACGGATGATTTTCTCAGGATTTGTAGCAAAGTGCAGCATCAGACAGGATCATTGTGTCTCCATCTACACTCGACTCTACAGTACAGCCTCAGAGGAGCTGGTCCATTTGTCAACCAACCAGCAAAGCAAGAACAGGACGACAAATGGAGCCTGGTGGACGGACTGATGTGAGAAACCTCTGTTGGATTATTCACATCTGAATGTTTTCAGACAACCTGTGACAGGTTGTGTCACACTCACACTTAACTCACCAAATAACAGAAGCCAACTCTCTACATGACTCAGTGCAACTCTAGTAGATGGAGAACATACATTTGTACACAGTGTTATTAAAAATACTTTTGTATAAAGAATCTGTTGGTACAAAAATCAGAGAATCTTTGTAAAAGTGCAGACGCATATATCACGTTATGGTTGTACAATTTGTTTTTTGTTTTATTTTTTTTTTTTTTTTATGAGAGAGCATGTTTCCTCTCTGGAAAACATAAGACTGATGTACACACTCACACACACACACACACACACACACACACACACATCTGATGCTACAGCTGCTAGTTCACGTGTGGCTGCTATTTTCCCTCTCTGTTGGTCACTGTTTAATGTTTGAATAAATGCAAAGGATCACTGTGTCTGTGTGTGCGTGCTGCTCATTATCAGGGTAAATGTAGGAAGACTTTGGTGATGAGAGTGGACTCTTTCGCCCCCTGGTGTTGGGTAGAAGAAGTGCATTTCTCCCATTAAAACTTCAAGAAACCTGCAGCAAGAATAAAACAGATTAAGATCAGATTATTTGTTTTTATCAAATATGCATAGTGCAGTTATAGTCCAACACCACATACAGTACGTGTTTGGAGATCAGGAGTTTAGCAGCCTGTTAGTTCTGCTGCAGGTCCTCCTGTATCTTTTTCCAGGCTGCTGTTGTAGTGGTGATGGGGTGGGAGACATTCATTATATTGGAGCCAATGTACATTCAGTGTTGGAGTTAAGTGTCAAGCAGAGGAAGCAGAGAGGCGTCAGTGATCTCTTCAGCAGTTCTTATTCTCCTGTTAAGTTCCTGTCTTATGTCAGCTGGGCTGCTGATAACACAGGTTGCTGTAGGCTGCAGCCAACAGCAATATAACAAAAACACCTGTCTTTATCTCTGTGTGAATACCTCAGAAACACTGAATGCCACCTCAGCAGAACAATATCTCCTGCTTTCTTCAGAGTGAGTTGAAGTGAAGTCTCAGGTTTGAAGTCTCAGGTTTTTTTTTTTTTATCTCTGTGTGAATACCTCCAAAACATTGAACACCACCTCTGCCTTGAGTTGAACTCTCCTGACTCTTCCCAGCTCCCCAGGGAGCTGACATGACTGACAGGCTTAACAGTGTCTAAGCTAGTAACATTTTGACTAACAGTGGGAATTGACAGAACTTCAGCTTGAGAATTTTTTGTTTTTCTGCATTCTTTTTCTAACTCACATAACCCAACATACATCCCCAAAACAAAGTCTCTGAGGTGACTAGTGCCCTGTGTTTTTTATGTTCCCATGTCCAACCTGGAGGGGTAGGGATGGGGCCCAGTGTGGTATCTAAAACCTGAAATGTTAGGTAGATTAGATCCTACAGCTACATCCAACAACAACAATCCAGGGTTTTCAGTGTGTTTGGGACCAGCCAACATGTGGTTTTAACGTAACACTGGATGTTTTGCAGAAAAACAAAAAAAAACAACAACAACAAATCCACAAGGCTCCCTGAAATTTTCAACAACACACTTATGGATGATACTAAATGCATTCCATTAATATCATCTAGTGCTCACAAATATAAAATAAAAGCACAAGTGTAATACAATAAGTAAGGAAAGTCAGGTGTTAAAAAATAAAAATAAAAAAATAGCGACACTGAACTGTACTGTAGTAGTAGTAGTATTGCTCTTGAAACTTGCTCTCCCTGTTGGTCCGAAGGTCCAAACCACGTAGCATAAAATCTTGTTTTCTAGAGAGTTATTTTCTTTCCTTGAAATACAGAACCTGGCTGTATTCTCATCAATCAAACTGAGCCTGAATCAATAATGAAATGATTGACAAATAATGCGGTAAAAAAAACAAAAAAAAAAAAAAAAGAGCCAGCAGTGTTGAGTTCAGTACCTGCATTCACAGCTTCAGTTATTTAGTTTGGCTTTACTGTAATTTTAAATAAGAGACCATCAACATCACAGTGTCTCCTGCTTTCTTCAGAGCGAGTTGCGTGAGTTGAACCAGAGTCAGGTTTGTACAAATACAAGAGACAATTATAATCCATCACGACTTAATTAATTGGAGCTCAGGAAAGTGCTTGGGTGAAAAACTGTTCAGTGGCCTCTTGGTTTTGCTGCGGGTCCTGCTGTATCTTCATCCAGTGTTGGTGATAAGTGTCAAGCAGAAGAAGGCAGAGAGGAGTCAGTGATCTCTTCAGCAGTTCTTACTCTCCTGTTTAGTTGTTGTATTAAATCGGCTGTGCTGCTGATAACACAGGTTACTGTGGGCTGCAACACAACAGAAACACTTGTCTTTACCTCCGTGTGAATACCTCGCCACCTCAGCAGAACAGTGTCTCCTGCTTTCTTTATAGTGAGTTGTAGTGAAGTCTGAGGATTATAAGTTCATGAACCAGAGTTCTGAGCTTCATCCTGATACACAATTACTGATGAGGCTGGTGAAGGGTTACGATTTCCTGGAGCTTTCTGTAGTACATTCTGCAGCATATATGTCTGAATCATACTGATGTTTTAAGATGTCAGGATGAGTAAAAGCAGCTCTCTGGACTAAATATGCTGAGCAGAGCATGTCATTACAGCTGCAGAGTTGAAACAAATCACATAATATTTCAAATAATGTCATATTCTTTTATAAACCCTCTTTTTCTAACAGCAAAAAAAACAAACTGTCAGTTCTTCGCACAGTTTGCAGATGTTGCATATTCTAGGTTACAGTCTTAAAAACATAAGTTGCCTCACCTGAACTAAAATGAGCCAAATTTGACTGTTTATTTTGTTAATCAACAAATCAATGACTCCACCAACCTCTCCACCCAGCCACTAATTTGCATTGGAGAAGTTACATGTTGCAGTTGATGATATCCTGAACTGTCATTTGTAGTTTGGCAGGATGGGAAACCTCACAGACATTAGTGAAAAGATAAACCTCGGGCACAAGATGTGTGTTAAGAATGCTGATATGATTATTTACATTAATTTAACATTGATGAATAATCGGCTAATTGATTCCCCAGGAGAGTGCTGATGCAGTAAAGTTGATGACGATGATGAGAAGGTTGGCAACTTCTGCTGCTTTGTAAGCTGCATCAAAGGAAAGGAGCACAATCAGAGGTAAGGATTTTCAATAGGGATTATGTCTCTCTGTTTACACAGTTCCATAAATCTCTCTGCAGTTTTTCAGTTGCTTCCAGCTTTGACTTGACTTCCTGTTTGGACGACTTTACCCAAAAGTTTGAGCCTGAGATGTTGTTTAGTCAGGAAGCTGTTTAGTCAGGGGGTCGTCCAACTATCTGCAAAAGAAAAAAAAAGCTAAAAACAGATCCACAGACCTGCCAAAGACAGGAAATGGAAACATTTTAAACAGTGTGAGATGCAAAACAAATCAATGGTAAAACTGTGGGTCAGGAAGTCTGAGTAGATTTACAGGATGAGGCTCTTCACAGGGTAAAATCTCCATAGGGAAAGTCCTCAGATAGAAAAATAGAAAAGTGTAGAATGCGAAATCTCCTGGTCACAAGTTTTTAAAACTCAGGCCTGTCAGACTGAGAGACATGTGTCACATGTGCACATCAACATTTCAGCAGCACAGTTGAAGAAATGCACCAACTCATGGTAACGAGCAAACAATATAATGTTACAATGCAGGAATAAGTCTAAGTCTAGCACAGAGCCTGGAGTGTCACTGAGGCTTCACATGGGAGTGGAGGTTAACACATCAACACCTGGAGGATTGTTTGGTGGTGTGTGGCACAGGCTTCACGAATACTGCTGCACTGCTGGAAAACCTGCCAAAGCAAAGTCTGTGAGGCTTTTTTAAAGTGACAGTGGGAACTGGTTGCTCTATCCCCTTAACTCAAGAAAGTTAAGGGATGGAGCTGGAAGTCCAGGGAATCAAAGCTGCCAAGAGTCAGATGGAGGATCACCAAAGATGCAGCTCCACTGGGATTCTCAACTTGGAGGTGATCTGTAAAAGTGTCATCGTGTGGTTCTATAGGGACCTGTGTGCTGGATGGAGCTAGGCCTGTCTTCAGTCTATGCGGTATATGAAGTTAAGCTGTAGGTGGACAGAATAATAGAAACACTTGTCATTATGTGTAGCTCAATACAGTTCAGCACCATTAGCTACATCCTCCGTTCTGCTGAACCAGCGCCTCTCAAACAGTTTCAACAAAACTCAGCATGAAGGAAGATTTACTGCAGGGCTGTTGTAACCAATCAGCTGCCACCGGACTGAAAAAGCAGATAGATTATTGGTTATAGAAGATGAATAAAGCTGTTAAATATTAGAATCAGATGTAGTTGATGGTTTGGTGTAACTTGTGTTTTTAGGTAGTAATTATTATTATTATTATTATTATTTTATTTTTATGATGTATTCTGGTATTTCTTGTATTTTTTATGTATTAATTCTATGATGTATTCCTGATGTGTCCCTCGGGGAACATCAATCAATCAATCAATGATACTTATTGTTTATAAAAACTCCCACCATATGAATACAGTTAATACAGTAAAATAATTCTGGGCAGCAGTTCTGTCATAACAGAAAATATATTTCCTAATATTCGGCGACACCTTGTGGTGGCTGCGTAAAACGACAGCGCGTGAGGCCGCACGTTTTCATTTTCAGTTTTGGTGAAGTGACACTAGAAAGTGTCGAGTCAGATCCCGAAGTCCAGACTCAGTCTTCCAACGTCCGTGGATCCGGATTTAGATTAAGGGATTTTTGTCTCAATGGAAAACAAGGAGGCAACACGAACCTGCGGCCAATGGTGAGAGTTCACTTCATGACAGAGTCAAAACGCCAAAACGCGTTTAGAAATTTCAGAAAGTAGCTGCGATCACCGGGAGGGGGATTTATAAACCGTCTGGAGACAGTGTTTCTCAGCTGACCGGGTCAGGGTACAACCGTAGGAAAGTGAAATATAATTAGAAATTAACCGTAGAGTCGCTGTAAACATTTGAAACATTATAAGAAGGTGGCGTATTATGATGTTTCCGTGTAGTTTTCCGTAAGTGATCAGTTTCACTTTCTGGTAAACCACAGTAGTCACAGATATATTAATGTTACAAAATATAAGGTGAACGTTACAATATTTGAACACACAGCAGCTCAAATCAACTCTGTGTTATGATACAGACTAAAGTGAAAGCATTTGCTATTTGTTGTGTTTCCTCCCTTTAAATCCTGTCAACGCTGATATTAGCGTCACAACATCCCCATACCTCCCATTTCTCTGATTCGCAGATAATTGTGTCTGTAGCATAAACTATTCTTTACTTTGTTTCGATAACATGACAGTAGATGACAGTGTTTCACTGTGTTTAAGCCACAGAGAGGTCGCAGAGGCCAACTTCGCTCTGCACGAGACGCACTGCAGCCGCTTCTTATGTCTGTGTCCTGACTGTCAGGAATCAGTCCCCAGAGACCAGCTGGATCAACACAGGAAGGAACAGCACACTGAGGTACACACACACACAGACAGTCCCATCTGACAGCAACATTAACCTACTGCACCATAACAACTT
This sequence comes from Polydactylus sextarius, assembly GCA_016801845.1. Taxonomy (NCBI): domain Eukaryota; kingdom Metazoa; phylum Chordata; class Actinopteri; family Polynemidae; genus Polydactylus; species Polydactylus sextarius. Next base: position 6,446,487 of record CM028924.1, read on the forward strand.
TACAATGTAACATAAATAAAGAGAATAATACATGTTTTAATCAGTGATCTAATATATCAGTGATCAAGGATCAAACATATTCAATAGTTGAGGTAAAGCATCAAAACTCTGGTGAACAGCAGCCACAGTATCTGACTGCCCAGTGTTCAGTTTGCACAAATATCAATACTCTGCTTCTTTAAGAGGTAAAATTGATATAATATACCAACATCAACATTTTGTACATGTTAATGTTTTCCCTAATTATATCATCTATAATGGACAAGTCAACAAATTACACATCAGTGATCAGCGATCAAGAACATAATCTGCTCCTGACCAGGTTCAGTTGTAGCAGGTTGAAAGAGAGCACCTTCATGATACAGGAAAGGCTTTATGCTTTAGGCCCAACATACCTACATACATACTAACCTAACTTCATAATACAGCCATCAGCCCTGTGATTTACAGCCATGCTTTTTTGCAGGTGAGATGTTCCAAGTGTCACAAGAAGATGGAGCGTTGTCAGCTGATGGATCATGAGGTGAGACCAGCTGTACTGATGAAGTTTTAAAGATGGGAAGGTGTATATCTGGCAAAGAGTGTGTAGATATTGCTTATTGCATTATGGAAAATGTAGAAGATGACAGCTGATACCAGGTCGGTACAGTATGAACACTCCTGTTCTGATTTTGTCTCACAGTCTGATGAGTGTGTGGAGCGTCTGAAGGCTTGTCAGTTTTGTGAGTTGGAGCTGCCGTGGAAAGAGCTGGCCCAACACTGTCAGGTCTGTGGGAGTCGCACAGAGCTCTGCAGAGACTGCAACAGCTACGTCCAGCTGAGGGACTTGCCAGATCACAGCTCCACCTGCCCAGGTAGTGGAGACAACTCAAGTCCTCAAGTCACCAGCACATCACCGGATGAGCGCAAGGGTAGGCAGGAATCACCACAAATGTCAATCCTCCATTGTACCTGTGTCTTTGACTGATGGTGTAATTCTCTCCGCAGCTAAACTGTCTGTCAGCTGTAATGGATGCATGGTTTCCTTTCCCATTGAAGATCTAGAAAAACATGAGGTACAAGTTTGTTTTTTAAGTAGAATTTCTCCTTCACATTATGGGTACAGCTTCTCAAGATAAATAGCATATATCATGCAAAGTAATAATGTGAATTTTTATGGCCATCGTTTCAAGCGTTGTATATTTTCAGGGCATCTGTTTGTCTTTCCTGTTTTCGGCTGGTACGAGTCATAAGTCAGAGATCTGATGTATTAATGTGTTTGCTACTGTTAGCTAACTTTAGCCACTACCATGTAAGGTTGTAGCAATAAAACCCATCAGTGTGTTGTTGTCCGTTTGTCCACAAACAGCTGGAGTGTTTTCGCACGTCCAGGTGGTACGACCAAGAGGACGATGAGTCAGAGGGGGACGACGGGGAGGATGAAGAAGGTTTGCCTGAGCAAACCTGGATAAGCAGCACCTTCAAGGCAGCCTCAGCGTCACAGAATCTCTGGGGTCCCAGCCTCAGCATCACAGACAATCCATACCAAATCAAGACCTGCCCCTATTGCCATCTGGCCCTGCCCATCTCCACACTACTGTGGCATACGGTAACATTCCTGCTGAGTGTGACGTTTGTTTCGTCGAAGCAGCGCTGAAAAGTTTCAGTGACGTGAGGTTTCCTTTCTCTTTCTCTGTATTTTTAGGCGAAGTGCCAAGTCTACATCCAGCTGAAGTAAAGGGAGAGAAAGGATGTGCTGCTTCAGAGCCAAGATGGACATTTGTATTTATATTTAAATGATTAAGCAGAGCTCAATTTACCTTTGGTTTGGTTTAATTTAGTGAAAAAGCTGGTTTAAAAAAAAGAAGAAAAAAAAAACAGACAGTCTTGATAAATGCAACATATGTTCTGTTAAATACACCACTTCTGGCTTCTCAGTGGTTTTGTACCATCTGATGTTTCAGAAACATGAGAAGGTGATGCTAACATTTACTGAAGTTGCTGCTGAAGTTCACACATAGTGTGATATGTATATAGGTATAGATAGATAGATAGATAGATAGACAAACAGATAGAGAGATAGATAGATAGACAAACAGATTAATCGATCGATCGATAGATAGATATAGATACATTTTGTTGGGTCTATTTTCTTTGGTTATATTCATGTAGAAGGTGAGGGAAATATGTGATTAAACTTTTAATAACTGTAATAACTCCCTGATGATACTGACATTTTTTGTCAAAAGCAGACATTTTAATGAAGTCGATTTTAATAAAGCTCCTCTGAGTCTGAGTCTTGATTTCCAACCAGCTCTTGATCAATTCACAAATGATTTCATGACTTCAGATACATACATAGTCTGAACTGAATTATTTGTAACCTCTTTTTTGGAAGAAATGATCACTGTATAATAGAAGTCTGCTCATAAGTTATGTATGATGATGGTCTCCCTGAGCTGCACACAGATGACCTCATCGATGTAGAGAGCTGAAGCCTTGAGCTCGATGTTTTCCTGCAGCTCTCGCTGGAAGCGAAGCAGCATCCTCTGCTCCTCCTGCGACTGAGTCACCGCCTCCTGCAGTCTTAGACCACACAGATACAGAGGAACAAGGTTACTGCTGGTTCCTGCACAATCAATCAACACACATTAAAACATTGCAGGTCACTGGCAGCTGTAACATAACTGCACTTCTATTTTTTTTTTTTTTTTTTTTTTTAAAACCGTCTGTTGCATTGTCCACATCAGAGGTGAGTGTGTCCTGCTCTCACTTGGTAATGTTAGCGACAAGCTGCTGGACCTCAGCGAGGAGCTGTGAGTGTGTTTGATCGTGACACTGCTCTTTTCGAGGTTTCTGGCGTTGCAAGTCCAGTCGAGCCTGGGCCAGACTCAGGAAGTGTTGGTTCTCTTTGATGGCCACCAGCAGATCCTCTGTGATCCTCTCCTGGCTGGAAAACTCAGCCTGAATCTAGAGGACACGTCATATCAGAATCAGCCATGATTTACTTATTCATAATAAATCAGTTTAATCATTATCAAACTGCTACAACTGTAACTAAAAAACATTTTAAAAGTCCAATTTATAAAAATAATCTCCCAGGCCATCGAAACTAAAGGAATAAATAAATGTTTGTTAAATCACAATGAAACTGGAGCCTTTATTTTATTTTTATGTCTCTTTAAATATTGTTTAGTTTCAGCTAGTTTCAGTTTAACTGCACCTGAATTTATCACTTCTTTCTACTTGTGCCACAGGTTATTTTTTATTTCCCATGTGTCCCACCACAGTGAAAAGATCATCATATCTTATTTCTATTGCCCTGCCTTGCTCAGTTGTTCCTCCATCTGGCTCTTGACGGCCTTGATCCCCTGGACTTTCAGCTGAAAGGCTGCTGCCGTGGCCTGGACCTGCCTCTGCAGGTCTGAGGCAGTCTGCTCCAGCACAGATTCCACCAGGGCCCGGAGGGAACCAGAGTTGGTCTTCTGCTGCTCAGCTTTAGCCATGGTGACGTTTGAGGTGTTTTCCCATTCTTTTGGGGTCACCAACGAGCTGAGAGACAGAGATATTTGTACATTTTTTTAGCATGCAGAAACGTTGAGGAAATTACATAAGATCGTTTCTAAACAAACACTGACGATGACTTCACATAATCTAAAAAAACAATTGTGGTTCACCTCGACAGGACAGTGTTGGTGTTTCTGGATGTCTGCTGGTTTGTGATGGTGTGGGTGGTCATCATGGTGCAGGAGTTGTCAATGCTCTGAGCCTCAAACTTCTCTTTCAGGTCCTTTTCTAAGTGGTACTTGGCAGATCGGTTCAGTCTGGAACATAAAGGCACTTTGTTCTGTTTTGGCCGATTTTCCTGACAGACATTTATAGAGCCCATAGAAACACGCCCTGTTCAAGCTTTCTTACCTTATCTGCTCGATGATCTGTTCGATCACACGCTGCAGGAGGGAGGCCACACCCTCGATGGCCTGCCTCTCCTTCAGCAGCTCGTTGTCCACCTGGTCCTGCAGCCTCTCGGATGGAGGACGTTTCATTCTGCAGGAGACACAACAAACGCAGGCAGCTTGAGCCATCCACTGTATTTTTTTTGAGACATCCACTTTCTTTCCTTGTTATAGAAAGCAGTTGCATCACTACATTCTACTGTATATAAAGACTGAGAACTTAAATTGCATTCTATAACTGCAGTCCTTGTGATTGACAAAACATACGGGGGGAAACTGTCACAGTGATGCTGATGCATCTGACATAGAGCAGTGAAAAATAACCAGTTTACTCAAGTGAAGTAGAATTTAGAGTATTTCCATCTCCTGTTATCCACTCAGCCACCGCTCTACATTTATGTGACAGCTTTAGTACTTTTAAGATTTGATATGATGGAGGATATAACAAGCAGAAGTTTACAACCTCTTCCTTCTCTGATGTGTCACAAATACAAGTTTTTTAGATGTTTGTTCAACTCATTTCATGTCTCAGCAAAAAAAAAGTTTAGAGAAAAACACACAAATCATCATTTGCATCTTAATCATAAAGTTGTATAAAAATACAAAATAGTAATATGCTGTTCGCACACTGATGCCTCAACATCTATTGACATCATGTATAAGAATAAACTAATACGACTTTCACTTTAATACTTAAACTACACATTACTGTTGTGTTCTTTTATTTCAACAGGATGTTTCATGCACGATGTCCACTGAAGTAAAAGATGTGATGATAAAAATACTTTAATCTCACTGAGGGCAGGATCGTGCAAATGGTTTGACTTTTTTTTTTTATTAAAACATAACATGTATAAGTGAATGAAGTATGAGAAAAGGTGTTAAAGGTTCAGATTGAAAATGAAAGAACACTAAACTCTGTGGAAGAGTTGTAAACTAGATGACAACTCCAGCCTCACCTCTCCTCCACACACTGAAGAGTGACTCTCAGAGGATCTGTACAGGCCTCCAGGGCCTTGGCCACTCTGTTCTGCAGCGCCACAAGGACATCGATCTCAACAATAATCTCCTCCAACTTCAGCTCCAATTGTGTCTTCAGGAACTGGATGTCTCTGATCCGCTGATCTGAAAATACAGGAAGAAACCATGACTACACCTCTGAAGTCTGAAGTACTGAACCCAGACCAGTTTATTGCTTCTGCTTCTTGTTCCACTCACCCAGTCGCTCTTTGTTCTCGGCTTGCATGCGTTTACATGCCCTTTCACTTTCCAGCATCAGCTTCATACATTGTGCTCTGAAGAGCTCTGAGTTGTTCCGCATGACCTCGACTTGCACCACATTAGGTCCAGTATTTGGGAGCGAGGTGGGGTCTGAGACAGACATGGTTCTGCAGCAGGAGGAACATGAACTGAGAAAACTAATCCATTTTTTTTTTTTTTTTTTAAACTAAAAACCTACCTGACTTTAAGTGTCAGAAAGAAAAACATTATTTACAGTTACAACAGCCAAACTGAAAATATACAAATGTGATGCAGAGGAATTGTTTAATGTCACTAAAAGACATAACACACGAACATTATGTGATGTAATATGATCACATCCATATTTTTACAGAAACAGAAACACACTTGAACATCTTTAACAAAAACTAAACACCTAAAGTCCCATTTAGTCCTATGATACACAAACACAAGACTTTGAGTTGTTGTTAGCCTCGTAGCTAACTTTAGCTTGTAATTATTACGTGTTGTCTCGAGACGTTAACAGCCACAACAAAACAGAAACGGACACAAAATAATAATAATAATAATAATAACTTTTAAAAAGTGCTGCCTTTACCTTGTTGTACCAGCTGTGTGGATTTCACCGTCCTCTCGTCTCTGGTGCAACAAAACAAACGGTTGCTATGGTAACATGACCGAGAACCGACTGGAGCTACGTCATCGGAACGTGTGACCGTGAGAATAGAATTTTTATTTGAATTTATTTAATGATTGTAAATATCACAATAAATAGTTTTGTTCTGGGTCATAAGTAAGTGTTAATATTTTTTTTTTAAACAAAGAAGCATCCTACTTCCATCTTTGAAATGTTTTTTTTTTTTTGAGTTTAAGACATTTTAATGTTTCATTGAGTGTCTAAAATGAAGAACTTCATCAAGCTGACCACATTTTAAATTCTTGTTATGATTTTACTCCAATCTGAATCGCTAAAATGCTTAATTTTGATTTCCTAATAAGTAAATTTGGGATGTCTGGTGACCTGCTGTTACCACTTAATGCAAGATGATGTTTAAGTGTTGTTTTTACAACAACTTATGAAAATCTGAAACAGTGCATCTCCTGGAAGACGACAATAAGAATAACAGTCAGTTATTTAATTAAAACACACACAGATTAAAGTAAGACTTATTTAATATTTGCATTTGCAGGGCTGTATAAATACATCTGCTGGTATTCTGTTACAGTACATTACATTTCATTACTAGCTGAGAAAATAAGTCACTCTTTAGTTTAAAAATAAAATAAAAGTTAAATTAAGTACAATGAACAGTAATCAATTCCAGCAACAACGTACAGTAATTTACTTTTATCTTTGCGGAGCTGAAAGTTCAACACAGCCTATATTTAAAACTGGGCCATGAAAAATCAAAATCTGAGTATTAATGATACACACTGTATCACAACTAAGCAGCATAGAACAGTACAATCAATGTAAAGCAACAGTCGTTTCAAAGGCACTTGATGAATATTGTCTAAAAAACACATAATCTATATTTATATTCACCTCAGAACACAATGATAGTAAAAAGCTGAAAATACTTTACTCATTACAATAAACAGCGACACATTTAACTTTAACAAACAGTAATAATCAATATACTGATCAATATAAGCAAAACTGCTGCAAGCTGATAAGTGAGTCAGGCTTAATCTCTTCCTTAGAAAGCTATAATTAAGTTATTTTATATATATATATATATATATATATATATATATATATATATATATATATATATTTTTTTTTTTTTAAAGTTGCTCAGTGACAGAAGTGAATTAAATACAATAAGGAGAGAGAGATTCAAAACTGTAAAACTGTCTTATCGTCCTACAGCAGTCCATTCACAAGGCAAAGGATGATATTCTGTGACCCCTATGAACATGCATGTAAAACCATTAATACACGACACAGTGCAGCGGTTTCAGGACAGTACACAGATAAAGACCAGGCCTGCATTTCAACATAATCCTCACCACACAATAAAGACGGTGTGATGTAATACGCAAGACAGTTTCATCATCTTCTGTTTGTAAATGAAAACTAAACCTGGGGACATTTTATTCAGTCACTATTTATTGAACCAAACATCTGAAAGTCTGTGGAGCCACCAAAGAAAAGCTTCACTTCAGTTACTCGTCTTCAGTTCCTCCACGATGATCTGTTTCCTGTCTCTGACAGATCTAACAGATCACAGAGGTCCAACAAACTGACATGTTTGGTATCAGGTGGGGTGTTTCTTTTTTTTTTTATATATATTTTAAAGCTTAAACAAGCATCCAGCATCATAAACATGCAAATTAGCCATCGACAACTACAGACAAACTTTTAAGGATGCTCACCTCTTCACGTTTGCTAAGTCAGCAGAGAATATTTACTTCAGCAGTGAACTGTGCATCGATGCTGCTTTTGCAATTGTGCTCATAGAAACATGTTAAAAAAAAAATCCATGGCTCATGAGCTGCGTTCATTTTAATTAATGTTGCGCTTCCCTTTTCCTGTTCCAGCATTTCTTTCAGACATACTGAGACAACTTGAGCATTCAGAAGTTTCTCTTCTTCATCTAACACACTGGACTTAATGACACAGACGCTGTGATCCCAACTCTAAATGTGAGGGATGTAGAGGTTACAAGTGGAGTTAAAAAAATCTAAAAGCAATGTCTTTCTTTGATCAACAGATTAATGAGGAAGTGTAAGTCATCAAACCAAGAAATATATATGTATATTCATGTGTGTCTGAATCACATCTGTATGTTCAAATCTGGCTGTGTCATGATTCTGACGAGTTGATGCAAACCTCAGTAGAGTTGATAAGCTCTTGCGAGTCATAGCTTCTGCTCATTGCTTTGACAAATTTGGTCCAAAATAAACTGAGAGACATCACAAAGTATCTTAACCTGACGTCTCTGTTTCCACAAATTCAATTAGAAAACCTCTGGTCTGATCTGTCCCCTCCTATTCCTCACCAACACAGAACATCCACTCACAGTGTTTTCAACATATTGCGATAACAGATCCTACGCTCCACTACGTTTCAGAGCACGAGACGAAACGCTGGTACTTCTGTTCTCAGTGTAAGGCCAATCCTTTTAAATTTAAGGTCCCTCTCTAATCTGCCCGTTCCCAGGTTTCAAATCGTTCAACGGATTAATGTGAAAGAAAAAAAATGACACAGAACCAAGAGTGAACTGAGTATGTGATGATGGTGACTAAGATGAGCATTAGAACGGGCAGTGTTTCCTAACCTGCTCTGTCAGGGGCAGGTTAAGAAACATAGTCATTCAGGCCTGAACGGAGACATTTCTACCACAGCTCCGCCTCCGGGCAGATCAGTTCCAAAAGTCGTCGCCCGCCACCGTTTTGTCCAGTCCATTAACTTTTTCAGGAAGCAAACCTTCCTCGATGGCAACTTTGGACTCGTGGACCTAAAGGAGAAAGAAGCAGATCACTGTGACGTTCACCTTCACTGACCAGAGCCTCCGTGACACCAGCTTCAGGTTGTCACCCTGACTTACCTTGAATGGTTCACTGATCCCGATGATGGAGCGTAGAGCACTGCTGTAGTAGCACAGAACACACTCTCCTCCCCGCACAGGGATCTCCTCTTTACTGACATACACCTACAAAAACAGAAACACTTAATAATGTATAAGGGGTTGTTAATTTAACTCACTGCTTCACGAGCTGATACCTGTATGAATTCTTCATTGAAGGCCACCTCGTCGTCTTTGACCCACGTGTAGGTGATGTAGTCTGTCAAACTGGTGAATCCAACCTGAATTTCATACAAAACATTTCAGACTCTGTCATGGGAATGATACGTTTAAGCTAAACATGGTAAACAGATGCTACTCAACCAACCTTAAACAGTCCGATCCAATCCCAGGTACTGGAGGGGAACGGCTGCAGGGGGCTGTAGAGGACCATGGCATCAATGTCTGCGCTCCAGTCGCCCTCAGGCTGCAGATGCACCAGAGGAGTCTCGTAAATCTTCTTCAACTGCATAAAACAATAAATAAACAAGTTGTCTTTAGTGCTGATTGTGAATAATTAACACACAAATAAACCTATAAATGACAGAAGAACACAAAACTCCTGAGCTTTGTTATTGTCATTAAATTATAAATTATTTTAGTTTCCCACCTCAAGTGTGAAGATGCCGATGACAGGCTTGTGGTCACTGATTCTATACTCCATGTTGCTGGTGTACAGGTCCTGCCTGATCTTCAGGGGGTACTCCTCCTCCTCCTCTTGCAGCTGCTTGACTTTCTTCAGATCCACAGAGTTTTCATCTTGCTCATCAGCGAGGGCTGCACTCGGTCTGAGACGCCACAGGATCCGGTCCGTCCAGGCAGGTTTACGTTTCTTTCCGCTGGACAGGTGATGACAAGAGAACAGAGAGGAGGCTTTAGTCAAGTCACCAATTAATGGCAAAGAAAATCAACACCGTTGTAAGGAGCAGGAGATGGATGAGAAAATGGAGACAAAACAGACAATTAATGTCAGTGAAGACTCTCATTCATCCCAGCTATAGCATTTAAAGGTGATGAATCTAAAACAACTGGACTTGCATTTTCATCAGACATTTCATCCAAGAGGCTTCTTCAGCTCTGAGTGGTGGATTTCTTCAATTTATCCTCTGTGGGATAGACACCAAAGAACTATAACATTTAGTATTATATCTATTCCTGGCCATGCATGTTAGCTGTTATTTAACTGCTGTGGTTGGACCTTCTCACTTTTACTTAAACAACTGTAAGTTAAATGTGGGTTAATAGAGGCTGCTGATACTTTGCTATTTAAAGGTACAGTGTGGAGTTCTTTTTTCTTGGATGATTTAACAATACTTCATAGGGATGTTCCCATCTTTGGCACTGGGCCCTGATCCAATTTTTACAATAGACTATCTGACTACACCGAGCCCTAATAGCATTGTTGTAAAACTCACCTATAAAACCAAATTTTTACTCAATATCGTGTAATAGTTTGATTTTGAGTCATCACAATGTTAAAACTGAAGATATGAAATAACAGATTGGTCGTAGCGGCCATGGCTCTGTCCTGTAACCACTGGAAAAATGACGGTGTTACAAATACTGAAAGTGGCTGTTGGTTTTCACTTCCTAGTTTAAAATATTTCCATATGAGGAGGCTGCAGCACTGTTCTGCTGCAAACTGTGCTCAGTTCACAATAACACATGTAAATGATGGCTTGTTTGTCAAACATCTATCACCACTGAGCTCATATAGAAATAATTTAAAAAAAAATTAAATATGTTTACATTCACTCTCGCAGTGACTGTAGTGTTCATAAACTCCACAGGATACCTTTAACAACATTATCTCCTGAGCTCAGACTGTATTTTGTTAAACAAACGAGCACCTCAGTCTTTCCAGGCTGTCAGGTGTCTGCTTGTTTGTTTAATCTGAGTTACCAGTGGAGATAATCTTCATTAAGCCTCTGAAACAGTGGTTAAAAGTTATGACAAAAATAAAACAGGACACTACTTTTCTCAGCTGGTTACACTACCTATAAGAAGTATTCACACTCTTGGATTTTTTCTCCTTTTATTCCTTTTTATAAAAGGAATCATGGTTAATATAATTCAGGTTTAAAAAAATAAAAAATAAAAAAAACAAGAATCACAAGAATCAGCTGGTACTAGTAGACAGTGTGTGTGTGGAAGTGTTATGCTTGTGAGGCTTGTAAAGGCAAAGGATGATATGAATTAGGGCTGTCAACATTAAAAAAAATTAACTAATTAATCTCACATTTTGAAAGTCATTAATCTTACATTAGCATTACAGCTACTAAGTGCCGTAGTACGTGGAGGACAGTTATCACCCAATTCTGAAACATCGTCACAGTCTTGTCAATGTATAGGAAACTCTGCCTGAAGCAGTTTGAATAATTGAATAAGGGTGAAGGATTGCTCTTCATCTACCGTCTCTCCTATCTGACTGACTGCAGGCAAGTGACAGTTTCGCACAGATAGTCGAGAGCTTTCATGTCAGAGGTCAGCGCACGGCGAAAGTAAACAAACTCACGTTAACCACGTTGAATTATTTTATCGTGTTAATCTCGACCACATTTATTGCACCGATTTGCACGTTAGCGCTGACAGCCCTAATACGAATGAATCATGGACAGAAATCCTGGAGGACACTGTGATGAAAGCAGACAATGTAAGTTACATAAAAATGAGTCAGAGTCCAGCAAAGAACCTGGACTTATCTGGAGAGTTTGAGCAGTTTTGTGACGAAGAATGATGAAAATGAAGAACGAGAGTAAAACTGCAGTCTCCGGATGTGTGAGTGATTGAGACAGATCAACAACAGACTGTGTGATTGCAGCTTCTACTAATTTTGACGCAATGACTTACTTAACCTCATACTATATTTTAATTTAATCTAATTACTTCCTTATTGTGTTGACCAAGATTCTACTTCTAAAAACAATAAAATCTGGAAAACATCAAAGAGGGTGAATACTTTTTCCGGCAGTGTAAAGCTTGTGTGTATGCAGTTAGATACAATCTGATACACAGTATTATGGGATAAATACACAGATATTTGCACTCTTACTTAAAGCCAAACCATGTCTTGTAGAGCCTGTGAAGTTGAGGAGAAGTGCAGATAAATTGCATACAAATAAATATGAAAAATGAATTTCAAATTATAAAAGTGAATGTGATTCATTAGGACCGGTTGTGTTGATTTCTTTCACTCCTTCTTAGTTATTACCTGCTGTCGTAATTATCAGAGTTCAAGTCAAATTTGTACGTGGGCTGAAAGTCCAGAGGCCCTTCCTCAAACTCCTGAAGCATCTGTTCTTTCTTCTTCAGCATAACCAGCTGCAAATAAACAACACACACGTTTCACAACCTGTACTGAGTTTAATATCTAATTATGGTGTAAGAAGCTCAATGATTCTTTATGTGTCAAACCTGGTCTTTGCTCCACAGCAGGTTGTAGGTTTGATTGTTAATACACGAGCGGACAAAGTGCATGCCGTGGTCCTGAATCCTGAAGTTGAGATCTCCAAACCAAAAGACCAGTCTGGAGACATGACGTGATGAATTAAATGCTTTTATGATCTTCACAATATATTTTCTCGAGTAAAGTTACATTTGTGTTGTGTTCGACTACACACCTGTGGTCAACTACGCTCGGGGCCTTTTCACATTCAAACGTCTGCGTGCCCATGATGTACTCAAACTCGTCCACCCTCTCAGTGGCGTAGTTCATGTGAGCAGCCAAGTGGCAGTTGAGGAAACAGAGCATGTGGCCGTAGAAAGAGAGACGGATGGACACGCCTCCTTTGTTGCCCTGAGAAACAAACAGGAAATCATTAAAAAAAAAAAAAACGCCAGTTTTGAGGAAACGCTCGACACTTCATTTCTTATCAAAATTTCACAATTAAGATAATTTTTTTTTATATGGCCTATTTGGCATATTTTTTATACTTTGGAAAAAAAAACTTTAATGCAGACTTCTGCTTATGTGGTTTAGATTAGAAATGTGACTCACAGTCCAACATGTTTCAGACACACACTTTATTCCGTTCGTTATTTTAAGGAGAAGTGCTCAGTTTACAAACCAGAGGCCCTTTTACAGGTGTCAGACAGTACTGGTGTGTATGTCAGTACAGCTTTATAAAGCCTTTTGTGGCTTAGCAACTTAAGCATCACTTAAAGGCAACTGTGACGTAAATCTGAGGGTGTGGAATTAAAGTGACCTTAGATTGAATGTCTCACCCAATATCCAAAGATGCCTGTTCGTGTGTATGTGGCCTGGATGTGTCTGATGAAGGGGACGTGCTCCAGTTTAGAGAAGAAGAGCAGCAGTAGACCCTGCATCCTTATGGATGACACCTGAAACACACACACACACACACACACAGTTAATACAGCAATATTCAATATTCAATATTCATTCTTGTTTAAGAAAACTTGTCAAGAGGAGATAATAAACCTTGACATAGTTCCGTGGTGCTAATGTGGTCATAAACAGACGACTCCACAGGTCATCGAACACGATGTCTGACATGAACCTCAGAGGTCCTGAGTACACTTCCTGCAGACTAACAAATAAACACATAGACATGGAGTTTTAACAGTCTCTAACTCTGCTTATAACTCATAAACACATTGTTCACCACCTACCCAATGACATAGAGGTCTGGGCTCTTTGGAGAGTTCAGATGGAGAAGAGCGGTTACATCCTGTGGTGGATCAGCTGTGGCCACGTTCCACGTCACCATGTGTAGCCTGTGGGTAGAGAAGAGACACCACATTAACACATATACATGCTGCAGCAGTGTCACCTCACCGGGCAGTGCTGTGATAAACACCCAGCTGAGATTCAAAATGAAAGAGCTTCATTCACCAAAGATGAGCACATCATATGAGCCGAGAGCCGTTACAGTGTGAGCACTGTGTTGCTACAGTTAACACATAATGACACGTCATCCATAATACTCTCTTCTCATTAAAACCAAGTAAAATGTTTCTACTGAACAGTTTCAATTACCAAGAATGAGGAGTGTAATACTGCGCTGAAGGAAGGAATCCAAGATAGAGTGTTAAAGAGAAAAGTTAAAAGAATTAAATATGAATAAAAAGTATAGAGTAACATTAGCCCTGCACAAAACCTCACTCTGTTTCCACCCTCAGCTTTAGACAAGCCAGGAGGTGACATTTGTTCTCCACCTGAAGCTGTCTTTCTTCGGCTTGTTGGCTCTCTTTCCACAGATGAGGAAAGCGTTATCCAGCGTCTTGACCACTTTCTCATGCAGCTCGTGTTTGGGATCCAAGTCGTCCACACAAGTTATCAGCTGGTGGAGCCGATGCCGCAGTGCCAGTTTGCTGCCTGTCGACTGTGTGGCGTCGCTGAGGTGGCTGTCAGAGCGGAGGCGCGATGTGGTGCCAAACGCACGGTTGATCTCATCCATTCTTGCTCAAGACTAAGAAGGTCTGCGAATTGTTGTCCGAGTGTTGAGGCCCAAGTATTAAAGTTACAAATTATGGCACCACAAAGTGTTTACTAAAGCAGCACAGGCAGCGCACAAGGGAGAAAAAAATCGTCTGGGTTGTACGACGGGAATCGAAGGAGCAGTGATGAAGTTTTTGTGGCTTCTGTAGAATCAAAACTTAATGAGATGCAGAAAGTCTTGGTTTGGGGATTTGAGTTATCCAGAGTGATTAGAAAAAATGGTTCAATTGTCTACAGTCTTGTTTGTTGTTCTTGCAATGCTGTGTATTTACCACCATGTCTAATCTCATTGTGAAATGTCTCAACATTAGGCTTATTAAAATTAAGAAACCAACTCTTATGCCTGAGCTTCTCTTTGTTGTTGAACACCCAGCTGGTCTCTGTTTAGGCTCAACAGCAACACATTGTTTTTTCCCTCAAATCCACATTAGGTGTGTAAGGTTTGGCAACCTAATCTGTCTGCCAGAGTGCTGTTACATTTGTAGATTGGCACATTGTATTGAATCAAATGCAAGAATGTAGACAAACAGACTGTGATTAGCTATAAAAAAAATGGAAAAAAAATAATGCAACAGCTGTTGAATGAGATTACCAGATATCAACTAATACTATGGAGCATATAATTCAATGTAATATCCTAAAATACATCTATATATCTATATTAAGCCTGAAGGACATAACAGAGATTGGCAGTTGAGAATTACGGGAAGAACACTATAAAAACTATAAGAAAGAAGCATTTTTTTCTGAAATCCACCTCAGAATAGATAATCCACTGTTGTAAATTTTATGCAAAGTTGTGAAAATAATGCAGAAGCAACTGGTTTCTAGTGGAACCTCCTTATCCATGTTCCCATCATGGAATACTTCCTTGTGTACTCCAGGTGGAGTACACAGATCTTTTTTTTTAATGGTGTATGACGCCACCATGACATAAAACAGGTACAACAAGTGTGTAGAAATGAGGATATGGTTCCTTTCAATGGGTTGAAAACAGAGACTCAAAATTCTGCATATCTGCAACTAAAATCTGTCAGAAAAAAATCATTACATTCAGGGTTCAGATAGAGGAAACAACCCAGACTTAAAAGACAGTCTAGTAGGATAAGATGCAGACAGAGGTATAGTCTCCACAGTGCACAGATTGTTATCTTCTGCAGCCTCTGATAGCAGCTACAACAAGGGTACATCCATGGCTCCAACACAATGGCATCTAAGTCCCCTGCCAGGACATGAGAAATATGTAGTTGATGTCTGCTACATGTAATGTAACATATGTAATGAAACACTGAAACTGATGTGAAATTCGCACAACAGTGTTTTTAAAAAAAAAATCAATCACAAAGAATGGATTCAAACAACGTGCTTACGTTACTTTAAAAAAATCCCTCCTGCAAACCCAAATAGATTATCTCATCACAGCATTCACTGGACAATTAAGACACTTTACAGTTCATGGGACAGTGGCGGTTTATGTTACGTCACAACAGTTTGTCTGGATTACAAAGGGATTAAATTGAGCATATATCCCAAACAGGGTGCCAGAGGAACTCTTGCTTGAACAGTGTTTGAACAGATAATAACACGCTACCATCTACAGCCACGATGGTCCAAAGGACTGAACACTGTTCCCAGGCAGACCTTTCAAATTACTGAATACTGAATCTTCAACACACATCATCACATTTATGTAATATATCTCAACCCCCTCACAAATCAAGCATCCTTTAAAAACTCACACATGATAAATATAGACTGATTATGTATATGATTCCTTAATTTCCCTTTGGGATCAGTAAAGTATTCATCATCATCATCATCATGTGCCCGTACGATTGTGGTGTGTGTGGTTTTATAATATGGTTTCAGAGTTTAGAGTCCAACCTGAAACTATGGCTGCAGGAGTTCCCCTCCAAACTAAGGTCTGACCGCTGAGACTCTGTCTGATCCTCCTTCTCCTCCATCTCTGCCACCACCCCTGCAGAACAACGACACAAATCCGTTACATAATTAGCACATCAATACTATTACAGCTGAAGCCTGAACAGTGGCACAACAAATATAAACGCAAATATAAAGCTTTTTCTTGTGCAACGCTAGCCGTTAGCTAAAACTGCTATCAAGTTCAGGCTCTACTTAAGAGCAACAACTGCGGAAGGATAAAGTACACAGCCTGACTCAATAATTCATCACATAGCTTCTGTCATAACACTGTCGAGCTAACTTTATATAGCCTAGCTAAATCAATATTAACATCATGTCTAAAGATGCGTTTAAAGTGAACGTTCGTTACTAGGTAACTAGCTACATTTTGCAACTAGCAAAACCTTGTTCTTTACTACTGAACGGTCAAGCTAACAACATTAAAAGAGCATTTTTAATCGTATTGTACCTGGTGTGTTTTGGAAGAAGTTGTTGTCGCTGTTTATCTGCTCGTTGACACACGGACGCTACAGAACCGCAGCTACTGATGCTGACCACGCCCCTTACCCGGAAGACAGCCTCGCCTTCAAAATTAAACGAAAGCGTAATATTCATCAAGTCATTTAGAGTCAAAACTGTCGATTCCCTTCCCGATTACATTGGTTATACACTATTTATGCACTATATATTTTATGTTTTACCAATGCGTCCCTTTAGTGTTGAATGTATTGCTTTGACTGAGTTAATGCTTTTCGGGGTGCTTTTATTTTGAAGGACTCCAGCTTTAAGTGTTGTAGCAGCAAGTACAGGCAGCCTCTGTCCAACGTGAGTACATCGTAGAAGAAATACACATGAAGCAAGGGGCAAATACATTGTCTTTAATATACTACACAGTCAAGTCAGTATATTAAAATCTGGGACATTTCACTGAACACAGGACAATACATACAGTGACATAGGCCTCAGCCAAACTGTTAAACAGTTATCAAGACAGAGCTGCTTTACGTGTCAATCGTTTTGAAATCTGCTCAGGATTCAGATTTTTCTTAACAAATCAACATCACTAACACTCAAACCCTCACCCCACATCTATAATTAATAAACATCAGTTGGCATCTTTATAAGAAGCCGAATCCAACCAACTGACCACTAGATGGTGCAGTTAGAACAGGATTACAAACCATTCACTTAAAATGTCTCTGATGGAGTCGTTTCAAAGTAAGTATCTATATGTAATAGTTTAGTCTTCAGCCACCATGTCAAAATGAATTTCCAGTTTGACAGAACAGAGAGATATGTGTAAGAGAAATGTTTTCTTGCTCAGGTAGGTAAACAAGAACTCACTGAGTAGTGAAAATACAGCATTGAAGTACAGAACAAAACCCAAATAACTGTCAATAACAGAAGATTTCTTCACAAGGACTCACGCCTGTTCACTAATGTTTTAAAATTTAGGACCGATTTGACATAAGCGACATTTTATCACCAAATCTGATCCCAAACTTACAAACTGCTGTAATTGCATTCAAACATAGCTCGTAACTACACACACGCTTTACAATAGTGAGCTCTTATTAAGAGCAAAATTTGTTAGGATATAAGTGTAGTATTCTTAATTATGACGGTCAGGCTGTGCTGATGAGGTCCAGTGTCTGAGGTGAAGAGTCTGAGCATTAAGTCACAGAGGAACCTGAAGAAAAAAAAAAAAAAAAAAGAACGAGTTTTGTTAAAAGTATCCAAGCATCCATTTTTCATACGGTTTTTGAGGTTTGCAGTGGGGTTGGATCCAATCCCAGCTGACTGTGGGTGAGGGCGTGTTCACACTGGACAGGTCACCTGTCTATCACGGGGATGACATACACAGGCAGACTGAGACCTCAGCTCAAAAGAGCCTTCTTACCAACCACAGCACCACAGAGCCACCACCCACATACCCATCAAAAAAGATCCAATTCTTAAAATGAAACGGGTTAAACAGTTTGATACTCACTGGGATAGACCATCGGCTGTCATCATTTATCACCAGGCTCAACTGACATGCCTTTAACTTCATCATTCTTCCTCATCTGCGACATAGAGACAAGTGTTACTGAGAGATTACTCCATTAGTCTGCATTGTCATTATTTGACTGTTAGTACGTTGATATGACACAAAAAAATCCATCAATTTTTCCATGGCTAACGCATCAAGTTAGGTTAAGTGTCTTGTTTTAATGAAGTGTGCAACTTTCAGTCACCTCATCCAGGTCCTTCTTCGTCTCTTCCTCCATTCGTCGAATGTCGTCCATTGACAGATGGATCCATTTGTCGATCCAGCAGAACAGCTGTCTGTGGAAGTGGGTGAACAAACGCTTCTCCAGCTGGACAGAAAGACAGAATTTTTTATTTTTTCCATTTTTAAGCCACATCTTAATATAGTACTTAGTACAGTCATGGAAAAAATTATTAGACCACCATTGTTTTCTTCAATTTCTTGTTGTAATGCCTGGTATAACTAAAGGTACATTTGTTTGGACAAATATAATAACAACAAAAATAGCTCATCAGAGTTTAATTTAAGAGCTGTTATCTAGCCATATCTATGGTTTTCTTGATAATAACCAAAATCACTTAAGTTCTTACATCAATAGCTAGGGCATTGTACTGCCAAAACAGTGCTTTTAGGCATTCAATGTATTTTTGTTGTGTTCATTGTATTTTTCAGGTAATATACCTTTAGTGGTACCAGGCATTAAAACTGACAAGAAATTGAAAAAAAACAAAAGTGGTCTAATATTTTTTTCCATGACTGTACAAGTTGAAATCTGCTCTAAAGCACTTAATGAATGTTCAATTTTGTGCATCCAAGTGATGCACACAATCACTTTTCAGTAGTTCTTGCAATATTTCATCATTAAATCAGTTTTTATTAGTTGTTTCTATCAGACCCTTCTTGCTGTGAGGTGGCATCTCTGAACTCTAAACTCTGCCTTCAATGATTTCAAAAGTCTTGTTTTCTCACCTTTTGAATGAAGTTTTCTATCTTCCCCTGTAGTCCGAACCACTTGAATTCAACAGTGACTAGCTTATAGGCACACATGTGTGGACAGTCTGGATTCTTAGCGAGTTCTTCCTGCAAACACACACACAGACAATTAAAGATATTAAAGGGATTGAACTTGACTAACAAAAACAGTCTCCAGGTCTTTCAGTCTTCTTAGGTCATTGCTTTAGTAAAGCAAAAGATGGTGAATAGCGATTTGAGGAGCAATACCTTCCAGTTGGGTCCCAGAGGCCCTCTACCCGTCTTCTCTGATTTAAAGATGGATGGATCAGTTTCTGCTTTGTATTCCTAAAGAGTGAATACAACCAGTGCAGGGATGTAGAGTTAATTGAATGATAATAACTCTACAATCAGTTACTGTTGGTAAAATTCTGACTGAAAATATTTTTTTTCCTTGTTCGAAAACACACACAATTTGTTTTCTCTTACCTTTGGATCTATGCACGAGTTGTCAGCAATGTCAATGTGAACAACCTCAGTTTTTTCCCATTGATCTTTCTCTATTCCATGTACCTACGTCAGGAAAAAAAAAACCAAAACAAATCAGACCATCGTGTCAGTTCCTTGGTAATAACATATCAGACTTCATGTGTATAATGGTGGAAATTTAGAAGTCACCGCTATAAATCAGACATTGAAAGATCAAAAACTCAATCAATGATCAATATGTAAATGAAATGGCAACCCTTTACGTTTGGTAGAATTATCTATACGTAACTATACCCATAATGTATTCACTCAGTGTATAGGCAAAGCATGACCACACCTTGTCAGGACACTTTCCAGATGACATGACTTACATTCTCCTGGTCGCCCATATCAGGCTTGTGCCACGTCTCGATCTTAATCATGAAGTTGTCTTTCATGAAGGCGTTCTGTAGGATGACAAGTGAGATGAAACGTGATGGGGTCAGGCAACAATCACTGCTCCATGTACACACAGACACAGACACACGTTACTTAGAAAAACTTAGAAAGAGTACTTACTGTAAGGACTGCATCGGGGGGGAGGTGGATCACAATTGTCCAGAAAAAGAAAAGGAAAGACAAGATTTTTGATTAAACACAAACTCTGAGCATCAAGATTTTCACTGCTTCTTACTGCTCAATGCAACCACAAGACCCAGACTGACTGATGATCCTGCTAATGTATACTCAGTGTTAAACTATTAACTCTGGACCACGTTGTGTGTATAGGGGGGGGGACTCACTGGTTCGACAGTAAGGATATGCGTTCCAGGCCTTCTCGTGAACCTCCAGAGAACCTTTGGGAGCAATCGCCTTGATGATACCTGGCACCTTACTGCAGAGACACAATCATGGGCTCAATGTGGTGATACACAGAAACATGGGACACTTTAATCATGAATTGGTGCAAACATGTGTGTCACTCCCTGATCAATGCGAAATGTGTGTATATCAATGTGCAGCAGCCTACCTCTGCAGGTGGTAGATCTTGTGGGTGTACTGTCCCTTCTCTCCCTCCTTTTCATAGGGCTCATTGACCAGCACCTCCACACCTTCTCCTCCACCGGTCTCATTCTTACTGGCTTCTGCTACTGCATAGAGCTGACCCACCTGGTACTGGAAGGACAGAGAACAGGAGAGAATTAATATTGTTGTTATGTGTTGATGCTTTGACCACATTATATATATAAAAAACGGGTAAAAATATTGAAACTGGATCATCATGCTAATGGAATTCAAGTTTTATCCATTTTAGCATTAATTTGTGGGTATTCACGTCTTTGTCTGGACTTTGTATGTAACTGTATGATGTGAAAAATTTGTTTCACCATTTTGCTGCCCTCTAGTGGTAAAATAACAATGAAGTTAAGGAAGAAAAAAAAAGTATTGACTGAAACAAGACATTAAGAGTCCTCACGTGATGAACTCAGTTAACTATTCATTTATATGGCCGCGAGTTAACTATTGGCCTTTGCCACGGACACAGACTAGAGTACTGAGGGAAAGAAAAAACAGCAGAGTAAGCAATTTCTTCCTTCTCTTCTTCCTCTTCTTCCTTCAACCCCATAGTTCAAACCCTTCCTGAATGAGCCAAAAGTGCTGCAACGCTGGAAAGAGTGAGTCACCTCTGTACTGCTGCAGCCTTATCAGCATACATACGCATGTCTACACACACTTGTGTCTATAAGATGTTTTATAAAACACTGACACGTCTGTTTGACATTCTGGTTAATGGCTAGTGGAGAACCCCTGTGTGATACGGGTTTGTGAATTTAAAAAAAAAAGGGACAAAAATATTATAGTTGAATCAAGCGGAGCTGCTAAAGGCTGCTAACCTATTTTGGTAGCTGTGGACATGCGATGTTGTGCCGTAAGCTGCGCTTCAGGAATGTGACTTGACGAAACGCAGACCTTTATGAGAAGCTCAGTGGGAGGACGATGCTCGGCTGCCAGTTCACATGGAGCCATGTTACTGACAGAAAATAGGTGTGAATCAATGTGTATGGATTTAGAAAAAGAACGAGAACTTTCTGGCATAAAACACTTGAAGAATATAGGAACTGAATAATATTCAATAGTAGAAAATAGAGATGTATCACATGTCCCATCTTTCTCCTGTTACAACCAATCATCTGTGTAAAAAAACCTCAAACCTTTTGATTGGTTTTACCAGATTTGACCGGCGACTTATCGATGCGGTTTTCATATCCTGGTGACCACAAGAAGTGCAGTCATGGCTCCTTCATGCAGCCAGTCATGTATATATTCTCTTCATGATCATGTTAGTCTCAAATAGTGACAGTCAAGACGTTACAACTAGTGAATCTTTGCCTAAAAATGTTACTCAAAATATAGAATAATAAACTTGTTTATTTATTTATTACTTTGCTGACAGTGACATGAGCCAGCGTCGGGCGAGCCTTGGTTTAGCTCCGTATAGAAAACACTGGCCTGACTCATGTTTCACAAAACCGCACAAGCAAAGATTTGTCCCTAAAGCTTAAATTTCCATCAAAGTATCTCAACCTCCACACTAAGCCACTCTGCTTCGTTTCCAAACGCTGCTGCTATTATTGAATTCTTTGGGGTTTAATCCAGCCCTGGCTGTTGCACTGGTCACATTTAGTTACACAACTGTTGCAAAAAACCCAGAAAACATTTCACATTGGGACAGATCAGAGCGAAAACCTTTTGTTTAGCAATTTGTGATTATAAGTCTTGGAATGAAACAACGGCAAAACAAAGAGAATAGTGTTGTATAGAACATCTGGATTAAAAGGACACAAAGGTACAGTGAAGTCTAAACAGAGGGGGGGGGGGGTTGATAAAATGGCAGAATAAATAAACTAAATAAACTGTGTGCCTGATATGAAAGTGCAGAAAAAATGTTTCAACTGCAAGGGCATCTGAAGGCAGCAGCGTCCGGAGAGCAGCCAACACCGACATCAACATGTGTGAACACAAACTGTCCTGACTGTGACATCCAATCTGCTCTGTTACGCCTTTAATTATCACATGTACGGGACGGCCCAAGACATGTGTAGGATTCTAAACAGTCACAGTAACTGTCACCGAGAAGGTGAATAACAACAACATGTCAGGATTCTGGTGCAGGAAGTGAGAAAATCTCAACCGGGAAATAAGGAAATGACCCATCACACTGCCCCAGCTGTTGTGTGTTGCTGTGTGGTGTTAGCAACCAGGTAGAGTCCTTGATAGTAACAAATGAAAACCTTACCTCCTCCACTGACACAGGTAGGACGATTCGGCTGCAAGACACAAAGAAGAAAAACCAGGAGGTGTTAAACTCAGATACTCAATGATCATAAGCCTTCTGATGACATGACAGTCACGTGTCCAGAGGAACAGGAGCTCAGTTTATCTAAAGAAATAGTTTAATGACAAGACAATGATCCCACTCTCATCATATCTGCATAGGAAGTATAAGAAGCAACTGTAGCCAAACAAGTTAGCTTAGCATAATGATGGGAAACGGAGAAATCCAAAATAAGCTAAGCTAACCTGCTGCTGGCTACTAAAGGTACATATCAACCAAACAAACATGGTTGTGATATCAAAGCAAAATTCTGACTTAATGTCAGCAAGTTGATCTTGTTTACCATCTTTAACTCGGCTTTTTCTGATCTAAACTTCTAGTTTTTGAGTCCACAGAACATCATTCGCTCCTTGTGGTGAATTTAGTGAATTTCATGTGTCCAATCAGCAGAGAGCCAAGGAAGCTCCAGCACCTCCATTTACAAGGTGTGGGTTTGATTTCAACACAGGCGTCAGGGCTCTGGTCTGTCAGTAACGCCTCTAAACCATTTTCATTTTCCACCACTGCACCCGACATGTAACAGGTCCGTCTGTGTGTGTGTGTCTGTGTAGTGTTGTATTCTTTTTTCCATCCACACCCACAAATAATAAAGCACGTGAGCATATGTGTGATACCACTCCCTGCTCTCCTCTACAAGTGACACCACAACTGTAGAACACACAGGTAATTCAAAAAGACACAAAAATACCGGTAGTGTTTTTTTTCTCTCCCCCCATCAAGAAAAATGTGGTGGTTCCTGTTACACCTGTCCCCAGCCTTAAAGGGTGCAGCCTTAAATCTTACATTCTTACAACTAGAGGGCCTGTGTTTAAAAAAAAAATCATACTTCAATAAGTCTGGTGCATAAATAGTTGCAGCAAAAAGCTGTTAAAGTTTTAAAGTTAAAGTCCTGCTTGGATTTGGAGTTGAACATTTATTAAAATAAAACCATGAGATGTTTAGAGGGAAATAAAAAAGCAGTTTGGTTTAATCTTTGACTGAGTGTTATATCCTAATGGCATCTTAAATTCAACTAGTAAACCTTGAAGTTAAAGGTATTTTGGGCGCTGGTAGACTTGAGAGGAGAAGTTTCGTGGTCAGTGCATCGGGTGACGCAGGAAAATTTGACTGTGACGTGGAAACGCAACTGGTGCACATGATCAGCTGCCGGCCCGTCAGTAATTGTGACAGTGTATTTCTGCACTGATAGTGGATCCAATGATGCCTTTCTGCATCCAGACGCAGCCATGACGGCAGCACAGATGACAATGTCTCCTGCTGAGACGTATATCCTTAAATCATGCTGCATTATTTTGAGTCATTGTAACAGGATCTCACTCTAATGTGCTATGTGTATAGTCTGAATGACTAATGGCTGAATAAAAAAGTCTGCCCGTCTGCCAGTCCCTCTATCTATACTGATGACTGTGAAGTGGTGAGACAGTTACTTCTCTGCTAGCGTAATGCTGTCGCAGGAGCCACATAGAAGAGGAAATTACAAAACTGGAAGGGAACAAATATGCTTGGAAACCTATTGTGTGTCTTTCTCTTGTGGGTTGGTACAATAGTCAATTAATCACCACCTGTTACCAGTCTAGCAGGAACTAAATAATTCATGAGAACACATGAGAGTGGAAGAGGAGCCTTCCACACATGAAGCTGACAGCAGAAAACAGTCTGGACACTGTGTCAAACCAAAAAGACACAGGATCCTCTGATGCATTATTATTGAATGCACTTTGACCCCCTGGTCACATGACTACTGCTGCTGCTAGTGATGATGGTCCAGTCACAATGAATGATGTGCATATGACATGACTGACTGTCATAAACTGAACGCAGACATAAAAGGGTTATTAACTCATTCATTTCCTTCAGTGGAACCCTTAATTATCTACGTAAATGAGACTTGACTTTATTAAAATCTATATTTATCAAAGTATGTAAAGACGAAATGAATTCTGAATAGATGGTGACGAAGAAGAGTAAATAAAGGCACCGGGCAGTAAAGTGTGGGAAAATAATTTTCCTTCTTCATACCACATCACAGTGAAACGAGTCAAGGTTGTGAGCTCAGTCTAAACCTAAAGCTTCACTTCAGTCAGTCCGAATACAAATTGTGCCGAAGTGATTCTCAGTTTTGTACCAAACAAAATTCGATTCATTCCAAATTCTAGAACCCGGGTTTTTTTTCTGATGAGCGAATAAAGTTAAACTTCTAGAAATTTGGACGGAGTTCCTGGAGATCCTTACTGACGATAAAATCAGTCTGAGGTCACAGATACATTTCCAACAAGTCTCCTTTCCTGTCTCTAATTTAATTACTTCAGCTAAAGTTAACAGTCAAAGTGTCCGTTTCTCTCTCTATAGACAGAAAACGACGTTTCAGAAAGTTCAAAACCTGATACTCACTATTCTTTAATCCGCATGTTGAGCCTGAGTCGCCGCCGTCCGAACCGAACCGAACAGAACCGGGAGTTGAAGCTGAAACACCAGAGACTACTGACACTAAACACTAAACTCAAGTTGTGTCAAAGCTGAGGAGACTCGTTCATTCGTTGGCCGCTGACGGGCTTTAACTTCGGGTTTTCCTTCCTGGAAGACACGGCGGTCAGAGCCAAAGGGGCGTCGCTACGACGAGGGAGGAGACAACCACCTTTAGTTCAGGTAACATGATGAGGCGATGAGGCGTTCACGGACAATCGTTAAAACCTGGTATCACGTCTCCCCGACATAGAAGAAAGGAATATATTGCGGGTATAAAGCAGCTATTGTTACTAAAACTACTATTGTTTTTATTAATATCGAAACCAAGTTTCCTCCAGGGACCAGTGAAGTGTTTCTGTGAGTCAAGTAACCATTTTTTCCAAGCATCACATGGTCTAACACATGACTGACTGCATGTGGCGCCAATCAAATGGAGGTCAGAGGTTGTAAAGTCGCCAGTGGGCACCGGGGCAGTGCCAAGCTCCACAGAGTGGTGTCATAACAGGGTGGAGTAGCCTGGTGTGCTGTATCAGTGTGTGTTAACGCCCCAGTGTGGTCAAACCAGTACTGACAGAAACCGTCGACTCTGGTTCAACCTGTTTAATCATCTGTTTATTTCAGACAGTCAGTCCACTTGGGCTGTTCTGTGGTTGAGACAATGCTGAGGAAAGTCCACGTTGTGTTTGTGTGAGTTGTGTTTATTCTCCTTGGTGCCTGAGTTGACTCAAGCACAAGGAGATATTTATATTGAATCCAGATAGCGAGTGTGACCTCTGCTGCTCTAATCAAGTATTGCTTTTCCTTTAAAAGATAACAGAGTCTTAACAAATTACTGTGTTTATTTTTGCTTCATATATTGATCTGTCTTTTTTTTTCCCAAGTTGAAATGTCAATGATGATGGCTATACTGTGATACAAGACAAGAAAAAAACAAATATACAATATAAGACCATGAAAATACACATTCTCATAAACATAAGGAAAAAAATTGAAAGACAACAAACAACAAAATTAAAACCCAAACATGGTTGATAGAAAAGATACAAAACATACATGCCAGGTGGGGGGTAGGGGAAGAAGGGGAGAACAACAAGGCTTAAAATCAGTGTTAAAATCAGCTTAAAATCCCCATTTTTCTGATTTATCTGAGATTTATCTTGGAGTGAACAGTCCAGCGGTACAAAGATCATTAAGACCAGACTTCTGTGATCCAGAATCCATGGCGGTTTGGGATCAGACCAGGCTGAGGCTGTTATGGTGCGGCAGTGGGCTTGAGGGAGTGAACGTCTCACCTTGGTAACTCATCATGTGTTCACCCAGACGAATAAGCTACATGGGAGGGAGGGGTTACCACACATAGAATCACTGTGAAGCATTAAAGTCTTAACCACACATATGAAGTGAAACACATGGCTGTGCATTTGAAGAATAATATAGTGTTTGCAATGCTGTCAAAACACTCCAGACCTGTCACATTAAGACGTGAATACCTGTGCTCTCTATGTATCTGTATCCAAAAAAATCTAAAGTTGTGTTAATGGAATCTAATGTATGACACTCATTTCATTTCATTTTCTTTTTTCTGTGCACTCAGTAACATTCAGTTTTGACCAAAAATACACAGAAATGTACTAAAATAAAAATCGTTCCACCTGCTACGTCTGACTGAACTTCCTGAGCTGAGAGACAAGACTCTGCGACGCCCTCCGTGCACACAAAGGCAACATAACGAACATGTGAAACAAGTTTTCTTTTCTTTTTCTTTCCAGGTAAAAAAAATAACTGAGTCTTTCTGTTTCCCATGTTCTGATTTACAAATCTACACATCTGAGGCTCTTGAGTGTTCTACATTCTCTGCATCATGCACCGCAGGTAAACAGCCGTGCAATGTGCAGATGATACAGTGGTTGGAGGGTTGGGGAGTGGGGGATGAGGCAGGGATGTGAGGGGCATTCAGATATACACAACTGAGGTCCATTTTAAGTCTAAAGTGCATCATGTGCCATTCATTTCTCTCTGAAATTATTCACCACGAGCCTCCTACGGAGGCTCGAGGAGTCTTGTCTCTCAGCTCTGGGATCAGTCAACTTTTCAAGACGTTGTTTGTTGACTAATGAAATGTGGAGGAAAGCGTTAGATGGATGGATAGAGGGGGGGGAGGAACTGGGTGTGCCACATCCTGTCTGAAACAACTCCTCCCATCATGTGTGCACACAGAGAGGCACTCTGAGGGTCATGGCCATCTTTGGACGTGTCTCTGGGAGTCACCAGCAGCTCCTGCACACATCGGATCGAATATTATCTCCCTGTATCATTCTTTACACATTCAACGCTCCTGTGCTGGATTTTTTTTCTTACGAGGGGGGGACTCTTTACTGTCTGTGTTGTCTCTTGGAAAATACAAGCAGGGAAGAATGAGTCTTTATCAGCCTGCCGCCTTCAAACTAACATCCCTTTGTGTCTATTAGAGGTTAATTCAAGTTTCCCAGATTTGTACTTTGTGTTCTGGTGCGGCGTCACCACAAAACCTGACAGGAAACAAAGAGCAGAGTTGTCAAGTGAACTTTGGAAATCTGCTGAAGAAGCAGGTGTCGTTATCAAACTGGTGGTAAATCTGTTGGCTTTGTGGTACAAAATGACTCGAGCTGCTCCATAAAGTACGTTTCTGTCATGAACTAGCACCCTTTTGTGATTGAGCAATAAGACATACATGTGTCCTGTCTGTGTGTGATTGTGTCAACGTGTTGCCCAGCACCTCACAGAAGCACTTATTGCTACAACTAATCAAAAACTCCATTTTTTTAAAAAAAACATATCTTCCTGTCTAATTACACTAACTGACCTCCTCTACTGCTTCAGATCATGTCTAGGGAAGAAACAAAAAACATATTTAACAGCACATCTGTGATCATATTGCAATAAATACAAATAATCAGTTCCATTTTCCAAAAGTACAGAAGAAGAAAAAAAACAAAATAACTACAAAAAATGTGAATAATTGAGAGTTAAAGAGTGCTAGACTGAGTAAAACTGTAAAACGGAACCAGTACTGTCACTGGTATCATGCAGTGCACTTGAACATAACACAAACATTCACATACACACACACACACGGATGCTGCAGTGTTGTCTTCCAACTGTCTGTGGATCATGTAGGCTACCAATACTGCTGTTAATGCCCTTATACACAAGAGGGAGCCACTCGTGTTTGTTTGTCTCCCAGACGACGGTGGAGTCCTCACAGATAAAAACCAGGCAGCACCGGGTGATTTCATAAGAGAGATGAGAGCTCGGACATAAACCTGGACCAAACACTGAGGCGATGGCCTTGATGGCTACAACACGGGTTCTCTGTTTGAGTGAAAGGACAATACTGCCACTGGGTGTCCTTCAAAAGCTGGTTTTATCTTCTTTTTCTCCTCCGTTCTTTAGTGGCAAAGGTTGAACTACCTGACCGTCATTGACACATGTAACAGTGAGAAATTAAAAAGGCAAGAGTGAAGAAGAGGAGTCATGTGAACAAATAATAATAAAAAAAAAGTCCCAGTCACTTTTTCTCCTTCGTTTTCCCATTAGTCTGTTTTCTCATCATTGCAGTCAAAGGGAGGAGCAAGTGGGGTGGGAGGGTGGGGGAGGTAGGAGGGGTGAGTTGAGCCCCCTTCACACGTGTATGTGCATGTGCATGTATGCGTGTCAGGTTTCTCACTGTGTGAGGGGGTGGCGCGGTGAAACTTGCAGTTAGTCATGTTTGGCCCAACAGCAATATGGCAGTATAATGGACAGTGTGTATGAAAGTGTGTGTGTGTGTGTGTTGGGGAATGTAGGGGATCTGTGAGTCATCAGACGGACTGAGAGGAGCGCTGGAGGACTCCTCTTCCTCTCTGTCCATCTCTTTTTGGCGTAGAGGTATCCGGCTCCTCCTTCTGGTCTACACGTAGGCCTCAGGTTTGCTGCCGTTGTTGATCTTGACGTAGATCTTCGGATCCTCGTCCTGTTCGTCTCTGAGGCGCTGCAGGTGGCGGCTGTGGCACATCAGGTAGAGTGGCAGGCAGAATCCCATCATGCTCAGCACCAGCAGGCCCACATTCACCTGGAGACGGGTTCATCAGGGTCAGACCGGGGAATAACAGCACGAGGCTTTGACTAAAATAAAACAGCATGTGTGCGATATCTTACCCAGAGAGGGTCTCCATCCAGGGGCCCCACCATGGCCATGAAGAGTGGCTGCTGGAGCAACGCGAACAGGGCACTGATCAGTGACTGCATGCCTGTCAGGCTGCCAAACTGAGAGGATGGGTACCTGTAGGGGACAAACAGCATGTCACAGATGGTAAATTCAAACAGGTATAGTCTCCAAATGTAAAGCTGAGTCTATATGATGACCAGAAACATAAAACTATTCTGTACACCCTGAGGTGCCAAAAGTATGTGGACATGACATTTACTGTTGGTTTGGGTTATTATTGTCGTTGTTGTTGTAGTTACACTTACACAGCAGCGTAGAGGCCTCCGACTGCAGAGTGGATGAATCCCCTGACAATCGTGTGCAGGATGAAAGACAGAATCTGAAGAGGAGAAAAAAAGGAAAGAAAACACATTTATTTTCCATTAAGCACCGGGTCTGATCGCAGCTGCCCGATCCTCACACAGAAAAAGCCGCCTTTCATCTTCAATAAATGCCATTCAGAGCAGATAAATAAAATGCAATGACTAATTCATCCAATAGATGTCACCAAAGCACTTAGGGTTTATCAGTAGCTGTACTGCTGAGTGAGTGTTTCAACATTAAGTGAATAAAACACTGCCTCTGCAGTGTTGCCTCTCTTTGTGAGGACATTGGTAAGAAATGTGCCATAACAACCCTCATAGAAATAAACTGTGTGTTCTGTGTGTTTTGTGTGAGTCTGTGCACCTGAAGTGGCAGGTTGGGGACGATGCATGTTATTCCAAAGCCAACAAGGAGCAGGTTGGTGAATACGAAGGCTCTGGTGGCGTTGACGATCTTCTGAACCTGCTTGTCAGGGCGACGGGGCTGACCAGGCTCCCTGATGAGACACAACACAATTATATCTTTCTTTGTCTTCTTCTTCTACTTTCTATCAAAACATACATGTTAACAACCCCCCTCACCTCTTCTCATTCTCGTCCTCGCAGTCTTTCAGTTTCCAGTCCATGACATAGCCGATCACAGGAGAGGTGACCAGACACAAAAGCTGCAGCACGCCAAAGATGGACGTGTAAACACTCACTGAGAAACAGATCAGAGGACATACAGTTATTGTCTTGTTTTTATGCTTCATTCTGAATGATAATGTGAAGAGTTAAAAGGGATATGAAGACAGACTGTGAACTGACAGCAAGACAGGTTTGTGTCACAATTGTCACCAGGCAATTTAGGCTGTGACCACATTTGTTACCAAAGTCAAGCTCTCACAGACAGATGGTGCAGACAGACAGCTGAGGTGGTTAGATCTTTGTGACTTTGGCCTGAGGTCTCTTACCCACTTGCATCCTCTCCACTGCGACAGCAGCAGGAAGCCAGTGTGACAGGAAGGGAGGAAAAGCGAGAGAGAGAGAAACAAACGGGAAGGGAAAGACAGAGCTGAGTTAACAACAAGCAGCACATGGAAGACTGTTAGGAGGCAGCGAGCAGAAAGACTAAACATACACACAGTCCTGAGTCAAGTAAAGACGTCATGTCCAGGTTAATACAGCACGCGCACACACACACACACACACACACACACACACACACACACACACACACACACACACACACACACCTGTATTCAGGTCTCCATCAGTCAGCGACTCCAGGATGGTGTTCATGGCTCCCATGTAGAAGATGAGGCGCAGCTGAGTCACACACATAGTGATGAGGCTCAGCAGGAAGATGGGACTGAAGATGCTTTTCATGAAGGACTGAGCTGCAGAGGACAAGAGGTCGTTATGATCCGTTCTCCATAAGGAGTTACACACATCAATTACAGGGTGGTTTTTTCCTGCTAAGTTAAAGCTTCACTGAAAGTTAAAACATTCAGTTTAGTCTTTAGAAATACTGGAATTAAAGTTTCATTTAAATTTTTTTAGTTGGGAAAACGAGTGAGAAAATTTAAAAGGAAAGGGTTTTATTATTTCAAGTTTTGTATTTCAGTCTCCTACACAATTTCTTCTGCAGGTAAAATTACCTACGTCTGAGATTCTCTCTCGATTCTTTCTCTTATGATGGAAAACTACACCAAAGTCCCCCGTCACCCCCCGCCCTCTCCCTTAAGGGGAAGTCTGCTATTAGGGTGGAGACTGTCTATCTAAGGCTCAAAGAAAAGGTGAGTTCTAGGAAAAAAAGTTGATCATTAAGCAAAGCTGCGAATACAAATGGAAAATGGACACACGGCCATATGGCAACGCAGCGGACAAACCAATTAATGGTGATTGCACAGATGAGAGCAGATGGGTTTATTACCCAGAACAACAGGTATCCGTCCCAGGGTTAATGAAGTCCAACTGCTCCCCAACAGGTCACAAGTGCTTATAATGTTTTATAAGCACTTTTTATCCACAGTGCATTAATATTAGAGCAGATAATGGAGCTGCTTTCATGGTATCTAAATGCTAACATGAGTAAATAAGGCTTATAGATTGATGTTTCACAGGTATTATATTTATAACGTTCTTCATCTTGGCTGACTCCGCACTCACACACGCTCGCACACACTCCGACCAGCTGATACTTGAATTCGCAACAATGACCATCCAGAGCTCCCCACCAGTACACACACACCCGCTGAGCAGCTTTTCTAAGAACAGGGTCCGAACTAATTCCACGGTCCGTTTGGTACAAAAGAGGCCAAGACAGACTCCCACTGATGGGAGTCCCTCACCCTGCAGTGAGAGCCAGGAAGGCCTGAGGATGTCTGGCAGTGTGGGGGTGATAGAGGTTAGCTTAGTGTGGATGTAGAGCAGAGGTTAAGAGGGAAATACATGGTTATGAGGGGCACTGGTATGTACAGATGTAGGTCAAGTCCTGAGGTGATGCTGATGACTTTTCAACCAAACAAAACTATCCGGTTCATGAGAACTGTTCAGGACACTGAGGTCCTCCTCTATACAACTGCACCAAATAAAAAAGAAACTCCATATTCACAACTAATTGAGAATTGGCTGCATTTATCATACTTTTAAAAAAAATATAAAACAGCTGAATTTCACAGCTGGAAAATGGTTTAATGTTGCAGTTCACATACCAGAAAATTAAAAACTAAAAAAGCAATATCGCTCTTGGAGGTGAACTTGATTTGTTTTTGTTTTTTTGGTTGCACATCTGTAACTCGGATGCTTCGCGCTTGACTGTAAACAATTGCTTAAGGTCTTGGTCTGAGATAATAGCATAATACTGAATGAGTATGTGTGTACAATGAGGCTTGATGACTTGTTTCTCAAATCATTACTCCTCCCCCTCAGGACTATGGGACGGACCGTCGCCTGGAAAGCCTTTTGTCTGTCAAAGCTTTCAGAAACAATCTGGCATGGGGAGCAACTCAGCTCATTCACAACAACAACACAACCGGCAGATTGACTCCTGTGATGCTTGGATGAATATTCATAAGTTTGGCAACAAACAGTGGGACTGCCTTGACTCAGGACCGGTTCTCCTTATTCGAGTATAAGGAGAACCTATGTTGGCTTAAGAAAAGCTTTGTTGCATCATTTGGTTTTCCTGCCGGCAGTGTCTCTTTCTCACACAAATGTGAAGGTCTGGATGTTGTGTGTCAGATTTACCCTCTTCCTGAGGCTTGCACTGCACCTCCAAGTCGACAGTGGACAGGCACAGCTTGTTGGCCTCCTGCGTGGCCAGGTCTTTGGACGGCGGCTGCTGCTGCTTGATGGAGTTGCCGACGCTGAGGCGGCGCCCCACGGTTGTCACCTGCCGATAAAACTGCTTCCCTGTGATCTTGTGGTCAAAGCCCAGCCAGCTGAACTTGATCTTCACCCTGAGGAAACAGCAAAAGACAACAACATGGTGAGAGATGATAGAAAACATTGGAAGGTGAAATACCTGAGGGGAGGATGGGACCATCAGCGGACAGTGGAGAGAAGATCCAGGTGGATCAGAGACAAGCCGATGATCGTCTGGTTTTATGGAGTTTCCTGACTTTAGGCTCAATGGCTTCTTCTGTATTACTCTGGAATTTACTGTGCATAAGTGTATAAGCATGTATATCTATCAATTTCATGCTTGCTTGTTGGTAATTTGTTGATGTGTGTGCAGAGCGTAGGCTGTCTGGGCTCAGTTAGAATCCATCTACAGTGAGTTTAACCCCAGTTCAGCTAACAGCATTACAGCAGCTGCTGTGCAGTGTGTGCTGGGGGCTACAGCAATGTTTATATGACTTTATGTCTTCACCAGAACAAGCACAGGTCTATTTAACTTACGTGAAATCCATGTCCTCTGGGCCAGGGAAGGGCTCCAGAGGCCAGTTGAGGAAACAGTTGAGGAAGACGAGGCAGGCACAGCCAGCCCAGACCAGCAGGATGGAGATGAAGCTGGCACCCAGATCGTAAATCACCTGCAAGAACCAGAACACATGCAATATAATGAAGAATCACTCACACACGAATACATCTTTTGAGATTAATGTCAGAGCTTTGGCTAGAGGAGGACCGACGACTGAATAATAGACCTCACCTTAATGCCAGGGAAGGTGACGGCAGAGGAGGCATAGGATCCAATCATCAGGGCGATGAAGGTCGATCTCAGGTTTCCAAACATGTTGGGGAGCTATGGAGAGAACAGACTGCAAGTTTAAACATAATGTTCACACAAAAACACAACAAAAAATTATGTCTGAAGCTAGATCCTCGACTTCACTTTCAACCATGACATGCAGAAGCAGACTGCTCCTAAGCTCCTGACATTTCACTGTGGAACAACAGGGAAATTAAAAACATAAAGTGGCAGATGCTGCACGCTGTGCTGCAGTAACACACAACACAACATTTTCTACTGATTTACAGAAAAACTATATTAGAAAGTTAAATTTGTGAGCATAAAATACAGTCTCTGGAGCTATAATGGCCCAAATTTGGAAGACAGGAAGAAATAACTCAGCCCACACATGGTCTGAATCTATCTGCTATGCCAACATGAGTGAAAATGTCAGACCTGAACCTACACACACTGAATAAGCAGTCAGCACAGAGCCAGAACCGAGTATGTGACAGTTAGCTGTAACTGGCCCCGGTTTTCTCTGACCCGTCAAAAGACCAGACAGCAGACGTCACATAGATGTTACAGTTTGTTCAACTGGATCCTGGATGTACAGGATCCAGTGCGATTCCTGCTGCTGTGGTTGGGATACAGTAAACAGCAGCAGATTAATTACTTCACTGATCCTTACCCGGCGTTTTCTACCTACAGAAGATTATTTACAGTTAATGCCTGCAGCGGGGTGTTTCTCTCACTTGTCTAGTCTTCGTTCCAGTATTTAAAGCGATGTGGAGACTGAAGGTCAGCCCACAGAAGTACACTCTGTTCTCAAAAAGATATTTCAAATTGGAAACAGGAAGTCAAATACAAACCACGAAAACTCTCAGCAGAGAAACATATGGTTCGGAGATGCATCACGTCTGTCTGTGATGTTTAACTTAGGCCATCTGGACAATACAGTTTTAACATTAGATGAGCTATGCTGAAGGAGTAGCAGGGTGATTGGTTTATAAAAATAGGTTGCAACATTAAGAATTCCCCCCAGTCTCTGTCTCATTGTCCATCCATCCGTCTATCCAGGCACTGTGTTCACCACAGGGGTGCAGCTTGTTAGTGAGTTGCCTGAACCCTCTCACCCCACTCAGTCATCACAATGCCGTGGATTAATTGGACTAAAGGTGAGCAAAGAAACCACCCCAACCACCCAACTGGTTCACCACTGTCTCTCTGAAAGTGTTAGTCATCCACAAAAAAACCGTTATGACACTTTACCCTGGAGAACTCAGTGACAGACAACACTAGGAGTAAAATGGCTGACCTTTGGCCTAGTTAGAGGAAGACAAAAAAAAGAGCAGCTCAGCTTGTGTTGAGTTCAGCAGACAAACAAGGCTGCCTCATGATATCTCTGCCGAGTCAACAGGTTCACATTTCCCCACTGACACTTCCTCATCCTTCAGTCTATGACAACAGGTAATTTCTCATGTCAAGTCTGTTGCTAGAGCTCTAATAATAGCATCAGTCTTGGAAAGAAGCAGTTGAACTTTATGGAGAGGGGCAGTATCAGAATTGTTAAGAGGTCATGCCGTCCTTTCACGGACACAAAAGTTCCATGTGTGATATTTCCACATTCCTACATGTTTCTTTGCTCTGGGAACAGGTTCTTTTATAGGAAGCACCACTGATATCAGCAATATTTTGTGGAAGGAAACAACGTGAGCACATGAGCAAACAAGACAGAGCCAAAACCACAAACTGTCTAAGTCAAATTCAAGAACCAGCCTGTTACAGTTTTCACATCGTGTGGGGAATTTCTATCACTTGATATGAGTCTGTGTCAGCTGCTGAGACACCCCCCTCTCCCCCATCCCCCAAAAAAGCATGACACAAACCGGTTTAATCTGCTAGACATGGAAGAAGAAAAAGCAGAAGTCAGAAAGGATTCAGCAGGGTAAGGATGAGTGTGTTGACAAGAGGAGGAGTGGTTGTCAGGCTTGATGAACGGCAGTTAACAGTGTTTTTGTTGCTCAAGTCGATAACACATCAGTCATACAGACAGGTGAGAGTGTGACTGTTAAATCACCTGAGAACAACGGTTGTTACAATGACAGTTACACAGTGACAACATCACTGAAATGAAAACACTGATATGATGAGCTCTGAGGCCTGTGAGAAACTAATTACATTTATGAAAGCTAGTACTCTCACTCTTGGATCCCAATAACAATCAGCAAATAATGACAATAATAACTAATCCGTGTGATGACGACGCTTTAAAATAACGACACCGACTATCTATTCTGTCTTGTCGTCTTCCTTCAACAGCTCTTTTGTTAGCTCTGAGTTCACAGTGTACACATTCACAGATGGGTTCCATGTTTGGACAGTCACCGTAGCTCTGTATTAGCTTCAGAGCATTTACCTGGAGATAAGAGATCAGGGTTCAGTTCGTAACAGGTGCAGAATGGGTGTGTGTGTGTGTGTGTGTGTGTGTGTATGAACAAACTCTCTTTAGGTGTTGTTACAAAGACAAACACAGTACATGCCTTACAGTCAAGAGCTGTGACTTCTCCATGGTAACATAACGTAATGGAACGTAACAACAGCTTATTTCAAACTTAAAAGCGAGTGAAGCAGGTAGAGGATAAACTGGTAGTAGTTTACTGTGTTTTGGCTGCGAACGTGTTAACACAGCTACAGACTTGTGTCATGTCATAAAAAACATGTTCTCCTCAGTTCTCCACGTAGACCAGTTCAAACCTGTTCTCTGTGATGTGATCTTGCCGGGTGAAACTGAATGTTATCAGCTAAGACAGAGCAGATGAACGATGTTTTCACTGTACACCAGGTGACCCACTTAAGCATATTTGCTTCTTGATGATATTTTAGCGCAACTTCAGGCCTGATTTATGATTTCTTCTCTACAGTCTTAGTCATCTCCATTTTAACCTTTTAGTCTCTTTGCTGTTTTCTGATATTCTTGATGTAATGAGATGTAAGTGTATTCAACAGGAGTTGGAATTATATGAGGATCCTTTCTTTTGTGGATGAAATCAAATCTATCTTCTCTCTAAACGACTGAGATACTGTGTTACTACAAAACTTTTTTCACTTCCTCACACATTTTGCAAATCACTCGGGATGAGATTGTGTGCTGAGAGGGAAAAAACGAGGTGACAAAACATGCTGAGCCTGAAAAGAGGTGGGGGCTGAACGAGTCATTTGAGAGGAAAGGGAACAGAGAAATTAAATAAGGAAGAGCGGTTGATGTAGCAAGTGGAAAGTGGATGGCTGAGAACCAGCTCTGACCGGTCCTGTCCTGATGCACAGGATAGGGCTGCATCCATCAGCGCAGCCAAGTGGAGCAGTAAGATTAGCAAACAGCAGCTGACGAACACCAGACTGCATACCTCCATCAACCTGACGTCATGTTTTTCTCTCGATCTCTCTCTCTTATTAAAGTTCTCACATGTTTTGGACCCGAGAGGCAGAAAGCTTAACACCAAAACAAGAAGTCTTTCCAACAGAATTAAAGGTGTCTCCCACCAACACGGTTGTGTCATAGAAAAAAAAAAATCAAACCACAACAGGATTTACAGAAAAACCACATCTACCTGAGCCAGAGACTGCTACCCCGTCTGTGTCCTGCTCCCTCCTCACATTACTGAACCACTCTCGACCTCTGGCATTCATTTGTTCCCCTCACTTCATGTGGTTAGATGCAGTAAACACAACATCACTGTGAAAATAATCCACAGCCCGCAAACATTTATATTTCTCAACTAAAAACCACATCAGGATGTGTTTTTACACAGGAAAAATCCAACTAACGGACACATGATAATGCTGCCAGATGGTCCACTGACACAGAAAAAAAAAGAGATAGGAGAAAATACACATTATCATACATAAAGTAGATTATGGGCAGTGAACAGACCAAACCCAGGAAGCAGAGGAGGCCACGTGAGGCGACCAACATTAAGAACAAGAGGAGGGGCTTCATGTGTGTATCTATGTATGAATGAGTATGTGTGTGTGTGTGTGTGTGTGTGTGTGTGTGCATTTTCTGAAACACAAAGCTGTTTACAAGCTCCAGAATTGAGAAGGAATGAAGAACAGGGAGGGAATTGACCAGCCCTCCCTCCCTCTCCTCCTCCTCCTCTTCTTCACTCCTTGTTTTCCATGGTTGGTACAGTGAGCACTGAGTGTGCATCCACCCCGGAGAATGAGGAAGTGAAGGAGAGATAAAGAAGAAATAAACTTAACAGTCCACACACACACACACACACACACACAGAGGAAACAGGGGGGGTCACTCTCACCTGAGCAGTTTCACTGACCCATGATGCCTGAGATGTCCCCCACTCCCAAGACATTAAGGTTTCTTAAAATAGTTGTTTTCCCTAGTAACAATCCTCAACCCTCATACTGAGGAAAAGGGCTGGGACAGAGGAAACACACACACACTGAGGCTGTGGGATAAATGAAACATTTGTTGAGGCCTGCAGGGAGCGGCAACAGCTTACAGTGGGTGAGAGGCACTCCACGGCTAAAAAAAACACAGACCCAGACACACACATGCACACACACGCTGACATACAGTAACATACAGCTCTCTTTCTCTCTTTTACATGCACACAAGGCAGTTTAGGCAGTTGTGTGCAGGTCTGGCCTTGTCGAGAAAGAGCAACTGAAACTGGAGAAGAACAAAAACACCCGGGCTGTGACTAAAGACTGGGAAGCTGGAGGGGGGGTGGGGGGTGGGTGTGGTAGGTGGTGCATTGGCCACACACACTCACACACACACACGCTCAGTTCTGCTATCGCTGCTTCCTGTTTGTCCTCACTGATGTGTTGCTGCTGCTCTCTCTCTATGTCTTTTACATTCAGGCTGCAGGCAGAACCTGTAAATGCACGTCTACCATACAGAAACACAACAACACAACATCTGATGTAAACTGCATCTGATATCAATCAAACCTCTGTAATACACTCTCACCTTCACCTTCAACAATCAAACACCTGTAGACCTGCAGAATCCACACACAGTATTGACTCTTGTGTGGATTAATTAGTAATGAGGAGACGTCTTTTTTTGGCAACACAGAGTGAATAATACACACACACTGTCTTTTTAACCCCTCCCTCCGTATGTCCCGCTCCCTCACGTGGCCTCCTGTCTTGTGACGCAGCACTTTCTCTAGATTGATGATGAGCTCATCCTGACTCCATCCCTTCCACTTCTCCCATCTACAAGTCACTGCTGGTTACTCCCCCATCTCTCACCTTACTCTTCCATCCATCCATATCTTTTGCACGTTCCCTCTGACCATCCTCCGTCCTGCCTTTCTTTCCTTTCTTTCCTCCCTCCATCTTACCTCATATCCTTTTTTTCATTTTATTTCTCATTTCCTGTCATATCACATCAGCTATTTATGCTACACAGGTTTGCTGGTACTGACATTTTATTATCCATCTGCATAAATAACTGGCACACTTACAGAAATATGCGCATGCTCTTTAGGTAAAACAAAAAAAGCTGAGTCACTTTTACCCTCTACTGCACGGCTGGTTAGCAAGCAACTAAAGCTAATGTAACAGTAGGTTTGAATCAAGGGCAAGATTGTACTTGATGCCCACACAGTAGGAGCTAGCAGGTACTAGTGACAGGTGGTAGCACCTAAAGATTTTAGCCCCCTTGCTAGCATTCAACCTTGAACCTAATACAGGACAGCTGCTACATGCTAACAATAGGAAACACTGGGGAAAATAGCATGCCAGCCTAGCTGGCTACCTTTCTATCAGTCCTAAAAGCACTGTAATGGTAGTAAATATTTCTCACTTACCGTCAGAGACGTGAAGGTCATGCACATGCCTCCAAAACCATTCAGCGCCAAAGCAAAGAAGATGAGAATGGACAGATCTGCAGGAGAAAGAGCAGATTAAAAACTCTGCTGAGTCAATCCCCAAACCTCTTATCTGTCTGATTCACTGTATGTGACAAAAAAAACATGTGCTGTATGATGTTTCTCACCTACAACAGCACCATGATTAAGAGCGATATGTGTGAGACTGGACATATGCTGCCACAGCAGTGATGTATGTGAAATGACATGAGTAGAGATACGTACTGTTGGGGTCGTTGGCTCCATAGGCGATAAGGAGGCAGGAGAAGGCAAAGCAGGAACTGGGGACACAAAATTGTGAGTGTGTTATGAATAAATCAAACACATCATAAAACTGTTCAACACACATTTTATCAATGATTTTCTCACCTGCCCACAAGTCTCAGCTTCCGGGGTCCATATTTGTCCATGACGATGCCCATGGGCAGAGTTATGGCTGACAGCAGGAAGGAGCCCACGGTAAAGGCCAGGTTCAGCATCTCATCCTGGTCCTTACAAATGGTCCAGCCATTCATCTCCAGGTACTCCTCTGTCATGGAGTTGTTGGTGTTGTTGAGGCCTGTGCTGTTTTCTGGATGGTGACAAAAGTGAGAGAGCACGTGAGACGTCTGTTCAAATTACCTCTGTTTTCAACAAGACGACGGTGAAGCTTCACTCCATCACTTTGACATCTTCTGATTTAAACACCATAAGGCTCAGTCTGAGTAGCACTTGTATTGTCACAAATGCTCATCATTGTTCCCAAAAGATGATCACAAACCTATGATGACTAGCAAAATCCCCATCAGCCTTGGTTGTACTTTGTTTTAGTGCTGATCAGTCAATAGTTAGTATGTTATTTCACTGAGGTGGTAAACATGGGTTTTTTTACACCCACTGGACTTCACAGTTAGAATGATTTACTGTTAAAATGCTGACATTAGCTTTTTGTAAATCTATGAGACAACATGAGACAGTAAACAACCTGTTGACTTGTCCAGTAGATGTAGAGGTTACAGTGTAACCATCTGAAATTAACACCTTCCTGGTATTACTCAGGGCAGCTAGCTCCAATGTTGCCCCACCACCCTGTCCCTCCATGTGAGCTGCTGGTCGCAACCTGAGCAGACTTATTTAAGGTCAAGTAAACACATACACAGGAGAGATAACTACAAAGCATGCTGTAAACAGCCGACAGAAATAGTAACAGTTGAACCCCTGAGTGGTAGAGGGGGAACTCTGTCTCCTGCTGAATCACTGATAAACAGTCCACCAAGTTCATGGGGAGTTTATTTTGGTCTGCTTTCATAGGCTGTTGCATCAGGAGAAACACTCTACTCTACGTACAGACAGACAGACAGTTAAGCAGACAGTCAGTCAGACAGACGAGGGCTGAATGTGGAAAACAAGTCCTCGTTCACCTTGAGAAAAACAATAGAGGCAGACTCAGCAGTTAGCACATGTTTCATGACTAGAGGGGGTGGAGTGGGAGGTGAGGGTATAAAGTACTTAGTCATCAGCGTGTTTTCTTCATCTCAAGCTTGTGGGGAGGGGGAGTGGGGGCGTGTCAACAGCGGCTGCAAGTCCCTGTTGCATCTAATAAACACGAGAGACTGGAAATCTGCTTTTCCTCTGTGTGGTGCGGATTCCCGCTTCTGCTGAGCAGCTTAAGGTCAAAGGGAGGAGGGACGAGGTGTTGACGCTGGTCTGAAGCCGAAGGGGGAAAAATTTAGGGAAACAACAGGAAGCTATTATGTCATATTAAATGCATCTCACTGCAGTAAACTGGCCCATAGCCTGGGAGGATAGAAGTGGGTGAAAGGTAACATGCTGAGTAAACATCTGCAGTGTTGTTTTAATGCTAGTGAGGCATAAAGACACAAAACAATAAGATGCTGGAAGGACGTGTTGGATTTAACACAAGAGGGCAAAGCTGTGATGGCGTGTGATGATTTATAATCATGTGGCATCAAAGGCTCAACAGCCACTATAGAGACCTTCAGCTGCAGCGTCCAACATCAACACTGAGCCTTTCATTTTTTTTTTTTTTCCCCAAAGAAGCTGCTGATGATAAATCAAACATGAGTTGGAGAAACTCAGGGTTTCATCCAAGTTGAGATGCACACCCAATGTTTCCCTCTGAGCAGCTGCACCAAAACAAAACAGGAACAGGACGTAACTGCGGTAAAATACCTAAAGATTGCGAAATACTCAGTCAACAGTTCAGTGGTTGGAATCCAGGCAAAAATTCAATTTACATTTGTTCCAAACACGTGCAGTTTGTGGAGACATTTCAACCTGCTGGTGACTAGAGGTGCAAAGTCAGAGTCTATCCTCTGGGGACCATAAGGACCAGTATGAACCCAACCAACATCTTCATCATCTGCATGTGGGGTCTATAACATGGCTACCATGACAAAAAGCAGAGCACTGGTATCAGGATTCAGCTCTTTGTGTCAGTAGGTAGATTTTGAAGCTGCTGTCTGAGGATGTTACTGAGCTTTAAATGCTGACTGTTGGATTAACAGCCACATCTGCCCCCCCATCCCACCCTGACTCCCAACTGCTGACTTGACAAATGGCTGCAGCAACTCTGAGTCAACATGTGTAGAACACCAACAACACACACACACACACACACACATATACAAACACAGACAAGAGTACACAGGTTGACTCTTCTCTGAAAAGCTTCTTCTTGATCAATCACAAATCACAGTGGTGTCATTGTCAAACGACAGTTCTCGTTCAATGTCAACACTTAAAAGCTTTGCCCATGAGCACGTTCAACATGGCACTCCCTCCTCTATAGTATCTCCTATACAAACAGCTGATGTTGAGTAACCCAACCTCACAGAGCAGTAATCTTAGAGGAAGACTCCTACAATACACTAACCTCATTCATGTGACAAGTAGCTGCATCAATAGACACTCCACAGGCTGCTGCACATGATTAATGCACTCTTTTGTATAGATACAGTCTCCATTGTGTTAAAGTGATGATCAAGTGATGTCTGGACTTTATGCAAGTATCAGTTATCCTCAAAGCAACGTAAAACACACACTGACCAGGAACAAGCTTTTCAACTGACTGAGCCAACTTGAGTCTGTCATTCTAAAACAACCAAAGAGAAGCTAAAGAAAAAAGAACAGGGAATGTTATGAACAAACACATTCACACAACCACAGAAAGCAAAGCTGGATTGTTTTAAAGACAGGGTTAATAATTCTGTCTGTTGAATACCATTACATGTAACACTTCTACCCATTCTTTAAAGGTGGGTGAGATGCCACAGTTCATCTGCCATCATCCTGTTTTGACATTTCAACATCTCGCTCAAGAAAGAAAAAAAAAATCCTCCCACATGTTGTGTGGTGTGTGAAGGCCCTTTTTGTTACTGCCTCACTGTCCTGTTCACCTACTGACACTGATGTCTTCCTGTCTATTCACAGAGAGCTGATGAATTACACACAAAGGCTTCATGTGTAGTAATTACAGGAAAACTGAAATCAATGAGTGGAAACACATTAAATTCAGATGCTTCCATTGCAGCGATGCATAGATTCTTTGTATATAATAACTTAGCATCATCAAAACATAAAATAGGCTACATTTCATAAGAAGCACCTTCTTCATTCCAGATATATACAGAGAGATTAAGATGCTCATTTTAATCTGACAACTCTGGCTGTGAGTAAATGAATATACAGTGTGTCACACTTTCCTTTCCTGTTTAGACTTCTCCCAGTACCCAGACTTCTGCAAGTATAACACCATAATGAACTAATCGAATCTAAGCAGGTCAGGGTCTGGGTTCAGGTCACTGTGGGAGCAGCTGACTCAGTATTAAGAAATAAATAACTCCCATCAGATAAACAAGAGCGAACCATCAACACATCCTCAACATTCATTCCTGGTTGATTACAGCCAAATAATTACTATCTGTGAGAAGTCAATATGGTCCATACAGTTCGATAATGAAGCTTCACACTGTGGAAACACACAGTGACAAGCTACTTCTGATGGGAGCGCGGAACTCTACCAGGCTTTTATCAGCCAGA
Source organism: Polydactylus sextarius (assembly GCA_016801845.1). Lineage (NCBI taxonomy): Eukaryota > Metazoa > Chordata > Actinopteri > Polynemidae > Polydactylus > Polydactylus sextarius. The sequence goes on from CM028924.1 coordinate 6,490,585, forward strand.
CACATGCTCACACAGACAGAGACTGAGTGATAATCACTGAGGACAATAAAGGCATCAATGGTCTTATTCATATGTTCATCTGCTGCCTGGTAATGGAGACCACTCAAACACACACTGAGATGTTGAAGATGACTGTGATAATGAACAAATCTCGTAGTTTGTAGCCGTTTGTTACCTGACCTACATTTGCATTTGTTACCAAACACAGTCCTCATCTGATTTTCCAAGTTGAGGTGACGTAAACACACAAACTGATATTGGTGTCTGTCTGCCACCAGCACATTGTTTCTCCAGCACATTTCTCCACAAGGAACTCCCAACTGTTGGATCAATATGAGTCTGGCATGTTTTGCTGCTTCTTTCAAAGGTCACAGTGTTCATTGTGCAAAGCAACGCCTCTGTAATATGAATAAGAAGTGCAGAGTATGGGGGAGGTCGGGGACGCTTTTTTTGAAGTGAAACCTGAGCACTTCCTGGAATATAGGAACGTTCTGTAAACTTGTTTGTGTGTTCTTACATCTTTGAGTAGTTACCCCCCACCCCAACCCCCGAGCTTTATCAGGGTGTTGTCATTGTCCTGCACAATTGCCCTGTTTAACATCAAATACAAACCCTGGTTAAAATGTAAAAAAAAAAAACCCAACCCTTAAGTAGGCTATTTCTGCTAAATGGTGGATGCAAATGGCCCCGTTAGCTTTGCAGAACAGCCATATGTGACTTCTTTGCATGACAACTACTGTGTGTGTGTGTTTTCCGAAAGAACAAGCTCCACTGATTTTACACATAACAGAGTGTTTCCAGGTGTTGTGTTGTACTGCTGCATATGTCAAGAAAAACATTAGTTTAAAGAGCCAGTACTGAGTTTGACCATTTGCCTCCAGTGATGTCAATTGAGTTAAGCGTCGGTGTCAAGACAAAAAAAAGTGAAAGAGCAATTTTGTTAAAATGTGTCGACCCACGTGAGTAAAGACTCACCTTGTGCTTTACACAAGTAGGAGTAAAAGCCCTCGGACTTGAGCATGATGAGCAGGGAACCCCAGCCGAGCAGCACGGCGGAAAACAGCAGATTCTCGATGACCGCCGTCACCGCCATCCACCAGCGGCGGGAGAAAGCAGTGGCAAGTGTGGGAGCCATCTTCGCCGGGTCAGAGGTACCGGTGCTGTGTCCTGGTGTGAAGAAGGACGAAGGAAGAGGCCGCCAGAGCCTTGAAGGAACAGGAATACAAATGAGATGAGGATGAGTCACAGTGATGCTCTCTGATATTATGTGATGTCCACACCGCAGTGTGTGTGTTGATACAGCAAACTTCACCAGCTTCAGATGTAATTACATATAAACAGTATAAGTGTTTGAGCTCGGACTATGTAGATGTCTTTGTTCTAGCCTGATGATGATGATGGAGATGGTCTACAGTGAAACTCCCACAAACAGAAAACAGCTGAGCTCACAATCCTCCCGCCCCATGATACATCTGGTTGGCTCTGAGGTTTAACAGGTTGTCTCCTATTGGCTGCTGCTGATACAGCTCGTGCAGCAGCTACACGTGAGGCTGATGTTACATTCAAGCCCTTGTTGGGGGGGTTGGAGGAATGTGGGACAAGGGGTGTAATAGAGCTAATGATAAAAAAATAATATGATATGATATATGATATTTTTAAAGTCTTAAACAAGGTTTTACATTAAAAATGAGACACAGAGGTTAGATGCTCCAATTAAAAACAAATGATTGTTTACAAAAATGACAGTAACATCTTCAGTACATTACTTGATTCCTCTTTTGTTTCTATGAAAACATAACACAAACCTTTCTTTGTGCGTGTTTCATTCTGCTTTAATTATTATATTATATAAATCAGCTGTTTATAAAAAAACTCTCCTGCACGTAAATGCAGCGCGAGAGCTCCAGCCGGTTCGA